>CP106722.1:3556906-4756906 GCA_025506655.1 Gossypium rotundifolium | reverse complement strand
AATAAAGAATAGAAAGACCCGATTAGACTCACAAATTACTCACCTAAAGTATTAGGGTGTTCAAATTCAGCCCATACCATAACTTAAGCTAACTTGCTAATGATCGAGACAAATTTGATTTTTTGTAAATTGAACTTGAGTAGAGTTGTGTAATTTTAGTTTAGTCTTTTTCATCAAATCTAATGGACTTTTGTAGATTGGAAGTGTGGATGTTCTTCACTGTTACTATGCACATGGTCAATTTACTATGCACTGTTTCTATGCAGTTTCTATGAAAAACCTAATTCCTTAAAATTTGATCAAATCAGTTGTAGTTCTCTCTTATATGCATGTGAACTTATATTTGTGGCTAAGTGGACAACAGTTATGAACTTGCACCTATATTTGTTGTTGTTGCATGGATCAAAATCTTAGAATGACTCTCTTGATGGCATGTTGGCTACTATGTAATTAAACCAATATGATATCTATATTCAGTCTAGCAGAAATAAAGTTAGATAAGTGTGTGCCTATATATATATATATATATATCTAAGGTATTTGTATCTTTTTATGTTATGCCATCATTTAGAGACAGCAAATGCATGTTGTGTAACCCCCTATATGTTGTGTAACCCAATCAGATTATGATAACAATTGTTGAAGGAAACGAAACTGCACGGAACCTTCTTCGCCTGTGGATTTATACGGCTGGGTAGCGGCTTTATCTTTTCATCTAAGGTGAGTTGATTGAGTTGAAATTTTTAAATGTTTTACATCCTTTAGTATTAATTTGATTTGATTTGATCTATTATAATTCTGAAAAAAAGATAGTTACCAAAATTGATTTTTAAAACCGTAAAATTGACATGTTATTGGAGCTAAGGTCATTAAAACTATTTGTTCATGTTACTTAAGTTTAACTAAAAAAACTTAATTTTAGTTCAATAATTATTAATTTTAGCTTAATCAATTTGTATTATTTTAGTTCAATAATTAACTTAAGTGTGATATTTGTATTATTTTTAGTCCAATATGGTAGTAAAATTTATATATTTTGGTACTCAAAATCAACTCTAAAATTGAATTGAAAACTAAAAGTTAATTAATATTGTTATCTATGCATACTAAAATATATAACTTTTCGTGTTGTGCTAATTTTTTTTTTAAAAAGATTATATTTGTTTAATAATTCATTGTTATTTTTCTATAATTTTTATATTATTAATATTTTAAAAAAATTAAGTACTTTTAATTTTAAAATTTATTGTAATTTTAAAATTTTAATAAGTTATATATATTTTGTATTTTTTATATTTTCATTTCAAAACCCTAAATCCCAAACCCCAAACCTTAAATCTTAAATCCCAAACCCTAAATCCCAAACCCCAAACCCCAAACCCTAAACCATAAACCCTAAACCCCAAACCTTAAACCATAAACCCTAAACCTTAAACCCTAAACCATAAACCATAAACCTTAAACCCTAAACCCTAAACTTTAAGCCATAAATACTAAAACCCTAAACCCTAAACCATAAACCCTAAACCATAAACATTAAACACTAAATGACAAACCCCAAACCCCAAACCTTAAACACCAAACTTTAAATCACAAACCTTAAACCATAAACCCTAAACCTTAACCCTAAACCCTAAACCTTAACCCTAAACCCTAAACCTTAACCCTTAAACCTTAAACACTAAAACCTTAAACCTTAAACCTTAAACTTTAAACCTTAAACCCTAAACTCTAAACCCTAAACCCTAAACCATAACCTTAAACTATAAAACCTTAAACCCTAAACCTTAAACCTTAATCTCTAACCTTTAAACCTTTAAATCCTAAACCTTAAACCCTAAACACTAAAACCTTAAACCCAAAACCTTAAACTCTTAACCTTAAAATCTTAAACCTTAAACCTTAAACCCTAAACCCTAGTTGTAACAATGTCACATATGATGAATCTAAAAGAATACAAAACTTACCTAATTTTAAGATCAAATTTCATAACTGACATAAGTTTACGATCAAATTTCATAACTAACATAATTTTAAATTAAGATCAAACTTCATAACTTACATAATACTTGTATAGAAAAAAAAAGGATTCAAAGTATATAGGTTGGAAACCTGACGGGTTGCCTTATATCTCACAGTCAGATATAATGGATCCTCCCTAGGTGTAACAATGCTACGTATGATGAATCTAAAAGAATACAAAACTTACCTAATTTTAAGATCAAATTTCATAACTGACATAAGTTTACGATCAAATTTCATAACTAACATAATTTTAAGTTAAGATCAAGCTTCATAACTTACATAATACTTGTATAGAAAAAAAAAAGGATTCAAAGTATATAGGTTGAAACTGACGGGTTGCCTTATATCTCACAATGATATAATGGATCCTCCCTAGGTGTAACAATGCCATGTATGATGAATCTAAAAGAATACAAAACTTACCTAATTTTAAGATCAAATTTTATAACTGACATAAGTTTACGATCAAATTTCATAACTAACATAATTTTAAGTTAAGATCAAACTTCATAACTTACATAATACTTGTATAGAAAAAAAAAGATTCAAAGTATATAGGCTGGAAACCTAACGGGTTGCCTTATATCTCACAGTCAGATATAATGGATCCTCCCTAGGTGTAACAATGCCACGTATGATGAATCTAAAAGAATACAAAACTTACCTAATTTTAAGATCAAATTTCATAACTGACATAAGTTTACGATCAAATTTCATAACTAACATAATTTTAAGTTAATATCAAACTTCATAACTTACATAATACTTGTATAGAAAAAAAAAAAGGATTCAAAGTATATAGGTTGAAACTGACGGGTTGCCTTATATCTCACAAATGATATAATGGATCCTCCCTAGGTGTAACAATGCCACGTATGATGAATCTAAAAGAATACAAAACTTACCTAATTTTAAGATCAAATTTCATAACTGACATAAGTTTACGATCAAATTTCATAACTAACATAATTTTAAGTTAAGATCAAAGTTCATAACTTACATAATACTCAGTTATATATATGATCATATCATAACTTACATAAATTATTAATTAACAATTTAGCCGTGTAATTTATTGTCAACTTTAGACTTCAACAACTACGAAATGGATAGGAGTTGGATGTAATTGTCAAGGGTAAGCAATGGCTATCGAAATGGAGTAGAAACTTTTCTGAATTTCGTATTTCAAAATGCAAGCCAAGAGAATATGATTCTTTTCCCGTGTAAGACGTGTTGCAATATTAACTGGTATTATCGTGAAGTGATCTACAAACATCTAGTTGTTAATGGCTTTGTCCGGGGGGTACAAAAAATAGTTTTTTCATGGAGAGTGTACATCTAGTGGAGCATCTTCATCGATGAATCTGGGGTATCCTCATAGTACTTTCAATCAGAATGTTAGAGACGATAACATGGAAGGCATGTTGCGGGATGCTTTTAATATGCGCAGTGATGGTTTCGGGTCATTTCCACCTGACTTGGGTGCAACCGATGATCATAATTTTGGTGGAAATACTTTCACCGAAACAAGATGAAGTGTACTAGATGAACAACCAAATGAAGAAGCGGCGATGTTCTACACGTTACTTGGTGAAATGAATGAAGAACTGTATGAGGGATCAAAATTTTCCAAACTGTCATTCTATATTCGTCTTTTTCACTTGAAATGTTTGGGGGGTGGACCGAAAAATCATTGACAATGCTGTTAGAGTTTCTGCAAGAAATGTTCCCGTTTGCAAAAATCCCTCAATCTTCCAAAGACATGAAGAAATTGATAAAGGATTTGGGCTTTGGCTATAACAAAATTCACAGTTGCCCAAATGACTGCATGTTGTATTGGGGCGACCGGATAAATCAACAGTGTTGTCATGTATGTGGCCAATCCCGTTGGATTAATAGAAATACAGAGGACAGTAACGAGGATGAGCACGATACACAGTCAAGGAAGTAGCCAGTTAAGATTTTACGGCATTTTTCGCTAATACCAAGGCTTCAACGGCTTTTCATGTCGTCGAAGACAGCCGAATCAATGACGTGGCACCGTGATGGACGAACAGATGATGGGTTGTTAAGGCATCCTGCAGATTCTTTAGCTTGGAAATCGTTTGACTCCAAATTTTCAAGCTTTGCAAGCGATCCTCGGAGTGTGAGGCTTGGGCTAGCATCCGATGGATTTAACCCTTACAAACTCATGAGCACAACGTACAGTACTTGGCCTTGTGGTGCTTGTTCCCGACAATTTTCCTCCATGGGTTTGCATGAAACAATCTTCTTTTATCTTGTCTATGATTATACCTAGAGAGAAAGGGCCGGGGAATGATATTAACGTATATTTGCAGCCACTTATTGACGAGTTAAAACAACTATGGGCTGGTGTTCAGACATACGATGCAATGAGAAAAAAGAACTTTAATTTACGTGCGGCTTTAATATGGACTATTAACGACTCCCCGGCTTATGCTAATTTATCTAGTTGGAGTACCAGGGGACGTTATGCTTGTCCGTGTTGTGCTGCGCAGACATGTTCGCAATGGTTATATAATGGGAAGAAGTTTTCTTACATGGGCCATCGTCGGTGGTTACCAGAAAATCATACATTTAGATTTCAGAGTGCTCAGTTTGATGGTATTGAAGAGTTCAGACCAGTTCCTTCGCAGACCGGTGGATCCAAAATATTATTAATGTTGAAAGATATAAATTTCATTTATGGGAAGATGAATCAACCGGCGAACCCGCAAAGAAATAGAAGATATAGGGATGAATCTGATGATGAATCTGATGAAGAGGACGATCCTAATGAGGCAGACTTGTGGAAAAAAAGAAATATTTTTTTCGAGTTGCCTTATTGGGAGCATCAGATTTTACGTCATAATCTTGATGCCATGCACATAGAGAAAAATGTCTGCGAGAACATCATTGGGACTATTTTGAATGTCGATATCGAAAGATAATATTCAGAGTCGACTTGATTTAGTCCACATGGGAATTCGGCGTGAGCTTCATCCCCGAGCACTTCCGAATATAAAATATCGGTTGCCTCCTACTATTTTTTTTTAATGTCGAAGACGGAGAAAGAAGTGTTCTGTACGGTGTTGAAGGATATAAAGGTCTCGGATGCGTATGCATCAAATATATCGCGATGTGTGAGTCTTAAGGATCGAAGACTATATGGCTTAAAATCGCATGACTATCACATCTTGATGCAAGACTTACTGCCAGTTACTATGCAGTGCTGTATGTCGAAAAAGGTGACGGCTCCTGTAATTGAACTGTCGAATATTATGAAAGGCATTTGTGGTAAAGTTTTGAATGTTCAAGAATTAGAGAGACTACAAGACCGAGCCGCATTGACTTTATGCAATCTGGAGAAGATATTCCCGCCTTTCTTCTTCACTATTATGATGCACTTATTAATTCATCTCCCGCGTGAAGCACTTCTTGGTGGACCTGTTTTCTATCGATGGATGTATCCCATTGAAAGGTCTTAATTTATTTACAAAATATTCCTTCATTCAGCTCAATTCCCATAATAGTTGTAACTTTTGATAATGTTTATACCGTGTTTAGGTTCCTTTCCAAATTGAAGTCATACTATCGCAATAAGCGTTATCCGAAAGGATCAATTGCCGAGGGCTACTTGGCAAAGGAATGTATGACTTTCTGTTCGAGGTATTTGGAAGATGTTGAAACAAGAATGAACAGACCAAGTAGAAATGCTGGGCTCACAGATCATAATTTGGCCGGAACTTATTTATTTTAAATTTTCGGAGAACCGATTGGCAAAGTCAAAATTGCAGAATTAGATGATAAATCGTGGGTCCAAGCACATCGATACATTCTTTTTCATCACGATTCAATGGAACCATTTCGGAAGTAAGTTCTAGAAGTTGATAAATACTCATCAATTATAATTTATTTGTCTTCCAACAAAGTAAAACCTTTTTTTACCGTAGTGAGTACAAACATATATTGAGAGCTCGTTCACGATCCCGAAGGTTAAATCGACAAGAAATTAATAAGTTGTTTGCAGAATCATTTCATGAATGGTTAAGCCAAATGGTATGCAATTTAAATTTTCATTGACAAGTAATAATGTTTTCTCATAACATTCATAATTACTCGATTTACTTTCGACTCAATAGGTTTAGAGTCGGAATGAAGTAAATGACGACGTTAAATGGGTTTCACAAGGTCCAAACAGAATAGTTAAAAGATATAGTGGCTTCCTCATCAGAGGATACAGATTTCATACAAGGTATCGCGAGAGATTGAGGAGAACCCAAAATTGCGGAATTGTTGTTAATTCTTTGATTACAAGTTATGCTAGTGCTAGCGACAGTAATCCAGTCGAGGGGAATTTGGAATATTACAGACTTATTACTGACATCATTGAGTTGGATTATTACGGCAATTGCAAAGTTGTATGTGAATACGGCTCGCGAAATTAAAAACGATCAATATGGCTTTACAATGGTGAATTTCTCTCGATTGATTCACACTGAAGAACAACTGATGGACGAGCCGTATGTGTTTTCTTCTCAAGTTAAACAAGTTTTTACTCAAAGATCCAACTGATGAGGGTTGGTACGTTGTACTTCAAAACACCCCTAGAGACTTGTTCGACATTGGCAGTGGAAGTAGAGATGACATAGTCGAAAGATCAGAAACTTTGCCTTTTCCAGAACAAGACTTAACTAAAAATATCCCTAGTACTAGTCAACAATTTCAATGGGTTCGTCAGGATGTGGACGAAGATATTTACGAAATATGATATAGTAAGATTTAACGATTTATTATTTATATGTTATATTATAATTTCATGTTGGTCATGTTACATAATTTAACTGTTTTAAATGTCCTATTATTGTTGTTATTTGTTACTAAAATTTTGAACTATTTTATGTGTATTGTAGGGAAAATGCCTAGAAGACGATTACGAGGTTTAAATATTGTCCAGAGTACTCCAAATCCAGAAGAAGTAAATAGTGGACATGATACAGTTGTTGGATCTTCTACTCTGCCGGACATAGATGATGAGCATGGACAATTCCAAAGTAATGTTAAGTTTATTTTACATGCATGTTGAATTTTATTATTGATTTATTTTTCAATTTTAATATAATAATATATCATTTTTCAGCTGAGGGTGGTGGGACGAACAGAGCTCGGGGACGTACGTTACTTACAGATTTATACGACTTAGAGCCTACCGACCATGTTCAAGTAAGGAGAAACAATCATGGCCAGCCTATCGGATCTGAAGCTCGACTGTTGGCAGGCTATTTGGGCATTGTAGCATGAAATGCGAATATGTTGCCCATTAACTACGAATCATGGCATCACGTGCCTGATGCCAACAAAAATCAGGCTCTCGATAATATTAAGGTAATAAAAGGTGAATGTAATTTATAATACTTTAATTTAACGTTCATTTATATTAACTTTTTTAAAAAAAATTTTCTAGGGTAAATTTGCTTTAGAGGTCTCCGATGACTATGTTAAGAAGACGTTGGGTAAAAAATGGAGAGACAATAAAAGCGCCCTAAAAAAATAATATTTTAAGAAAGACATAAGCCTCGACGAAAAATTGCGAAATGTCCCACCGGGAATATTGAGGTACCAATGGGAAGATCAAGTTAGATTCTGGAATTCAAAGAAAGGAGAGGTATTACGTACTTTCAAAGTCTTATAAATTTTTCGGTTTATCGATTTACTATATACATAATTCAAATTCCATTATGTAGGACCATGAGCGAGTTGGAACAAACAATGATGAAACAACAA
The DNA here is from genome assembly GCA_025506655.1 of Gossypium rotundifolium. Classification (NCBI taxonomy): domain Eukaryota; kingdom Viridiplantae; phylum Streptophyta; class Magnoliopsida; order Malvales; family Malvaceae; genus Gossypium; species Gossypium rotundifolium. The sequence continues at coordinate 4,749,097 of CP106722.1, read as the reverse complement.
TTCACGCATTACCAGTAGGTTCCGAAGTTTTGCTCGTGTAGTGAGGCCGAGGTATTATAATTTAGTACTTCTTTCAAATATTAATTACTTTATACTATTAAATTATATTTTTTCTGCTATAATGTAGGAAGTTTCGTCAGGTCAAAAAGTTGGACGCCTTCAGCTTTTTGACATTACGCATATGAAGAAGGATGGATCTTCGATGACATCTGAGGCTGCAGAAATTTTGGTATATTTACTTAATAAAATTTGATTTATTATAAATATTTATAATGTTTAATTACAATAGTTTAATTCATCGTTTGTAGTTGTAAATTTATAATTTTAAGTTATGTTCCATTCCTTTTTATTATATATTTCGTTTCTAACTTTTTTATTAATTTATTAGGATAAACTAAAGGAGAAGAAGGCGGAGTATGAAGCGGTTGCTTCATCTGACAGTTCTGTTAATCTCGAGGAGATTGATAACAGAATTATTGCTGATGTTTTGGGTCCTGAAAGGTACGACTGCTTCGATTGATAGTTTTGTTAATCTTGAGTATATTTATAACAAAATTATCACTAATGTTTTGGGTCTTACAAGGTATGGTCGGGTTCGATGTCAAGGATAAGGTGTTACCCCGACTCAATATTTTGGATCCGGCTCCCGGCAATGCATGCCTTCCGGGAGTCAATCTCGAGCTAAAGTTCAGAGACTGAAAGACCAGATATCTCTTATGGAAGCGAGCACAGCTGATCAAATTTCTCAGCTTAGAGCGGAGGCAGCAGCGAGGGAGGCGGAGCATATTGCTCAACTTAGAGCGGAGGCAAGCATAGCGAGAGGCGAAAGAACAAAAGTATGAAGAACTCCAGCTACAGCTGCAGACTATGATGCAGTTGTTCCAGCAGCAGTCGCAAAGGCCGCCCTCTTAGACATTTGTTTTATTGTTGTAAGATTTTTTTTAACATTGTTATAGTTAACATTATTGTAAAATTGTTTGATTTATTATTCATTTATTAATAAATATCATATATCTTTTATTAAATTTGAAGTTTCGTTTAGATTTAATGCTTTTGGTGAGATTTCAATGTTTTATTTGCTGCATTGGGTTGGAATTATATGCAATTGCTGCTGTTTTTGGTTGGTTTTTAATGCAGGGAGGGTAGGATATTGTAGAAAAATAGCACTGCAAATTTGTGCAAATTAGCGACGTTTATTGCGAAAAAACGCCGCTAAAAGACCAGACCTTTAGCGGCGTTTCTTAGAAAAATGCCGCTAAAAGTCTGGTCTTTAGCGCGTTCTTAAAAAGCGCCGCTAAAGGTCTGGTCTTTTAGCGGCGTTTCTTAGAAAAGCGCCGCTAAAGGTCTGGTCTTTTAGCGGCGTTTCTTATAAAAGCGCCGCTAAAGGTCTGGTCTTTTAGCGGCGTTTCTTAGAAAAGCGCCGCTAAAGGTCTGGTCTTTTAGCGGCGTTTCTTAGAAAAGCGCCGCTAAAGGTCTGGTCTTTTAGCGGCGTTTCTTAGAAAAGCGCCGCTAAAGGTCAAGACTTATAGCGGCATTTTTTCGCAATAAACGCCACTAACTTTTGCGGCGCGTGTTTTAGCGGCGTTTTTTGCGGCGCTTTCAAAAGCGCCGCAAATTATATTAGTGGCGCTTAAAAACGCCGCTAAAAGCCATAAAAAACGCCGCTAAAAGTCTGTTTTGGTGTAGTGTTTGTAAACATCAAGGGCTAATATTGTTACCATACCAATCAAAATTATGTACAATTTGATAATACTCTAGAATGACATATTTTTATGTATTAATTATATGTTTATTTTGAGTATGATCCTACTATTTTGAGCTTTTTATGGTTTTTTATCTTACAGGGACTAAATTGAAGACAAAAGGAAATTTAAAGGCTAAAAGCGTGAATTTTAAAGTTGAATTGGGCCAACATGCGAAGTAGGAGAGAAGTGGTGTCGGAAATGCAAAGTGTGGAAGATTTTGGGAGCAAAAATGCAAAAGAAGAGATTTTATAACACAAGATTCTATTTAATTTTTAATTATATTATGATAATTATTAAGGATTATTATTTAGATTTAATTTTAGCATTTATCTTTATTTATCTTTAATTATCTTTAATTATTTGTATTTATCTTTTAGAATTTAATTAGGAATAGACTAGGTTTCTTAATACTATAAATAGGGGATGGAGTGACACGAATTGGATTCATCTTTTCTGTAAACACTCTCTCCCCCATAAAGTTTAGCCTTTTGTTCTTTCCATATTTTTCAATAAAAATCTTATTTCCATTACATCTATTTTCTTTTTCAAAAATCATGAGCCACTAAATCTATCTAGCTAAAGGTTGTCAAAATTTTCCAAAAAGGGTTCATGAGGCTTAGAACCCGTACTTAGCCTTCTCAATGAAAAAGGGTTCATGAGGCTTAGAATCTGTATTTAGCCTTCTCGACGAGTATTTGTTGTTTCTCCGCATTACGGGACTGACGTTTCCGTCCATGTCCCTTAAAAGATGATCTTTTCAATGTGTGTAAGGAACGACCATTTTGTATATTTTGGGAAGGTTGCACAGTTGGTTCGTTAGCTTACTGCGTCAGAGGTTGGCGAGCCCAAGAGACAAAATGGCGTGGCATTCGCCATTGAGAAATGATGATCTAGCATAAGACTGTCTTACAGAAGTGATTGTTGGCTAGAGCCAGGTTCCTCTAAATTGTAAGTCTAAATTCTTAGAGCTGGTGGTCATAGGCGTCCTCTTCCACTATAACTGGCTTATTCTGTTTGAGAAAGATCACCTAAAAGCCGAGGAGTGAACCCAAGGTGGATCGACACAACTAGAGGCTGGAATTTCTCTATAAGAAACTTTTTTCTCAACTCTATTATCTCTACTATTTTATTTTTAATTTTCACACTTTCAATTAAATCAAAACTTTTAGTTCTGTTTTTTATTTTTTTTCCAGGTACGTAGGTTTTCTTTGGCACGATTCTGTCCAAGATTTCGAGGAACAAGCAATTGTGCAAATCCGGTCCTTGAGGATTTGACCCTACTTCCCTTATACTATTATTTTTATTATTTTCATTATTTTATATAGATAAGATATTTTTGGTGCTCTCAACGACCGCATCACAATTAACAAAAGATATTACCACCATGATTAATTGTCCTTAATTGCTCACTTTTAAAATTGACAATGATTAAATTATTACAAAATAATCACAAAAAATACCTTTTGATGTGTGACACAAAAATAGCCTATTTATAGGCATCTTCAAGTGGTCAATCAATAGTGTTTTGATAGGTTTTAAACTCATATTTAAAAGCTGGAACAACCTCATTAATTATCCTAAGTATTTATCGCATAAAAGTCTTCATAAATCAATCTTCTAATATCTCCAAAACTCTTTCAAGTGATAATAAGACATACTTATCCAATTACCTTAAGCAATTTGATTGGGAGTCTTAGTACCCTAGTCGATCCATGCTTTTAGTTTTTTTTTTTTAGATATGCAACATTCAAGTATACCAAACTCAACACAAACGAAATATTCAAGGCTCAAATCAATGATCCAAGTAGAAAAACAATTTAATTATAAAATGACATAGAACAAGTAGTAACAACTTTTTCAACAAAAATGATAACATAAACTCGAACAAATCTAGATCTGGGAAGTATTAGTGTTTATTCGTATTAAAATTAAGTAAGACGAATTTAATAAATTTCCCATATTTATATTTACATTGATATGGTAAAATACATTATGAAACAGGATACCAATTACAAAGTCTAATGGTATACATTAGCATCATGTTTGGTTGGATGGAATTGCTATTCCATTCCTGCTCTATTCCGCGCGCTACAGTAATTCCCAAGTTTGGTTCACCGTTTAGGTGATTCCACAGCTTTGCTATTACACCCCTATTCCCTCAGCTGTTGTAATAGGTATTCATGGGTGGGTGCTCTGAATTGCTATTCAACACCACACGCTGAATACATTTCACATTTTGGGACCAAAATAGCCTGCTCTCTTCTCCCCAAAATTCTGCTCCAGATTTCTTCCAACATTTCTCCTCAAAGGGTACGTTTTCTTTTTTTATGATAAGCTCTTAAAACAGATTCTATTTCTCCTTCCTCATAACTTCATGACAGATTCGCTACCACGAGTTCTTGAAAGTATTATGCGAATTTTTGGACGAGCTTGTAAAATGGAGTGAAATTTCAGATCCCTTGGAAGAAGGTTGCAAGCTTGGCCCTGCTGGTGTATTATTTCAATTTCAATTTCTTGCGCTTCTGGGTAAGATTTCCATGTACCCGCTTTGGCCTTTCCTTTCTGTATGGATGGGTTTAGGAGATTTATTGCTAGTTGGCCCTGAAGGTTCTTCTTGAATTTATTTCGCTTGCTTCTCCCTTGAGTACTTTACTTTGCCTCTCGCAAAGAAAAGGCCTAAAAGTTCGTCTTGATAGGAGTATCCATACTGAAGGGTCTATAAGATCGAATCCAATTGCAATTCCATTTCTCTCTCTTCCCTGAAAGAGTAGTCTATCTATTTAGTATATCTTTCCCTGGTAGGGATCTCTTTCTCTGGGGCGCTGTAGATATCTTTTCTTTAGGGCTTTCTCTTCCCTTAGAATAGGCGGCTGCTTGTTTTCTAGAAATTTTTTTCCCTTGTTTTGATGATTTGCTACATGCAGAGGTTATTGTCTACTCTGAAATTTATATGTTGTCTACTTAGATGGATACATTAAAGAAATATTGGTCTGGGACAAAATGTCTCTTTCTTCATGTTTTGGGTCTGATCTTCCATACTAAATAACCGAGTATTAAGTGATCATGAGATCCATGACTGAGTTATCCCTTTGAGCTTTGGTTATAAATCTGATATATGGTCGGAAATTTTGGGTCTTATCTTTGTAAACCACCATGTTCCAAGTTGTTTTGGTAAAACTTCTAAGTCATTTCATGTTAATTTTAGGTTCATACTGCTCTAGCAATGTTATTATAGGGTCAACAACTTTAAAGATTGAGGAGATGAAAACAGATGTGAGTACATTTTATTTTAGTAGTGGCCACAACTTGGATTCAACATGCTCCACCTCTACTTTTGTTCATGTTTGGTAGTTGATATGCATCTTTGTAATAGTAAGAAGGAATAAAAAAAAGATTCAGTTGGCACACTTTGTCATTGGCTATAGGGTCTCATCATAGTTTAAGTTCAAAAGATTCAATCACTAATCCATTAGCACTCATCTTGCCTGAAGTAGATTGCTTATAGAACTATGCCGCTCATCATAAACAAGAGTATTATCAGCATTTAGAATTAGTTTCTACACTGAAAATTTCTAACTCTTTTACACAAGGATAACTGTCATTGGCGTGGCATTCATATGTTTTGCTTCTCACTTCTAATGGCTTATTTTGATAACTGATTATTTATCTATTGATGGATTTTTTCAAGTATGATTTGATTGAACATCTGGCACTTCGCTGGACTCACGAAGAATCCTGCAAAACCTTTCCAAGGCTCCACTTGACAAGGTCAGTTTATTTAACGATATTTTTGTTAAAAGAATGAAGCTTGGAATGAATCTGATATCTTTTCCTTCTTCTCTTACTTGTTGAACTAATAAAGACCTCTGCTATCTATCTCTACGCCCTCTGTAATTCTAGCTGTCTTAAGTGCTCTAATCGCTGAAGCCTAAGTAAGCCCTAAAGGCCTTTATAGACCAGTAACAGCCTAAATGCCACTATTCCTTTATTAACTTCATAGTATTTTTTTGCACAAGCACAAAAGTAACTAGCTTTTATGTTAATACTTCCTTCCCCGCCTATCACTCTGGATTGGTAGATTTAGATTGATGACTCCTTGATGCTATGTAAGTTAAACACATATGCACACGAAGAAAATAAAATATAAAGGCCAGGTCATGGTTGATTGATTGATATTATAGTGGATAGTTCAGAGTTGGACTAGTTGATTAGGCTCTTGGTATTTGTTTGGCCTAGAAAATATCCAAGTGCTGGTAAGTGCTTGTGACAGTAACGGATAATTTCTTGGAATATTTTAATGGCTTCATCTAATTTGCTTAGAACACTAAAAATGTCATCACCCCCTTTGCAACTTTACTAAGCTCCTTAATGAATATGTTTTACAAGTTGATACGTGCCTAATGTCTACTTTTCTGTTTTAATCATGGCGTTGAGAGGCATATTTTCTTTTATTATCATTTTCTAGAAATTTTTCTTATAATTTGTAGAAATACTTATCATCTTTAACAATATAAATTAAAACGTACTAGTTAGAGAAAAGAATGTTATAGTCATTTTTTGAAGAATAATTTGCATTTAAAATAATTCTCAAAATATTTTGTCAACATCTTGCTTATGTAATAATATCTCTTTATTTATTATTATTTTTAGACTTGGTCGTATTTGTTTTCAACGCCCGAGCTTCTTTGATTCTTGTATATTTTGTTGATTCATGCGCACACTTGGAATAGAGCATGCTTTTTCTTTATTTATTTGGCTCTGTGGTCCGATAACTGGTCTTGTGGTAGGTGATGGGAAACCATATTGCTGTGTTTTTCTATGTTATTGCCCTCTCGTTATTTTTGAGTCCTAATGGGTGTGACATGATATTTTAATGTGGTTACTTGATAGACCTGCTGTAATAGCTTGTGCTGCATTTTAAACTAACTCCTAAAATTTTAGATCCCTTGGAAGAAGGTTGCAAGCTTGGCCCCATTGTTAGTAGAGGGCAGGTATTATTTCAATTTCGTTGTTTGATTTTAGGTGCTTTAAAGATTGTATTATCGATTTTTTTGTTTCTCAGATTCTTAATTTTGTCATTTTTGTCTATGTAAATGTGTTAGTTTCTTCTGATAGTTTCGTGTTATCTTCAACTCTGAGTAGAAGGCCTAAACATTATAGTTTTTTGTCGCAATTGAATCGCTCTTCATAATCATCTCTATTTATTTGAGTTTGACTGTTTCCTTAGAAAGAAGGAATGAATTAGTAATAGTTGAGGATTCTGGGCTTTGATTAATTTATTTATTTCTACTCTGTTGATGAGAAGTTGTTTATCCATTTATGGGGTTCTGATTTGTAATGTGTAAAATGTAAAAAAGTGAAAACTTTTGGCTCAGTTTAACAACTATTTGGCATTGTAAGAAAAAGGGTATTCTTTGTTTTCTTTCTCTTTTTACTTTTTATTGCTTTCTTATTATCTCATGGGCTAAAAGATTGGTTATGTTTAATTTGGTAGTGAGTTTAATTTTTCTTAACAAATAATTAATCAATATTTAATTTAAATAAGAAAATAGTAGCTTAGGATTTTTTTACTACCAATTCAATTATTATTTTTCTTATTATCTCAAGGGCTAAAAGATGTAATTATTATATTTTACTACCAATTCAATTTTTTTTCTTAACAAATAATTAATCAATATTTAATTTAAATAATAAAATAGTAGCTTAGGATTTTTTTTATAGACAAAGAAAAGTATTGGTGATCCAAGAATCAAACTCGGAATTGATGTCATTGTCAACTAAGGATTTAGTAACTTTTTTTTTGTTATTTTACTCGTAGTTTGTTCAATTGAAGGGCTTGTCAATGAAACTTTGACATTGTTGACAAAGATGACAAAGATGAGACATTGAATTATTGAGGATCGTTTAAGTCTTACTATCTACAATTACGATATATGTATTTTTAAGTTTTATCTGATTAGAATCTAATTTTTCATATTTTTGTGCTTTGTTTTGATATAATTATATTTTATAATTAATCTAATATATATAAAAAGATTGAGGATAATAAGACAGCAAGGAGATGATGACCTACTTTGCAATAAACCAATAATTTGACATGTCATCTATTTGATTTTAAAATACAACTATTGCATTATTATGCAATTTGATTCTCCTATTATGGTTCAAATTAATTATGAAAAATAAGAACGAATTAGGGTTAGAAATATATGTTATTTTTAATACTAAAATGTGGTAGAAAAATGTAAAATTGGTTTTACCATAAGTTATTTTTAAAAGACTATTTATTCACATTTACGTGTTTTAAATTAAGTAATGATTTTAATGTAAGTTGATGAGTGGTGGTAAAGCATGATTGAAAGAATCTAATTATTAAACATGTTTAAGAACAAATGGTATCACATTTTAATTATTTCTGATTGGTCTACCTGGCATGGATTAGAAACGCTGTTTCTGTATGTATATTATCTACTTGTTCTTTTAATGAGATTTTGCCATCTTCGGCCTACCTTTCATCAGATTCAGTGATCTGGGATTTTGGATGTGGATGTATTTCAAGATTAGATGTTTATTATTTGATTTTAAATTTTAATATTCAAGGCATTATTATTTGCTAAGCCAAGAGCCGATTTTGTTGAATGAAATTTGATAAATATGTATTGTTCATTTTTCTTTGACACTGTGTTATTGCTTCCTCATCTTCTTTGGTTTGCTCGATTGCTTCTTCCACCCACAGTTGAGCTTCTTGTATTCACTGAACCACTGCAAGTTCTTTACAAATTAAATTCTTTGATTTTGTTTTACTGTTATTAAAATTAGTATTGAAGAAATGTGACCATTTTACTGTGATTTGAAGATATGTAACACTTTAATATCTTGTAGTAATGGCTTGTCTGCCTTTAATTGTACAAGGTGAGAGGCGTAAAAGAATTGGTCTTGCTATTACAAGATGGTTGCAAATGTGTACAGTTGCGAGTTGGTTCTTTGTTGCATTGATGAGCAAGTGACAATGTTTTTACATATCATTTCTCATCACCTTAAAAATAGAGTTATCAAGCATCACTTTAATAGGTCCGGGGAAACCGTTAGCAGATCATTTCACAATGTTTTAAATGCTGTCATATGCTTACAAAATGTGTTATTTAAAAAGGCAGAGCCAATTACAGCTAATTCTACAGACCCAAGGTGGAAATAGTTCAAGGTATTGGAGTGAATATAATATATAGCTCGTACATAATTTAGTCCATTTAGATTTAAATATTTAGTCCATTTAGATTTAAATATAGTATCCTAACTCGAGGTTTTATACATGTGATGTAGAATTGCTTAGGTGCTTTAGATGGAACCCACATCAAGATTAGGGTTCCAACAGTTGATAAATCTAGATATTGAACACGAAAAGGTGACATAGTAACAAATATGTTAGGTGTTTGTACACCTGATATGCATTTTATTTATGTTCTTCCTGGTTGGGAAGGTTCTGTTGTTGATGGATGAGTTTTTCGAGATGCCATTAGTAGGAGACATGGACTAAAGTTCCTTATGGTAAAGTGCAAAATTATAGGAATTTGAATTAATTTTTAAGATCATACTTTTTTGGGAAATTAACCATGACAAATAGTTTCTTTTTATAGGTTGCTATTATCTAGTTGATGCTGGATACATAAATTGCGAGGGATTTCTTGCGCCTTTTAGAGGACAAATATATCATTTGAATGAGTGGCGTTAGGGTTACCAGCCAAGTACTCTAGAAGAATTTTTCAATATGAAACATGCTTCAGCGCGTAATATTTTTGAAAGATGTTTTGGGTTATTGAAACTTAGATGGGGAATACTTAGGAGTCCATCATTCTATCTTGTGAGGGTGCACAATAGAATCATTATTGCATGTTGTTTGCTCCATAATTTTATTCGAACCTATATGAGTCTTGATCCTATTGAAGCGGAGTTGGAAGAAGGATTACCTAGTAATGTGATAGATGATGATGAATCGAATATCGTAAATATTCATCCATCGGATGCATGGGCTACTTGGAGGATGGAACTAGCCAACCAAATGTTTGATGAATGGCAAACATCTAGAAATTAGTTAAGTTTAGGGTAAAAATAGTAAACGTTAAGTTGTTTATGTTATTTCATGTATCTAGTTTATGAAACTTTGGTGGTGTTTGAATTATTTTTTTGTATTGTACTAGAGTTGTTGAATGATAATTTATTTTCTTTTGATTCATCATGTGTTATAATTTTATAAAGTGTTGATCTTTTGATGCATAATATTGAACTTAATTTTAATTTGCGTTTTTTCTTAACATAATTATGTCAGATTTTTCACAATCAAGTGTTTCTTCCCAAAATTCTAGAGGAACCAAAAGGAAATGGGTTCAAGAAGAAGATGCTACGTTGGTTGCTTGTATGGTCGAGTTGCACAATGTTGGAATCTTTAATATAGATACGAGATTCAAAGCCGGTTATTTAAATGAGTTGGAAAAAATGTTAGAAAAAGTTTTACCCCATGCCATGTTGAAGGCTAAACCTAATCTTGAATCGAGGATTAGGACATTGAAAAGGGATTGATCAATCGTTTATGACATGCTTAGTGAAAAAAATAATAGCTGCTTTGGTTGGGAAGACCATAAGCAGCTTGTTGTTGCTGAAGATGCGGTGTGGAACTCATATATAAAAGTAAGAATTATTTCAAGTCTTTATTATCTTATTTTGAAAAAGTTTATATCTAATATGAATTCCTCATTTTCATAGAGTCATAAAGAAGCCGCTCAATTCAAACATTGGAGTTTCCCTTATTATGACCAACTTACTGCCATCTACGCAAAAGATCGAGCTAGTGGGAAATATGCTCAAACAACTGCTGATATTATTGAAGAAATAGATGTTGAGGATGTGGCTACTACAGATACTCATGAAGAAAGAAACGATTTCCATGGATGCGAAGCTAATGTTTTTTTGGATGACATGGATCTTCAGCTACACAACCACAACCAGGTAGAAACCAAGGTGATTCCACATTTTCAAAGAAGAAAAAAAAGATTTCTGATGCAAGTGATTCTTCTACGTCATTTAATGATGCTGCCATTTTATTGGCGGAAAATATACGGACCGTTGGCCTTGAAATCAGTAAGAGTATTGCCTCCAAAGTGCTAATTCAACAAAAGTCAGAAATTACCATTCAAGAAAGTGCTCTGAAATTATATCCAACATTATGTGAAGTAGAAGGTTTAATTGAGGATGAGCGCTATCGAGCATTGAGTAAAATTTCAGATCATCCAACGCAAATGCTCATTTTCTTCAGTTTACATTCTGCTGTGCGATTGGAATGGGTCAGAAGATTTCTTGCTGACTATTAAAAATCATGGTTGTATTGATGATATTTTGGTAACTTTTTGTGTTTGTAATATTTGGATGGTCTAATGACATGATAGAATGTCATTACAATGTTGTAACTTTTTGATGTTATAAAATTTTAAAACATATGGATTATGACATATAAACTAATGAAATCATGTAACTTTTTGTTAATATATGAATATTATGCTTGGATGTGAAATATAATTCTCAAGTTAATTAATTACTTCTAATATTTTGTTTTTATTGTTGAATAATTAAATTATTTGTTTCACTAATAATATTTTAGCACATTAAATAAGTATTGCGTTTGAAAATAATAAAGTAGATTATATATTTTTATAGTATTATATATTTTGATTTTTTAAATTCATATAATAATAATTATATTAAGAATGTTATTAATTTATATTTTTTATTAAATTATATTTAATAATAATTATGTTAAAATATGGTTAAATTATTTATAATTTTTATTAAATTATTTTCAATAATAATCTTATTAAAATTTAATAATAATAACAATAATCATCTCGCCTAAAAAAATCTTTGTTAAGAGTATTCGATTATTTTAATTTTTTCCTTATGCTATTACAACATCATTCCATTCAACTAAATACAAGAATACTATTATAGTTCTATTCTATTTCATTCAACGAAACAGTTGAATTACTGATTACAACTCTATTCAATTACAGTCCTATTCCATTACAGTGAACTAAACGTACCGTAAATCTTTTACCCAAGAAGAGAGGCAAAGTAAAAGGAAAAAAAAGCTAAAAATAAAGTATAATTTTTTAAGAAAGTTAAAATTTAATGTTATTATTTTATTAAAGATTTTAACTTTTTAGCTAACGCCCTGCCTACCCCTATTGAGCAAAATTGTATCTTACATTTTATCTCATCAGCCTTAGGAACATAATCACTTAGAGCTAAGTCTAGGCCTAACTTCTTCGTCAAGTAAGGGCTATTTTACAAGAAATAATCAATGTGTTTCTTCTCCATTAATGTTTGAATTGGAGGATAAATCTGCTTTAAAACCTCTATTTTTAATTATTACAATAATAAATTAAATCTCAACCAATTAATAAAATCAGTTTTAAATTAAAATTGTAGTCAAATTTGTGATTCAAAAGTTTTTCTCTCACCTTCTTATTAAGTTGTTCAAATTGGATTGTGGTTTAATTTTTTTCACCTTCGACTAACCTTTTGATAATTTAAAATTATTTTCACATTAACATTTATAATTAAATTTAAATAAAATGTATTAGTAAAATCATTTGCCAAGGATCTCAATTTATTTGGGTTTAAAACTTAAAAGAGTCATATAAGTAGATAGCCACATGAATGACAATTAGGAGATTTTAGGGGCAAATAAATAAATAATCAATTAACGAAACTTTATAGCATTTCTCTTAACAGCTGAAGCTATTTATGTATCTTTACAATATGCAACATTAATCAAGTCTAGTGAAGAATTCACACGCATTCAGTTTAACTATGAGATCAAATGGCAGTAGCATAAATTGAAAATTTTATTAAACGAAGCTTCTTCCTCAAATAATTAATCACAAATGTAATAAGAATGGAGTAGGGACTAGGGAGTGCAGTGATAATTATTGCTGCATGTGGCAAATTCTACAATTTTTAATTATTTTTTTCCCTCCCATTTCATAAATGTAGTTTGTCTGATGAAATTAAAAAATGACTTAAAATGTAGTCCGCATTAGTCAAAATTTATCGAATCCATTCCTTCATTTATAATTATTTGTCTATAAGCAGTATAATTTAATTTCTTATGATTAATTATGAAATATGTTTTATTCTCACGAATGAAAATTAAACTTTTAATCATATAATTAAGATATAAAATAATGTTAAATTTCATAATTAATTTCTAAATCTCTTACTTATGCTATTGCAATGTGTAAAACAAAAGGGACCTCTCCTTGTTGATATTATAAATTATTTTCATTTAAATATTTTTATATAGCTTGTGAAAATGGGTTTATTAAATATGGTGGTAGACGGGTTACTAACATCGTATGATACTATTATTCTTATACTCAAAATTTTCTTTTTCAAAAGGTCTAGCGGAGTATTAAATTTACTCATAAAACAATTATTAGATTTGTTCAAATTTTCAAATCTGAGTACAATAAATAATGACTGAGAAAATTGTACATTGATTATGATTCATTTTCAAAGCACATTAATATTCTCCCAGAATAAATAAAAGTAATTTATGGTAGTGTATTTCTATGGAAGGACTTCACTAGTATACATAACTATTCATGATATATATCTACTTCCTAACTTGAAATTTGAAAATTTGAAATGATAAAATTATCATTTTTTAAAAGAAGAAATGTTAATTGTTTAGTGATATTAGTTAAGATGTTAACTACAAATATACAATTAATGAATTATTATTTTTAATTAAATAATGTAAAAATAATTTTAACAGATTAAAGTCAATGAACTGAACTCAAATTCACACATGAACATCGCAAATAAGGAAATTCAAATACTTACGCATATAATTGCATATGGTGGATCTTAAATTTAGATACTAAGTGTGCCAAGGGATATATTTTTTACCAACGGAAATCATTGGGTTTGCTTAAAGAAAAACAAAAAAAAAAAAATTTCATTGAGATTTAGAATAATCGAGATTACAAAATTCATAATCATGAGGTGTGGTGATTATTCACCTCATCCACTATGAGATCGGGAGTTCAATCTTCACTCATAAAAATAAAGCTCATTTTATGACCAATAATCATTTACCTATTTAGAGAATACTCTCAATAACAAAATTAAACAATGCTATAGTCAATAAATACTCTAATTTCGAAAATTACAAACTTCTCAAAATAGTTGACTTTAATTGCAAGCAGAGACCAGTACTTTAGATGTAATGTGCAATGAAAATGATGGTTGCTTCTATCTGTTATTTTCCCCATTTTTTCTCTGTATCTCATAATTATTTCATAAATGAGCTGGTCTGATCAATTAGAAAAAACTTAAATGCGGTGTGGTTTTCGAGTGTTTGTCAAAACCACAATCTCATAATCTTTGGGGCTAGTAGAAACAAGAAGTGACCTTCATCATGAGCCAGATGTTGGATTCAATTTTAAAACTGCATCATTGGATGTCAATTTATTTGATTGTCCCAAATATTTAGGAATCCTTACTATAATTAAAATGAAATCAACCCAATGTTAGCCCATTAGCTAGCATTACTTGCTTGTAGTGCATATACTGACGGTGATTTATTTCACCAATGATATATAAATTCTACTTAAAATTTTTATCAATATTAGAAATAAAGATGAAACTAATTTTTTGAAGATAAAATGAATCATATATTATTAAAATTAAAGTGAAATTTTATCATTATATTAACATATAATGATAAATCTATTATTTTGGGGCATACAGTTTTTGCTTTCCACCTTAGCTAGAAGTAGACATAATGGACATCTTTATCTATCTATTCTCTCTGAGTGGGGAACATGTCATTGCCTTTTGTGGTTGGCTAGATAAACACTATCTGCCTTAACTGTTGACTAAAGAAACTCTCAGATAAGGACCAAACAAGCAAAGACCTTCCAATTTTTCTAATCAAATTCTTCGACTATAGGGGAAGAAGACATAGTTTCCTTTATAATCCCAAATATTATAAGTTTACCATTAGGATTAGTCTTCACAATTCATTTATTCTTATTATTTTTCATGTCATAATAATGTTTGAGGTGATGTAGATTTGTATAAAGTTTAACACATTAATAATTGACTAAAATAAATTTAACAAAGTCTCTAAACTTCTATTAATTCTATGTAGATAAACCCTTATATTTGTGTACACCTAAATAAGTCCTTAATTTCTTTTGACTGTTAGCATTTTTCTAATTTAGTGGACTCATATAACATTTGGTTGGTAAGGGTTTACATGTGTAGAAACGACATCATACGAAATCAATTAATTTATTGTTGCCAAAAGACCAGAAAATTATGAAGTTTGAGACATGAAGTTAAAGTAGCTTTAGTGCATTGCTTGCCCAATGAATTGTAATACTGGAATTTCTATATTTTTGAGCTTAAAAAGGTAAAAGAGATTATGATAATACAGAAGAAAAAGTGGCCACACTAGAGTCATATCAAATTAATTCCTTAGTCCCTCATTGTATATCTTAACCATTTCAAACATTACAGTACACTTAATCGATCAAAGAGGACTCTATCTCACTTTATTGATAGCTCTTCCAACTATCTACCAATGCATGGCAAATTAAAGCATTTTGTAATTAGATTAGATTACATTCTGTAGTGCAAAGGTTAGTTCATGTAGTTTTCAAAAATTATGACTCAAATCTTTGTATTTTTATTTCATGGAAATTTATTATTTATATTTTTCGAATAAATAAATGGGAGCTGAACCACCATCACATCACACCACACCTTATTGTTTGCAATACTTGATTTTAATTATTGTTAATTTTGATATTTATCGTTTAAATTATAATTATAATTATACTGTAATAGTCAATTTTAGCCCGACAAAAAAATAAATTAGAATTCAATAATAACAAGTCCTTTTAACAGTCCGATTACAAAAAAAAAAAAAACCCAAATCTGAAAGGCCCAACAGGCACAAAACATTAAGTTTTTTAGAAAATTTTTAGGGTTTTGGAAACCCTAAAGCCTAGCCGCCGACCTTCCATCTACCTCTGCCAGCAGCCACGCGCACCGCCCCTCTGCCTACACGCCTCTGACGTCGCCTGCAACAGAGAAGCAAGCACACGCAACAACACAAAAAAACGAAGAAGAAAACGACAAAAAGCAATAGAAAACAAAACAAAAACAAACAAAAACGAATATGTAAACTCGGTTATAAAAATCGAAACAAATGCATTGTAGCTTCTTCTTCTTTTTTGGACGAAACATTTGAGAAGCAAAAAACAGAATAGAAGTTTGAAAAAGGTGGATTTTGTAGTCTTTTCTGTTCATTTTTTATTTTCTGTTGTTGAATATTACTTTGTTTGATCTGTTTTTCTTTTAAAATTTTTTACAAATGAAATAATAATCAAAAAAGAAAAGGAGAAAACGGACCTAAATCGGAGCCGTCGTCGGAGCCTTTTCACCATCCTTGAAGCCGAACCGAAGGGGGAATCTCATCCTCTAAAAGGGGTTCGGGACGCCGAGGGTTTGCCTTCGAAATAGGGGCTTCGAACGGAGCATCAAAGGCTCCTCTCCGTGCGACCTCGGCCACCGAATACGATGGTGGTGCGACGGAACGTCAGGGAAGCCCAATCGTCGGGCGAAAAGAAAGGGAGAGAAGGCTGCTATTCGTCAATTTTTTGAGAGAATGGGGGGTCTTTTGAGTTTTTTTTTTGAAATACTAAAAAATGATTTTAAAACAAAATTTTTTTATTTTAATAATAACATGAATCGGCGCCGTTTGGACTAAGGGGAGACTGCGTATATTCCTTAAAAGGGATAATTCCGCGCTTGGTCCCCTTTTTTTTGCGGCGCTATCTGACCAAGTCCCTTTCGCATTCTTTCTCTTTTTTTAAAATCTTACCCTATTATTTCCATTGCGTTTTAAACTGGTCCCTGTCCGCCTTTTTTTTTTGATTTATTGCCATTTTGGTCCTCATTATTATATTCTGGTTTCAATCTAGTTTTCAACCTGTTTTAAAGAATTTATTTATTTATTTTTATTCAAAATTTTATTTTATCATTATTATTTATTTTAAAGTTTTTGTATATTATTTTTATTAAACTTTATATACTGTTGATTTTACATTTTATATACTGTTGATTTTACATTTTGACATTATTTTAAATTGTTTCATATATTATTTGTTTTTTTACGTATTTTTTATTTAAAATCATTTTGTTAATTATTTTAAATTGTTTTATGTATTATTTCTTTTAAAATTGTTTAATTCATTATTTTTGACTATTAATATTGATGTTTAAATAGTGTAAACTATGTGATTGTCATCATTGTATGTATTATAATTTATTTGTTCGTATTTTCATATCATTGATATTATCATCATTGTTATTATTGTTTATATTATTGTTCCATTATCGTTATTATTATTCATGCATATTAATTTTAGATCAACGATACCAATGTTGTGTATTATGTGTAATATGTTATTATTACGCCAAATATGAATCACATTACCATTGTTCATCGATTACAATCCCATTCACACTTTAAATGATGTTTCTTTAAAACCAAAACTACCAAATATATGTCATTTTTAAATATTTTATTGATTTTGTCTAAAAATAAAAGCTTTCAAAATAATGTAATATTCGATGATTGAAAATTCGAGGAAATGTGTCCTAACGTGCGGGATTTCGTTTTTTTGTTTGGCCAAATCATCGAATATCTTTTTGATATTTTCAATACATGAATCCTGGGAATCGTGAAATGATATTGGATTCGAGGATTTAAATTGTCGTGTCCTAACGTGTTGGATGTGACATTTTATTCTTTCGGGGCGGGAGAATTTTAATATCTAATTCGAGTAAATTTAAATATTTTTAAAGGCAATATTCGGTGATTGAAAATTCGAGAAATCGTGCCCTAACGTGTTGAGTTTCGGTTTTTCGTTTGGCCAAATCATCGAATATCCTTTTGATATTTTAATATTCAATTCGAGAAGATTCAGATATTTTTAAAAGAGATCATGCTTTTTAAAATCTTTTTCAAATTTTTAACTTTCGACATTAAAACATTAATTAATCAATTCGATACTAATTTTGGGCGTGACGAGGGTGCTAATCTTTCCTCGCACGTAATTGATTTCCGAATCCATTTTCTCGAATTTTTTAGACCAAAAACATCGTTTTAGTAAACCGAAACATTTTATTAAAACAAAAGTGATCCGATCACATCTAATAAAGATCGGTAGCGACTCTCGTTTTTATTTTTGTTTTCAAAACTCTAGTCAATTTCCGTTTTCAAAAAAATTGGTTAAGACATATACTTGTAACTTAAAAAAAAAACTAATATTTTAATAAAAATTAAATGAAGATTTTTAGTTAATACGAAATTAGGTCTTTGTTTAGTCTATAAACTTTTTTTTTTCCTTTTGGTGCCTGTCTACAACTCTTTAAATTAATGGTTTCATTTGGAACAAACAAATAATGGGCCTAAAAAGTCATGAAAAATCCAAAATAATTGACAGTATTTCCTGGGCTGACTTCATCGTCTTAAAAGGCCCATGTATTTTATACAGTAGACAAACTGTACAAAATTGAAAGAAACAAGGCATGACATGGGATTCAAATCATCAGCAGCAGCAGCAGCAGCAAGGGGTTTGATTATTCACGAAACTGCAAGTTATTAATTTGGACAGCAAAGGACTCATTCTCAAGTCACTATCGCACCAAATCCAAAAAAGCAATAAAACCCTAGTTACATACTAAATGTATATATGGATCAATTTTCCAACCACTTATATTAACCGATAATTAGTTGCATATAGATAAAATATATTATAATTTTAAAAAAATCAATTTTAAAATTTAAAATTAATACAGTTGAGAGTCCAATCATGAATATTAAAATAATTAATTTTTATGAACAGTAAAATATATTATCCTAAATCTCATTTGACATAAATAATGGTTTTTTTATGTAAAAAAACAATATTTGAGTTTTTCTTAATAATTTTCTTCATTCACATGCTAAACTCTTTTTGTAATGAATTATGATCTTTTTGGTGCTGGCCTAGTTCATAAAAGTTAAAAAGTGTATAATGTTTCTTTTGTCTATTATCCGATTTAATTCAACTATATTTCTGAAAAGTTTCTTTAACTAAATCGATGGATAAATATTATATATTGGGTAAACTCTATTATTAGTCATTAAATTATGAGTAAGTTTTTATTTTGGTCACTTAACTAAAAAAATTATAATTTGGTCACTAAACTATTCGAAAGTTTTTATTTAAGTCATTGAACTATTCAATTGTTTTTATTTAAATCACTAGGCTGTTAAGTTATTTTTTTAAATTTCACTAGTAAGCTCCAAGCGGTGCTTCGATGATCAATACAATAGATCAATACTTGTCGACAAGTAGAACATACCTTAAATCCAGTCAATTTGACAGTCAGTGTTGAAGATCGAAGAAAAATGCTGTTTGAATTTTTGGTTCGTAGATTTGTAATGTCCAAAGTTATTTCATGAAAAAATACTAAACTGTAGAAGAGAAGAGGAAAAAAAGCTTTCAATTGGTACAAGCAATACAAACAGAAAAAGCCATATAACATCAATTTTAAAATTTTAGCGACTTACATGAAATTTTTTGAATAATTTTTTTTAGTTAAATGATAAAAATCTACTCATAATTTAGTATTTGATGATATAGTTTACTCAAATATATAATGTGATGGGCCATGCTATGTTATAGCATCCAAACTCCAAAGCCCTTTGATTATATATATATATATATATATATAGTGAAAATAACTTTGACAATCGAGACATTGAATGAAAAGAATGGAAAGATACTGTTTGGTCGTAGTGAAAATCGATTTTTCTTGGAAAATGGAGTTGTCTTTTGTAATAGGCTCAATTTGCTCGGGCCTATTAACTAACCCATTAATAAAATCAAAATAACAAAGAAATAAACTAATAATGTTTTTTTAAGGGTTCAAAGTCCATTTACAGTTTTAGCCTAAATACAAGCCAAAATAAATATGAAAAATTAATATTGAAAGTCCAATTACATATTACATTGGCCCAAATTCAGATTGTAGCCCAAAATTCATAGTCTACTTACGAATAAGACCCAGACCTGAATAAACTAACCTAGCCCAATTCCTAACAAGACCCGAATGGCCCAATAACTATTCCAAGACCGGAGCAAGTCAGGTTTCAATGGCCCAAATGCAGAAATGATTTGACCCAATGTGAGACTTCAGAAATTCCAGAGACTTCGGGGATCTTCTAGCGCCTCTGTTTGCACAAGTGCAGCCTTCCCCCATGCGCCCCAGTGCATCTCAGTGTCATAATCACCACGCACACAGCGCCAAAGATCAAGAACGGCCTCCTCCACGCTTGTACACAGAATAAAAAGCGACAATAGCAAGAATAAAGGATAGCAGAATGTAGAATACAGTAGAAGATTTTTTTAAAAAAAAAGTGTATTTCATTTTTATGGCTATAAAAAGCCAAGTTTTGTACACTAATTTTTTACGCACCCATACACAAGAAATACGCAATCGAAAGCAGAGAAAATATTGAAAGGTGATTCTGAGTTTTTCTCTCCGTTTTTTCCTTTGATTTGTGATTTTGAATCTTTGCATGCGAAGTAAATAAAAAGAGAAAGATTTACCTGGAGTCGGTCCGCCTTCTTCATCGTAATCGAAGTAAGGAGGTTTAAGACTAAGGTTGGGCACCTTTGAGTTCCGTCAATCGCCATACATGGTGGCGTTTTGGATGGCCGATCAAAGGGTTTTGAAATCGGCTGATAGAGTTAAAATTTTTTTCTTCTTTGTTTAAAAGTAATGGATAGATTAGGTTAGTTTTTTAGGGTTTTATTAAGATACACAGAACTACACCGTTTAAGGCCTGTTTCAGTGGCTTAAAAACGGTGTCGTATAAGCCATGACTCATTTCAACCCGATGACCCGATCCAAACTCCACTAAACCCGCGTGTTTAGGGATCTGAGGGAATAATTGTTCTATTGATCCCTTTGCTTAGTGTTTCCATTCAATCGAGTCCTATTTCTATTCCATTTTTTTTCTTAGATTTTACCACAGAATTTTGGTGTTGATTCCATTTTAGTTCATGATTCAACTCTGTGTTTTGATAATTTAAAATATTTGTACTTTTAATCCCTGATTACTTGCATGCATTTTACTTTAATCCTTATTTACATTTAATGGCTTTGTTTATTTATAAATTAGCCTTTTAATTTTATCTTCAATTCAATGGAGTTTTTCTATTCTTTTATTGCTTTAAATTTATTGATTTCTTTTGGTTTTTAATAAATTGTTTTGAATTATCTTATTAATTTTAATATGTTTCAAATTACCTACATATACTTTTATTATATACATTTTATCTTTTTCATAAATATAAATATAAATATTTATTTCTAATTTCTCTTTTAGGCACTTGAATGATTGAAATTGATATAATATCGAATATAAATATTTCTTTTACATCATTATGCTACATATATAAATGTTTACATATAAAATTTTACCAAAATTGTTTTCATTTCATTATTTTATGTATATATTTATATATCCATATATATTTTCATTTAAATTTGTTTGTACATATATCATGTCTTTGAAATACCTTGTTTTAAATTATCTTTTGCCTATTTTAAACATTACTTATTCATATGAATGTATATAGGTTTGTATTAAAATTTTCCCTCAATATGTGTATATTTTTATAAATTTTTTAAAGCTTCAATCTTATTCATATTTTTGTTCATTTCAAAACTTTCATCATATATAAATTACTTATATTAAGTTTTATTGCATATATTACTTATATTATTTCTATTTACTATTTTGTATACGGTTTATTTGGATTTTCTTTTTACATGTAATTTCCAAACTTATATATTTATAACTTATAATTAAATCTAACATTGGTTGCAAATGGTTTTTCCTTTATGTTATTCATTTTTTTATATATTTTTCGCATTTGAATTATGTCAATTTGTTTGGTATTCTTTTTAAAAAATTGTCTTTTAATTTATTGATTTTGAATGTTAATGTTGATATTTGTAAAGTATATGTTGTATTGCCATCATATGTGTATTAATTTGGTTTCTTGGTATTTTCATATAATTTTGTTCCTTCATATGTTATTGTTGCCATGTATTATAATTCCATGCATGACACTATGTCTTATTATCAATAATGATGCAAATTCTAGATTATATAGGCCAATTTTAGTTGTTTTTCATCCTAAATAAATCAAATAAAATATGTCGTAACCATTTTTCTGTAAAACGGGGATAGACTTTGGTTTTGAAAAAAAAATATAAACAGGAGTCGCCACCAATCCTTTTTGTTGAGGTGTGATCGGTCACCTCGTAAAACGGTTGTTTTTAATAAACAGTTTGATTTATCAAAACAACGATTTTGGTTTACGAAATCCAGAAAACGAGTTTGGGAGTCGGTTACGCACGAGGAAGGGTTAGCACCCTCGATACGCCCAAAATTGGTACCTAATTGATTAATTGATGTCTTAATGTCGAAAGTTGAAAATTTGAAAAAGATTTTAAAAATACGATCTCTTTTAAAAATATTTGAATTTACTCGAATTGGATATTAAGATTCTCTCGCTCCGAAGGAATAAAATGTCACATCCATCACATTAGGACACGACAATTTAAATCCTCGAATCCAAGTTCATCTCATGATTCCTGGGACTCATGCATTGAAAATATCAAAAGGTTATTCGATTACTTGGCCAAACAAAAAACTGAAACCCAGTACGTTAAGGCACGATTTCTCGGATTTTCAATCACGAAAAACTAAAACCCACTACGTTAAGGCACGTTAAGGCACGTTAATCCACCACATCTTCCTACTTTGATCCACTCCACCGCTATTTCAGCGAGATATGACCTGTGATAATTCGTAGCTTTAATCTGTTCCACTGTAACTCTAAGGGAATAAGATTTGCGACTTTAATCTGCTCCACTGCAACTTTAGGAAGATAAGATTAGTCATGATAAATTTGATCCGACCTACTACAATTTCAGAGGTATAGGATTCATCGTTCTAATCTGCTCTACTGCAACTTCAGAGAGATAGGATTAACTATCTTTAGTCTGCTCCACTGCAACTTCAAACAGATAAGACTTATGATTTCAACCTGCCCCACTGCAACTTCAGTGAGATAAGGTTTGCTGGCTTCATTCGCTCCAATGTAATTTCAGGCAGAAGAGATTTTTAACTTCGATCTACTCCGCTGGAACTTCAAGCATATAAGAATTCAAAGAGAAGAGTTTCGTAACCTTGATCTTCTCTGCTCAATCTTCTCTGCTGAAACTTCGAAGAAATAAGGATTGATCCTCAATATAAACTCAGGGAGAAGGGATTTGTAGCCTCAACCTACTCCACTGAAACTTTGAGGAGATAAGACTTCAGGGAGAAGAGATTCATAACCTCAATCTTCTCTGCTGAAACTTCAAAGAAATAAGGATTGATCCTCAATGTAAACTCAGGGAGAAGAGATTTATAGCCTCAATCTACTCTACTGGAACTTCGAGGAGATAAGACTTCAAGGAGAAGAGATTCGTAACCTCAATCTTCTCTGCTGAAACTTCAAAAAAATAAGGATTGATCAATGTAAACTCATGGAGAAGGGATTTGTAGCCTTAACCTACTCCATTGGAACTTCGAGGAGATAAGACTTCAGGGAGAAGAGATTAGTAACCACAATCTTTTTTACTAAAACTTCAAAAAAATAAAGATTGATCCTCAATGTAAACTCAGGGAGAAAGGATTTGTAGCCTCAACCTACTCTACTGGAATTTCGAGGAGATAAGACTTTAGGGAGAAGAGATTCGTAACCTCAATCTTCTCTGCTAAAACTTTAAAGAAATAAGGATGGTTCCTCAATGTAAACTCAGGGAGAAAAAATTTGTAGCCTCAACCTACTCCACTAGAACTTTGAGGAGATAAGACTTCAGGGAGAAGAGATTCGTAACCTCAATCTTCTCTACTGAAACTTTAAAGAAATAAGGATTGTTCCTCAGTGCAAAATTAGGGAGAAGATATTTGTAGCCTCAACCTACTCTACTAGAACTTCGAGGAGATAGGAACTTCGAGGATAAGAGATTCGTAACCTCAATCTTCTCTGCTGAAACTTTAAAGAAATAAGGATTGTTCCTCAGTGTAAACTCAGGGAGGCGGGATTTGTAATCTCAACCTACTCCACTGAAACTTCGAGGAGATAGGAACTTCGAGGATATGAGATTCGTAACCTCAATCTTCTCTGCTGAAACTTCAAAAAAATAAGGATTGTTCCTCAGTGTAAATTCAGGGAGACGGTATTTGTAATCTCAACCTACTCCACTGAAACTTCGAGGAGATAAGATTTGATGTCTTCGATCTGCTTCTTGCAACTTCAGAAATGCTAGATCTACTATCTTCAATTTGCTCTACTGCAAACTCAAGGAGACAAGATGTCTTCGATCTACTTCCTGTAACTTCAGGAATGCTAGATCTGCTATCTTCAATCTGCTCCACTGCAAACTTAGGGAGACTCTTCGATCTGCTTCCTACAACTTTAAGAATGTCAGATCTGTTATCTTTAACTCCACTGTAAATTCAAGGAGACAAGATCTGATGTCTTCGACCTACTTCCTACAACTTTAAGAATGCCAGATATGCTATTTTCAATTTGCTCCACTGTAAACTTAGGGAGACAAGATTTGATGTCTTCGATCTGCTTCTTGTAGCTTTAGAAATGCTAGATCTACTATCTTTAATTTGCTCCACTGCAAACTCAAGGAGACAAGATTTGATGTCTTCGATCTGCTTCGCTTAGGAATGCCAGATCTGACTTCTTCAATCCACTCCACTACAAACATAGGGATGCCAGACTGGTATCATCGATTCGCTTCGCTCAGGAAGGCAAGATCTGTGAATTCACTGATGTTGCGACACCGTACTCTGGGGACTTGTCCTGTAAAATTAGTTTTATGTGTTTATGCTTATGCAAAAGGGTTAGGCTGCAATGATCGGAATGAATCTTATGCTCCTAACTAAATGTATTATGGACGACATTCACATGAATGCCGGATGTCATGAGAATAATTTTTTTTAAATAATTAGGATGCAATGATCAGAATGAATCGAATGCTCCTAATTAAATGTGTCTTAAATAATGATGTATGAATGCAAAATGAAATGACCCCTTTTGGATGCTTAACGTTGTCACTTTTCGTCGTCCTTCAGAGTCTTATTGCTGAAGTATTACGCTGCTATCTCGTTCGGCTGGTACCTCTGCCAAAAAACTTAAAGAAACAATCATATTTTGCTCAAATGACTTGCCCCAATGTAACTTCAAGGTCCATTTTATGGTACCTATGGGACTTTAAGGCTTATACCATCTTCAGACCCTCTCACTACAATTCAGGAATCTAGGATCTGGGTCATCTTCAATCCATCCCACTGCGACTCAAGGGTAATCAATTTGGTCTGCTACATCTTCTATTCCTTAGGTGTCATGACCGGATGTATATAAAGGTTGAATTTCTTTGAGAATAATCTCATTTTAATGCTTGGGTTACTCATTATTTGTCAAGGCTATATCATCGACGCAATATCTTGCCTTTTTATTCAACTGATACTTTTGACAAAAAATCTTAATAGGTAGTCTCAAATTAGACTCCTTTCCAACCCTTAGTTCTGGTGAGTTCTGAACAATAGAACTTGTGTCAGGTTCTCGTATCATTTAGAAACTTCCAAAGTAATATGCGAAACTCCTTTTATGAAAGTTTATTAGTCCACTAATCGTTATTTCAATGCAAAATACTTGAAAAAAAATCATAATGATGGACGAAACGGAAATTTATTAGGAGCATAACTCAAAATAAACAAAAGTTAATCAAAGCTAGCAAATGCAATGAAGAAGAAAGTTTCTTAAGAGTGTATTTTGAAAAGAATAAGGTAATCAAAGATAACAAACTCAAAATGGGTAAGATGGAAATTAGGTGCCCCAAATATCGCAACTTGAGCTTCTCTGTACGAACCTCTTGAGGGCCATTTTGAGCTCAATATGTGCTGAGGGGATCTAGAGTACTCTGTTGATGTCCCAAGACGTAACATCTCTCCTTCTTGTTAATTCAGAGAAAGCGAGACTACCGCATGCCCCATTTTTGATCAAAATTTGAGCTGCCCTTTTCGGGTTTTCAACTCAAATCCCCTTTGGTCTCAAGGCGCCCTTTGCGGGTTTTCGCCTTGGCCTCTCCTTTTTATTTTTTCTTTCTTTTCTTTTCTTCTTATTTTTTTTTTATTTTTATTTACTGTTCATTTTGGGGCGATATGGTGTTTAATCTTGAGCAGTCTGCAAACTTCTGATGTCAATGTTGTTTAAATATATCGTCAAATATGATCTCTTTTAGGGATTCCATATCGACATAGAAATTACTGATTGTCGCCTTTGTGACATTGGCATATGAAGTAGCTTCCGCCCACTTGGTGAAGTAACTGACGACCACAGAGGTGAATTGATATTTGTCAGAAGCTTTTTTGGCGTGATTGGCCTGCTGCAATCCATGCCCCACATAAGGAAAGTCATAGATTCTACTTATTCTTTGTAAGGTGGGATCTGTTTCTTATCTTATTCTACCATCCTTAAAAAATTAGGAAATGATCTACAGTCTCGGTCATCTTCAAAGTTCTGAGATCCCTCTAGACACATGTCTTGCTCAAAAATAGACTCTGTGTCAGTAGCAGCGTGACTCATGTCGTTAATATCTAGGGATCTATTGTAGGTACGAAAGAATATTCAAAGGACAAATGAAACTAAGAATAATTGCTTATGTGGTATGAACATGAATGAAATAAATGAATAAAAGAATATTTTCTCAAAGTGAGACACAAAAATGCATTTTCATTGAAATAAAGATTTTGGACACAAGCCTATTTCACAAAAGGACTCTTATTGCATCTAGGCTTAGGGCAATAAGCATGTTTTGAATATTACTCTAAATTGGTTTTAAAAACACATGGATCTCTTCCACAGTGCCATTTGTTCAAAACACTCAAGTACATATTTATGTATTTAGCACGTCATCTAACTTCACAATACCCATGTTGATAAATTTTTCCATCAATTTCTTGGAAGCAAGGCATTTTTCTATCGAATTCCCTGTGATCCCCGCGTGGTACGTACACTGGGCATTTGGGTCATACTATTTTGGGTATGGAGGTTGTATCGGTTTTGGGTAGTGGGGGGACACAACGTGCGCATCAAATAAACTTTGATACAACTCCTTATACATCATTGGGATCGGTGTAAATTAGAGATTTTCAGTGTTTTGTCTTGTGCCAGATTCTTTTCTTGATGAACCCTGATACCCGGTAGTCACTATTTTTGGCTGATTAACGGTAATCGACTTTGAGTACCCCATGCTTGTATTATTCACTTCATTTTCTTTCTTCCTTGTGGCTATTCTCTTGTCACTTTCTCTTGCTTCTATCCTTTCACTTTTTATGGCATTTTCAATCATTTCTCCAGTCATTACAATGTCCGAGAAGCTATTTGTAGCGTTCCCTAGCATATGAGTAATAAACGGGGCCTTCAGTGTATTAATAAAGAGTATGGTCGTCTCTTTCTCTAAGAGTGGTGGTTGGACTTGCGTCGCCACCTCCCTCCATTGCTGAGCATACTGCCTGAAGCTCTCGTTTGTTTTCTTCTCCATGTTCTGGAGTGTAATCCTGTCGGGCGCTATGTCTGTCACGTGGCTGTATTGTTTTATGAAAGCTTGAGCAAAGTCTTTCCATGCACCAATTTAGGAACGGGTTAACTGACTGTACCATTTGGCTGCTGCTCCCACAAGGCTATCTTGGAAGTAATGGATCAACAATTGGTTATTATTGATGTATCCCATCATTCTTCTACAAAACATAGTAATATGAGCTTCAGGGCAACTTGTCCCATTATATTTCTCGAATTCAGGCATTTTGAACTTGTATGGAAGCACCAAATCTGGGACCAAGCTTAAATCTTTGGCGTCAATTCCATAATAGCTATCAACACTTTCTATCACTTTAAACTTTTCCTCCAACCATTTACATCTATCTTCTAGCTACTTTGGTAATTCTACTTTTTTCCTCTTTCTTTCAGCTATTTCATCCAAATCAGGGACATTAGTATTGATTGAATTATCTCCCGAACCTGATCCAGTTTGGAGGTTCATTGAAGCACCAGTTTGGAATTATTGAGGCCTAACCGTAACAAATAACCTTTGGGGATACTCCTCAGGTTGTGTTTGTGTATGTGGTAGGGTAAAACCTGGAGGAATGCCTTCGCTATCTTTTCCTGTAATAGCAATGTGACCTTTTCCTTTGTCCATTGCCTGGTTCAGCATCTGGGCCATTTGAGCCATCATGTTCCTTTGAGCTTCCAACAGTTGGGCTCTCATTTCTTGTTGGAGCTTTACCAATTGCTCTTGCATCTGGTCTTGCATGTCTTTCTGGAATTGTTCAAGTCTTTGATCTATTTTCTTTGTCTTGGCACGTGTACCGTAATGGTGCTCAGTTTCCAAATTTTTCTTTTCTCTCTTTATCTTTATCTTTTTTCTTTTCTGAAATAACTTCAACTAAGTAGGGTCCTTTTATGGAGTTTAATGCATATGATGCTAATAACTTCAACTAATTAGGGTCCTTTTATGGATTTTAATGCATTAGATGCTATGTAATGCAAATGCATGAAATGCAATGCAAATGTATGAAATGAATGTAAAAAAAAAAAGAGACGTTGATTCTGAATTCAGTTCCATTAGAAGAAGTTTTCTAGAAAATAAATTCCTTTACATAAAACAGATTACATATGCGGCTTTGTCCTCATAGTTCAAGTGAAGACACCAATCCCTTTCTTCGTATCCGGATGTTATGGTCGTGTCCCGTGAACTTCCTCAATAGATGCCTCTTCTAGCTTCTTGTTATTTGATCCAGGCCACGACTCTTCACTTACTTACCCTCCGCGATTCTCATAAGCTTCTTTAAGAAAATCGAGACGTGACGGCTCTTGAATAGTCTTTGTCGGCTTGAATCCCCGGGCAAAGTCTTTTATTCTTCTGCAAACTATCAGCCTTCTCTCGTTGTTTACTTGGACTATATTCGGACGACCTTATTATAATCCACTTTCAAAAAATCTATTTCCCTATGACAAACTCTTCTATTTAGTAATTGAATATTAATCAACACCTCCTTTCTATGATGATGCAATGCAATGCAATCGAAACAAAAGAAAACACGTTAGTACAAGAGAAATAAACAAAATAGAGTACCTATCCGGGTGACCACTAGGGGTTCGGAGTGGCTCTACCTAGGGTGGGCTCCTAGGGTTCACTATTTGTGGTTTAGTTCTAAAGTAAGGGTACCTGAACCAGCAGATTCCTCGATCTTCACCCATTATAGTTTCATATAGACCGAGTTCAGTTCAGGGGGATACATTTCCCTATGGCCATGCGGAGATGAAAATCTCACGAAGACATATGTACGTATGTATCCCGGAAGCAGTCCACTAGCCCATACAGAGGTGAAAACCTCACGAAGGCATAACTTCTCACTCCCACTTAAAAGGTGCGACCACAACGGTCATGCAATGCAATACAGAGATAAAATTAGAACCACATGCAATAAAAGGATCATAGTTTTTCAAATCATATTTTTAAATTTGGATAAAAAGACAGGAAATAATCAATTTTGTGGCTTGATTCTCTTAGTGTCTCCCAGTGGAGTCACCAAGCTGTCGTAACCAATTTTTTGTAAAACGGGGATCGACTTTGGTTTTGAAAAAAAATAAAAATGGGAGTAGCCACCAATCCTTTTTGTTGAGGTGTAATCGGGTCACCTCATAAAACGGTTGTTTTTAATTAACATTTTGATTTATCAAAACAACGATTTTGGTTTACGAAATCCAGAAAATGAGTTCGGGAGTCGATTACTCACAAAGAAGGGTAAACACCCTCGATACGCCCAAAATTGATACCTAATTGATTAATTGATGTCTTAATGTCGAAAGTTAAAAATTTGAAAAAGATTTTAAAAATACGATCTCTTTTAAAAATATTTGAATTTGCTCGAATTGGATATTAAGATTCTCTCGCTCCGAAGGAATAAAATATCACATCCAGCACGTTAGGACACGACAATTTAAATCCTCGAATTTAGGATCATCTCATAATTCTCGAGACTCATGCATTGAAAATATCAAAAGGTTATTCGATTACTTGGCCAAACAAAAAATCGAAACCCAGCACGTTAGGGCACGATTTCTCGGATTTTTAATCACAGAATATTGCCCTGGTTTAGAAAATCTTATCTCAAAATAACAAAACATCACATCCAATGCGTTAGGACATGACATCTCGAGTTCTCGAGAATAAGCTTTTTATTTAAGATTCATGTATTTGTTTTAAAAGGATATTCGATTATTTAGATTAAACGAGAAAAATCGAAACCCAATACGTTAGGGCACGACCTCTCGAATTTCTAAATAAGGAATATTACCTTTATGAAAAGAATCAATTTTGTATCGAGTAAAAGTTAGTAAAACGTAAGTTTGTAAAAATAAAAAGAAATAAATCGTGATATTAACAGGCATAATGGAATAATAATAAACGAGTAGTACGAATGACAAAAATAAATAAAACAACAAGCTATGTAACTTAAAAGGAAATAATAGGTAAAAGTGATAAAAAGATAAAATGATAATAAATAAGAATAATAAGAATAAATAAAAAGAAACTTAATAGTAAACCAATAATAAATAAGTAATATATAAAATAGTAAAATAATAATAATAGTGATAAAAATAAAAATGTGTTAATAAGGATAATAATAGTAAAAAGCAAATAATAATAATATGATAATAAAACTAATAATAATAATAAAATGATAATAAAAATAATAATAATAATAAGACAATAATAATAAAGTAAAGAATAATAGCATATAAAATAATATAGAGATAATAAGTAATAATAATTAATGATAATAAAATAATAGTAAAAAAAATAATTGATTGATTTAACAGCAAAGTAGCTAAATAATCAAAAAAGGATTAAATTAGAATCAAAATAGAAGTAAAGGGGTAAATTCAAAAAAATAAAAAAGGGGGGGCTACATTGTAGCACGCGCGCGACGTAGAGGAACGAAAAGTGCAATTTACCCTAGTCATTAAACGTAGCGTTTAAATAGGATTAAATTTAAAACTGCGCGAAGATTTTTGGCAAAATTAAAAATAAAAGGAAATCTAATTTTAAAAACTGAAAATGCGGAACGACCGAATGGGCAATTAGCCCCAAAAGCAAAAACACGCTGATCCTTTTGAGTGGGTCAGGTCGGCACGCGGATTTCATGGGCGAAACGACGTCGTTTTGGCGTTTAAGGCCAATCCCAAAACGACGTTGCTTTGGGTGGCCTATATAAGTAAAAAAATCCCAAAAATTTCATTTTCACCTGCTTAAAAAAAAAAAACTTAACCCTTTTGATTTTTTTCTCTGCAAGGACTGTGGTCTCCATGAAGTCATTCATCACCGATCATCGGCATCGCCAGATACTGACTGCAGGAGTCCGAAAAGCCGCGTTTTTTTAAAAAAAAGGGGTAAGTTTCTCTTTTTAATACTCTTTATATATATATATATATATATATATTTGTAAATAAGAAGGGATTCGAAATAAAAAATTAAAAAGGTAAAAAATAAAATCACCTCCTAATCTTCCGATTTGCCTTTTTTGTTTTTGGGTCTTTCTCTCCTCTTTTATTTGTGTTTAATCTATATTTGCAATTGCTTGTATTTTGAATCTGAAATTTTTCTTTTTATTCGTATCTAAAGTGTTTAAAATGGATTTTCTGATGGCTTATATAGCCATTACAAATTGCTTGCTGTCTTTTCTCTTTTAATCCTTGCAGGTGTAAGTGCAAGTGGAGGGCGGTGGCAGCAGGCTTCGGCAGAGCAAGTGGACGCCAGAAGACTCTAGGTACGGTGCACCTAGGGTTTAGTTTTTGTTTTTTCTGATTTGCATTTGGCTAATTGGGCTAGGTTTGGGCTGATTAGATTAATTGGGTTGTCTGTTTATTGTTTTGGGCCATTAGATTTTGGGCCTTGTTGTTGGTTTGGGCTCCGGGCAAAATTGGCCCATAACAAAATACATTTTAATTACTCAAAAGTTTTTCAAAATAAGGTGATATTGAGTGTTTGGAAATTCGAGAAATTGTGCCTAACGTATTGGGTCGTGATTTTTCATTTGACCAAATAACTTAATACCCTTTTTAATTGCATGATTTGGAAATTATAGGATGATCTCGACTTTGAGGGTTCAAGATATTGCATCCTAACGTACTGGGTGTAGTATTTTGTTCCTTTGAGATGAGTGAATCTTACATTTAAATTTAGGATATTCCAACCATTTTTCAAAGAAATTGCATTTTCAAAACTTTTCAAATTTTTGACGTTAGGACATCATTTAATCAATTTGGTACTAATTTTGGGCGTACGAAGGTGCTAGCCCTTCCTCGTATGTAACCAACTCCCGAATCTATTTTTTTTTAATTTCGCAGGCCAAAATTAATTTTTAAAGATAAAATATTTTACGTGGTGATCCGATTACACCAAAACAAAAAAAAAAACAGTGACGAGTCTGTATTTTTTAAAAGACAATCCCGTTATTTTTTCAAAGACAATCCCGTTATTTTTTCCAAAATATATAAAAATAGTTTCGACACCGTTAATATGTGTTTATCTCACTAATTACCATACATTGGACCATACTTTAATTTCATGGTTTTTGAAATACATATTTTAATTTCTGTTTGTTTTTTCCCCAAAGCCTTCAACAAGTAAAAGCCTGCAGGGTAAAAATGGCTCTAATTATAAGGGGTGAGTTTGTTTGTCTGAAGCAGAAATTATTTGCTGCTGCTCCATTTTAGCATACGTATTCAGGTTTTTGACACATCACATGCCCTATTACCCTCCATTTATGAATCTATACATGTATAGGTTGACATATCATGACTAATAAAAATTACTTACGTATAATTAAGTGATAAATGTGGGATATAGTGTTGGATACATTACATTTTAAGAGAATAAATTAAATTAAATTTTAGAGATAATATTTTAAGAGAGATAATCATAAATTCTAAACATGAACATAAAAATTATAAAAAAAATATTTGTGTATATAAATAGATCATGATCTTTATAGATTTTTTTGAGTTATAATCACAAGTATAAACTATAAAATTATAATTAATATATCATGAATAATTACAATTATGATTTATCATTATAATAAACTATAGGATTAATAACCATCATATATCTGGACTAAACCAAAATAAATTTGAAAAGAAGTTATAATTATAAGTACAAATAGTATTACATAGTGGAGTTATGTTTCATATTTTTCGGCTTTTTTCTCCTAGTTAAACTCCATTTTAGTTTTTCCTTAAACTCTGACTAGTATATGTTATTTTAATATTATTTGACCTATAAGTTTAGACTATAAATAGGCACTTTTTCATCCTAGAAAAATAACTCATTACACATTTAAGTATTAGCTTTTACAAGCTTTCAAAGAATTTTGTATTTACTTTTTGAGGGTTCTTATTTTGGATTTTAGGGTTTAATTTTATCTCCATCTTTTGTACTATTCGTATTTTCCGTTTTAGTGAAATTATCTTTGCTCGTGGTTTTTTTATCATCTTCGGAGGGGTTTTTCCACTTAAAATATTTGTGTTCAATCTTTTCAATTTCTTCATTATTTTACTTGCTCATTGCTTAATCGGATTTATCCACATCAAACTGGTATTAGAGCCTAGTTGATTTCCACAATCAACCAGTACAGAGATGACAACAACAATGTTTGATATTTGATAAGTTTGATGGCATCACAAATTTCAATCTGCGACAAGTTCGGATGACGACAATTCTGATTCAGGGTGATCTTGAGAATGTCCTAATAGAGAATAAGCTTACAGACAAAGAACAATCAAAATGACATACATTAGATTAAAAAAAAGCTCTATCCTTAATTCAGTTGTGTCTCACGAATAATTTATTACAGGAGGTGTTGATGGAGAAACGACATACACCCCGTGGAAAAAGTGAGAATATCTCTATGCCACAAAGTCTCTGGCTAACCGATTAGTGTTAAAACAATGATTGTACATGTTTCGTATGAACAAAGGTGAGTACCTTAGATCACATCAGTCAATTTATTACTTTTTTGAATGATTTAAAGAATGTTGAGGTTCAGATTGACAATGAAGATTAGACAATGCTATTATTGTGCTCTTTACTCTCTTCATACAAGTCTTTCAGGGAAACCCTAATTTATGACATAGATAATCTCTCGTTTAAGGATGTGAAGGGTCATTTGTTGAGTAAAAACAACTCGACAATGAGTTTGGTTCAAGTTATTTTTGATAACATCAAGGAAATGAGACAAGAGATGTCGCTATTGTAAGAAGTTAGGTCACGTTAAGGCAAATTGTTACAAATTGTGAAATAAAAGGATTGTTAAGAGTAATGAGGAAGATTTAGTTGGTGCTAATTTAGCCAATGACAAGAGTGGTGATTTCTTGTTGATGTTAACAAGTGAAAGCTCTGAGCTTACGTCCGAATGGATATTGGATTCGGAATGTTCTTTCCACATGTGTACCAACAGAGACTAGTTCCCCACATACAATTCAGTTGAAGGTGGAGTTGTGCGCATGAGGAATGATTCACCCAATAAGGTAACCAATATTAGTATTGTTCAGATTAGGATGCACGATGAGAAAATTATGACACTATCAAATGTCAGACATGTGCCTGATTGAAAGAAAAATCTCATCTCCTTGGGAAATTTGGACTTGAAGGGTTGTAGAATTAACATCAAGTCTAGTGGCATTAAGATATTCCACGGGGCTCTCATTTTGATGAAATGTAAAAAGAGTGGCAGTCTTTATGTTCTGGAAAGATTAACAGTGACCCGTGAAATTGGACGTCCCTCGTTCGTTAAGGAGATGAAGTCGACTCGTTTAAAGCAACTACAACTTGGTCATAGGAGGGAAAAAGGTATGATCGTTTCGTATAAGAGAGGTTCTCTTTTGAATGCAAGTTTTGCAAATACAAGGCACTATGTTCGTGAAAATCAGACCTAATTCTGTTTTGATTTGGCAATGCATAAGTCAAAAACTAGAAGTCTTCCAGCTTCTAAACACAACTTCGACTCAGTTAATATCTTGCATAGTTTGACATAAGCTCGTGGCGAGCTTTAGCAAAGAAGGCATTGTGGAAATATGAACCAAGGTAGAGATTTGTGGAGTTATTCCCTGCATTTTTCAGCTTTTCTTCTCTCAATTAAACTCTGGTTTTAGTTTCCTACTTAAACTCCTATTAGTGTAGTTAATATTATTTAACCTACGAATTTAACTTTTTAATAGACCCTTTTCCATCCCAAAAAATAACTCATTACACATTTAGGTATTAGCTTTTACAATCGTTCAGAGAAATTTGTGTTTACGTTTTGAGGGTTCTTATTTTGGGTTTCGGGGTTTAGTTTTATCTCCATCTTTTGTACTTTTCATTTTTTCCGTTTTAGTGAAACTATCTTTGCCAATGGTTTTTTTATCCTCTTCGGAGGAGGTTTTCCACATAAAATATTTGTGTTCGATTTTTTATATTTTTTGAAAATCTAATTCAATTGTGAAAATATCTGAAAGTTTCTAAGTTGATACAATGCTTAGGACTACTCATAACCCATCTCAACCCTTAAATAGGAGGATAAATGCACTTCAGCACTCTCGAATCCACGTCCTCCTACACTAGCAACAATGCCAATACGGACCTAGCTAAGATTCAATTAACAAAATAAAATAACTACAATTAAATTCAATAATTATAATGGACAATCAAGTAAATAACCATAATACATTTCAATTTGAAACAAAATAAATATGAAAAAATTCATTTCACTTGAGACTTTAAAATTTTTAAGCTTCCTACTTGGTGTTAAGCTAATGCCTTAATGGCCAGATTGTAACTACCATGGTTCAACAGCAAGGCCCTAAGAACTTTTAAGTTCAAGTTGCACATGTGTGAGTTCTCTTTAAAATATTTTGATTTCATTTCAAAATATTTTGATTATTTGCTTATTGTAATGGTTAAATTTTGTTTGAGGGTTTTTTGGACTATTAAATGTAATTGGTATACTAATTGTAATTGTATCTTCTTTTAAAAATCCACTAATAAAACCATTTTGATTTTATAAGCGTTCATAATTTTACTTAGTTTATGTAATCTATGTAATGTTTCCTACTTCCAAAGGAATTAAAATATATAATTATTTATTTGATATAGATTAAAAATGTGGCTTGTGTTAATATAAATGAATGTGAAAGGTGGCTAATGAAGTGCTAGTTTAGTGGACAAGTTGAAGATATAAATCCAAAAGATGAACCCTCATACCTAATTGTTGGGATCGACCCCGATTAAGCAACAAGTAAAAAAATAGCGGAATAAATTGAGAAATTGAACACACAAATTTAACGTGGAAAAACCCCTCCAAAAAGGATAAAAAATCACGGGCAAAGATAATTTTACTATAATGGCAAAAGAACGAAGAGTACAAAAGATGGAGATAAAAACTAAACTCTGGAAACTAAAAAAAAGAACCCTCAAAACATAAACACAAAATTCTCTAAATGTGTTATGAGTTCTAATCTCTAATGGTTGTATTTTCTAATGTTGTAAAAGAGCCTATTTGTAGGCTAAATTCATAGGTCAAATAATAATAAAATAATCTAGACTAATCAGAGTTTGATTGAAACAAATAAACAGAGTTTAACTGAAAGATTATTTCTCAAATTTGACTAAAATAGGAGTCATACTCAACAAATCTCCACATTGACTTATATTTCCACAATGCCATCTTTGCCAAAGCTCGCCACGAGCCTATCTTGAACTATGCTAGGAATTAACTGAATCGAATTTGTACTTAAAAACTAGAAGACTTTTAGCCTTCGACTTGTACACTGCCAAATCAAATTTAACCCGGGTTTGATTTTCACGAACATAGTGCCCTAACTTTTCATAACCTGCATCCAAAAGAGAACCTCTCTTCAACGAAATGGTCATATCTTTTTCCCTCCTATGACCAAGTTGCCTTCGCTCCAAACTGATGTGATCCGGCTCAGTTTAGTCGAGTTGATTCACTTGTTTTCCTGATCGTCAACGAGGAGAATGTTCACAATGTCGAAAAAGGTTAAAATTGATAAAGGTAGGAAAAAGCTTAACATAGTGGTTTGGATGGTTAAGGATGGATAGGTTTGGTTTAACAAAGAAATAAAGATAGGTGATGTTTGAAATTAAAAGATGTGGATGGAAATACGAACTTAACATGAAGAATGATTCAACACTATATGACAAAGTCACCCCGATTCTTTTTGGTTAAGATGGAAAGGTGGTTTGGTAGATAGGTGAACACTACACCGATTAAGGTGAAAAGTTTAAAACAAGTTCGTAGCGCCACTAGCAAAGCAAATAAGTCAGACGAGACTCGTACGAAATAAGAGATGAGGAAACCTCACAAAGAACAATGTTCATATAAAATTTGTCAAAAAAAAGTCTCTAAAACATTCTAACTACAAATATTTATAGACCTAAGCATGGATAGCCGAATGGACAAAATGAACCAACTTAAGAGCTAAGTAATTCAGCTAGAATAGTCTAGAACAAACTAGAATAAAATCATTAAAAGACTAAGTCCATGTTCAGCCGAATTGAGCTTCAATGGTCAGCTTATTTAGTTTTCCAATTCACTTAAATTAATGAGCTGGTGAGTTGAGCTGAAATGTCCAATGAATGAGTAGCCATGGAGCTTTAAAACATCCTTTAATTCATCCTTGGGCAGCGGAATAAGCAGTAGCCATATTGATGGCATTTGAGGTGCACGAACAGCCCTTGAATGTGAACACTTGAATGCAATCAGCCACAAGGTGTGAATATTCGATCGGCCCCTAGGTGTGAAAGGAATGTATGAGCTGAATAAACTAGTGTGAACACTCCTTTGTCCCTTGCAATACACGAACAACCACTTTGGAAAGGAAATGAGTCTGCAGACTTTTAATTCAAATTTTAAAGGCTCCTTTTAATGCCGTCCATGCACCTAAATGATTCCAACCAGAATGGTCACTTACAAACACATTAAAATTTGGTCGAGCACCTTCAATGAGCCTAATTAAGTTGTCTTAGCTTAGGACACATTAAATTGCTATAGGACTTAAGACAAATTAAATGAGCTAAGGACAACTTAAATTGCTGTAGTAATTTAGACAAATTAAATGACTTAAACCTATTAATGTTGAAATTATTTAGACAAATTAAATAGCTTAAAAACACATTTAACACTTAACTAAATTGATTAAAAAACTTAAACTAAAATAACTATAATTTATTCCAGCAACTAAAATGAGCTAAATAAAGTAAACCATAAACGAGCTCAAACGAGCTAAATTAAGCTCAAGTGAGCTAATTCGAGCTAAATGGAGCTCGGAAAGTTGAAGTCGAGCTAAAGTCAGCTTGCATTAAGGTGCAAGGATCGTTTAAAGTGCAAGCCCGAGCTCGATTCATAGACTTAGTGAGCAGCCTCGAGTAGTCCTCACTCATTTTGAAAAAGTTCCCGGCCGTACTCACATCACAAACGAGTTGACTTTAACTCCGTAACGGACGAGGGACGTCTGATTTCACCGGTCACTATAGAACCTTCTAGAATATAAAGACTGCTGGTTCTTTTACCTTTTAACAAAAAAAGAGCTCTACAAGATACTTTAATGTCGCTCGGCTCGATGTTGATTCTGCATCCTTTCAAATCTAAAATATTCAAGAAGATGAGATTCTTTCGTAAATCAGGTACATACCTAACATCTGAGAGTGTCCTATTCGTCCCATCGTGTATCATAATTTTAACAGTACCAATACCAATTACCTTACTAGATGAATTGTTTCTAATAAGCATAACTCCACCTTCAATCGAACTGTATATGGAGAACCATTCTTTATTGGGACACATGTGGAAAGAACATCCCGAATCTAGGATCCACTCAAACGTCGGCTTGAAGTTATCGCTCGTTAACACTAACAAGAAATCATCACTGCTTTCATCGGCCAAATTAGCACCAGCTACATCTTCCTCGTTACACTCATCAGCTCTTTTATTTCGCAGTTTATAACAATCTGCTTTGACGTGACCTAACCTTTTACAATAGTGACACATTTTGTCTCGTTTCTTTGATGCTACCAAAACGAAAGCTTGATAATCTGCCTTGCTATCCAAACCAAACTCATTTTCGAGTTTGTCTCTACTCAAAAAATGACCCTTCACATCTTCGAACGAGAGTTTGTCTCTGCCATAAATTAGGGTCTTATTGAAAGACTTGTATGAAGGGGGTAAAGAGCACAATAATAACATAGCCTGATCTTCATCGTCAATATGAACCTCAACGTTCTTTAAATCATTTAAAAGAGTAATGAATTGACTGATGTGATCTCTAAGTAACTCACCTTTGTTCATGCGAAATGTAAATAGACGTTGTTTCAAAGACTAAATGGTTAGCCATAGACTTAGCCACATAAAGAGTATCTAAACTTTTCCATAAAGGCGGATGAGTTTTTTCTATCAATACCTCTGCAATACCGTATTCATGAGGCACAATTGGATTGCGACAAGGCCTTTCATCAAGCTCTTTCCATTCTTTGATTTAGATTCTCGGGCTTTTTACCAGTAACAACCTTTTAACGGTTTGAACTAGAATTGCCATCATCCGAACTTGCCACAGATTGAAATTTGTTTCAAGATCGAACTTCTCAATTTCAAACATTATTGTTGTCATCTCTAAATGAGTGATCTATGAAAATTGAACTAGCTCGATACCACTTGTTGGGATCGACCGATTAAACAACAAGTAAAAAAATAGCGAATAAATTGAGAAATTGAACACACAAATTTAACATGGAAAAGCCCTCCAAAGAGGATAAGAAATCACGGGCAAAGATGATTTTACTATAATGACAAAAGAACGAAGAGTACAAAAGATGGAGATAAAAACTAAACCCCAAAACACGAAAACAAAGAACCCTCAAAACGTAAATACAAAATTCTCTAAATGTGTTATGAGTTCTAATCTCTAATGGATATATTTTCTAAGGTTATAAAAGAGCCTATTTATAGGCTAAATTCATAGGTCAAATAATAAAAAATAATCTAGACTAATCAAAGTTTGATTGAAACAAATAAACAGAGTTTAAGCTGAAAGATTATTTCTCAAATTTGACTGAAATAGAAGTCATACTCAACACTAATGAATCTAGCATCATTGAATTACTTAAGTTGTAAAAAATTAAATTTTCTTTTCAACAATGTAATATTATTAATATTACAAAGTACTAGCAAGTCAAAAATATATATTGATTTTAATTTTTCGTTCATTTTAATAATTTGATTCTAATTATAAGTAGTTTTACACCATTTTGTATATCTTTCTATTATTAATATTTTAACAATCGAACTCCTGAACTTATAAATGTCAAATTTGATGTAAATTAAAATTTTCGACTATTTGTTTTAGATAATAAATAAAAATCAATCAATCAATAAATATCAATATGTAAAGAGAAGAGTACTTTAGATCGATGTGATGGAGCTATCAAATTAGTTAAAAATTACATCAATAAATTTAATGGTGAAATCATTAAAATATTAATCATAGAAAGAAATACAAAAGATATAAAACTATTTTAATTTTATATCGATGTAAGTGAATTTCTACCTTTATTTATGTTTATAGTTATATTTCTAGTTGTAATTGTAAAAGTGATTATGAAAAAGTGTTAGAGTTTGTGTGACCCGAGTCCCGTAACTTGTTGAAGAAATAAATATTGTGGCAAAGCAAGTTGAATTAAGATAGAACTATTCTTATTCTATTTAACTTTGATTAAAATATAATTTTTAATTAGGTTTTTTAGTAAAATTTATGTATTCTTATTTTCTTATTTTATTAATTTATGATTTTTTATTACCATTATCAACATTTATTAATTAGATGAAAATATAAAATATAATGAAGATAACTCAATTAATTAATTAATTAACATAGATTCCTCTTGAAAATGAGTTCATCTCTAGAATTGTGATTCCACAGCAGCTTCGATTTTAAATACCGAGAGAGCAAAACACGGGACCTTTGCATTAAATTTTGTATCAATTTGTATTTAATTTATTCAAATATTCTATTAATCAATCAAATAATTTCATTTCATTAGCAACAATTTTATTTTTAAAAATTGGGATTTCAAACTACAATTGTATTGTTTTTATAAGGAAAACATTAATATTATGTATTATGTAAAAGAAAATGCAAATAATGAATTTTTTTAAATTCAATAAGAATATTATTTTAATGCAAAACCAAAATCTTAAAATTATAATATATATATTTATGAAAAGAAAACTTTATATATTTTTATGAAAAGAAAACTAACTTTAGACAAATTAACTACATAGAAGATTTTTGAGCAAGGCTAACACTTACTTTGACAATAGACAAAATTACTAACATCTCTTTTGGGTCTCTTAAAATATTATCAGATTTTGACCTGAACCAAAAGCTAATTTAACCATACAATTTACAATTTCGTCCAACTCCCTCGGGACGTGTTATATGACCTAATGTTCAATCTTCACTAAGAGTTAATGAATTCTTCTAATGAGGCTCGAGTTTAAAACTGTTAAGGAGGAATCCTGAATAGTCTTGACCACCTCCAAACTATCTGCTTAAATCATTATGCCCTCAAATAATTTATCTTAGATAAAGGTCAGTTCATTGAGAATGCCCACAATTCAACATCAAAGATTGAACATTTATCTAAAAATCTATTATAACCCATAACCAAATCCCCATTTCCATACCTTAAAGACTTTTCCAACTACTGTAGTTTCAGACGCAGCTTGCACCGCACCATCAATACATAAATTAATATAATTATCCGGCGTATGAAGGAAATTAAAATTAAAATTTAAGTTTCATAAGAAGTAATAAAATTATAATTTAATTAAAGAATCAGTAATTAATGCATTAGATAATTATTATCGGATTTTTTTAATCTTTTTCCTACACCATTAATTAATCATTATTTTCCCTCGCTAACTGCGAGAATCAATTTCTTTGGTTAGAAAATAAATAAATAAGAGAGGATGGTGCAGGGTTTGGAAGCTTCGGCAATCGATAAGTTTAGCCAATTGAAGCCAAAATTCTTGAAAAATGAACGTTGACGATTAGGTTAATTTGCTATTTGTTTTATACGAATATTAAAATGTGTTATTTAATTATTTTAATTCGTAATTAATTGCTCAAGACTTTGGGATTATCAAAAACAATCACTTTGAAAGGCTGGAATGAAATCCGATGTATGGATTTATTAAATAAAAATATCAAACCTCTAAAAATTTGCCTTCTTTTTCCAGAAAAAAATAGCAATATAATTATAGACTTTGTCAATTAATTCGTAAATTAGTTGGAATGGATATCGTGACACTGATTTCAAAATTGGTGTTTCAAGAAATGGAAGTTTTTACTTGGAGGTAGAGGTGAGCATGGGCCGGGCCGAGCTGGGTTTAAGCCAGGTCCAACTAAAAATTTAAGCCCGTTTATTGGGCTCGGGCCTGGCCGGGCCCAAAAAATGGGCCTGAAATTTTGCCCAAGCCCGGCCCATATAAAAATACTAAAACCCGAGCCCGGCCCAGCCCGCCCGTATTATTTTTTATATTATTTTATATAATTTTTAAATATATATATAATACATCAAAATATTAAAAAATCAAAATAAATATTTTTCAACAAATTGAAAATAAATTTTAAAAATATGTAAACTTAAATAACACTAAAATAGATGCAACTTAACAAGCAAATGCCTCTAAAATAATAACAAAATTAACAAATGTCTTTAAAATAATAACAAAATTAACAATAAAATAAGTTTTATATAATATCTAAACAATAACAACAAAATAATAGAAACATAATAGTAAAATGGTAGCAAAATAAAGAGAAAAACAATAAAAAAAATATTTAAAAAATAATTTTTTTTGGCTTTAATGA
Source organism: Gossypium rotundifolium (assembly GCA_025506655.1). Classification (NCBI taxonomy): domain Eukaryota; kingdom Viridiplantae; phylum Streptophyta; class Magnoliopsida; order Malvales; family Malvaceae; genus Gossypium; species Gossypium rotundifolium. Next base: position 4,706,100 of record CP106722.1, on the reverse strand, counting down.
TTTTGGGCCGGGCCGGGCCGGGCCGGGCCCGGGCCAAGAAATTCTTACCCGAGGCCCGGCCTATTTTTTAAACGGGTCTCATTTTCTGTCCAAACCCATTTTTCAGGCTTACATTTTTACCCGAATCCTCCTATTTTTCGAGCGAGCCTTCGGGCCGGGCCGGATGACCCAGCCCATGCTCAGCTCTACTTGGAGGTGTCGACTTTAAAGTCAGTCCTTCAAAGTGTTAGATTCTCTATTTATATTATAAATTTATATTTTAGTCTTTCTAATCAAATCAGATATGACATTCATGCTTCTCAATCTTTTATCAACCTTGATGTTGTTTCATAGTGAGCAAGGACTGAAACAAAAGAAATGCATATTGACTGACACTTTCAGAAATCGATTTCATTATAAGGAGTCTTTTTGATATAATATTTAAAACTATCCATAGCTTTTTTTAACTCATAAATAAGAAGATAATATATTTTAACACATTCAAATTCACATCTTACTACATCGGCAACAATAAATAAATAAGGGTGGGTTGGTGTTTAGGTACCACTCGTTTCCTCTTTCCATGGCAGGCAGCCAACAACATTCTTCTTCCGCCCACTCTGCATTTCTTGTTTTTCTCACAACTTGTGCTCATTTTGATTCAGATTTCAACACCTAATCTATTTCCATTCAAAGTTTTGAATTATTGTTTTAAATTTTATAGAAATTTTTTCGCATTTAATGTTACAATTTTGTTTTTTAATAGTACCTAAACCCCTGCCACAAGTTTTAAAAATGTTCCTTTTTAATACTTATATTAATTAGCAGTAATTAAATCTTGATCATTCGATTTAAATATTAGAATCTAAATTTGAAAATTAAATTACTTCAATTGATTTAACATAATTGAAATATATTCGGACTAATAATTAATTAATTATTTAATTCAAAATTTTAAATTGAAAATGATAAAAAATGTCTTGTTTTTAGGTGTTAAGAAAGATGATGGTGGTGCAGCAGCAAAGGGATACGAGAGTAGGACAATGCCAAAATCCTGGCTGGAATAGTACCTATCAGATGATAATGACTCTCCAATTTGAATATCAACGGCTCTGATCTCTTTCAGGCCACAATGCTGCCAGGTTAATTATATCCAATGGTAGATATTTCTCAATCATACCTCCTACACGTGTATGTGTCTGATTTGTTTTTGCATGATACCCAGTTTTCATCATAATAATTTTATATTACATCAATAATTTCATCTTAAATTTTAAAATTTTTATTTTTATTTAATTTTTAAGATAAAAATATTAATATAACATAAAATTATTGAAAAATAGATATCATCATTGTTTCGTACTATCATTTTTAAAATGATGAAAAATTTATTTGTTGAATGAATTTAAAATTTTGATTTAAATGGCAATTCTCAAAATTGTTTTCAAATTAATAACTTATAATTATAAAAGTACATAAAATGAATTGTGAAGGAATTGTTATTATTAGTGGGGTAGGTTTGTTATTGGGGTTAAAAAAATCAAATGCTAACTTTTATAATATAAAATTTGTCTTATGTCAAGATTGAATAATATTTACCATTCGTACAAAAAAAAAAATTTACTATTTATTTTCTAAATTTTCTTCTTTATTATTTTTTGTTAAAAAAGTAGAAGCAAGATTTGAAAATACATGGAAAATTCCCTAGAGTATAAAAGTGTTATTTTCTTGAACCAAAAAGAGGTTTATTTTCATTAACTGCAGAAGAAATAGTATAGCATGTTGAGATGTGCATTTGTCATAGAACATTGGACTCAGAGTCCTGTTTGGCAACACAGAAAGTGAGGGGAAATAGCAAGAAATGAGAAAAAAAAATCATCAAACTATCATGCATATTCTGAAAAATTGGTCATATACACAATGTTTCAATAGGAAGAATCACAAACATCTAATAAAGAAGCATCATCCTCTTCATTACCTTCAATAATAATCATCTCTTTTTTGTTGTCAGTTTCGAATAAACAATGACAGCTATTATCATTAATCTCTTTCACAGCTTCATTAATCGTTGCTGAAGAACAATCTTCAGAGGAAGACGACGATGAAGAAGATGAAGAAGAAGTGTAAAAAGATAATGGGGAAGAAGGAGAACAATTATCAGACTTTGGATTAGAAGAAACAATGGTGAGTTTTCCCACAAGTAAATCAATGAAAGCACCAATGATGAACCCATGGTTACATTTCCCATTAGCTTTTAAATACCAACACAAGAGTTGTTCAAGCTCTTCCCAACCATTTAACCCTTGAGCTTCAACCATTTCTTCCATGGATTCCCTGAAATCAACGTATGGATCTCGTGACTCCATTGATAAGACCACACTTTCTTTAAAAGGCAACCCATCTTCTTCTTCTTCATCTTCTTCACTTGGTTTTGTTGCTTCTTCCATGATTGAACTGGTTTCACCAGGCTTGAAGAACAGCCTATCAGACCTTAAACCACGGATGACAGTCTCTAAACAGTCGTCGGATGGGGGTGTTTCATTTTCATCGGCTATGGTAATGGCATCTAAGTAAGCTGAGTTGATGGTTTTGAAAAGGGTGGTGTTGTTATCAGTTCTAAAAGAGAGGGTTCGGGGTTGGTGACAAGAAGGCCATTGCCAAGAGGATTTAGGTTGTCGTACGATGTTGTTCTTGGCATTGGAGAGAAAAGGAACTTGATTTTCTTCCCCATGTCTGTTGTTGTGCTTTGGTTTGTTGTTGTAGAGAGATTTATGATAAATAGCAAAAAACGAATGGGGTGTTTTTGAAATGGTTAAAATATTGGGGAGTTTGGAAATAAATAATTAAAGTGAATTGTATTTTATTATGTGGGCATTAATGGGTGAGTCAGACTGAGTGGGGAGGAACATTTTGAAAGAGTGGTGAATCAAGTAGCCTCTTGAGGAACTTGAATTATAGATAGACCAACATTACATTAATAAATGAGATCTTACTATTCCTTCAATATATATATAGTTGTTGCGTTTGGTTTGCTAAAATTCAAAAAGTTAGTGTGCATACCGAGGATTAATTTGATTAGTATTAGTATTATTATCGATTGTAATAGGACTTGAGTTTTAATGTATTAAAACACGTTAATCTCTTTTAAGAGTTAGAGAGGTTATAGATTATGAGTTATGATATGAATCTATAATGAGATATTATTATAAATTTAATTTTTACTTGTTATAAATTATATGATATATAATAGCATAATATAATACATTATAAATTTTAAAAAAGTTAGATTGTGCTCAATCCTTTAATATTTAAGTTTGACCTATATTTTGAATGAGCCTAATTTTTTTTATTCAAACTTATTTTTCACACTTATTTTTTCACAAACCCTTTTAAATTTTAGGCGAGCCTTTAAGTTTATACAAATAGTCCAACTCTTGAACTGGTCTAGTCTCCTTTGAAGAAGTAAAATGATATATTTTAAAAGGTGAGTATTTAATATCTTGACAATGCACTTTTTAATTCCTCAAGTAAAGTTATAAATTTGCAATGTGTTTCATTTTATATATATATATATATATTCAATTTTTTACTATATTTTATATACGACTTGTCATCAACCTAACTTTGCTTGAAATTTTAAATTTCACTAATAGTGTAATAAATATTTTTTATTTTAAAATTATATATGAATTTTTAGTTAGTGTTTTTGTTTGCACAACAATTATACTTATTAAATATAAAATAAGTAAATTTAATTTTTAAATGTATACGATTAAATTAAAATAAAATTTTATGTATATAATTAAATAAAATATTATATATTAATTATGTCAAATTACACGTTATTGTATATTTTTAAGGGTAGAAAATGAAAGTATGAAGCCAAAATTGAATCATTGGTTAATTAAATGATAGAAAATAAAACAAATGATTTATTATAATAAATTTTTTGTTATAACACCCTTTTATAAATTAACATTTGATAAATATCAAATTAAATGGGATAATCATATTTTAAGGGTTAAATTAACATTTGATAATTTTTAAATTAATATGATAATAAATTTAACCATTAATATTTAAATATGAAGTCAATTTAATTTTAATTTTAAAAAATTAATCCTCACTTTTTACATATTATGTGAATTTGGTTACTTTTGCAAAATTTGGAACTTCAAGCAATCCTATTAAGGTACTGACTGTGATTGTTCCTTCTGCAACTGATGCTACAGTGATTGTGGCTCCTCCTATCATAAATGGAAGGAAAAAAATTATAATTAAAAGAAAAAATATTTAATGGGAGAGTTAAAAGGAATTACTCTTAAGAAAATTTTTATATATTTTGAATTTTTTAAAAATAAAACAAACTGACACAATGTGTAAATGTTGATGACTAGTTTTTAGAATTGAAATTAAATTGACATCGTGTGTAAATATTAAATATTAAAGGTTAAATTTATTATTATGCCAATTTAAAAATTATCATATCATCTTTTGTTACTTAATTAACGTAAATAGACAAAACAAAAACAATTGAAAACATCAGTGATTATTTTATACTTTTTATAATTAAGTGATAAAAATGAAACTCGTCAATAGTTGAGTGACTATTAAAGTAATTTACTCGTAAGTATTTGATCATGTGTCAAGTGTCTAGCTTTAATATTAATTGAAAGTTTATTGATTTTTTCCAGACAATTGTTCTTCAATTGCAACTAGACCAAGAAATTACTAGTGAGAGAATAAAGATGTACACCAGAAAATGTTTATGCAATTCAAAAATTTCCTACGTGGGGCCTAATTAAGAGAGTAATTCACTATTAACAAGTATAAGTTATGGCTTAAGTTCAACTCATTTATTAAGTTATAATCTTATTTCTATACTTGAAACTAGATCTCTTTTCTCCTGAACTGAAAGTTTAGATGTAAATTAATTAACTCAATTCAATTTACCTACAAATTTTGCACTCAAAGATAATTCCTCATTTAACAAGTAATGTGCTCTCTAATTTGTACTACTAAACTAAACAAGCCATTGAATTTAAAGACAAAATATGCTTGTTTTTTGGTGTAAAAAATTAACTAAGCAAATTACCTAAACTTAATGTTCTACTACCGTATTATTCTAGTCTCTTCTTAAAATAACTTGAGACTCTTCTCCTGTCGGGATCAACCTTTTGCTATGCTATATTCCTTAGCCCAACTTAGATATACTTTTCATGAAATTCTAGAATAATCCTTGAAACACAAAGAGATTTCTGTTCTTCCATATACATCATACAAGCAAATCAAAAAGAGTAGACTAAGGATCCCATCTGTCATTGTCCTTGAAATTACCTAAATTTGTCTTTATCCATTCTGGGAGATTGCTAGAGACTTGTTAAATTACAATCAATTACAATTACTAATTCCTCTAAATAACTATTTAAAAGGTCTTCAATAATTAAAATACTGATAAGGCCCCATTCAATACCAATCTCTAATAATTAGAATATTGATAAAGATCCATTCAATATCAAACTCCTTTAAAGATTAAATCTTTATTTAAAATAACTTTAATTATATTAAAAGTCTAAATTCGATTTTTGCTTGGTTTGATTTTTCTACGTATAAGGTCTTTCTAACTATCCAAAGAAATATAATTAAAATATACCAAGAGAAATTGTAATATTCTTATTAACTTTTCTTTCAATTGCAACTTTCCATAAATAAAAGTCCCAATTAATGACATTAAAGGCTCATAGATATCCATAAGAAAATCTCTCTTTTTTCTTATAGAAGTGAAGATGTGCTGAATTATTAAGCTTGGTCAAGGCAGGCAGATAATGGATTTAACATGAAACTTTTAGGTTGAGCTTTGAATTTTCCCCAATATTCCTCTATCAACTTCACTTTGGATCCACCTGCAAAGCTTATTATTATTATTATTATTATTATTATTATTAAAAATTCAAATAATTTTTATTAAATAACTAAATTGAACTAAAATCATAGTTAAGATTCCATCTAATTCAAATTGGACTAAATGGATAATATATATGTTTAAAGTGTTACAGTATAGTACCTTCAAAATATAAATACAAATATACTTTCGAGTAATAACAAGTATGAAATTGTTACAACACAAATTATCTAAGTAATTACAAAGTAGAATTAAATTATTACAGCATAAATGAATTAAGAACTGGTAAAATCCAAACTAAATTCAACTAAGAGGACTAAAACCCACACATAGGAGTGAGCAAAACTTGATTCGATTAAAAAATTAGAATTTTGAGTTAATCGAGTTATTCTAGTCAACTCGAATAAGTAATTCAAGTTTTGAGTTCAAATCGAGTTAAATTTTACAATTCAATAACTCGAATAATTCAAATAATTGAACAATGATTGATGTAAATAGTCCTTTGGTCCTGTTAATTTTAAAATGAGCAAATTTGTCTCTCTCTCAACAAAATTAAAAAAATTCAAAATTCAAAATAATTTTAAAATTCAAATTATTTATAAAATTCCAATGTATATTTTAAAATTATAATAATTTAAAAAATCTAAAGAATATATAAAGAAAATTAAAAATTAAAATTTTCTAAAATAATAATTTTGAGACCTAATAAGTTAATTAATAATTCAAGTTTATCATACTAAGGTATTTTATTATTATTATTATTATTATTATTATTATTATTATTATTATTATTATTATTTTACTTTGAAAAAGTTTTCAAATATATATGGTTTATGCACTCAAACATGGAATTAGTTATATTGTATTTAATTTGACATGTTTAATTTTTTAATTTAACTCAAACAATTTTACTTGATTCGATTCGACTCGAATTTCATTTTACTCAACTCGATTCGAAAAAATTTCAAATCAAGTTAGGATGATAAAAAAGGACTCGTCAACTCGATTAACTTGAATTTTTTTTACGCGATTCGATCGAACGCTCACCTTTATCCACACATGGCAACTACACATAATGAGATTCGAAAAGTCATGCATATAATTGCGCATTATAAGTCTTGAATCAAAATATTTAAGGTGAAGAACCTTTGTGGTTACTAACAATATCAAGATCTTGTTGACTGGATAATACGAGCTTTACAATTTATATTGCATAGGCATGATTAAATATTTATCAACTGGAATTTGAAAATAAAACATGAGAGTTTTAGTCATATGCCACCATAGCATTTGAAAAGTTGGATAGCAAACGGTCAATTTTTCTTCTTCTTCTTCTTCTATTCAAATTGTTAAGAGAATTAATGCATGACTGTGACATTGGCTGTCAAATAATGTCATTTACTAATTTGTACACCTGAAACTAGTCGATATTTGAGATATATAGACGTTATACTAATATAAACACCCAACTTCAGCTTAGGTCAAAGCTATTCTTTATTTGAGGTATTTACTTAAAGTGTTTCATGATACATTTATATAGTTCTGATTGTGATTGTTCATTTTCTTTTAATGCTTTCGGTTGCATAATATTACCTTTCTGTTGAAAAAAAGTTAATAAAGATGGATGTAAAATTTTATATGGAATATTTTTAACGAGATATAATTTATTATTTAAATAACTCAATAAGATAATTATATGTGTAAAATAATAAAATAAATAATAATACATTAAATTAAAAAATTAACTCTTAATTTACAAAAATAAATGTAATTATCTAAAAAATTAATTAGAAAAACTTTTAATAAATAAATGTACGAAAGATTAAAACTTTTGAAAAAAAAATGAAATATTGAATTTCTTCATTAAATCTGTTAAAAAAACAAATTGAAAAAAGAATAAAGGTTGATAACTAAAAAGACTTAAATTTACAATTAAAATCATTTTGACAAAACATGTAGCGTTAATAACTAAATTTATCATTAAATTCATATTTAAATATGATTTATATATTACTAGACTTAAATCAAAAATATATAAAAGAATTTATACTTAATAAATCTTAAAACATCCTAGTGGATAAATTTATATATATTCTTTATATAAAAAAAATATGGATCGTTAAGTGGTTGGCAAATGGGGATGAAAATCATGTGCAATTGTAACTCTCTTCACGTGCTATCCAGACAAGAAATTGGGACCTCAGGCTGACACAATCATTTTTATTTGTTTCTTCTTCCATTTGATTGAATATATATATATATATATATACACACAAGACTTAATTTATTAGTTATATATAATTACTATTAGTTTATATAAAGATATCTTGTTGGAATGTTGAAAAGAGGAAAATCATAAATTCTGAAAACCCTAAATTCAAAAAAAATTATATTTTCATGAATTTGATCCAGTTAATTAAAATTTAGATAAAAATTATCTTCCTCCAACATATAAATAGGAGAATAAGATATACTTGAGTGCGATCGAACTAATTAAGTTAACAATAATATTGATATTAATTAAACTAAGTCTCAATCAACTTATATTAATATTTTAAACATAAAATTTTATGTTGAATTATAATTCAAATCTAATCCGTTTAAATTTAAATGATCATATTTGAAGTACAATCCAATTTAAATTAGAGTATAGTAATTTCACCATCTAACGTTGTTGGTTTTTTAGTTAATATTGGAAGTTGTATATCCTTGTAATGTATTTTATATTTATGAGATTATAAAATATCTTCTGTAATTGAATCAATCGAAATTTTATTTTTTATTTTTGTTACGTTCACTCGGATGGTTTGAGGTTGTTAACTCCATGTCTTGTATGTGCAAACCTCTCATAAAAACTGTACATACAAATCTCTTGAAAGAACTTTTTGGTCTTGATAATCGAACACATTTATTAACTTCAACTACCATATCTCATTTGAGGTAACCCAGGCCACATCATAACATCACTTTACCTAAATCTATAGCAGTAGATCAAAACCTAAATCTATAGCAATAGATCAAAATCTATAGCAGTGGATCACTTGAACTCTTGTCCCTGACCCACCAATAACGACACAACACGTTGCTCCACGGGATGAGAAACCATATGTAAATAAGGCTCAAGGCCTCAAGCTAGAGGCAAGCACCTACTATCTCTACCTCTACACCATTTTTAACTCTTAGTCTCCTATTCAGACTACCTAGTATGATTCTTTACGGTGTCTCAAACAAAGTAAACCACTTATCTTCACTACCTATTCCTTTGTGTATCAACACTTTTTCATTTTTCATGGGTACATATTACAAATTAAGGAAAAAGGATGACACGAACAAGATTTGAATCTTAATATTTGAGGTGACAACAAAGGGTTTAACCATTACTCTTTCATATTGTGGACTATTTTTTATTTTCAGCAAACATTTTAATTAATTCAATCTATTTAAAAATTGATCAAACTTTAATTATTCTACCATCTTAAAATTTTAAATTTCTTCTTTCAGAAAAAAATCTTAATTTTTCATAATTTAAATAAATGTAATCAGTGAAGAGAAATTCAAACACAAAATATTAGCAAAATATACATCTTTAATAAGTTAAAACTTCCAACAGCGTAGAACTTATAAACATGCATAATTAATAAAGGGGACCATAATATTTATATATGTGGTCCATTCCATTTCCTAGAACCCATCCATAAAAAATCTGAAGTTAAAAATTTTTTTACTCCATTACTTGAAATTTCACACAAACACACACACACACCTACCTTAATTATTATTAAATACATAAATTTTATTTTTAATATAATTTAAAATATTTAACAACTTGTTAAATAGAAGTACTCATGAGTCTATCAAATTTACCTCGAATGATTGAAAATAATTATTTTACGAACATACTTGATCTCATTGACTCAACACTTCTTATTTACCCATGAATTAAAAAAAAAAAAAAACAAATAAGAAGACTAAGCCCAAACTAGTTAAAATTAAAACAGCAAAGAACTGCCTAAACTAGCTAAAAATCTAAAACCAAATACAAATTGGGAAGTGAGAGATGTCATTCTCATCAATATGCTTAAATCTAATCTTTAGCTGATTAGAAGAATGGTTTTAAAGAAAGCATGTTGTTGAGTAAGACTCTTATTTCAGTCAAATTTAAGAAATAATCTTTCAGTTAAACTCTATTTATTTATTTTAATTAAACTCTAATTAGTCTAGATTATTTTATTATTATTTGACCTATGAATTTAGCCTATAAATACTCTTTTACAACCTTAAAAAATACACTCATTTGATATTAGAACTCATAACACATTTAGAGAATCTTGTGTTTACGTTTTGAGAGTTCTTTATTTTTGGGTTTTCGGGGTTTAGTTTTTATCTCCATCTTTTGTACTCTTCGTTCTTTTGCCATTATAGTAAAATTATTTTTACTCGTGATTTTTTATCCTCTTTAGAAGGGTTTTTCCACGTTAAACTTGTGTGTTCAATTTCTTAATTTATTCCACTGTTTTTTTTTACTTGTTGCTTAATTGAGTCAATCCTAACACATGTAATGATTTAAGAATGAAAAGTATGTTTTAAGATGATGTAATGGAGTGGGACAATATAGTTGTAAAAGGATGAAATGGTCCCATGGCATAAGCAGCCTATTTTGTGATGATAGAATCCTTTAACTTTTCGCAGTAGCCAAAATTATTCTATATGAAGATAAAAAAGAATCTTACCTCAGGCAAGCAGGCTCCATTTTCAACTAACATCACAGAAACTTAGGACCATATTGGTCACCATCTTAGCCTTTGGACACCCAATTTGCAAACTGCAATGACAATGACTTCAGTCCTGTGTTCAGTTTCTGGCTCTTCCTTGTTCATATCAATTGCATGCATTATTTGGCTGTTCTTCTCTGCAATACCTTTCGGCCGTTGATCCCTTTCAAATTCCCATGATTGATAATATTTATAAATGTTAAACATAAGTCATAAGTTTATATGCTTTTTTAGATTTCGAAATTTAAGTCAAACTGTTAATTTTATTTTTAAACTTGTTAGTGTGACATTTTGAAATAAAAAAAAATACTCATTTGATAATTTGTACAAGCCCAATTTTACCCGGCCTATTTTATAACAAACCCAAAGCCCAAAACCTATAACCCAATCAGCCCAATTAAAAGACCTAGCCCAATACCCTAAATCAAATAAAAAAAAACTGAAACCCTAGGTGCGTTGCACCTAGGGTCTTCTGGCCCCTGTCTGTTTTCTGTCCCATCCACCGCCCACTGCCACTGGCCACCGCCACTGCAAGAGCACCACCAACTCCTCCAATTGCGCCGAATACCTGCAAGCAATAAATGGGAAAGGACATAACATTTATCAAATTGTAAAACAGTGGCTATAAAAGGCCAATCGAAAGCTGATGAGGGTCTTTCCTTTTTTCTTTTCGATCAATAGAGCATAAAATTTAAACAAAAAGCGAATCAAAGAAATAGCGAGCAGTTCAAGACCAAGACAAGAAAGCAAAAGAACCCAAAAATCGACTAAAACCTAAAGCAGGCGAAAAAGGTGATTTTCTCTCCTTTTTATTTTGAAGCATTCTTTTTCTCGACATATATGTATACATATTATTAAAGGATATTAAAAGGAATAAAAATACAAAATTTTACCTCTTTTGAACTTTCGTACCATCAGGTAATGCGTTTAATGATTTGCCCGACGCGATGGCGATCGGTCGGAATCCCATCGGGACCAGCCATTGCAAAAAAAAAAAAAACAAGACGAAAGAATTTTTTTTTTTTTGTGCAAGCAACTGAAATGAAGAAAATAAAGGGAAAATTTTGGTTTTATAAAGGTTTCAAAACGACGCTGTTTAGGGCTCGATTCGATGGCCCAAAATGACGTCGTTCCTTCTATAACCTGTAGCGTTGACCCGGCCGATGAAGGATCCGTGTTTTCTCTGAGTGGGCTAATATCCCACTTGGTCCTTTCGCTTTTCGAGGATTCAAAATCGGTTTTGGTATTTTAATTGGACCGAAATTTTACGTATTTTTCAAATCGGTCCCTGCTCAGGCTGCGTGTCTTAGAGGGATGGGCTATTACCCATTTTGGTCCCTGATGTTGGCTACGCATCTCGAATAAGTCCTCTACTTTTATTTTTATTACAAATTTGCCCTAACAACTTATTTTCAATACTATTTTGGTATTTCTTGATTATGATTAAATCAACCATTTTAACATTATTATTATTTTATTGTATTTAGTATTGTTGATACTCTATTGTATTTACCATTATTATATTTATTATTAATATTAATATTATGATTACTATTATTATATTTATTACTTTATTCAATTATTAATTTACTTTATTTTATCTTACTTACTTATTTATTTTTCATATATATATATATTATTATTTCCATTATCATTATTATTTGGTTTTTATATATATTTATGTAATTTCAAATTTTTTATTATTATTATTATTATAATTATTATCATTATTATTATTATTGTTATAAGTATTTTTATTTACTATATTTGCACCTATATTTGTTTTCTTAGTTAAACAAAACACCTTTTGTAAAATCATCATATTGCACCTAAAAGATTTTAAAATAAGACAATGTTTTGTATTTAGAAATTCGGCAAAATAGTGCCCTAACGTGCTGGGTTGCGATTTTCCGTTTAACTAAATAACTTAACATCCCTTTTACGAAGTCTCGCGAATCACGAGGCGACTTTGATTCAGAGATTAAAACATCGTGTCCTAACGGGCTGGATGTGATGTTTATATCTTTTCGGGACAAAGAAATCTCAAGTTTTGACTCGAGCCTTCTCTTTAAATTAATACGATACGATGCATTTTGAAAAATTGCTACACTCCATTTAAAGGTTTTAAAATAAAGGCAATGTTCTGTATTTAGGAATTCGGGGAATAGTGCCCTAACGTGCTGGGTTGCGATTTTCCGTTTGACTAAATAACTAAACATCCTTTTGATAAACTTCGTAAAATCATGAGATAGCTTTGATTACGAAGGTTTAGAATATCATGTCCTAACGTCTTTGGATGTGATGTTCGTACCTTCTCTAACAAAGAAATCTCAAATATCCTAATACCTTTCAAAGGATCCGTATTTTAAAACCTTTCCAAACTTGAGCATTAAGACACTAATTAATCATTTTGGTACCAATTTTGGGCGTGTCGAGGGTGCTAACCCTTCCTCGCAATGTATGTGAGCTCCGAACCCGCTTTTTGGATTTCGTAGACCAAAATCGTTGTTTTGATAAATCAAACTGTTTATTAAAACAAGCTGTTTTACGAGTGACCGATCACACCTCAACAAAAAAGGATTGGTGGCGACTCCCGTTATATTCTCATTTTCAAAACCAAAGTCGAACCCGTTTTTGTTTTCCAAAAAGGAATGGTTCTGACGACTTGGCGACTCAACGGGGAATGATTTAGAAAGTCAAGCCATAAATTGATTATTTTCGTGTTTTGTCGAAATTTGAAAGTTAGATTTGAGAATTACGATCCTTTTATTGCATGTTGTTTTAATTTCGGCATTGCATTGCAAGCTACCACTTTTCACTTGATCGGTAGCCAAGCTACCACTTTTCACTTTCACTTGTCCTTGATCGATAAGTGTAGCCGAAGCTATCACTTATCACTTGTTGTCATGGTTCAACCATGGTCTTTTCCGTCAATTCGTCTTGTCACTGAACTGAAGTGCTTAATTCGATCATTTATTCAATTTCATGCTTTTACATTATGCACGATTTTATCATCAATACATATGAAATAACACATCATGAAATTCATAAAATTAACAAATGATCACTAAAATTTAGCCATATAAACTCACAAGTTCAATTCTTGTATTATAACGATAATCATAATTTCATAATAAATATTCCAAATAAAACATTATATCAATTATAATCGAACATGTAATCAATTTATACACAAGTCATTCATATATTATTTTCCCTCCTCCTCCTCTCCATCCACATCCTTAGTACAAACAACACACTTGTAAGTAACATTTTCTATAATTTTCATTATTTACTCATGTGAATGTTCAAGCTGTCCATCTGTGTTATATTCACTAAAATATTTTTATCTCGAGCTACAGAGCTCTAAATTTCAAACCGTTAATTTTCTTTGAAACTAGACTCACATATCTTCTTACCATAATTTTTCCAGAATTTTTGGTGTGGCCAATTAGTACAGTTTATTAGTTAAGTTCTCCCTGTTACACAGTCCTACTGCTCTGACCTCTCTTCACTAAAAATCAATTATCTCATAGTACGGTTTTCATATAGTGTTTATGATTATTTCTAATGAAAATAGACTCACTAAGGAATACAAACATATAAATTATAACTCATAATTCTTTTTATACAATTTTAGTGAATTTCTAAAGTAAGAACAGGGGATCACGAAGTTGTTCTAAACCAGTCTTACAAAAATTTAAATATCTCAATATGTAGACTTCCTTTACCTGCTTTGTTTCTTTTATATGAAAATAGACTCAACAAGCTTTAATTCTATATCTTACTCAGCTTCTAATTCGATTTATACAATTTTGGTGATTTTTCAAAGTTAGACAACTGCTGCTGTCCAAAACTGCTTTAGTATAACATGTTGATTTCTATTTTGTCCCAAATTCCACATTTCATACAATTCAATCCTTGCTCAATTAACCCCTAAATTTAGCTAATTTTCTCATTTAATACTTTTCTCTATCATTTTAAACTACTTCATAACCTTTGAAAATCAGAATTTTAACTCTAGGCCTTAATTTCAACTCTTTCACAATTAGGTCCTAAAATCAATTTCCATCAATTTTACTTAATAAAATCATCACATAACAAAATTAAAGCTTCAATTCAATATTTATTCATCATATTCTTCCAGCACTAATCCACATAAACTTTAAAATTAGCTATAGAATCAAAAACTAATGACATAGTAAGTTGGACCCAATTGTAAAAGTCCAAAAACATAGAAATTTCAAGGAGAAAGTAAGAATTAAACTTACATGAAGCTTGAGTATGAAAACAGCTTGAAACTCTCTCCCATGGCTGTTTTTCAGCTGAAGAAAATGAAGAGAAATGAAGAGAAATCTAGATAATTCCAATTTGGTCCCATACTTATTTAACTAATTTTGGCAATTTTCCAATTTTACCCTTATTTCATCCATTTCTGATTTTTCTCAGCTATTGCCGCCCAAAATATCTCCTTTGGGCTTATTTTCACTTTAGGTCCTTCCTCATTTGACAATCAGACTATTTAATCCTTTTAGCAACTTTTATACACTTTTCATTTTAGTCCTTTTATTTAATTAACCACCCAAACGTCAAAATTTTCTAACTAAATTTTAATACTACCTTATTGACATTCCTTAAATATTCATAAAATATTTATGACTCGGTTTATAACACCGAGATCTCGATACTTCTTTTCTCGATTTCTTGACCAAATAAATCTTTATAAAACACAATTTACTATTTTAAAACATTTTAAAAGCTACATTTGACTCGTAAATATTAAATAAATATAATCTACAAGTCCATTTCTCAGATTTGGTGGTCTCGAACCATTATTTTTAACATCACTAAAATTTGGGCTATTACAACTCTCCCTCTTTAAGAATTTTCGTCCTCGAAAATTCCTTTAGTGGAGAAATTCAAATATTTTCACCACTTATACCTTTTCCAATATCAATTTCTTACACGAAAATTAGAGAAACCGGATACTAGAATCACCACGTTTCTATGATCAAACCATAATGTATATAGTTATCACAAGCTAAAGAACACACTTTAAAGATAAGCCATGATTAACAATTTACTGAAGTATGAATGATAGGAAAACCAAGATACAATACCATACCGAAAATCCGAGAACATAACTCATAAAAATAATAATAAAGATATCGATGATTCCTTAGATAAAGCCGGAAGAAAAACACTACTTTTCAATTTCTGACTTCCATCATAAAGCAACAACGGTAAGGAGGTGGGGTCAGTAAAGCTCTAACTTGACTCTCATAAAACACACATATGACTCAAAGATTCATCATCAACGTAATATCATTATAATCACATAATTCACTCTAAACAAATTTTCATGCTTAGTCATGTTACCTAACTTTTCAATTATCTTGTTTAAACAAGTGTACCTAAACATACATTCCATGAATTTTGAGTAAATTTACTCATAACACTCACTTAATCAAGCATATTAGGCACATAATATCATATGATTACCAACATACATGGATGACCTTATCACAACATAGACTTCCGTTTCATTTCGCTTTTCCACATTTCCCAACTTATTATCTCATAAAGCACATTAACACATGCATATCATGAACTTCTATTGATACCTTTCCACATTTCAATACATCGTAAGCACATTTCAATCATCTCAATATCATTTTAGCATTATCGATAATAGTTCGATTGAAGTCATTTCATCTTAACAAAATAATTTCAGTTAGAGCCGGAGATATCACACTATCACAGTTCACATATGGCATGTATAGCAAGATCAAGTACTACGCTATGTTAGTCCGAGAATCGACTAAACCATAGCTCGATACCACTAAATGTAACACCCTTACTCGTGTTCGGCCGTGAGCAGTATGAGGCATCACCAAAGTACGAAACACTTATGATTATTTAAACCATTTATCACTCAAATATCAAAATTGATTATAAAAGTTCCTTTAACTAACCCTTGAAGTCCAAATCATGCATTGGGATTGGGTCGGAGTAAATTAGAATCGATAATTTTTTTTAAATCCTTAAATTTATCTCATTTACAAGGGTTCCACGCCTGTGGCTCACATAGCCGTGCCTATAGGGCGTATAACTCTCTAACTTGCATCTGTGGAGAAACTTGAGTCACACGGCCTTAGTACACGCCTGTGTTGCTTGGTCGTGTGGTAAAGTTAATTTTCATAAATTATGCTATTTTTCAAGCCATATTTCTCACTCATTTGATCCTTATTCTTCACCCACATTTAATACATATAAAAACCAATTTAAGATATTCAATCGAGCCTTATACTTAATACGATTTGTTAGTCGACACTTTATATAAATAACAAGAAACGATATAGGCTCAATTCTCATTAAATTTCTCTTGTACTTGTACTTTTCATCCTATGTATTCATATAGCATATAACAATCACACCTCTGCTTTTCATATACATTTTATAACAAATTGTCTTGGTTTCAAACTACTTCATATTTGAGTTTTACTTATCCAATCATTTGAAACATCATCTTTATACATATAGTGCACTTGAGATGCAAAAATTCTATAATTATGAATGAACACATTTATCAAACACATTCCATGTTTTTATATATTATAGTCTCATATTTCCATGTATCATTTACCATCATTTTCTCGTATTTTGACAAATACATATAACAACTCATAATCATGCAATTCACTAACTCTTCCGCTTAATTACAATTTAAATTGGCAACTCACTTATTGAGCCCAATTTCAATGTTCTCTAAAATCCATTAGGATGTATGTATCCATCAACAAATTTCATGTACTATCATCACCTCATATTTTCACATACATTTACTTTCCATATTATGAACTCAAATAACATTCACAAGATATACCAATACATTCCAAGTACATTTTCATAATATTTCATTTCGAATTTAGATTATGTCATTTTAGAACTCTTCTCATTAACTCATTCGGAATACCATTTCATACGGATAATACACTCAAGGGTGTACAAATATATAATCACAAATGAGCTCATCCATCAACCAAGTTCTATATTCATGTATCATCAACTCATATTTCCTTATATCACATAATTAGATAACACTTACCAACCGTCCAATTAGTGAACGTCTTACGTAATTGTTCGCACCATGATGCATTAAATTTCACCGATGCCATAACATAGCCATGGTCTTTCATCTTAAACACGTACCACACCGATGCCATATTCCGATATGGTCTTACACGAAATCACTTGTCACTTGTAGCCGGCTACCTCTTTTCATCGATCGTAGGCGACTACCACTTTTCATCGATCGGTAGCCGAGCTACCACTTTTCACTTGATCGTAGCCGAGCTACCACTTTCATCGATCGGTGCGGGAGCTACCACTTTCACTTGATCGGAGTGGCCGAGCTACCACTTTTCACTTGATCGGTGGCAAGCTACCACTTTTCACTGATCGTGCAGCGTGAGCTACCACTTTTCACTTGATCGTGCAGCTTGAGCTACCACTTTTCACTTGATCGGTGCCGGCTACCACTTTTCACTTTCACTTGTCCTTGATCGATAAGTGTAGCCAAGCTATCACTTATCACTTGTTGTCATGGTTCAACCATGGTCTTTTCCATCAATTCGCCTTGTCACCGAATCAAGTGCTTAATTCGATCATTTATTCAATTTCATGCTTTTACATTATGCACGATTTTATCATCAATACATATGAAATAACACATCATGAAATTCATAAAATTAACAAATGATCACTAAAATTTAGCCATATAAACTCACAAGTTCAATTCTTGTATTATAACGATAATCATAATTTCATAATAAATATTCCAAATAAAACATTATATCAATTATAATCGAACATGTAATCAATTTATACACAAGTCATTCATATATTATTTTCCCTCCTCCTCCTCTCCATCCACATCCTTAGTACAAACAACACACTTGTAAGTAACATTTTCTATAATTTTCATTATTTACTCATGTGAATGTTCAAGCTGTCCATCTGTGTTATATTCACTAAAATATTTTTATCTCGAGCTACAGAGCTCTAAATTTCAAACCGTTAATTTTCTTTGAAACTAGACTCACATATCTTCTTACCATAATTTTTCCAGAATTTTTGGTGTGGCCAATTAGTACAGTTTATTAGTTAAGTTCTCCCCTGTTACACAGTCCTACTGCTCTGACCTCTCTTCACTAAAAATCAATTATCTCATAGTACGGTTTTCATATAGTGTTTATGATTATTTCTAATGAAAATAGACTCACTAAGGAATACAAACATATAAATTATAACTCATAATTCTTTTATACAATTTTAGTGAATTTCTAAAGTAAGAACAGGGGATCACGAAGTTGTTCTAAACCAGTCTTACAAAATTTAAATATCTCAATATGTAGACTTCCTTTACCTGCTTTGTTTCTTTTATATGAAAATAGACTCAACAAGCTTTAATTCTATATCTTACTCAGCTTCTAATTCGATTTATACAATTTTTGGTGATTTTTCAAAGTTAGACAACTGCTGCTGTCCAAAACTGCTTTAGTATAACATGTTGATTTCTATTTTGTCCCAAATTCCACATTTCATACAATTCAATCCTTGCTCAATTAACCCTAAATTTAGCTAATTTTCTCATTTAATACTTTTCTCTATCATTTTAAACTACTTCATAACCTTTGAAAATCAGAATTTTAACTCTAGGCCTTAATTTCAACTCTTTCACAATTAGGTCCTAAAATCAATTTCCATCAATTTTACTTAATAAAATCATCACATAACAAAATTAAAGCTTCAATTCAATATTTATTCATCATATTCTTCCAGCACTAATCCACATAAACTTTAAAAATTAGCTATAGAATCAAAAACTAATGACATAGTAAGTTGGACCCAATTGTAAAAGTCCAAAACATAGAAATTTCAAGGAGAAAGTAAGAATTAAACTTACATGAAGCTTGAGTATGAAAACAGCTTGAAACTCTCTCCCATGGCTGTTTTTCAGCTGAAGAAAATGAAGAGAAATGAAGAGAAATCTAGATAATTCCAATTTGGTCCCATACTTATTTAACTAATTTTGGCAATTTTCCAATTTTACCCTTATTTCATCCATTTCCTGATTTTTCTCAGCTATTGCCGCCCAAAATATCTCCTTTGGGCTTATTTTCACTTTAGGTCCTTCCTCATTTGACAATCAGACTATTTAATCCTTTTAGCAACTTTTATACACTTTTCATTTTAGTCCTTTTATTTAATTAACCACCCAAACGTCAAAATTTTCTAACGAAATTTTAATACTACCTTATTGACATTCCTTAAATATTCATAAAATATTTATGACTCGGTTTATAACACGAGATCTCGATACTTCTTTTCTCGATTTCTTGACCAAATAAATCTTTATAAAACACAATTTACTATTTTAAAACATTTTAAAGCTACATTTGACTCGTAAATATTAAATAAATATAATCTACAAGTCCATTTCTCAGATTTGGTGGTCTCGAACCATTATTTTTAACATCACTAAAATTTGGGCTATTACAGACCAAGTTGCCTTCGCTCCAAACTGATGTGATCCGGCTCAGTTTAGTCGAGTTGATTCACTTGTTTTCCTGATCGTCAACGAGGAGAATGTTCACAATGTCGAAAAAGGTTAAAATTGATAAAGGTAGGAAAAAGCTTAACATAGTGGTTTGGATGGTTAAGGATGGATAGGTTTGGTTTAACAAAGAAATAAAGATAGGTGATGTTTGAAATTAAAAGATGTGGATGGAAATACGAACTTAACATGAAGAATGATTCAACACTATATGACAGTGTCACCCCGATTCTTTTTTGGTTAAGATGGAAAGGTGGTTTGGTAGATAGGTGAACACTACACCGATTAAGGTGAAAAGTTTAAAAACAAGTTCGTAGACGCCACTAGCAAAGCAAATAAGTCAGACGAGACTCGTACGAAATAAGAGATGAGGAAACCTCACAAAGAACAATGTTCATATAAAATTTGTCAAAAAAAAGTCTCTAAAACATTCTAACTACAAATATTTATAGACCTAAGCATGGATAGCCGAATGGACAAAATGAACCAACTTAAGAGCTAAGTAATTCAGCTAGAATAGTCTAGAACAAACTAGAATAAAATCATTAAAAGACTAAGTCCATGTTCAGCCGAATTGAGCTTCAATGGTCAGCTTATTTAGTTTTCCAATTCACTTAAATTAATGAGCTGGTGAGTTGAGCTGAAATGTCCAATGAATGAGTAGCCATGGAGCTTTAAAACATCCTTTAATTCATCCTTGGGCGTGGAATAAGCAGTAGCCATATTGATGGCATTTGAGGTGCAATGAACGACCTTGAATGTGAACACTTGAATGCAATCAGCCACAAGGTGTGAATATTCGATCGGCCCCTAGGTGTGAAAGGAATGTATGAGCTGAATAAACTAGTGTGAACACTCCTTTGTCCCTTGCAATACACGAACAACCACTTTGGAAAGGGAAATGAGCTGCAGACTTTTAATTCAGCTTAAAGGCTCCTTTTAATGCCGTCCATGCACCTAGCTGATTCCAACCGAATGGTCACTTACAAACACATTAAAATTTGGTCAGAGCACCTTCAATGAGCCTAATTAAGTTGTCTTAGCTTAGGACACATTAAATTGCTATAGGACTTAAGACAAATTAAATGAGCTAAGGACAACTTAAATTGCTGTAGTAATTTAGACAAATTAAATGACTTAAACCTATTAATGTTGAAATTATTTAGACAAATTAAATAGCTTAAAAACACATTTAACACTTAACTAAATTGATTAAAAACTTAAACTAAAATAACTATAATTTATTCCAAAGAACTAAAATGAGCTAAATAAAGTAAACCATAAACGAGCTCAAGCGAGCTAAATTAAGCTCAAGTGAGCTAATTCGAGCTAAATGGAGCTCGGAAAGTTGAAGTCGAGCTAAAGTCACTTGCATTAAGGTGCAAGGATCGTTTAAAGTGCAAGCCCGAGCTCGATTCATAGACTTAGTGAGCAGCCTCGAGTAGTCCTCACTCATTTTGAAAAAGTTCCTACCGTACTCACATCACAAACGAGTTGACTTTAACTCCAGTAGCAGACGAGGGACGTCCGATTTCACCGGTCACTATAGAACCTTCTAGAATATAAAGACTGCTGGTTCTTTTACCTTTTAACAAAAAAGAGCTCTACAAGATACTTTAATGTCGCTTCGGCTCGATGTTGATTCTCGCATCCTTTCAAATCTAAAATATTCAAGAAGATGAGATTCTTTCGTAAATCGGTACATACCTAACATCCGAGAGTGTCCTAATCGTCCCATCGTATCATAATTTTAATAATTACCAATACCAATTACCTTACTAGATGAATTGTTTCTAATAAGCATAACTCCACCTTCAATCGAATCGTATATGGAGAACCATTCTTTATTGGGACACATGTGGAAAGAACATCCGAATCTAGGATCCACTCAAACGTCGGCTTGAGTTATCGTCGTTAACACTAACAAGAAATCATCACCGCTTTCATCGGCCAAATTAGCACTGACTACATCTTCCTCGTTACACTCATCACTCTTTTATTTCGCATTTATAACAATCGCTTTGACGTGACCTAACCTTTTACAATAGTGACACATTTTGTCTCGTTTCTTTGATGCTACCAAACGAAAGCTTGATAATCAGCTTGCTATCCAAACCAAACTCATTTTCGAGTTTGTCTCTACTCAAAAATGACCCTTCACATCTTCGAACGAGTTTGTCTCGCCATAAATTAGGGTCTTATTGAAAGACTTGTATGAAGGGGGTAAAGAGCACAATAATAACATAGCCTGATCTTCATCGTCAATATGAACCTCAACGTTCTTTAAATCATTTAAAAGAGTAATGAATTGACTGATGTGATCTCTAAGTAACTCACCTTTGTTCATGCGAAATGTAAATAGACGTTGTTTCAGTACTAAATGGTTAGCCATAGACTTAGCCACATAAAGAGTATCTAAACTTTTCCATAAGGCGGATGAGTTTTTTTCTATCAATACCTCCTGCAATACCGTATTCGCGAGGCACAATTGGATTGCAGACAAGGCCTTTTCATCAAGCTCTTTCCATTCTGTTTGATTTAGATTCTCAGGCTTTTTACCGGTAACAACCTTTTTAACGCCGGTTTGAACTAGAATTGCCATCATCCGAACTTGCCACAGATTGAAATTTGTTTCAGCATCGAACTTCTCAATTTCAAACATTATTGTTGTCATCTCTAAATGAGCTGATCTATGAAAATTGAACTAGCTCTGATACCACTTGTTGGGATCGACCCGATTAAACAACAAGTAAAAAAATAGCGGAATAAATTGAGAAATTGAACACACAAATTTAACATGGAAAAGCCCCTCCAAAGAGGATAAGAAATCACGGGCAAAGATGATTTTACTATAATGACAAAAGAACGAAGAGTACAAAAGATGGAGATAAAAACTAAACCCCAAAAACCTGAAAACAAAGAACCCTCAAAACGTAAATACAAAATTCTCTAAATGTGTTATGAGTTCTAATCTCTAATGGATATATTTTCTAAGGTTATAAAAGAGCCTATTTATAGGCTAAATTCATAGGTCAAATAATAAAAAAATAATCTAGACTAATCAAAGTTTGATTGAAACAAATAAACAGAGTTTAACTGAAAGATTATTTCTCAAATTTGACTGAAATAGAAGTCATACTCAACACTAATGAATCTAGCATCTGACTGAATTACTTAAGTTGTAAAAAATTAAATTTTCTTTTCAACAATGTAATATTATTAATATTACAAAGTACTAGCAAGTCAAAATATATATTGATTTTTAATTTTTCGCTCATTTTAATAATTTGATTCTAATTATAAGTAGTTTTACACCATTTTGTATATCTTTCTATTATTAATATTTTAACAATCGAACTCCGAACTTATAAATGTCAAATTTGATGTAAATTAAAATTTTCGACTATTTGTTTTAGATAATAAATAAAAATCAATCAATCAATAAATATCAATATGTAAAGAGAAGAGTACTTTAGATCGATGTGATGGAGCTATCAAATTAGTTAAAAATTACATCAATAAATTTAATGGTGAAATCATTAAAATATTAATCATAGAAAGAAATACAAAAGATATAAAACTATTTTAATTTTATATCGATGTAAGTGAATTTCTACCTTTATTTATGTTTATAGTTATATTTCTAGTTGTAATTGTAAAAAGTGATTATGAAAAAGTGTTAGAGTTTGTGTGACCCGAGTCCCGTAACTTGTTGAAGAAATAAATATTGTGGCAAAGCAAGTTGAATTCGTATAGAACTATTCTTATTCTATTTAACTTTGATTAAAATATAATTTTTAATTAGGTTTTTTAGTAAAATTTATGTATTCTTATTTTCTTATTTTATTAATTTATGATTTTTTATTACCATTATCAACATTTATTAATTAGATGAAAATATAAAATATAATGAAGATAACTCAATTAATTAATTAATTAACATAGATTCCTCTTGAAAATGAGTTCATCTCTAGAATTGTGATTCCACAGCAGCTTCGATTTTAAATACCGAGAGAGCAAAACACGGGACCTTTGCATTAAATTTTGTATCAATTTGTATTTAATTTATTCAAATATTCTATTAATCAATCAAATAATTTCATTTCATTAGCAACAATTTTATTTTTAAAAATTGGGATTTCAAACTACAATTGTATTGTTTTTATAAGGAAAACATTAATATTATGTATTATGTAAAAGAAAATGCAAATAATGAATTTTTTTAAATTCAATAAGAATATTATTTTAATGCAAAACCAAAAATCTTAAAATTATAATATATATATTTATGAAAAGAAAACTTTATATATTTTATGAAAAGAAAACTAACTTTAGACAAATTAACTACATAGAAGATTTTGAGCAAGGCTAACACTTACTTTGACAATAGACAAAATTACTAACATCTCTTTTGGGTCTCTTAAAATATTATCAGATTTTGACCTGAACCAAAAGCTAATTTAACCATACAATTTACAATTTCGTCCAACTCCCTCGGGACGTGTTATATGACCTAATGTTCAATCTTCACTAAGAGTTAATGAATTCTTCTAATGAGGCTCGAGTTTAAAACTGTTAAGGAGGAATCCTGAATAGTCTTGACCACCTCCAAACTATCTGCTTAAATCATTATGCCTCAAATAATTTATCTTAGATAAAGGTCAGTTCATTGAGAATGCCCACAATTCAACATCAAAGATTGAACATTTATCTAAAAATCTATTATAACCCATAACCAAATCCCCATTTCCATACCTTAAAGACTTTTCCAACTACTGTAGTTTCAGACGCAGCTTGCACCGCACCATCAATACATAAATTAATATAATTATCCGGCGTATGAAGGAAATTAAAATTAAAATTTAAGTTTCATAAGAAGTAATAAAATTATAATTTAATTAAAGAATCAGTAATTAATGCATTAGATAATTATTATCGGATTTTTTAATCTTTTCCTACACCATTAATTAATCATTATTTTCCTCGCTAACTGCGAGAATCAATTTCTTTGGTTAGAAAATAAATAAATAAGAGAGGATGGTGCAGGGTTTGGAAGCTTCGGCAATCGATAAGTTTAGCCAATTGAAGCCAAAATTCTTGAAAAATGAACGTTGACGATTAGGTTAATTTGCTATTTGTTTTTATACGAATATTAAAATGTGTTATTTAATTATTTTAATTCGTAATTAATTGCTCAAGACTTTGGGATTATCAAAAACAATCACTTTGAAAGGCTGGAATGAAATCCGATGTATGGATTTATTAAATAAAAATATCAAACCTCTAAAAATTTGCCTTCTTTTTCCAGAAAAAAATAGCAATATAATTATAGACTTTGTCAATTAATTCGTAAATTAGTTGGAATGGATATCGTGACACTGATTTCAAAATTGGTGTTTCAAGAAATGGAAGTTTTACTTGGAGGTAGAGGTGAGCATGGGCGGGCGAGCTGGGTTTAAGCCAGTCCAACTAAAATTTAAGCCCGCTTATTGGGCTCGACTGGCCGGGCCCAAAAATGGGCCTGAAATTTTGCCCAAGCCCGCCCATATAAAAATACTAAAACCGAGCCCAGCCCATTACCAGTATTATTTTTTATATTATTTTATATAATTTTAAATATATATATAATACATCAAAATATTAAAAAATCAAAATAAATATTTTCAACAAATTGAAAATAAATTTTAAAAATATGTAAACTTAAATAACACTAAAATAGATGCAACTTAACAAGCAAATGCCTCTAAAATAATAACAAAATTAACAAATGTCTTTAAAATAATAACAAAATTAACAATAAAATAAGTTTTATATAATATCTAAACAATAACAACAAAATAATAGAAACATAATAGTAAAATGGTAGCAAAATAAAGAGAAAAACAATAAAAAAAATATTTAAAAAATAATTTTTTTTGGCTTTAATGATTTTGGGCGGGCAGGGCAGGCAGGCCCGGCCAAGAAATTCTTACCGAGGCCCGGCCTATTTTTAAACGGTCTCATTTTCTGTCTAAACCCATTTTTCGGCTTACATTTTTACCCGAATCCTCCTATTTTTCGGCGAGCCTTGGTGGGGCCGATGACCCACCCATGCTCACTCTACTTGGAGGTGTCGACTTTAAAGTCAGTCCTTCAAAGTGTTAGATTCTCTATTTATATTATAAATTTATATTTTAGTCTTTCTAATCAAATCAGATATGACATTCATGCTTCTCAATCTTTTATCAACCTTGATGTTGTTTCATAGTGAGCAAGGACTGAAACAAAAGAAATGCATATTGACTGACACTTTCAGAAATCGATTTCATTATAAGGAGTCTTTTGATATAATATTTAACTATCCATACTTTTTTTTAACTCATAAATAAGAGGATAATATATTTTAACACATTCAAATTCACATCTTACTACATCGGCAACAATAAATAAATAAGGGTGGGTTGGTGTTTAGGTACCACTCGTTTCCTCTTTCCATGGCAGGCAGCCAACAACATTCTTCTTCCCGCCCACTCTGCATTTCTTGTTTTTTCTCACAACTTGTGCTCATTTTGATTCAGATTTCAACACCTAATCTATTTCCATTCAAAGTTTTGAATTATTGTTTTAAATTTTATAGAAATTTTTTTCGCATTTAATGTTACAATTTTTGTTTTTTTAATAGTACCTAAACCCCTGCCACAAGTTTTTAAAAATGTTCCTTTTTTAATACTTATATTAATTAGCAGTAATTAAATCTTGATCATTCGATTTAAATATTAGAATCTAAATTTGAAAATTAAATTACTTCAATTGATTTAACATAATTGAAATATATTCGGACTAATAATTAATTAATTATTTAATTCAAAATTTTAAATTGAAAATGATAAAAAAATGTCTTGTTTTAGGTGTTAAGAAAGATGATGGTGGTGCAGCAGCAAAGGGATACGAGAGTAGGACAATGCCAAAATCCTGGCTGGAATAGTACCTATCAGATGATAATGACTCTCCAATTTGAATATCAACGGCTCTGATCTCTTTCAGGCCACAATGAGGTGCTGCCAGGTTAATTATATCCAATGGTAGATATTTCTCAATCATACCTCCTACACGTGTATGTGTCTGATTTGTTTTTGCATGATACCCAGTTTTCATCATAATAATTTTATATTACATCAATAATTTCATCTTAAATTTTAAAATTTTTATTTTATTTAATTTTTAAGATAAAAATATTAATATAACATAAAATTATTGAAAAATAGATATCATCATTGTTTCGTACTATCATTTTTAAAAATGATGAAAAATTTATTTGTTGAATGAATTTAAAATTTTGATTTAAATGGCAATTCTCAAAATTGTTTTCAAATTAATAACTTATAATTATAAAAGTACATAAAATGAATTGTGAAGGAATTGTTATTATTAGTGGGGTAGGTTTGTTATTGGGGTTAAAAAAATCAAATGCTAACTTTTATAATATAAAATTTGTCTTATGTCAAGATTGAATAATATTTACCATTCGTACAAAAAAAAATTTACTATTTATTTTCTAAATTTTCTTCTTTATTATTTTTTGTTAAAAAAGTAGAAGCAAGATTTGAAAATACATGGAAAATTCCTAGAGTATAAAAGTGTTATTTTCTTGAACCAAAAGAGGTTTATTTTCATTAACTGCAGAAGAAATAGTATAGCATGTTGAGATGTGCATTTGTCATAGAACATTGGACTCAGAGTCCTGTTTGGCAACACAGAAAGTGAGGGGAAATAGCAAGAAATGAGAAAAAAAAATCATCAAACTATCATGCATATTCTGAAAAATTGGTCATATACACAATGTTTCAATAGGAAGAATCACAAACATCTAATAAAGAAGCATCATCCTCTTCATTACCTTCAATAATAATCATCTCTTTTTTGTTGTCAGTTTCGAATAAACAATGACAGCTATTATCATTAATCTCTTTCACAGCTTCATTAATCGTTGCTGAAGAACAATCTTCAGAGGAAGACGACGATGAAGAAGATGAAGAAGAAGTGTAAAAAGATAATGGGAAGAAGGAGAACAATTATCAGACTTTGGATTAGAAGAAACAATGGTGAGTTTTCCCACAAGTAAATCAATGAAAGCACCAATGATGAACCCATGGTTACATTTCCCATTAGCTTTTAAATACCAACACAAGAGTTGTTCAAGCTCTTCCCAACCATTTAACCCTTGAGCTTCAACCATTTCTTCCATGGATTCCCTGAAATCAACGTATGGATCTCGTGACTCCATTGATAAGACCACACTTTCTTTAAAAGGCAACCCATCTTCTTCTTCTTCATCTTCTTCACTTGGTTTTGTTGCTTCTTCCATGATTGAACTGGTTTCACCAGGCTTGAAGAACAGCCTATCAGACCTTAAACCACGGATGACAGTCTCTAAACAGTCGTCGGATGGGGGTGTTTCATTTTCATCGGCTATGGTAATGGCATCTAAGTAAGCTGAGTTGATGGTTTTGAAAAGGGTGGTGTTGTTATCAGTTCTAAAAGAGAGGGTTCGGGGTTGGTGACAAGAAGGCCATTGCCAAGAGGATTTAGGTTGTCGTACGATGTTGTTCTTGGCATTGGAGAGAAAAGGGAACTTGATTTTCTTCCCCATGTCTGTTGTTGTGCTTTGGTTTGTTGTTGTAGAGAGAGATTTATGATAAATAGCAAAAAAACGAATGGGGGTGTTTTTTGAAATGGTTAAAATATTGGGG
Organism: Gossypium rotundifolium; assembly: GCA_025506655.1. Lineage (NCBI taxonomy): Eukaryota > Viridiplantae > Streptophyta > Magnoliopsida > Malvales > Malvaceae > Gossypium > Gossypium rotundifolium. The sequence goes on along the minus strand of CP106722.1, from coordinate 4,677,099 downwards.
AGTTTGGAAATAAATAATTAAAGTGAATTGTATTTTATTATGTGGGCATTAATGGGTGAGTCAGACTGAGTGGGGAGGGAACATTTTGAAAGAGTGGTGAATCAAGTAGCCTCTTGAGGGAACTTGAATTATAGATAGACCAACATTACATTAATAAATGAGATCTTACTATTCCTTCAATATATATATAGTTGTTGCGTTTGGTTTGCTAAAAATTCAAAAAGTTAGTGTGCATACCGAGGATTAATTTGATTAGTATTAGTATTATTATCAGTGTAATAGGACTTGAGTTTTAATGTATTAAAACACGTTAATCTCTTTTTTAAGAGTTAGAGAGAGGTTATAGATTATGAGTTATGATATGAATCTATAATGAGATATTATTATAAATTTAATTTTTACTTGTTATAAATTATATGATATATAATAGCATAATATAATACATTATAAATTTTAAAAAAGTTAGATTGTGCTCAATCCTTTAATATTTAAGTTTGACCTATATTTTGAATGAGCCTAATTTTTTTATTCAAACTTATTTTTCACACTTATTTTTTCACAAACCTTTTAAATTTTAGGCGAGCCTTTAAGTTTATACAAATAGTCCAACTCTTGAACTGGTCTAGTCTCCTTTGAAGAAGTAAAATGATATATTTTAAAAGGGTGAGTATTTAATATCTTGACAATGCACTTTTTAATTCCTCAAGTAAAGTTATAAATTTGCAATGTGTTTCATTTTATATATATATATATATATATATTCAATTTTTTACTATATTTTATATACGACTTGTCATCAACCTAACTTTGCTTAAGAAATTTTTAAATTTCACTAATAGTGTAATAAATATTTTTTATTTTAAAATTATATATGAATTTTTAGTTAGTGTTTTTGTTTGCACAAACAATTATACTTATTAAATATAAAATAAGTAAATTTAATTTTTAAATGTATACGATTAAATTAAAATAAAATTTTATGTATATAATTAAATAAAATATTATATATTAATTATGTCAAATTACACGTTATTGTATATTTTTAAGGGTAGAAAATGAAAGTATGAAGCCAAAATTGAATCATTGGTTAATTAAATGATAGAAAATAAAACAAATGATTTATTATAATAAATTTTTTGTTATAACACCCTTTTATAAATTAACATTTGATAAATATCAAATTAAATGGGATAATCATATTTTTAAGGGTTAAATTAACATTTGATAATTTTAAATTAATATGATAATAAATTTAACCATTAATATTTAAATATGAAGTCAATTTAATTTTAATTTTAAAAAATTAATCCTCACTTTTTACATATTATGTGAATTTGGTTACTTTTGCAAAATTTGGAACTTCAAGCAATCCTATTAAGGTACTGACTGTGATTGTTCCTTCTGCAACTGATGCTACAGTGATTGTGGCTCCTCCTATCATAAATGGAAGGGAAAAAAAATTATAATTAAAAGAAAAAATATTTAATGGGAGAGTTAAAAGGAATTACTCTTAAGAAAATTTTTATATATTTTGAATTTTTTAAAATAAAACAAACTGACACAATGTGTAAATGTTGATGACTAGTTTTTAGAATTGAAATTAAATTGACATCGTGTGTAAATATTAAATATTAAAGGTTAAATTTATTATTATGCCAATTTAAAATTATCATATCATCTTTTGTTACTTAATTAACGTAAATAGACAAAACAAAAACAATTGAAAACATCAGTGATTATTTTATACTTTTTATAATTAAGTGATAAAAATGAAACTCGTCAATAGTTGAGTGACTATTAAAGTAATTTACTCGTAAGTATTTGATCATGTGTCAAGTGTCTAGCTTTAATATTAATTGAAAGTTTATTGATTTTTCCAGACAATTGTTCTTCAATTGCAACTAGACCAAGAAATTACTAGTGAGAGAATAAAGATGTACACCAGAAAATGTTTATGCAATTCAAAATTTCCTACGTGGGGCCTAATTAAGAGAGTAATTCACTATTAACAAGTATAAGTTATGGCTTAAGTTCAACTCATTTATTAAGTTATAATCTTATTTCTATACTTGAAACTAGATCTCTTTTCTCCTGAACTGAAAGTTTAGATGTAAATTAATTAACTCAATTCAATTTACCTACAAATTTTGCACTCAAAGATAATTCCTCATTTAACAAGTAATGTGCTCTCTAATTTGTACTACTAAACTAAACAAGCCATTGAATTTAAAGACAAAATATGCTTGTTTTTTTGGTGTAAAAAAATTAACTAAGCAAATTACCTAAACTTAATGTTCTACTACCGTATTATTCTAGTCTCTTCTTAAAATAACTTCAGACTCTTCTCCCTGTCGGGATCAACCTTTTTGCTATGCTATATTCCTTAGCCCAACTTAGATATACTTTTCATGAAATTCTAGAATAATCCTTGAAACACAAAGAGATTTCTGTTCTTCCATATACATCATACAAGCAAATCAAAAAGAGTAGACTAAGGGATCCCATCTGTCATTGTCCCTTCGAAATTACCTAAATTTGTCTTTATCCATTCTGGGAGATTGCTAGAGACTTGTTAAATTACAATCAATTACAATTACTAATTCCTCTAAATAACTATTTAAAAAGGTCTTCAATAATTAAAATACTGATAAGGCCCCATTCAATACCAATCTCTAATAATTAGAATATTGATAAAGATCCATTCAATATCAAACTCCTTTAAAGATTAAATCTTTATTTAAAATAACTTTAATTATATTAAAAGTCTAAATTCGATTTTTGCTTGGTTTGATTTTTCTACGTATAAGGTCTTTCTAACTATCCAAAGAAATATAATTAAAATATACCAAGAGAAATTGTAATATTCTTATTAACTTTTCTTTCAATTGCAACTTTCCATAAATAAAAGTCCCAATTAATGACATTAAAGGCTCATAGATATCCATAAGAAAATCTCTTTTTTTTCTTATAGAAGTGAAGATGTGCTGAATTATTAAGCTTGGTCAAGGCAGGCAGATAATGGATTTAACATGAAACTTTTAGGTTGAGCTTTGAATTTTCCCCCCAATATTCCTCTATCAACTTCACTTTGGATCCACCTGCAAAGCTTATTATTATTATTATTATTATTATTATTATTAAAAATTCAAATAATTTTTATTAAATAACTAAATTGAACTAAAATCATAGTTAAGATTCCATCTAATTCAAATTGGACTAAATGGATAATATATATGTTTAAAGTGTTACAGTATAGTACCTTCAAAATATAAATACAAATATACTTTCGAGTAATAACAAGTATGAAATTGTTACAACACAAATTATCTAAGTAATTACAAAGTAGAATTAAATTATTACAGCATAAATGAATTAAGAACTGGTAAAATCCAAACTAAATTCAACTAAGAGGACTAAAACCCACACATAGGAGTGAGCAAAACTTGATTCGATTAAAAAAAATTAGAATTTTGAGTTAATCGAGTTATTCTAGTCAACTCGAATAAGTAATTCAAGTTTTGAGTTCAAATCGAGTTAAATTTTACAATTCGAATAACTCGAATAATTCAAATAATTCGAACAACAGATTGATGTAAATAGTCCTTTGGTCCCTGTTAATTTTAAAAATGAGCAAATTTGTCTCTCTCTCAACAAAAATTAAAAAAAATTCAAAATTCAAAATAATTTTAAAATTCAAATTATTTATAAAAATTCCAATGTATATTTTAAAATTATAATAATTTAAAAAATCTAAAGAATATATAAAGAAAATTAAAAATTAAAATTTTCTAAAATAATAATTTTGAGACCTAATAAGTTAATTAATAATTCAAGTTTATCATACTAAGGTATTTTATTATTATTATTATTATTATTATTATTATTATTATTATTATTATTATTATTATTTTACTTTGAAAAAGTTTTCAAATATATATGGTTTATGCACTCAAACATGGAATTAGTTATATTGTATTTAATTTGACATGTTTAATTTTTAATTTAACTCAAACAATTTTACTTGATTCGATTCGACTCAATTTCATTTTACTCAACTCGATTCAAAAAATTTCAAATCAAGTTAGGATGATAAAAAGGACTCACAACTCGATTAACTTGAATTTTTTTTACGCGATTCGATCGAACGCTCACCTTTATCCACACATGGCAACTACACATAATGAGATTCGAAAAGTCATGCATATAATTGCGCATTATAAGTCTTGAATCAAAATATTTAAGGTGAAGAACCTTTGTGGTTACTAACAATATCAAGATCTTGTTGACTGGATAATACGAGCTTTACAATTTATATTGCATAGGCATGATTAAATATTTATCAACTGGAATTTGAAAATAAAACATGAGAGTTTTTAGTCATATGCCACCATAGCATTTGAAAAGTTGGATAGCAAACGGTCAATTTTTTCTTCTTCTTCTTCTTCTATTCAAATTGTTAAGAGAATTAATGCATGACTGTGACATTGGCTGTCAAATAATGTCATTTACTAATTTGTACACCTGAAACTAGTCGATATTTGAGATATATAGACGTTATACTAATATAAACACCCAACTTCAGCTTAGGTCAAAGCTATTCTTTATTTGAGGTATTTACTTAAAGTGTTTCATGATACATTTATATAGTTCTGATTGTGATTGTTCATTTTCTTTTAATGCTTTCAGTTGCATAATATTACCTTTCTGTTGAAAAAAAGTTAATAAAGATGGATGTAAAATTTTATATGTGGAATATTTTTAACGAGATATAATTTATTATTTAAATAACTCAATAAGATAATTATATGTAAAATAATAAAATAAATAATAATACATTAAATTAAAAAATTAACTCTTAATTTACAAAAAATAAATGTAATTATCTAAAAAATTAATTAGAAAAACTTTTAATAAATAAATGTACGAAAGATTAAAACTTTTGAAAAAAAATGAAATATTGAATTTCTTCATTAAATCTGTTAAAAAAACAAATTGAAAAAAGAATAAAGGTTGATAACTAAAAAAGACTTAAATTTACAATTAAAATCATTTTGACAAAACATGTAGCGTTAATAACTAAATTTATCATTAAATTCATATTTAAATATGATTTATATATTACTAGACTTAAATCAAAAATATATAAAAGAATTTATACTTAATAAATCTTAAAACATCCTAGTGGATAAATTTATATATATTCTTTATATAAAAAAATATGGATCGTTAAGTGGTTGGCAAATGGGGATGAAAATCATGTGCAATTGTAACTCTCTTCACGTGCTATCCAGACAAGAAATTGGGACCTCAGGCTGACACAATCATTTTATTTGTTTCTTCTTCCATTTGATTGAATATATATATATATATATATACACAAGACTTAATTTATTAGTTATATATAATTACTATTAGTTTATATAAAGATATCTTGTTGGAATGTTGAAAAGAGGAAAATCATAAATTCTGAAAACCCTAAATTCAAAAAAAATTATATTTTCATGAATTTGATCCAGTTAATTAAAATTTAGATAAAAATTATCTTCCTCCAACATATAAATAGGAGAATAAGATATACTTGAGTGCGATCGAACTAATTAAGTTAACAATAATATTGATATTAATTAAACTAAGTCTCAATCAACTTATATTAATATTTTTAAACATAAAATTTTATGTTGAATTATAATTCAAATCTAATCCGTTTAAATTTAAATGATCATATTTGAAGTACAATCCAATTTAAATTAGAGTATAGTAATTTCACCATCTAACGTTGTTGGTTTTTTAGTTAATATTGGAAGTTGTATATCCTTGTAATGTATTTTATATTTATGAGATTATAAAATATCTTCTGTAATTGAATCAATCGAAATTTTATTTTTTATTTTTATTCGTTCACTCGGATGGTTTGAGGTTGTTAACTCCATCTTGTGTGCAAACCTCTCATAAAACTGTACATACAAATCTCTTGAAAGAACTTTTTGGTCTTGATAATCGAACACATTAATTAACTTCAACTACCATATCTCATTTGAGGTAACCTGGCCACATCATAACATCACTTTACCTAAATCTATAGCAGTAGATCAAAACCTAAATCTATAGCAATAGATCAATCCTATTACTTTAACTAGCGTGAAATAGGTGAAGACCAAAGACCTCATCTCTCTCGGAGATGCGTGAGCAATCTAAAATAAAACAAGTCACATCCCATTGAAGTAGCAACAAGAGCAAATTGAAGCCACATATCCCATCTCGTTGAAGTAGCGGTGGAGTGGATCAAAGCAACAAGGTATGGTGGACTAAAACAAGGCTACCTGAAGAAGAATGGCACTAAAGAAGTCAAGACTCGGTGAGATCGGACAAAATTGGCCTTTTGAAAGTCTTTGCTCCATTCCCGTTGCATGACAATGAGCAAAGAGGGGCAACTGTACAAGCCCAATTTTGCCCGGCCCATTTTATAACAAACCCAAAGCCCAAAACCTATAACCCAATCAGCCCAATTAAAAGACCTAGCCCAATACCCTAAATCAAATAAAAAAAAATTGAAACCCTAGGTGCGCTGCACCTAGGGTCTTTTGGCCCCTGTCTGTTTTCTATCCCATCCACCGCCCACTTCCACTGGCCACTGCCACTGTAAGAGCACCACCAACTCCTCCAATTGCACCGAATACCTGCAAGCAATAAATGGGAAAGGACATAACATTTATCAAATTGTAAAACAGTGGCTATAAAAGGCCAATCGAAAACTGTACAGAGGATCCGGTCTTTCCTTTTTTTCTTTCGATCAATATAGCATAAAAATTTAAACAAAAAATAGAATCAAAGAAATAGCGAACAGATTCAGCACCAGGACAAGAAAGCAAAAGAACCCTAAAAATCGACTAAAAACCTAAAACAGAGGCGAAAAAAGGTGATTTTCTCTCCCTTTTTATTTTCGAAGCATTCTTTTTTCTCGACATATATGTATACATATTATTAAAGGATATTAAAAAGGAATAAAAATACAAAATTTTACTGACGGTAGCGTATGGCAGCAATCGGTCGAAATCCCACGAGACCGACCCTATAAAAAAAAAAATAAGACGAAAGAGTTTTTTTTTTGTGTAAGTAGCTGAAATGAAGAAAATAAAGGGAAAATTTTGGTTTTATAAAGGTTTTAAAAGCGACGCTTAGGGCTCGATTGATGGCCCCAAACACGTCGTTCGCTCTATAACCCGTGCGTTGACTGACCGATTGAAGGATCCGCGTGTTTTCTCTGAGTGGGCTAATTTCCACTTGGTCCTTTCGCTTTTCAGGATTCAAAATCGGTTTTGGTATTTTAATTGGACCCCAAAATTTTGCGTATTTTCAAATCGGTCCCTTTCAGTGCGTGTCTTAGAGGGATGGGCTATTGCCCATTTTGGTCCCTGATGTTGGCTACGCATCTCGAATAAGTCCTCTACTTTTATTTTATTACAAATTTGCCTAACAACTTGTTTTCAATACTATTTTGGTCCTTCTTCGATTATGATTAAATCAACCATTTTAACATTATTATTATTATTACTATATTATTATTATTTTATTGTATTTAGTATTGTTGATAGTCTATTGTATTTACCATTATTATATTTATTATTAATATTAATATTATGATTACTATTATTATGATAGCCATGCAATTAAATGTATTGACAACCTAAATTTAATAAAATAATATTAACAATTAGACTTAAATTTTGAAGTTTTAAAAAGAAAGGAACTAAATTTTTAAAATTAAATTTCAATTTTGTGAAGTACATACACTTATAACATATTTTAACCTATCCTATTCATTATTTTTTTCAAATGAAAATTTCATTGAACAAAGAAAGAGTCCGAAAAATGTCGACTACAAAAATAAAAACAAAAACATGATATGAAGGCTTGACAAATAGTCAAGTCATACCGAAACAGAATAAACTACACTTTGCATCTAAAGGAGAGCAAAGCAAGAGTTGGCAGAAGAAATAAAGTGAAGATGGAGTCCTTGTTCCAATGGCGACATATTAGTAATATTAATTTATTTTAAAAAAGAAAATGTTGGGGTTGGGTTGTATGGTTTTGCAACTCAAAAGCCTACTCCCATTTAAACTCTATAAACAAAAATATGTTACATTTTGAAGTGTTAAAAGTCAATTAAAAAAAAATTATATCGTCAACATATATATATATATATGTACTGTTTCTTTTCTTTTTCTCTTTAATAAGGAGTAAACAACAATTGAGTCCCAGCCTTTTGGCAAATCATCATACTACTATTAATTTATTTATAATAAAAATAATTAAAATACAATAACCAATATCTATGTAACCACTAAGATTTACATAAAAATATTTCAAAACTTATAATTTTGGTGCTATGGAAAGAAATTCAAATTTAAAGAGCTCCAACAACTTCAAGGTCTTAATACTAGTTTGAAAACTTAATCAACCTTTTTATTATATTATACAAGAAATCTAAATTTGAAATTAAGCATGAAAATCCAACTTATTTTTATCATAAATCAAGCTTCAACTTTAAAAATGAAATTCCACCCTCAAATGTTATGTTTACGTTTCATTTAAACCCAGCAAAAAGCAAAATCAATGGTGGAAGTGTACCATAGAATCGAGAGTCAAATTGCATTTTATCTCCTATATTAAAAGATGAGAAAATTAATCTCCATACATTAAATCAAAAAGCGAATTCATCTTTTTTAAACATTTATACTGTTAAAAACTGACGTGACTAACAAAATAACCAAACACTGATACGTGATGTGTCACATGTAACTCATGCTGAATCAATGACAAATTTTTAACGTAGAAATGGATAGAATTTTCAACAAAAGAACTAGTTTGTTCTTGGGTCTAGCGTACAAAAAATAATTTACCCTTTTCTTGAGTAAAAGAAACAAAATACAATCCAACTCATAGCACAGGAATTTATGGAGTAACAGCAGTTCACAAGAAAACACGTCCAATACTGAAATAGCATTAACATCAACAAGAAAATAACCCCTCCAAATCTTTCCTACAATATCGTTTTAGTTTCTTTCCTTCTACCTTTTGCTTGGTTCAGTAAGACTAACATGAATTGAACAGAAAAAAGAAAAAAAAGAAAAAAAAACAAATGCATAAAACATAAAGCAAAATTTGCATGACAGAACAATGAAGCAGGCTTGACTTGGAATAAATAAAAAAAATTCTGGTTTTTTCTTTTTGGTACTTTGAGGAACAAAGAGATCAAAGAACAAGAAAATTCTGAAATGCAACAAAATCAAGGGGGGAAAAGGCGGACGAGAACTAAAACGATAATCAAACAGGGGTTTTTTTATATTTGACATACGGATAAAGTCCCATTAATTAAACAGCATTCCTTAAACAGAGTTTGATAAGAAAAGGATAATGAAGATGAAACCAAGGGAAAGTAATTGGAGAAGCTTTTTGGGGCATTCCCCACTATTTTCTTTAAAGATCAACAAGCATTACAAACTATATATTGCATACCAGAAATGCACTTAGATCCAGGATGTCCGTTAATCTTGAGAGCTAGAAGTAGGTACCCTCGGGAGGTTGAACCAGCTTTCGGTTATGTGGTGCTGCCATCTCCTTTTTCAGCTGTGTCAGTAAATCCTCCATGGTATACTCCCTCTGCCAATTTGCAAGAAGTCCAAACTTCTTTGGTTCCACCTGTTGTCATCGCATGTCATCAAATTCTTGTCATTCAGTTTTCTGTAAGCATACTCAGAAAAATATAAAAAAAATACAGTTGCATTAATCAGAGTGCCCTGGATTGTTGAATTACTTTAAGAAGAATCGAGTTATCTGAATTGGGGTTGGGGGTCGGGCAGTTTACACAATCAAACAAAACCAGATTGCACCATTCTCAAACCATTAAATTGTTATAATAACCGATCAATAAAAGCAGCATAAGATCAACCGGCAAATACAGATATGAAACAAGTTATTAGCATACCACTCCAGTTTCGTGGTTAACACAAGTCATGTTGATTCTTGAATGAAAACGGACGCTTGGTGGCTTCTCTGGATAATCTTTATCACAGAACAGCTTCAGCTGATAGATTCGACCTTCATGTACAGTCTGACAACAGGAAAAACAAAATTCAACTCAAAGAAAGAAACTGAAATTCCTGTACGAAATGGTCACTTTCAAAATCACAAAGTAAAACATCATTTGTTCAAGAGTAGGATAATCTGGAGGACAAGCACCACTGCACCATGATGCTAACCATTTTTGAAAAGGATCTTGAGCAACTATAAGATGGTAGGGATGTAGGGTAATGACAAATCAGCCCAGAGTTTCAGAATATTAACATATGGTTGTTCATGCAAACACAAATTATTACACAGAGGACCAGTATCATAATATATGATTTGTGGACACAAAAATAAGCAATTACATTATGAGGACCAATAATGGTGCCAGTCCAAGAGCGCATGTAAATGTCATCTCCGTCATCCATTCCATAGCTGACAGTACCATCTCCAATACCTTTTTCTCCACGCTCAAGCTCCTCCAGCAATCTGAAGTTCCTAGGCACTGCAAAAAAGAATTTAAAATACTCATAATCTATAAGCCAATATCGTAACAAATTTGAGCAATGGACTTGTCGCCAAAGACCACCAATCTGAAAGTATGTTAAAAATGTAATCTAAGTTTTGTTCTTCCATTACAATCATGTTAAAATGACTATCAATCCCATTGCCCAAGTATAATCATTCTAGACCTGCCATAAATTAATTGTTTGTCAACGCTTAGATTCAACGATCCTAGAAAGCTTCTCGCATAGACATTCACTGGTAAACACACTTAGGGCATACAATTTACGGTACTATAATTTCACAATATATTTAGCACAATATTCTTGCCTCCTCAACTTACCTGGATTTATCAATTGTTTCTAAGCCATTAATGGAAAATGTACCAAGTCTCTAGTTATTACAATCTCATCCAGCTCAAGGTGTAAACAGTCTACGTAGTATACAAGGGCAAAAGAAGTGACAAGGTCACTAACAAGAATAATCTGCCTTTGATATACTTGTTCTTCGAAACATTCCCAAACGGGATAAGCGCCAACAAACAAGTAATTACGAAATTATAAACATCTATGTTAGTCCTCCAATATAGAAACTGTTCAAATATTGCATAGGCTACAACTCTTACAACCAAAGAAATTCAGAATCATCAATGATTATACTACATGCTTTAAGGACAAAAAGTAGCAATTACACAAAGAAATGTGCATTTTCATATTCTTGATTAAAGATTTTAGGTGCAAAACATTTTCAGACAAACACTAGAACATAAATCATCAACATTTAGAGTCTCGAATTTGTTAATATAAAGCTCCTATTCATCATGAACATAAGATAGACGGTTTAAGTTGCTAAATAGATAATCCAGCTAGGCAAGAGAAAAAAATTCATATTTTTACATCGAATATAACAGCAATTAAACCCAGAAAACAAAAACAGAAATTTACAGCAACCCAAAACTTCAAATAAATGATAAAGCCGTAGAACAATAGAAAAATAGAGGGATCCCTTCAATTAGTTATAAATTAACCAGACCATTTATTTTACATATGAAATAAAGGATGAAACAACGAAATCTAGGATACCCAATGCTTGAAAAAAACGCAAGATCAACAGGGGAAACGAAAGGGGGCATTAAAAAAAGGGATAAAGAGAAAGGAGAAAGAAGATCGAAGGGCCAACCCACAACACTGGATCCTCCTGAGCCAAGCGTCATGGATGGAATGAGTGGAGGGTTGTTTTGATTGATGGGTTTGAAGAGATCTGATCGATGAAAAAGAGCGATAGAGGAGACAGTCGAGAATCTGGTAAAAGGAAAGTGATGAAAGGCAATAAGCTATGAAATGGGGGAAATAAAGGGGGCATTTTTATTTGTTAAAAATTTTACCAATACGGCACACCTCTCATAATTGGAAAATTAAATCATAATTAATAAACTTCTACTTTTTTACTATCCGTAACAAAAATAAAAATAAAAAATTAAACTGAATAAATCAATTAAATTGAATCAATTTATTTAGTCAGTTTCGATTCAAGCGTTTGTGCAATTTTTTTGTTATGCATTTGGTTGGGACAATTATTTTGATTGATTTATCAATTTTTAAATTTTTAATTTGACTCGACCAAAAAATCAACTTAATTTAATATATATATTTTAATCATTTATAATATATTTATAATATATAATATATAAAAAATATATATTATTTAAGCTCAATAACTAAAGTCGGTTAATTGATCTAACAGATCAAACTAAAACTGGTTCGATTATGTCAATTTTTGAACTTTAAATTGGTTGGGTCGATTTTTTTAGGTTATGATTATTTAAATCAATTTAATAAAACCCCAAATGAACCGATCGAAAAAACTAAATGCTCTCCCCTATGAGTACTTAAGTTCGAGACCTATCATATACAATATATTCATGGGTCTCCAAATCTCACCATGTGCGGTTGTCATGTGTAGGTTTTCATCTAGTTAGTCCAATTTGTTGACTTTAGCCTAGATTGTACTCGTTATTATTACAGTTGTGTTATAATGATTTCATTCTATTTTGTGGTTCCTTGAACATGTATTTATACTTTAATTGTACTTGTAACATTAAAAAAAAAAGCTAATCATTTTAAAATTCACGACTACCCCTCTCAACAATGTTATATCTAAAATTTGAATCAAAATTTCTCTTTAAAAATTTAACATGACTTACTATTACACCCAACACTTTAATATTAATATTAATATTATCTATTTTCTTTTAGAAGTAATACTATATACTTTAGCTTTGCTAAGACATGCAACCTAAATGTTATTATTCCTTGATTTTCTTCTCTAACTTACGTCTCTATGTTTCTGAATTACCTACTATTCCTTTCTCGGGCTATAAAATGACAATCATCAATGCTTTGCTCATCGTGTATATATGGGTAATGCAATTTTTCTTTTTAACTGAGAGCTCTTATTTGAAGGTGGCATAAGTCTAACATTTTATACCTTAATTCTTTGGAGAATCACATGTCAAAAATAAATGAACTTGTGTTTCTTTCTCCTATTTGCAAAAAGGTATTTTGCATTCGCATTTATGCTTTAAAATTTTTTTTGGTGCTTAAAGGGTTAATACACATATCACACAGTAGAGACGTACTCACATTTAAAGGGAGTTGCCCAGATAAAAGTTTACCACTTACTTCCTTAAAAGCTCAAACTTAAGGGGGTTCTATAGGTGAACAACCCTTGATCACTGGGTTAAACTCGAGAATTCTATGCCCTAATTAATTAACCTGTCTTTATAGCCAACATTTTATTACTATCCAAGCAAAGATGGAATGTGAAACTTGAGACATTTTGGCTTATGCCCATCCACTTTATCATTTTTGGGTTTGTTAGCATTCTTAACCATACCAACTAAATAACCGTTATTTGGGTGAGGCCATGTGTTCCTATTATCTGCATGCTTAATCAAATCCTGTGCCCTTAGGCCAGGGGTGAGCGTTCGATCGAATCGAATCGAATCGAATGAAAAAATTTCGAGTTAATCGAGTTGATGAATCATATTTTATCATCCTACTTTGATTTGAAATTTTCTCGAATCGAGTCGAGTGAGATGAAATTCGAATCGAATCGAATCGAATATATTTGTTCGAGTTAAATTTTAAAAATAATTTTGGGTCCTTGTAACCACTGTCACCCATTGTAATAAAATTTGTCCACCTTAATCAAATTTTTATTAACTTTCATCACCTCATAATTTATTTATTAATCTTTTATATACGGGTTAAATTTTTGGTTGCTTAGTTGTTTCAATTATCTTCGATTCTTGTCACTATGTATTTTGGAATTAAAATATATATTAAATGTAAAATGTGATTTTTTAATAAAAGTTATTTTAAAGATAGAATGTGAAATTGATACCAATATAAAATTTTAATACAAATATTTTATGGCATAATTAATAATTCAATTTTAATATAAATATTCAATATGACTAAACAATTCAATAAGATAAACAATATAAAATGTGAAATTTAATTTAATAATATAAATAGTAGATTTAAATAAAATTATTACTATTTATGTTTAATGATTTTTTTTGGATAATTTTGATTTTTTATTTGAGAGTAAAGGGTGAGAAGTAAAAGTTTGGGGGAATAAAAATTTTGGTGAATAAAAGTTTGAGGAAAGTAAATATGGGGAGTAAAATTTTGGAGGAAAATATAAAAAAAAAAATTGGGGGGATGGGTTTGGGGTAGATGGGAGGTGGGAGGTGGGATGGGAAAAGAGTAAAAGTTTTAGGGGAAAAGTGGGAGGGAGTAAAAATTTGGGGGGAAAATAAAAAGTTTTGAGGGTTTTTGGGAGTAAAATTTTGAGAAAAAGTAAATGGGAGAGTAAAATTTTGGTGGAAATGAATTTTGGGTAGATTGGAGGGTTGGGATGGGAGGAAATAACAGTTTTGTGGGGAAAGGAGGAAGGAATAAAAGTTTTGAGGGAAAAGTAAAATGGTTTGGGAGTTTGGGGTAAAAATGTTAAATATTATATTTTAATATTCAATTATTCAATTATTCGAGTTATTCAATTGAAAACTCAACTCGATTGAACTCGAAATTCAAAAAAAAAATTTGAGTTGACTCGAATAACTCGATTAACTCGAATAATTCGATTCGTTTAACTCAAAATTTGAATTTTTTTTTCGATTTTTTTCGAGTCGAATCGAGTTTTGCTCACCCCTACCTTAGGCTAAACTGTAAAACCTTCTCCCAATTCTAGTTGCTACCTATTTGGATAGAAATGCCAAATATATCTTTCTTTTAGCATGTACTCCTTTATCAATGCTATCTACAATGCACTAGCATTACTAATGTACAACTCATGTGATACATGCACGGCTGAGGTGTAATTTATTAAATTAAAATTACCCAAGCTGTCAATTTTCAAGTTTGAAAAATGGGTTAATTTGCGACGCATTTTTGGATGGGATCCATGCATTTTCTATGACACCCCTTCCCAACCCGATTGTCAGATCTGAGTGTGTGACATCACATTGCGTTGCCAAAGCAACTTAGACTAAATTCAAAATAATTTCAATAGGTTAAATTCACATTTATCAATAGCATAACCAATATATCATTTAATAAAATCATTCATCTAATTATGAGGTTATGCTAAGTCAAAACTGGAGTTAAGACATGAATCCAAACTCATTTATGAAAATTCAAGGTTATATATCGAGACAGGGGACTTTACGTCTCGTATTTTAATTTTGGAGATTTTTGCTTCGAAGTTAAAAAGTTTCAAGACACTAAAGGATGTGTCTCGAGGCAAGGTCCCTTGTGTCTCAAGACCAGGTCACAAGACAGGCCTTCCTAGTTTTCTTATTTTAGCTTCGAGAGTCATCGCGGTAGTGTTCCTTTTTTTTCTTTATTTCTTTCTCCTTTTCTTCTTCTTTCTTCCCCACTATATATATGTGCCAATGGTCCCCCACCAGCACCATCCATCGACCAGTCGACAACACTCACCAGAAAAAAAAATTTACAATTTTTTTTCAGTGTATTAAAGATTAAAGCTTTAAGGTTATTTAGCATGTTGTTAACTTGAATGGTTTTTTCAATTATTTGTTGTTATTTTTATGGTGATTGATAAGTTATTTGATATTTATGCAGAAATCGAAATGGGATCTCTTATCCAAGCTACCGACCACATAGCGAAATTCATTAACAATCCGATAAATGTTGTAACAACTCGATTTTGGGCCTAGTCAGAATAGTGGTTTCAAGACCACAAATCTGACGTAAGAAAATTTATTTTTATTATATTTTTATGGTCTAAAATTTCACGGAACGATTTCATGAAAACTTCGTTCCAAAATTTCGACGTTTGGGCACTCAATTTAGTTAAAAGGACTAAATTGTAAAAAGTGTAAAACTTGACTTCTAGATGCCAGAGGTATCAAATTGCTACGAAATTTTAAATCGGAGGTCCTTAAATGGTAATTAGAATGAAATTTTAAATTGGAGGTCCTTAAATGGTAATTAGACCATTGATTAATTTTTTGGACAAAAATGGACATGAAATAGGTGAAATAGAATATTTTAAGTTAGGGGCATTTTGGTCATTTAGTAATTAAAATGAATTAAAACCAAAATTAAAAGACAATTTTTGTCCATCTTCAACCCTATGGACGAATTTCACAAGGGAAATCATGGCTAGGGTTTTTCAAGCTTCCAAACTCGATTATCAAGAAAGACGAGATTCGGACTTAGAATGGGGGAAAAACAAAGAGTATGACGAATAAGTCATTTTCACTGATTATGCTATCGAGGTAAGTTTGTATGTAAATAATGCATCATTTTTACTTACGTTTTCATATTTTGATAAATGGTATGAATTGTGGCTGAATATTTGATGTAATTGACAAAATATCGACAAGTGAGAAATTTCTCAGTTGAACTTTAGGAATAAAAAATGGATACGAGTGACATGTTCACTAGAAACCTATGTGAAATCTAAGTGAAATAAGTGATCTGGGTGCTAGTCCGTACGTTCTACACCGTGGTCGAAGTTATTTGGCATGTGTTATCGATACTCGATGACTTACGTGAGCAATCTTTGAGTAGTTACGTATGACCGAAAGCTTGTATGAGCAGACCCGAGATTGTGACTAAGTGAATCTGGGTGCTGGTCTTAAGTTCTACCAGTGGCTGGGTATACCGGCATGTGTTACAGATACCTGACAGCTTGTGTGAGCAGCACTGAGTAGTAACGAATGACTGACAGCTTGTGAAAAGTGAATAGCTCAAGAATGAGCCTCTATGTGAATAGCTCAAGAACGAGCCTCTATGTGAAAAGTGATGTGAAGTAGCTTTGGCTACAAGTGTGACATTATGTGCAAACTTTCGATGTATCCAATAATATTCTGATGTGTTCAATGGGAAAATGACTAAAATGCAAATGAATGTGAATATGTGATGGTTAAGTGCAGGTATATGTATGTGTACACTCACGAGCAATGTGCTCGGTATGTGATCGAATTTTGGTAAGAATATAAACGAGTAAGTTATACCTATGAGAATGATCTTGTGATGACCTTGTGATTATAAGTCTATGCTTATGATGTATAAATATGTGGTAAATGTGATTGATGATCATGTTGTGGGGCTTTTAGGCTAAATTAAATTGAGACATGATATGTTTAAGTTTTTGTTATTGATGTATAGGTTAAATTGGCCAATGAATGGCATGTAAATATTTGTAAATGGTTATAATGGATATGTTTTGGTGTTATATATGTGTAAAAGGAAGTTGAAACAAAGAAAACATGAAAGAGTGAAATTTAGAAATAAAATAGTTTTGGACAACAACAGTTGTGTGACTTTGAAAAATAACCAAAAATGGTGAAAACCAAATTAGAAGTTGAATAAGATATGAAATAAAATATTATTGAGTCTATTTTTATATAAAAGAAACAAGTAAGCAAAAGTGAAACACCCCAAACCCGGCCCACGAGCCTTGACCCGGATCTGTATGTTCCCCGATGTAAACCGTTTCAAATTCTTTTGTTACTTAGGAAAAACTTGTGTGATTTGGAAGAAAGATCGTTTTGGGTTGGGCTTGAGTTGAAAACAAGTTTAATTTATTGTTAAAAATCCTTTACTTTAGGTGACAAAACATTTGGGCTTTGTTTTAAAAAAAATGATTTACTTAATCTTTTAATAAAATGAGGTTTGTAAGCTTAACAAATAAAAGCAGGATAAAATATTCCTACTAAGGCCTTATTACATCAAATAATTCCCAAAATTTAAATAAATCATAAATACTTAAAGTAAAATAGTCCAAATAAAAGAAATCAACTTCACATGGCCTCCACTAAGCATCTGCCGAACCCGGTCCATCACCGATCGTCACACAAACATGTTCCCACAACGGTGAGTCAAACAGACTCAATGTGTACACAAACACTAAGTCTTAACAAATTCGGGCATAACAAATCATATTCATATATCATAATTTCACATTTAATGATTCAAGATAATGATGCAACCCAAACCCAAACCTAGATGCCATCCGCTACATCCCGTACCAACCGCACACACCGTGGGGACTACTAAGTCAACCTTCCATCCGCTACACACCATCGAAGGCGTCATTGCAATGACGTGCTCATTGCCCATATAAAATTCGTGGCATAGCCACCAGATAATTATGTCATGAGACACCACATTCAGATAATGTAACCGAAGTTACCACATTCAAATGATGTGACCGAAGTCACCACATTCAGATAATGTGACCGAAGTCACCACATTCAGATAGTGAGACCGAAGTCATCACATTCACTTCCCCTTTCTCAAATAACCCGAATGCCCCATATTATTCATATCATGCATATCATACTTAAATTCACATTCATGTCCCTTTTCACATGTTAGATATAACATATTTCGTAATCCTAGTAGGAGTAGGAAACGTACCTGAGTACTTTGTATCATAACATGATACCTTAGCCATATTCACATTCTTATACACATGCACATATTAATTATTGCTATAAATTTTATTAAAAATAGTGTGAGGTACACACGATTAAACAACGATTTCACTTGAAATCCGAATTCGATCTTAGATCTTTAACGCCTACATTCGCCCATATTAAATATTTAATGAAAAACTCATTTGGCCATAAAACCAAATCCTAGTAGGATTTGTGTACTAAAACTTACCTTAATATCGATTTGCTTATTACTCAAATCCGAAAACTTTGTTATTCATCTCCTTGTATTCTACCAAACACTTTGGATCTCTACATAGGTTAGTTTCGCTTTTTAACAATTATGAAATAGATCTAGATATCCAAAATAGGCCTTGGCGAACATACCTATGTGCTTACCTTGTGGATCTTAAATCCCAAACTCACCGAATAACTAGGGAACATACGACTTATGGTGCACCTTGAAAGCAATTTCACCTTCCTTGTAGTCAACACTAGCAAATCCGAATGATCTTTCCAAATTTGACAAACAAGATATTAATGATATTAGTTCCTATGTTATGGCTTAAAGAAGAGAATAAATTAATGGCCATAAAATTCTTACCCTTAATATTGAATTCGACAAGACCTAAGCTTGAAGCCACTTGATATATTCTGCTATGGCCTTAAAAGGCTTACTTAGCTTTTGGAGGATTAAAGGAAAAGAGAAGGAAGAATAAAGATGGAGGATTCGGCTAGAGCACAAGGTATTTCACTTTGGCTAACAAAAGAAGAATAAAACGTAGGAAATTGACAGAGAGAGAGAATCTGCTTAAGAAATTTGGCAAAGGAAGAGTGAATGAATGAATGGCCTCTTTTCCTTTTTAGCGAAATTACTTAGAATCCCTTACTTGGCCATCACTCTTCTATTTTGATAGCTTTATCTCTTATTTAGCCAAATTCTAAAGGGAATAAAACTCTTCTCTTAAGAGTCCCTATTGCATCCATTGCTTCCTTTCTAAGTAATTAAATAAAAAAAATCACTTAAAGCCTTAGCTAGATGCCGTCCACCCCTTCCTTGATGAGCGAATTTAAACTTGTTCTATTGGACTCCTTGTGGCCATCTGAGGCCCAAATTATCCACCTAAGTGGCATCACCACTGGCTTTAAGTGGTATCTTCGAGCCACTTTTCCAAGCCTGTTTGTGTGTCAAATTTCACATACTTTTTCTCTTAAGGCCACCTTGCCTTAATTTCCTCTTTTAAACTTTAAAACTCGACATTTCTAAGTCATTTCTAAATTTCCAAAAATTTTTGTTTGGCTCTTTAAACTTGACATTTCCTTACATTTCCTAGTTTCCAGAAATGTTCACTTTCCTCTTTTGAATCATTTCTAAATCATTTTCCTAGTTTCCATAAATGTTCACTTTCCCTACATTTCCTTACATTTCCTACATTTCCTACATTTCCTTACATTTCCATACATTTCCTTACATTTCCATACATTTCCATACATTTCCTTATATTTCCATACATTTCCATACATTTCCTTACATTTTGTTACATTTCCATACATTTCCATACATTTCCTTACATTTCCTTACATTTCCATACATTTCCATACATTTCCTTACATTTCCAAGGTTCTAAAATGCACACCACATATCACAATAAACATGCTATTTCATAAAATTAAGCAAAATGCACACAACAGATTCAACCTCTTCCTCAAAGTACTTTACTTGATGCCATAACCCTTGCACCTTAGGTGGCGTCCCTTGCCACTTTTCCACATCACTTCTTGTTTTAACTTAAAACCAATAATTGTCCAAAGCTTTCTCTTCCATCCTAGGATTTTAAAACCCTTAATTCATTTCCAAACACTGCCAAAACCTACTACTCATGAATTATGCACAAACGCATAACCCCTAATCTAGGATGTTACAAAAAGAATTTCATATTATGAGATATTTGAATTTTAGTAAGATATGGTCAAAATGATTTCGAGATCCCCTGTTCTGACTTTGGAAAATTATTAAAAACTGTAAAAAAAAATTATGGGTTAGAATTTATATGTTTAAAATCCCGAATGAGTATATTTTTCAAGAAAAACAAACAAGAACATCATTTGAATTCTGTAAGAGAAGATAATTAATTTTCAGTGAAGAAGGGTCGAAACTGGTAGACAACAGAATAGGGGAGACTTTAAAGAATAAACTGTACTTATTGGCTAAACCAAAATTCTAAAAATTCTATGGTAAGAAGATATGTGAGTCTAGTTTTAGGGAAAATTAGTGGATCTTAATTTGGAGTTCTATAGCTCGAGATATAAATAATTTAGTGACTGTGACTCGAGTAGACAAGTTAAGATGAACATGAATAAATAGTGGAACTATGTGCAATTATGATTGTATTATCTTGAAAACATGTTGTGAAGATTTATAAAAGCCTATTAATAAATCACTTATTATTTACATACCTACTTACTAAGCTATAATGCTTACCCCCCTTCCTTTCCTTTTTCCTATAGTGTCACAGAGGCTAGCTCGGGTTGGAGATTGCCAGAGATTCTATCACTATATCAAGCTTTTGACTGGTATCAATGCCTTCAAGTAATTTAAGTCTATGGCATGTATAGGGACTTAGTCATTTTGTGTATGTGTTATTATGTTTTGGCCAAATGTATTGGCTTGTAATGGTTAAAGGTTATTGCAGTATGTAGCAATACTAATTGGCTTATATTGGCTAATTGATTGTAAGCCTATATATATTATTTATATGCAAATGTCTTTTGATGTGAGCTGTGTTTGCATGATACATGATGAGTTGTGGGTTATGGCCTAAATACCTAATGGTTGAAGGTGCTAGTAGTCTTGATGTCGAATGGCTAGGTTTGGCTCAATGGTATGGTATGATAATTAGATATAATTATGCATTTATAAGAGCTGTTGAGGATGCATATTGAGTGTGACCTTGTTTTGAAGAAAAAATTTCTAAGTGTTGTGAAATTTTTCAAAGTTCTCGGTTTAGTCCTGAACTGCTTCCAAATCATGTTTTAGGCCTCGTAGGTCCATATTACGGACTCTATGATTGAATATGAAAATTTTTTAAATTTGGATGGAAATTTGTAACTCGAAAATGATCGGTTATAGGTGATTAAATCCGGTAATACCTCATACTCTATTCTGGCGATGGATATGGGTAAGGGGTGTTACAAATGTGGTCCGAGTTAGTTTTAAATAAAACCATATAATTTATTTTTTTAAAATTGTGTGTGTGGTCACTGTCTTTGAAAAAATAATTATTCATTAGTTATGAAAATTAAATTTGGAAAAATAATAAAATATGGGGGTTTATTATGTGTGTAGATTGGTATTGGGTTTTGAGGCCTCGACTCCATGCTCTGAGATATTTTCCTAACCATAGGATTATACCATACTTGGATGCTATCGGGTTTGGCACAATGACATTCATTGAGATTTTTTACTTAAGTCGAATTTAATATTTGCATTGGTGGAACAATGGCACCCAGAGACCTACACATTCCATCGTCCATGTGGGGAGTGCACGGTAACATTAGAGGACATATTGGTCCAACTAGGGCTCTCGGCTGATGGACTTAAGGTCGGAGGTATAGTAAACTGGTCGATCCTTAGGGCACTTGCCATCGACTACTTGTACGTGTCCCCCCTGACAATGAGGACGGAAGATTAACCGATTTGATATTATCTTGGTTAAGAGAAAATTTTTATCGAGCTGTCCCGCTGATTCTGAGATTATTTTCACTACTCGAGCGTATATTTTACTGTTGATAGGTGGAGTAAAAATGTCGGACTCAAATCAGAATAAAGTCCACATTATTTATTTTTCATTTTTGGAAGCTCTTAACAATGCTCGGGCCTACAGTTGAGGCTCAGTAGTTTTGGCGACGCTGTACTGCGAGCTTTGTCGAGTGAGAAAGTAGAAGACAAAGGACATAAGCGGTTGCCTTCTTCTACTATAGTCTTGGGCTTTATATTGGATGCTTTTTCTGGCATCAGTGAGTTATTAACCACCCATGTGGCCACTTATTAATAAGTGGAAAAAATAGATTTTTAAAATTTTTTCTATATTATTATATTTTGTATGTGCGAAGTATACGAAAAAATTGTAAATTATTTTTCAGATGGGTGATGACTTCGAGAAACGGGGAGGTTGGAGGCAGTACCGCCAAATGATTGAGGTGCAGTCCGGGGACAATGTAAAATAATGTTCCGATTTTTTTAAATTACAATATTTAAGTACTATGAATATTTTTTATTGCAACATTTGAAATAAATTTATTTAACTATATTAATTGTCAATATTGTGCAGTTTCTGTGGATGCCATATTCAGGGGAAGACGTTGCAACAGTGATTCCAGCGTGGGTCCACCAGCAGCAACTAGTGTTGATAATCAACGCCACGTTGCTTAATTTTGCAACGGTCGAGTGGCACAATACTGACTGGGTTTTGATACAGTTTTGTTGCATTCAACATATTCCAAACCCTCCACAAGACTTCGATGACGAGTAATGCATTAACAAAAGGGGTAAAGACAAAAAGAATTGGGTTGTCGTACATGGTCAATGTAGGGACCCAATTTAGTCCAGGCCCACTAAACCAAAAACAAAAAAACAAATAGCAAATAATAACAAGTCCAGTCCAAGTTTTACAAAGTCCAAATACTAAAGACCTAGCACAATTTTTTATAGGCCCAACTGGCCCAACATACTAAAAATTTTAGAAAGCCAAAACCCTAGGGTTTCTGGCGTCGCTGCTCCATGTGTACCGTACCTCCGCTCCAGCAAGCACGCCACCCAAAGTTCCCTTCGTCAACGCCTGCAACAAGAAAAAAGAAACAGAGCAGAAGTAGAAAAAGTAAATAGTAGAAACAAGAAAAATGTATAATCGGGTATAAAAGCTGGATCCGATTTGTAATCTAAGGAAGGGAGAAGTCGTATTCAAAAAAGAAAAACTATCAGAAGCATAACAAGTTTAAAGGTGCCTCTTTTATCCTTTTATTTTCTATTCGAAATAAAAAACATAAATAATAATAGAAAAAAACTAACATTCGGCTTACCTTCATCGCGGTCGAGAGCTTTAGGCAACCCAAACGTCACAAAACCCATTCGGGTTCCGACAAGGGTTGGGGCACGGCGAAGACGAAGAGTCTCTCGCCATGATTCGTTTTTTTTTTTTTCCCGCTTTTTTTTATTTCAAAATATACCCTAGATCTATATAACAAATATATATATAAAAAATAAAAAGAATCTGAAAAGTCCCCTTCGGCCACGGCAGAACCACGGCGGAGCCATGGCCTGGACTCGCCGGCCTAAGGCTCATTTCAGAGAAAAAATGAAGCTTTTTTTTTTAAAAAAAAGGGAAGGAAATGAATTTTTTTGTTAAAATGTGACTTTCATATGCTGGCAAAACGTACCGTTTTGCTCAGCCCTTTAAAACACCAAACGACGTCATTTAAGGAGCTAACCCGCGCGTAGACCCGACCCAATCCTAGGATCCGTGTGTTTTCATTTTATGGGTTATTTGCACCCTTAGTCCTTCTGCTTTTAAGGCTTAATTCGATTGGGTCCTATCCCTTTTTATTTTTTCAATGTGGCCATTCATTTTTATATTTAATTCAATTCGGTCCTCAGACCATTTGGGAATGCAGACACCTGAAACGGTGTCGTTTCGGGTCAACCCGACCCTCTTGAAGGATCCGCATGTTTTGATTTAAAAGGGGTATTTGCTCAGTTAATCCCTCCTTTTATTTAGTTTTCAATATAGTCCTATTTTTATTTTTTCCTTTTTAAATTTATCCGCATAATTTTATTTTTATCCTATTTTGGTCCTTAGTAAAACGACACACTCTGGAGATTGGAAAAATTTCCCGTTTAGTCCCTATTCTATTATGCATGTTTTATTTAGGTCCTATTTCGTTTTTTTGATTTGGTCATTCAATTTCTTATTCTTTTCATTTTAATCCTTATTCATCTAGTCATTTATTATAATTTAAGCCCTTAATTTTGTTTTACTTCCAATTTAATCTTGTGTTCATTTAATATTAATTTCTTATAGATTATATATATACATTTATATATATTTATTTATTTGATCATACATGTATTTTCTTTTTACTTCTTTTAAAAAATTTTCGTGCTATTCTTTATGTCTTTATTTGCATATCTTGCTACCGCTTATTATTACTAATATTATTATTGTTGTTGTTATTATTCATTTTATTAGTTATTTTATTTTTATTTTTCTTTCTTTAATCGTTCATGTTAGCATTAAAGTTATTATATCATGTGATTATCGTGAGTTTTTTATTATTGCATTCATATTATTATTATTTACTAGCGTGACGATTTTATTCGCATGTCTCCGTTTTAAATTTCGTTTAAATAAAACACTTGATGTTATTCAAGAAATGAAAGTTTTAAAAATAAGGCAACATTCCGTATTTAGAAGATTCGATAAAATCATGCCCTAACTTACGGGGTTTTGATTTCTCTCGTTGAACTCGAATAATCGAACATTCTTTCAAAAATTAAAATACATAAGATTTCAAATAAAAAAGAAAAAGACAAGCTTATTCTCAAGGATTCGATGTGTCGTGTCCTAACTAACGGATACGACATTTTGTTGCCACGAGATGGGAAGGTCTTTAGCATATTTCGATTTGTTCAAGCAATTTGTGAGCAAAATTAACATCAATACAAAAAGGGATCGTATTTTTAAATTATTTTCAAATTTTCAACTTTCGATACTTAGACACGAAGTAATCAATTAGGTACCAATTTTGGACGTCATGAGGGTGCTAATCCTTCCTCATGCGTAACCGACTCCCGAACCTATTTTCTGGATTTTTGTAGACCGAAAAAAATTATTTTGATAAATCAAGCATTTTGTTAAAACAATCAAATTACGAGGTGACCCGATCACACCTTATAAAAAAGGATTGGTGGCGACTCCCAATTTTTGTTTTTAAAAATATAAGTCGATTTCAAAAAAATGGTTTCAATAGCTTGGTGACTCCACTAGGGACAAAATAAGAGAGTCAAGCCACGATTTGATTATTTCTTGTCTTTTGGTCAAAAATTGATAATTTGGTTTAAATTTACGATCCTTTCGTTGCATTTCATTTTTGTGATCTGCATCATTTCAATATGGTTGCTTTATTGGTTCTAATCTTTTAAATGTATCTCCGTTTATTGCATCGCATAATCGGTCGATTTTGCCCTTTTAAGTGGGAGTGAGAAACTATTCCTTCGTGAGGTCTTCACCTCCGTATAGGATAGCGGATCGCTTTTGGGATGGATCCGTACCTATGTCTTTGTGAGAGTTTCATCTCCATATAGCCATAGGAAATGTATTCCCCTGAACTAAACTCGATCCGTATGAGCCTATAATGGGCGAGGATCGAGGAATCTATCGTTTCAGGTACCCTTACTTTAGAATCGAACCGCATATAATGATTCCTAAGAGCCCACCCTAGGTAGAACCATACCAAACCCTAGTGGTTACCCGAATATGCGCTTTGTTTATTATTTCTTGTTTACTTTGAATTCTAGCTTTGTATACAGACTTGTTTGTTTTGTTTTGATTGTTATTACATGACATTTTCATCATAAAAAAGGTGTTGATTCACATTCGATTACTAAATAGAGAGCTTGTAACAACCCGATTTAGGGGCTAGTCAAAATAGCAATTTTGAAACCACTAATCTGAGGTTGGAGAAATTATTTTTAATATTATTTTATGTGTTATGGAATGATTATGTGAGTGTATGAAAATTTTGGTGCATTAATTTTAGCAATTGCATGCTTAATTGCAAAAAGGACTAAATCATATAAAGTGCAAAAGTGTTGTTCTACAAGCTAAAGGTGTCTAACAGCTATAGAATATTAAATTGGAGGTCCTTAATGTGCAATTAGACCCTTAGAAAAGGTTTGGCCCGCCGTAGGGGACAAGAAAATAAGAAATTGGTCAAAGTAGGTGAATTAGGTGACTAATTGATAAAATAAAATAAAATAAAGAGAAAGATGATATCACATTTCATCTTCATCTTCTTCCACCAAAAATATCAAAAAAAGAGGGGTTCTAGAAGCTTGAAATTTTCAGCAACTTACACTCCTTGCAAGTAAGTGATTTTGGTGGTCTTTCTTGATAATTTTTGTACTTTTAGGACCCTTGTAGCATGATCTAGCTAATGAGGGGACTATTTTTCAAAATGGTTAAGAGTCTAGGGTTTTTCCATGTGAGTATTCATGTTGATTTCTGAAATTTTATGGAAGAAAATGAATCTTAGTTGTTAAATAAACAACTTTTGTGAAAGAGGTTTCCATGGAAACGCTTAAAAGGACCTTTTTGTAAAGGTTGTAAATAGGTGGTAAATGTGTGAAATAATTGGTATTGTGAGTTTCTATAAGAGTAATAAACATTCATCTAGGCTTTTTAAAGGAAGAAATTTGATTCGAATCGTTTTACGAGCCTAGGGGCAAAATCATAATTTTATAAAAGTTTAGGAGAAAAATCATAATTTTTGCCAAAGTATTATTCATGAGTTATTTTAACCAATGTGGTCATTAAATAAGTGAAATTTTCATTTTAGATCAAGAAACACGAAGTCCAGACTGAAACCAATGGAATAACAAAATTGTGGACTAAATCAAACAACTATACATATTTTGGTACCGAGGTAAGTTTGTGTGTAATAAATCAACGTATTGTTATTATACTTTTAAATGCTTGATATCATGAGAAATGTATGTTATTTCCATGTAATTAGTAAATGAGGTTTCAATGAAACTATGATGAAATTATACTAAGACAAGGTCTGGTTAAACCTTAGGAATAGAAAGAATACTGTTGTCATGACATGAGATTAAGAAGGTCCCGTATAAGACCATTTTTGGGATATGACATCAGCACCAAATGAATGTCTCGTATAAGACCATGTTTGGGACATGGCCTCGGTACCGTATGGAGATCTCGTGTAAGACCAAATCTGGGATATGGCATCGACATCGAGATATGAGATCCTGTGTAAGACCATATCTGGGATATGGCATCGACATCGAGATATGATCCCATGTAAGACCATATCCGGGATATGGCATTGGCATCATGTTACATGTATGACGAATTTGAGTATTCTTCGATATTCTAAGTGGTTCAATGGGATAAAGAGCTAAGTTTATGTTCAAGAGAGTAAAAGTGCTAAAGTTATGTGATGGAGTGATACAGGTACCCATGAGTAACTTACGAGAAATGAATACAAATGTAATGTGTGATTTGGTAAGAGTAAGCATGAGTAAGTTATGCTAATGTGCTTGAGAACTTGTGTTATTATTTAGTGTGATGAATGGATGTTATCATAAGCCTTTATGTTACTATTTATTGCATGAAAATTTACTAAGCTTTATGCTTACCCCTCTCCTTTCCATTTTCTTGTAGTATCTCTAAGTTAGCTTGGGGATTGTAGGACGTTGGAGCTCGATTCACACTATCAAGCTATTCTTTTGCTATAGTAAAGTTTGATAATTTTGGGTATGGCATGTATAAAAACTTGGTCATCTTGTGATATGTCATATTTGTTAGCCAATGTGCTGGCTATTAACGCTACTCATTCATTTTGTAAATGGCCATTGAAATTGGCCAATACTTGTTAAGTTTTTATATAATCAATGATGATGAAATTCATAAAGTACAAGTTGTGCAATTGAACGAGTTATGAATGAAGCATATGCATGATGAAGTAGGTTGTTAATAGGGTGTGGATGTTTTGATTTTAGATACTAAAGGTGCCTTATTGTCATGTTGTGTGTCGCATTGAAATGGTATAAGTGTGGTTGCTTTTAAGGTGGCAATTGGCTTGGTATGTAGCTTTATAATTGTCCACACGGGTAGACACACAGGCGTGTGTCTAGGCCATTTTGACACATGGTCTACCCCATGGGTGTGTGATGTGGCCTTGTGTCCCCCTGCATCCTAGGTTGGCAAAACAAAATGCCCAATAGTAACCACATGGGCTGAGGCACGGTCGTGTGTCTCAACCGTGTGGAAGACACGGCCTTAGAACATGGGCGTGTGCCTAGGCCGTATAAAGTCTACACCTAAATTTAGGAATTTAATTCACCACACGGTCTAAGGATATGGGTGTGTGCCTTGGCCGTGTGACCTTATTGGGATGATGACGTCATAAACTAATTGTCAAGGTTTTTACACACGGGAGAAGACACGGGCGTGTCATGGCCGTGTGAGGGATACGGGTGTGTGAAAACCCCTGTAGGTTTGAATTGAGAAATAAATCCACAGGGCTAGGAACATAGGCTTGTGTGACCATACGACCCTCCCACACGGGAGTGTTTCATTCTACACGGGCGTGTGACCCTGTTTTGTGTAAAAATTTTCTAAGTGTTCAAAAGTTTTTGGTTTAGTCCTGAACAATTTCGTATGTATGTTTAGGGTATCGTAGGCCTATAATAGGGACGTTATGATCTCGAATGAAAAGTTTTGAGTTGAAATGAAATTTTATGACTTGATGTTGTATGTTTGAGCAAGTTAAGTATGGTAATGCCTCGTACCCGATTCTGACGTCGGATACGGGTAAGGGGTGTTACAGAGCTTGCCATAGAGAACGGATTTCTTGATAAAGTGGAAGATAATGCGGCTGTCTGAATATGGTTCGAGAAAATGCAACTAGAGAAATGTGATAGTCTGATGGAAGGATACGTATCAGAATTGTGGGACTTCACTCGTATCAGTGTGACCCAAAACAATCTCCAGGAATTGAAAGAGATATGGGTCCAATGGGATGAAGGAATCAAACAGTTATTTTACTGTAATTATGGTGATTTGCCCTATCTACTCGTTATCAAAGTGGACAAGCACTTGTTTCGAGCTCTGGCTCAATTTTGGAATCCCGCCTACAGCTGCTTTAGTTTTGGAAAAGTGGACTTAGTACCTACTGTGGAAGAATACATGACCTTACTTCGTTCCCCAAAAATTCGGCCTGACAAGGTTTATTCCAGAGCCGCTAATGTACCGACCTTCCTAAAGAAACTAATGAATATCACGGGGATGCGTGAGTAATGGATTTAGCCCGAATCAAGAAAAAGGGAGATGGAAAATGTATCCCTTGGAATAGTTTGCGAGTTTGATCTTAGCACACCCAGATATGAAGAAAAGGGTCGATGTCTTCACTTTGAGCATTTATGGGCTGGTTGTTTTCCCTAAAGCACTGGGGCATGTGGATGAGGTAGTTTCAATTTGTTCGACAGACTTGATAAGAGGGTCACGTCCGTCCCTGCAATTTTGGCGAAACATTCCAATCTTTGAATGCATGCCGAAGAGCTGGTGAAGGAAGATTCATTTGATGCGCGCAACTCTTGTTGGCATGGTTTCATAGCCATTTTAGAGGGTAAAAAATTCTCTTATCGAGTATTCTCTAAGAACTACTCTCTATTAAAAGAATTAGTGGCTACACCGAGGTGAAACGACATTTTAGAAGAAAAATGGATGACGATACTCCAGAATATCCAAGATGAGGACGTCGAATGGAGAGCTCCTTGGATGATCCCTGATGAGATTCTATACCGGTGCGGAGATCTCGACTGGGTTCCTCTACTCGGGATTTGGGGAGCTGTTGGATATGGTCCTCTACTCGTGTTGAGGCAGTATAGATCGAGGCAGTTCATACCAGCAACACAAGGGCTGGCTCAATACGAGTTTTCTTATAAGGGCAATAATTACAAGAAAAAGATCCAAGAAATGTCTAACGCTTGGAACCAAACCCACTGAATGAAAAGATTTGCTGCAGGTCCAACGACGACCCCTGAATATAATGGATGGTGGGGTAAAAGAGTCAATGATAACATCCCTGGGCCAAGTCAAGAAGGCACTCGACCAATGGAGGAATACCTGCGAGTGGCCCTATCTGAGCTAGAGATCATAAAGCAAGATTTTAAAAAAAAGAATTCAGAGCTAGGGAAAGAAGATAGAGCAAATGGAAGAATAAAAGATGCAATTAGGACTAGATGTTGATGTCCAAAAGTTAGAGTCCTAATCGCTGCAAAATAGTCTAGTTTTAATATTTATAAAAGAGTGATCGAACCTGTAGACTGACTGCGACAACGATAGAGGCAAGCACACCTATCGAACAATAGTATAGCTCAGGCAAGAATATCTTATCGAAACCAAGGAATCTAAAAGTACTACTACTCTCTTTCTTTCTATTATTTAGCCTAAAATATGGAGTGATTGGTTTATTAATCTAAAACAAATGAAATAGTTAAACTTAAATGCAAAGACAAAAGAACAAAACTTTGGGAAAAGACTTTGAAGAGCTCAGTTGATAAAGACGATACCCTCGGGAAGAATCCACCTATGACTTCACTTATTATCTAACTTTCAATTCATATGATTTCTTTTACTTGACTTGATCTGTGAGACTCCCTAACCAATATTAAACCTTCTCTCGAAGCGAATAACGCCTAACCTTAGGTTAATTAGTGGAACTCTCGTTCTCTTATAATAACCCCCAAGGAAGTAGTAAACGATCAATGGACTCCCATATTAGGTTTCACCTAATCGCAAAATCTCGTAACCCTATCTCTAGGCGCTCGATCAACTCGCTTAATTATGCTAGATCTACTCTTAGGCGTGGTCTATTCCTCCTCCACCTAAGAACATCAGTTAAATTAAGCAACATAATTAAGAACAAACTAAGTATTTATCATATAAGTCGAAAGAATTAAATAACAAAATCCATCATAGGTTTCATTCCCTTGATTATCTAAAGGATCTAGTTCATAATAAAATAAGAAAACATCTCAAGAGAAAAGATAAAACAAAACATAAGAAATCCTAAAACCCCACAAGGAATTGAAGGAGAGATCCTCCGTCTTGAGTAGAATTTCAACTCTTTGAGATGGATCAACTAGCTATCTTCGAGTAATTCCCTAAATGAGTAAAGCTCTGGTAGAAAACTCTGCTAAAGCCTGCCCTGTTTTGGCTTCTGCCGAACTCCCCTTCCAAGTTACCTCCTAAGGTGTTTATATAGACTTTGTGATGCCTTACTTGGCCCCTAAGTATCCTAATTTAAGTCTAATTCCTAATGGGGTGTTTGAATAGGCTTTAGAATATGTTTTTTTTACCTCCAAATATCCTTTCCCGAATGAAATTGCTCTTTCCTGCGGCAGGGGCACGGTCAAGGCACGCCCGTGTAAGTCATGGTCCAGTCCGTGTCTCCATTCTGTCGATTTAGGCACGACTATGACACGCCCATGCAATATTTGGGTAGAGGCCGTGTTTCAAGTCTGCTAATTGGGGCACGGCCCTATCCATCGGGGTCAGGCCATGTTGGGCTTTTTGTAGACGAGGCACGGTCGTATAAATCAGGTGTGACCGTGTGCAATCTAAATATTGGGGCACGATCGTGTGGCATGAAGTCCAGGCCGTGTCGACTTCTTGGGTTGGCCCACTTTGGTCCGTTTTAAACCCGTTTTGCATTTTTTTTTATCCTTGGGTGCTTTCCTGAGTATAAGACATGAAAAGAAAGGATTAAGAGCACCTTTTTACATAAATTAAGGATAAATTCATCCAAAAACATACTAAATGTGGGATTAAAATATGTTACTTTTACGGTTTATCAAATACCCCCACACTTAAGCTTTTGCTTGTCCTCAAGCAAAATTCTCAATTAAAATTAAAACGAACTTTCCAAAATTCATAATTCCATTGACAATGCCTCATCATAATTCATAGATAATTTATACATGGATCATTTAGCTCAAGTGCCCTAAAGATTCAAACGAGATAAGTCATGATTTTGTAGCATGAAAACATAGGTGTCTCCCTTATTTAAATAATTACCTTTGATTCAAAATCGACAAGGATTGACATCCTCACTAAAGATTCACTCAAAGCACTCAAAGTGTTTAAGGATCAAGAAAAGTGCTCAAAAGTCGAACCCGAAAAGTTAATCCCATAGGCTTGCCTAAAAATCAAATCTCCACCACTGTATATGAGATTATAAATAGATCAAAAGGTCTTTATTAGGGTTGTAACGGGGCTTGGGTTAAAAGGTTTGGATAAAGGCTGAATTTGAGGGTTAAAATCGAGATTGAATTGACTAATTACCTAATCTAAAAATAATGAACTAAATATGAATATTTACATCGAATGAAAAGTAATAATACCACTATTGATAATTACTCTATTATAAATAGTATTTTCTTCACTTTAAAATTTGATAATACTTTAATATGAGCTTTTCTTCAACAATTGGAGTTTAATTGCTCTAAGCTCTTTTATTGAATAATCTTGGATTTTTTTAGAACAAACTAAGAAAAACTTAATAGAAGGAACTTTGATAATTGAAATAACCTAATTTGGCAATTGATCAAGTCAATTCTCGATAGAGGGGTAGTCAAAAGAATGTTGATAACAAATAAAAAGGGATTTTGGGTTAATATTAGTGGGTGAGTCAATAAAAAGGTTGTTAGGATTCAACGGGGTTCACTAGGGGTTATTTATGTAGGTAGGCTTTTTAGTGGAGTGAACGGGTTAAAACCTAGGTGCCTTTATCATCTCAGTAAATCAAATCATTATTGTGGTCTCGACATGCATAAACGAGGCAAGTTCTAGAATAACGTTCAAAGTTGACACACTCATAATCAATAAAAGTGAGCATGAAAATAATATATGCTCTATAAGGCTCAATATCTCACGAAATTATCGGTGTTTTGACATCAATCCTATAGATTTCAAATTTCAAAGTAATACTCAGATTTAGTTCAACAACCTATCAATTTTTATTTTTGAAAAATAGACTTATCATGCTTGATTCTCTAGTATTCTTCAAATTTAATCATCAATGCACAATTAACTATGATTTGTTCTAAAACATATCAATAAAATCATAAATCATAGAAATTTCATCCTAATTAATAGTATGAGAAACTTTACTTTAGAACAAGGCATAATTCAGGGATTTTCAAATAATACTATAGTTAACCCCCCCACACTTAAGATGTACATTTCCCTCAATGTACAAAGATAGATAATAGCAAAATAATCATAAAATCATAAGATGGGGAGAGAAGTGAACTTCCGAATTTTGGATGAAGTCAATGAAAAGAAACCGGATAGGTTTGGAGGTGAACGATGAGAGAGCGTCTCGAGCCATTTGAAATTGAATCCTCGAAGTAGCCATCCTAATTTTATTGAATCCTAAGCTAAATCTAAATATCGTAAAGAATAAGGGAAAGAAAATAAAATAAAGAAAGAAGGAAAAAAATAATAATAATGAAATAAAATTAAAATAAAGATAAAAATAAATAATGGAAAATGAAAGACAACTAGAAAAGGGGGAATGAGGTTTAAATAGAGATGTAGCCCGTGTGTAGGAATTTCATTTTGGGCACGTCCAGTGTGTTCGAATGCAGTAGTGGATGTAGTGGCTCGCTCGTGTCTTTCTTCACACGGTCATTCAATACGGGCGTGCTCCTCTCGTGTTTGGTAAGTCAGAATATTGGCACGGTTGGAAGGCCTGGCCGTGTTGAGCCCGTGCTTAACAAGTCAGTAACCTCGCATGGGGTGTTGGCACGGGCATGGACTATTATCGCTACCCGTGTTTGGGAAAAGAAGTCGTGCACGGTTTTTGGCACACCCATGATTCATCCTCTGGCTTTCACACGGCCACGGGCATGCCCGTATGTAGGGCCGTGTGGCTTAGAAATCCGCCCTTTGGTTAGTTTATGGTTAGGTGCTAAAAGGAAAAATAAAAATAAAATAAAATAAAATAATAATAAAAATGTAAAAATGGGGTTAGTGCTCGGGTTGCCTCCCGAAAGCGCTCGTTATAGTCTTAAGCTAGACTTTACATCATTCATATGGTCATGGTGGTTTGAGGAGGTGAAAATCCTTTCTCATGCGATCACTTGATTATGGATATATAGTTTAAGTCGGTGATGTTTACCTCAAAATTGTTGAATTTGGGATTGCTTACCTCGATTGTGCCATATAGGAAGACATTAAGTACCTCAAAAGTGATTTCTTCATTTGCCTTGAGTTCGAATTGGTGATTCGAGGGTCTTCCTTATTCAAAAATACCTGATCCTCTATTTTGATGTGATTTGTTGTTCCTATAAGCTCGTCTGGGGGCTCCTTCGGTTTCACTTCGTGCGGTTCCTGTTCCTCTTTGATTTGTGTTTCCTACTCTTTTAGTTTGTCAACCCTAAGGCTTTGTTCCTTATATATTTCTTCTTTGTTGGCACGAGGTCTAGGATCTAGCTCATCTAAGTGATTTCGTGATGCTTTCTGTAAAGAAGGTTGAACCAAATGATTATCAATAGAATTAACGTTCGTACCTTTATTACTCGATGTCCTAGCTGAGTTAAGAGCTTGAAGAGTGATTGTTTAAATCGTCTACGAAGTGTGAGTTCACCAATTCTTTCTCTGTGGTCTTTCTTTATTGCATCGGGATATGGCATACGAGGTTGGTACTCTGTAATTTTCGATTTTGGTAAATCATGGTACACCTCAACCTTACCTTTTCTTACCACAGGTTCTTCCCTTGGGTTTGGATCCACTAACAATTCATTGTTATGAGCTTGTACGGCTTGGGGCCCATGATGCGGCTCAAGTTTGTAGCTTTGTGGTGTTTTCTGTGGTGAAAGTTGAACAATTTGATTATCAACTGAATTTACTTTCTCACCTTCATCACTTGATGTCTGGCCGAGTCAAAAGCTTGTGGTGATTGATTCATCACTTACACGAAGAATGAGTTCTCTGTACCAACATCAATTTTAGTCTTGGCAGTTGCTAGAAAGGGTTTTCCTAAAATTAAAGGAATCGTGTTGTCCTCATCCATGTCTAAAACAACAAAATCTACTGGGAATATGAATTTATCAATTTTGACTAGAACATTTTCTATTATACCCCTAGGAATTCTGATAGTTTTATCAGTTAACTGAATGCTCATCCTAGTTTGTCTGGGTTTCCCTAGACCTAGTTGTTTAAATATTTTATAAGGCATAACATTGATGCTTGACCTAAATCAGCTAACACATTATCAATAAATAAACTACCAATTAAACATGGAATTGTAAAACTCCCTGTGTCTTTTTGCTTCTGTGGTAGTTTGTTCTGTAACATTACTGAGCATGCTGCGTTTAATTCCACGTGGTGCTCCTCATCTAATTTGTGTTTGTTTGTCAAGAGCTGTCTTAAAGATTTCCTCGAGTCTGGCATCTGAAAAAGAGCTTCAAGAAGAGGTAAGTTAATATGTAATTTCTTTAAGAGTTTAAAAAACTCACCGAACTGTTCCTCTGAATCGTCTCTTTTCATTGCTTCGGGATAAGGTATGCGAGGTTGGTACTCCTTGATTACCGGTTTCGACTTTTCTTGTGTTACCTCTACCTTACCTTTGTCTACCTTGGCTTTTTGTGTTGGATTGGGTTCATCTAACCTCTTACTGGCATGAGCTGTGATAGCTTTATTTTGCTCCTTTGGATTGATCTCAGTGTTACTAGGTAGACGTCCTTGCGGTCGTTCCGACATCAACTTGAGAGTTGTTCAACCGCATTAGTGGCTGCCTTGACTGACTTTGTAAGTTCCCCGAATCGGTTCTCGTTGCTTTTACTTGTTTTCTTAGTTTCTTGGAGACAGTTTTCTGTGTTTGCCATAAATTTTTTCAGCATCTCTTCAAGATTCGGCTCCTCTTCTTGTTGGTAAGGTGGTTGAAAATTTGGAGGAAAATCCTGTCTTTCATCATTCCATGAGAAGTCGGGATGGTACCTCCATCCTGTAGTATAAGTGTCACTATAAAAATTATTTTGACATCTAGAGTAGTTACCTCTATAGTGGACTTGTTCGTTTTTCATGCCATGTCCATAGGGTGGGTACTCAGGATTCGCCACGCCTCTCAAATTCGAGTTATACTGCATTACTGGGTGTACCTGCGAGAGATTATTCAAACCATCAATCTTTTTATTCATTATTTCGAACTGATTAGATAACCTGGTGACGACGTCGAGGTTGAAAATACTGGTTGCTCCAGTAGGAATTGTCCCCATGCCTTGCCACTAATAATTATTCAGTACCATTCCTTTGAAAAACTAGAATTATCTGTCAAAATTTAAATAAAAGAAAAGTTATCAAAGTAAAAATAATAATAATGGCTAAAGTAATAAAAATAGAGATTTCGTAATATTTTAGAATTCCCCGACAAGGCGCTAAAAACTTGATCACTACAAAATAGTCTAGTTTTAATATTTATAAAAGAGTGATCGAACACAGAGATCGCGACAACGATAGAGGCAAGCGCACCTATCGAGCGAAGAGTATAGCTCGAACAAGAATATCTTATTGAACCCAAGGAACCTAAAAGTACCACTACTCTCTTTCTTTCTATTATTTAGCCTAAAATATGGAGTGATTGGTTTATTAATCTAAAACAAATGAAATACTTAAACTTAAATGCAAAGACAAAAGAACAAAACTTTGGGAAAAGACTTTGAAGAACTCAGTTGATAAAGACGATACCTTCAAGAAGAATCCACCTATGACTTCATTATCTAACTTTCAATTCATATGATTTCTTTTACTTGGCTTGATCCGTGAGACTCCCTAACCTATATTAAACCTTCTCTCGAAATGAATAATGTCTAACCTTAGGTTAATTAGTGGAACTCTCGTTCTCTTATAATAACCCCCTAAGGAAGCGATAAATCGATTAATGGACTCCCATATTAGGTTTCACCCTAATTCGACAAAATCTCGTAACCCTATCTTTAGGCGCCGATCAACTCGCTTAATTATGCTAGATCTACTCTTAAGCGTGGTCTATTCCTCCTCCACCTAAGTACATCGATTAAATTAAGCAATATAATTAAGAACAAATTAAGTATTTATCATATAAACTGAAAGAATTAAATAACAAAATCCATTATAGGTTTCATCCCTTCGGTATCTGAAGGATCTAGTTCATAATAAAATAAGAAAACATCTCAAGAGAAAAGATAAAACAAAACATAAGAAATCCTTAAAACCCCTAAAGGAATTGAAGGAGATCCTCCGTCTTGAGTAGAATTTTGACTCTTGAGATGGATCAACTGG
Source organism: Gossypium rotundifolium (assembly GCA_025506655.1). Taxonomy (NCBI): domain Eukaryota; kingdom Viridiplantae; phylum Streptophyta; class Magnoliopsida; order Malvales; family Malvaceae; genus Gossypium; species Gossypium rotundifolium. Next base: position 4,639,431 of record CP106722.1, on the reverse strand, counting down.
CTATCTTGAGTAATTCCCTAAATGAGTAAAGCTCGCGAAAAACTCGCTAAAACCTACCTGTTTCAACCATCGAGCTCCCTTTCAAGTTGCCTCCTAAGGTGTTTATATAGACTTTGTGATGCGTTACTTGTCCCCTAAGTATCCTAATTTAAGTCTAATTCCTAATGGGGTGTTTGAATAGGCTTTAGAATGTGTTTCTTTGCCTCCAAGTATCCTTTCCCGAATAAAATTGCTCTTTCCTGCTGTAGGGGCACGATCAAGGCATGCCCATGTAAGTCGTGGTCCAGCCCGTGTCTCCATTCTGTCGATTTAGGCACGACTATGGCACGCCCTGTAATATCTGGGTAGAGGCCATGCTTTGGGTCTGCCAATTGGGGCACGGCCGTGTCCATCGGGGTCAGGCAGTGTTGGGTTTTTTGTCGACGAGGCACGGTCGTATAAATCAGGGTGTGATCGTGTGCAATCTAAATATTGGGGCACGCCCGTGTGGCATGAAGTCCAGGCTGTGTCGACTTCTTGGGTTGGCCCACTTTGGTTCGTTTTAAACCCGTTTTGCGTCCTTTTTATCCTTGGGTGCTTTCTTGAGTATAAGACATGAAAGGAAAGGGTTAAGAGCACCTTTTTACATAAATTAAGGATAAATTCATTCAAAAGCATACTAAATGTGGGATTAAAATATGTTACTTTTACGGTTTATCAAGTCCGATAAACTAAGGAAAAGAAAAAATAAGGCTGAGGAAGATCTGGACAGTCTAAAAATGGATATCAAGAAGCTGTGCTTGTCAATGAGGACTGTCGGGCTGGGAAAGACATCAAAACAATGGCTGCAAGAGATCAAAAATGAAAAGAACAAAGCCAATCAATGAGAAAAGAAATGCTAAGATACCCAGGTTTGAGGAAATGCATTAGAAAGAGACCTATTGGAATGCCAAAATGAAAAGGTTAGATTAAAAGCCAAGGTAGCTATAATAGCCCAAAAATGACCCTAATCGAAAATGTGGTTTCGGGACCATAAATCCGAGTTAGAAAATGATTATTATAATTAATTTTTAGTTGCGATATATGTATAAGTAAAGTATGTGTTAGAATATCATGAGGTAATTTGATTGTTAATATATATGTTTGAAATAAAAATAATAATAAAATGAATAAGGGGGCTAAATTGTTGAAATGGTAAATATAGCCGGCATTGAAGTAAGGGATTTAATTGAATTGTCTTATTGCATGAAAGGATTTGCATGTTAAATTACCCAAAATTTTAGTGGGTGGACGGCATGATGATGTTTTATGCATATTTTATTCTAAAGTTTAGTTAGTGGCATTATAATAATATAGTATTATATGATTAAAATAAGAAAAACACTAAAGGATGAGTGGATGTTCATCTTCCATCCATTCACTCTCCATTTCGAAATTCACAAAGAAAAGAAGAAATCAAGCTCCCACCTTTCTACCATTTGCATGTCCCTTAAGGTTAGAAGTTGAACATGATTTTGTAATTTTCTTGTATCTTTGATTAGTTGCATTGAATATTAACAAACCCATGTGCAAATTTTTAGTTTAAAGCATGTTCTAGATTAGACCCTTATTGAGTGTTGATGATTTGTTGTGTTTGATAGAGGAATGGGAATTTTATGCTTGAAAGTTACATGGTTAAAGTATGAAAATTCATATAAAAGGAGTGTGATTACTTAATTTTTGAAAATAAATAGTTGAAGGATTGCTTTGCTAAATAAATAGGTTATATGGAGGCATAAGGTTCTTAGGGAGATTCGGCCCTAAAGAATGTTGGGTTAATTTCGAGTAATTCATGTATATTGCTTCAGGGACTAAATTGTAGATATTATAAAAGTTAGGGGTAAATTCGTAAATGAGCTAAATTATGTGTTATGGATTAAATTGAATGGAAATGATTTTTCAAAGAGCTTAATTGAACTTGTATAGATCAAGGTTCAAAGGAAAAGGGTTGGACAAAGGAAAGGCTAAATTAAATGAATAGTCGGGACACTCGAATTCATCGACTACCGAGGTAAGTTTATAAGCAATTAGGTTTGATCGAATTTTGAAATGAGAAGTGTATTATTTTTTATTGAATTATTGGTGGAATTGCGGAATGAAACATGGGAAAAATTTTGATATACTTGTTGATTGGAGTCCATTATATGCATATAAATATGTGTCTCTATTGATTAGTCGAATTAAGCATATGGAAATTTGGTTTTTCTCTGATTGTTGAATTGGATGTGGTTGGGGTTTAACATTCATGATAGTCGAATGTGTGGTTGATTTCTATGTGAAATTCGATAGCATTAGTTTGGATAAACAATGATAAATTGAGTAGTAGTAGTTAAATATGGATCTTGGAAATAGGTGATGGTATTGAATAGTTAATTTAGCATATATATGTAGGTGTGGCCAAATGTGGTATAAGGTGATAAATGAAAGAAGTTGTTTGAATCTTAAATTGTATGTGTATTTATATGAATGGAATTAAAATCATATGTATACATAGTACTAATGAGAAAATGGACAGAGGGCACTGTGTGTGTGAAAATTTAATCACCGAGCACTATGTGTACGATATCGGTCGGAGGGCACTGTGTGTGTAAAAAATTTAATCACCGAGCACTGTGTGTGCGATATCGGTCGGAGGGCACTGTGTGTGCGGAAATTTAACCACCGAGCAATGTGTGTGCGATATCGGTCAGAAGACACTGTGTGTGCGGAAAATTAATCACGGGGCACTGTGTGTGCGGATTATTATATTTCTTCAAGAATAGAGGCAATTATTAAAAGTAAATAAAAGTGTCAGGTATGTTTGGCAAATGGTTTATTATCTTAATGTGAAATTAAGTAAGTTATTTCATTATGGCTATGAAGCATATGACTACATGGTTACTTAAATTTTTTATTTTGGATTGAATGAGTATGGGATTGATGAATGTTAATCTTGGCTACATGTTGAAAGGATGAATTGTTCAATAGTTAGTTTGAAAACTAAAGAAAAATGGTGTAATGCATATTTGTGTATTTTACCTTCTTGCTTAAAACTTACTAAGCTATTTGAGCTTACTTGGAGTGTTTGTTTCATGGTGTTTTAGATCTTAAAGTTGCAGCTCGAACTCGGGAATCCTCGTCGAAGTCAAGCACACTATCAAAATTTTTGGTACTTTTGTAATAAACCTTAAATCGATGCCATGTATAGGCTAAACTACAAAGGTTGATCGTGTCTTTTGAGTTAGATATTAAGCACCATACAAAAATGGTTTTATTTCTTCTATGAATTAAGTGAAGATAGGAAGTTGGCGTATGTATATATGTATATATATATGTATATATGGGTTCATGAATTTTTGGTTGATTTGAATTGTTCTGCTTAACATGATGATTGTATATACATATATATGTGCATGATAGGTTCAGCTTGGAGTATAATGTCTTATGATTATATGAAATGGGTTAAATTGGTATTCTTGTTCATATATGGCAATAATTTTCAATGCGATTGATATGAGTAATGCAAATTTCTAAGATGATGGAAAATTAGGAATGATGAGTCATCTATCAAGGTTGCTATTTAGGTTCTTTTATCATATCACGACGTGAAAAATTCGTATAGAAGCCAAGAGTAACTAAACATGTTTATATTAAAAATGTGCATGGATTAAAATTATTGTATGTACCGTGGAGTGTATACCTATTTTATGCATATAGGTATTTGGCATTATACATATATGTTTGGATGTATGGTAGATTTAGAAAGGGATAAATGTTTAAATGTTCATATATGCTTTAAATCGGCTAATACTTAGACTTAGTTGGGAATGTATAAATTGTTTTAAGAATTAATTGAAATGAGTGAAGATATGTATGTTAAGTCGAGCAAGTTTAACAATGTGAATTTAGCTCAGGATAGTATATTGAATGCTATGTATCGATATTAATAAATGTAAGGCCTGTAACCCTAATCTGGTGACGGATTCGGGTTGGGGGTGTTACAGTAGCAGAACTAGAAAAGTCACTTCATCAGTATCATAATCGAAACTCCACAATTGAGCTGAAAGCGAGCTTAAACAAGATTGAAAAGCTGAAAAAGAAAATAGAAGAGTTCGAGATCGCATTACAAAATTATGAACTCCGAGTTGAACTTCTTGAAGCAAGCAACGAGCAGTGGAAAGAGCAACTTCACCATTCTCAAGGTCAGGTCAGGGATGGAGACTATATCATGGGTGGCTCAAATCCGATAGGTGGCCAATCATTTGCAAACCCTAGCAGTTCAGGCTGACATGCTAAGCTTGAAGTATGAATCAGAATAGAATCGAGGTCAAGAGTTGGCTTGGCTTCTTAGGAAGTTTAAGGCTTTGAGCATTAGGGCAAATCCATATATGTAATCCATTTTATGTAAAGAAATTTGTTTTCTAGTAAATTTGTTCTAACGGAATTGAATCAGAGTCAATGCCTCTTTTTGCATTTATGCATTTGCATTACATTGCATCATATGCATTAAATTTTACAAAAAGTCCCTAATTAAACGAAATTATTTTAGTTAATCTGGAAACTAACAAGTGTCCACCAACCGGACATCATTACAGTAGTCGCGCCAAAACCAAAATAATAGACCAAAGATTGGAAAGGCTAGAGCAAGTTCAAAAAGAGATGCAAGACCAGTTGCAAGCGTAACTACAAGAACAGTTAGCAAAAGTGCAACAGGAGATGAGGGATTAGATATTGGAATCCCAAAGAAGTATGATAAATCAATTGGTGTAGTTACTACTTGTAGAACGCAAAAAGGGAAATTCACTGCGGTCAACTCAGGGGATGATAATGAGGATCCTATTTACCCCCCGGGTTTTACCCCGATAAACGTCCAGGCACAACTAGAGGCGTACCCACGAAGGGTACCTATCACAATTAGATCCCAACAGTATCAAATCGGTACCTCGGTGCCGATGAACTTCCAAACAGGCTCAAGTTCTAATCCGGGGGATAACTCAACAAATCTCGTTGTTTCTGATCTAGATGATATTGCAAAAATAGAAAAAACAAGAGTGGGACTGCCAAAACAACTTGAGGATCGATGCAGATGGCTAGAAGAAAATTTAGAACAATGGAAAACACTGATTGCCATTGCAGAATCAATGCCAATGACCTAAGTTTGGTCCCAGATTTAGTACTCCCTCTCAAGTTCAAAACTCCAGAGTTTGAAAAGTACAATGGGACTTGTTTTCCTGAAGTTTAAATCACTATATTCTGTCGAAGGATGACAGGATATGCCAATAATAATCAACTGTTGATCTATTGCTTCCAAGATAGTCTGATCGGGTCAGCAGCTAAATGGTACAACCAACTGAGTCGTGCTAAAATCAATTCATGGAAAGACTTAGCACAAGCTTTCATGAAACAATATAGCCATGTGACGGATATGACACCCGACAGAATCAAGCTGTAGAATATGGAGATGAAGCAGAATGTGAGCTTCAGGCAATATGCCCAAAGATGGAGAGAGGTGGCAATGCAAGTCCAGCCACCTCTTCTAGAAAAAGAAACCACAATGCTTTTCATCAACACTTTGAAAGCCCCATTCATCAACCATATGTTGGGGAGCGCTACTAAGAGTTTCTCGGTTATAGTGATGTCCAGTGAAATGATTGAAAACGTAGTGAGAAGTGGTAAGATAGACGCAGAGGAAAAATCCAAAAGATCGGCCCTGAGGGAGAAGAAAATGAAGTGAATAATGTAGGCACATACAACAAGGGTTATTCAAAACCAATTATTGTAGGCCCGCCAAGGACAGTAACCACAAGCCATCAAGGCCCCCAAGGCAAGAATCCAACCCGAGGCCAAATACAGAAAGGTTCCAGTTCATACCTATCCCGATGCATATATAGAGTTGTATCAGAGTCTGTTTGATGCACATGCGGTATCCCCTTCTACCTGAAGCCCATGCAACCTACATTCCCCAAATAGTATGACACAAATAATCAATACGAGTACCACGTGGAAATCACGGGACATTCAATCAAAAACTGCACTGAATTTAAAAAGTTGATCGAAAGGTTCATTAAAATGGGAATTGTAAAGTTCGACGACCCATCAAGACCTAATATGGCTAGAATCTGTTACCCAATCATTTTGACAAAGGGGTAAATACAATAATCGAGAATGGAGGGAAAAAAACCAAGATAGATGTAACAGAAATAAAAACCCTACTAAAATGGGTTTAGAAGAAAATGGTAGAATGAGGATTAGTCAAACAGGATTTAGAAGAGAAACCTGAAGGGATAAGGAACTACTATGAGTTCCATGCGAAGGATGGTTATAAGATCCAGGAGTGTGTTGAATTCAAGGCCTTAGTGCAAAATTTGATGGACAATAAGGAGCTAGAATTCTTTGAATATGCTATGGGCTCCGAAAGAGAAGACGTGTGCTCCTCAGAAGAGGGGTCAATAGAGAAGATCTATAAACTCAACCACCCAGTGGTTATCATTTCACGACCAAGAAGTAATGAAGCCGGAGTGCAAATTGCGCCAAGGGTCATAATCTAGAAACCTGTAACTTTTCCCTACAAGGATAGTAAGAAGGTTCCCTGGAATTATGACTGCAACGTGACGATCTTGGGAGAAGAAAACCTAATTAGTGCTTCAAAAGAAGGCCAAGAGGTGGGTTTCTACATGCGCAGTGGGAGGCACTATGATCCATCAAATGCGAGATTTGAGCCTGTTAAAGGAAAGGCCCCAATAGTTGCACAAAAGAAGGAAAAGACAGTCAGGTTCAAATTGCCAGTCAACGAGCCACTAACTGAGAACGAGGCTAAGAAATTCCTAAAATTCTTAAAGCATAGCGAGTACAACATTGTAGAACAACTACAAAAGCAACCGGCTCACATCTCAGTGCTTGCTTTATTCTTAAGTTCGGAGACACATCATGGCGTATTAATGAAAGTGCTAAATGAAACTTATGTCGCTAACGATATCTCTGTGAACAAGCTGGACCGCCTAGTCAACAATATAAATGCTGAAAACTTCATCTTCTTTAATAATTATGAGATACCACCAGAGGGCATGGGTACTACAAAGGCTTTGTATATCACCACCCACTGCAAAGGGTATACATTACAAGGGGTGTTGATCGATAATGGATCTGCATTAAATGTCTTGCCCCTATCCACCCTGAATAAGTTACCTGTGGATAGCTCTCATATGAAGACATGTCAAAACATAGTGAGAGTATTCGATGGTACCGAAAGGAGAGTGATGAGAAGGATTGAGATACCCCTCTTGATTGGTCGAAACATGTATGAAGTAGATTTCTTGGTGATGGACATTAAGCCTTCTTATAATTGTTTGTTGGGGAGGCCTTGGATTCACACCGGGCAAGTGCCATCATCACTGTACCAGAAGCTAAATTTGGCAACTGAGGGTCAGCTGTTAACGATAAAAGTGGAAGAAGACATTATTGCATTCGTAATCAGTGACACTCCATATGTAGGGACAGACGATGAAGCGATAGAATGTTCTTTTCGATTGTTGGAGTTTGTGAATGCAACCTTCATTGTCGAAGGGAATAAGATCCGATGCCCAAAATCTCCAAAACTACAAGGATGGGCCTGCAATTGACAGTTGGGAAAGGAGCCTTGCTTAGAAGAGGACTTGAAAAATGGCTACAAGGAAAATTCAAGGCACCTATGCAGAAGGACAAGTGAGACCGCTTTGGTTTAGGATTTAACCAGATGCGAGGCAAAGGAAGAAGGAGATGGAGAAGAAACAAGGAAGGAGAAGAGCGCGATTAAGCGGAGAAGAGGTCAAATGGGAACCAATGACCTTTCCCCATATATTCGAGACTTTCGTATTAGGAGGAACTATTCACCTGAAAGAGAGATGCCAAGAGAAGAGACTGCAGAAGAAATGTTGGGAAACCTAACATCAATGCCACATCTGAAGAAGGAATCTGGGGAGAAAATTTATCCGACATCTGTCCCTATGTACCTGGAAGTGTTTTAAACAACTGGACTACAAAATAGATTCTTGTAGTTTTTAAAGCCAATTTAGAGTAATTTTCAAAACACGCTTATTGTTCTAAGTCTAGGAGCAATAGGAATCCTTTGTAAAATAGGCTTATGTCCAAAATCCTTATTTCAATAAAGTGCATCTTTGCGTATCATCTTGAGCAAATATTCTTTTATTCTTTTCATTTCAGTCATAATCATACCATACAAATAATTATTCTTAGATTTTTTTGTTCTTTTGATTTTTCTTCATCTCTATAACAGGTCTCCAAATATCAATGATATGAGCGACGCTGCTACTGACTTAGAATCTCCTTTTGAGCAAGATATGTGCACGGAGGTTTCTCAAGATTTTGAAGATGATCGAGACTGTATCTCCTGATTTGTTGAGGATGATAGAACAAGATGAGAAAAAATCTTGCCTTACAAAGAGTTAGTGGAAATTATGAGCCTAGGAGAGGAAAAAGAGGTAAAGATATGAGCTTCATTTACCACAGAGACGAAGCAAGACATCATTGAATTACTCCAAGAATTTAAGGATATCTTCGCATGTTCATATCAAGACATGCCTGGGTTAAGTACTGATATCGTGGTACACCAGCTCTCCATAAAGGAAGAGTGCAAGCCAGTCCAACAGAAGCTCCAAAGGATGAGGCCCGATGTTTTACTTAAAATAAAAGACGAAGTTAAGAAATAATTTGATGCTGGTTTGTTACGGGTAGTTAAATATACATAATGGGTAGCCAATATAGTCCTTGTTCCTAAAAAAGATGGGAAAGTACGAATGTACGTAGACTATAGGGACTTGAACAAAGCTAGCCTAAAAGATAATTTCCCATTGCCACATATAGACACTCTAGTGGACAACACAGCAGGTTACTCACTGTTCTCCTTCATGGATGGTTTCTCGGGATACAACCAAATAAATATGTATCCTGAAGACATGGAGAAGACCATATTCGTGACCATGTAGGGAACATTTTGCTATAAGGTGATGTCATTTGGACTGAAAAATACGGGAGCAACATATCAAAGAGCTATGGTAACTTTGTTTCTTGATATGATGCACAAAGAACTCGAAGTTTATGTTGATGATATGATCGCAAAGTCCCGAACAGAGAACAAGCATGTACAAGTCTTAAGAAAACTATTTTTGAAATTGAAGAAATTCCAACTGAAGCTCAATCCAGCAAAATGTACTTTCGGGGCTAGGTCGGGAAAATTGCTAGGATTTGTAGTTAGTGAAAAGGGGATTGAGATTGACCCAGACAAAGTAAAGGCTATACAACAATTGCTTCCACCATGCACTCAAAAAGAAGTTCGAGGTTTCCTAAGAAGACTAAATTATATTGCCCGTTCATTTCACAGCTAACTGAGAAATGTGACCCATATTCCATCTCCTTAAGAAACAAAACCCAGGCAATTGGGATGAGGAGTGCCAGAAGACTTTTGATAAGGTCAAACATTACGTGTCCAATGCCCTAGTACTGATGCCACCTAACCCAGATAGGCCGCTGATACTATACTTGGCAGTATTCAAAATTCCATCGAATGTGTGATTGGTCAACATGATGAGTTGGAAAGAAAAGAAAGAGCGATATACTATCTTAGTAAGAAATTTAGTGACTGTGAGACAAGATATTCGCTAATCGAGAAGTTATGTTGTGCCCTGATTTGGACAACGGAAGATTGCGATAGTATATGCTGTACCACACAACTTGCCTTATCTCAAAGCTCGACCCTCTAAAGTACATGATGGAGTCAACTGCTTTAAATGGAAGAATGGCCTGATGATAAATTTTGCTTTTGAATTTGACATAGCCTATGTGAACCGGATGCAGTCAAAGGAAGCGCAATAGTGAATTTTCTGGCCAGTAGAGCTCTAGAGGATTACGAGCCTTTGAACTTTGATTTTCTGAATGAAGATCTAATGTATGTTGCAACCACTGAAGAAGGCTCTCAAGAAGGTCATCCTTGAAAGCTAAACTTCGACGGAGCCTCAAACACTGTGGGTAATAAAATTGGAGCAGTTCTGGTATTCCCAAACAGGGATCATTATCCCTTCACTAGTAAACTAGATTTTGATTGCATGAACAATATGGCAGAATACGAAGCATGCATCATGGTTATCCATGCAGCCATAGAACATAAGATCAAAGTACTAGAGGTATATGGGGATTCTGCAGTAGTGATATATCAACTCAAGAGAGAATGGGAGACAAGAGATCCCAAGTTAATCAATTATCAAAGGTTGATTCCTGAGTTAATTGAGGAGTTTGATGACATCACCTTCTATTATCTCCCACGAGATGAAAATCAGATGGCTGATGCCTTGGTTACTTTGGCTTCGATGGTCAAAGCGAACAAACAAGATGATATAAAGCCTATCCAGATGAGTATTTATGAGGCTCCGGCTCGTTGTTACAACATCGAAGAAGAAGAAGAAGAAGAAGAGGACAATCACCTTTGGTACAATGATATATTACGATATGTGAGGAATCGTGAATACCCTAACTAAGCAATTGAGAATGATAAAAGGACATTGAGAAGACTAGCCAATGACTATATCTTAGATGAGGAGATCCTATACAAGAGGAGAAAGTGTAATATCCTGAAAATGGGCCTATGCATTTTTGATTTAATTATACGAAATGGCATGTCTTATGTGTTATGAATGTTTTATGAACATTTTTGGAAACTTGGAAATGTAAGAAATGATTTAGAAATGTTAAGTTTCAAAAGAGGAAAGTGAACATTTTAGAACCTTGGAAATGTAAAAATGTCACGGAAATGTGAAATGCTTTAGAAATGTTAAGTTAAAGAAGGAACTAAGGCAAGGTGGTCTTAAGAAAATTTATGGAGGAAATATGGCATGAAATTGGGCTTGGAAAAGTGGCTGGAGATGCCACTTGGGGCCTCTGGAAATGGCCTATGCTGCGATGTAAGGAGGGCTTGTGTTAGAAGCGTGGGAAGCAAAATTTTAAAGATTTATTTTGCTAGGTGGCATCAATGAGAGGAGTGGGGAGGGCGGCACCAAGGCTAATTTTTAGGAGTTTTATCCTTTTAAAATTAAAAATAGATAGATAATGATGGACTATTATTATTATTATTTTATTAAGAGATAAGAGATAAATATTGGATTAAGTTTTATTAAATTGAATGGGTGATAATTAAAGTGATAAAGTTATCAAAATAGGAGTGATGGCCAAGTAAAGGATTTTAAGTTAGTAATTTACGCTACTAGAGGAAAAGAGCCATTCATCATATCTTCTTTCAACTCTTCTCTCTGTAGAATTTCTTAGAGCATCTTTTCTTTTCTTTTGTTAGCCAAAGCGAAAACTAAAGTAAGCCTAGTCGAATTCTTCATAGCTTTTGTGATCTCCATTAAAACCGAATCCATAAACTCCTCAAGATACCATTATTAGTCGATTTCTTTATACCAATCAAAAGCAAATCAAGATCCTTCTAGCCTACATAGCAGAATATTGCTAAAGGTTCAAGCAAGGATTGCCGATCTCTAAAGTAAGGGTAAGATCTCATTCGGTTTCATCCTTTTCTTTTAAGATTTTCCAAATCTAAGACTAACCCCATTAATATCTTGTTCTTGAAACTTTGAAGAGATCTTTGGGATTTACTAAGTGTCGACTACAAGGAAGGAGAAATTCTTTTCGAAGGTACACCATAGGCGCGTGTTCCCTAGTTGTTCGGTGAGTTTGGGTTTAAAATCCACAAGATAAGTATCTATAGCATTCGCCAAGGCCATGTTAAGTAAATAGATGTGTTTCATTAATATTTAAAGGTAAAACTAATCTATTCAAGTAATCTAGTGATTCTTAGATTTCAAGAAAGAAGGATACAAAGTTTTGACATTTGATTAGACATCAATCGGCGACAAGGTAAGGATTTAAGTGTACTAATCCTCTTTGGGATTTGGTTTTATGGCGAATGGCTCTTTACTAAGTATTAAGTGATTGATCAAATGTAGAGATTTAAGGTCTAAGGCATTAGATCAAGCTTTTAGGATCTGAGTGAACTTGCTAAAGTGAATCGGTGTGTACCCACTACTTTTTAATAAGATTTATGGCAATAATTAATATGTACATGTTTATAAGAATGTGAATATGGCTAAGATACCATGCTATGGTACAAAAGTACTCAGTGCGTTTCCTACTCCTACTAGGATTATGAATATATGTTATTTTAACATGTGAAAAGTGATGAGAATGTGAATTAAAGCATGATATGCATGATATGTATGATATGGGGCATATGGGATATTATGAGAAAGGGAAGTGAGCGTGGTGACCTAAGACCACGATATCGAATGTGGTGACCTAAGACCACGATATCCGAATGTGGTGACCTAAGACCATGATATTTGAATGTGGTGACCTAAGACCACGAATTTTATAAGTGCGATGAGCACGTCGACTCAACAATTGCCTTGATGGTGTGTAGCGGATGGAGGTTGACTTAGTAGTCCCCACGGTGTCTGAGTTGAGTGCGGGTGATGTGTAGTGGATGGCATCTAGGTTTGGGTTGGGTTGCATCATATTGTTTAAATGCTTTATGTACATGTATGATTTAAAATGCCTAAAATTGTTAAGACTTAGTGTTAGTGTACACATTGAGTCTGTTTGACTCACCAGATTATTAGGAACATTTTTGGTGATGATCGATGAAGGGGCCAAGGGTCGGCGGGGGGCTTAGGGATGGCCATGCTCGACAAGAAATTCATTTATTTGGACTATTTTATTTTATGTACTTTGGTTTTAATTTTGGGATTTAATTGATGTAATAAGGCCATAGTGGATTACTTTATTTTACTTTTATTTACCATGTGCAATTTTATCAAGTGAAGTTTAAGTAAATTTATTTTTAAAACAAAGGCTAAACGTTTTGTCACCTAAAGTAAAGGATTTTACAAAATGAAATAAACTTGTTTTCAACTCAAGCCCAACCAAAACAATCTTTCTTTCAAAACACACAAGTTTTCTGAGTAACAAAAGAATTTGAAGCAGTTTACAGGGGAACATACGAGATCTGGTCAAGGCTCATGGGTAGGGTTTGGGGTGTTTCGACTTGGTATCGAGCCAGTTTTAAACTCTCATTAAAACATTTTCAAAGTTAAGCCCAAAGGGATTTTGTGAATTAAGCGGTTTTTCGGCATGGCCCACTAAGTCTCAGGCAAAGTCCACTAGGTAAGTACTCCGATCTTTTGTGTGATTTATATTATGATTTGTAGAAGGGTAGAAATGGAGCGTAGAATGAGATTAATTACTTGAACCCTAGGACTAGTATACCCCAACAAAACATAAGACTTAAATACCTAACTAAACAAACACGTGGTTAAGTCATTTGAGTTAGGGTGTGGTAACCATGGTGCGCATGTCTAGGATTGGTTTTGGTGGGAGCTTGGTATTTAAGCAGTCCACGTAACTCACCTCCTCTCCCTCGAATCCTACAGTGCGTAGCTACGGTTTACCCTAATCAAGAGGACTTAGCTACTGCTAAACCACAACTAAAACCGAAAGGGACTAATAGTATTTTATGGAAACCCTAGTTTTAAAATTTCTAAATTACCCTCTTGATTTGAAAAGATTATTTTATAAATTTTCACGAAATATTTACGATTGAAAAATTTACTAAAATACCCTTAGTGGTAAAATTACAAAATGCCCTTGGTTTATGAAATTTCCAAATACCAGAGTTCTTATCAAAATTTCACTACTTTGCTTAAAGGAACCTAAATTTACAAAATATCAAAATACCTTGATTATGGAAAAAAATTTATTCTGAAATTACCCTACCAGCAAAATTACGAAATACCCTCGAGTTACAAAATTACTAGAATGACCCCGATCTTGAAAATTTACGCAACAACAGATTTGGAAAACAAATTCTAGAAACAACCTTCAAGTTTTGTAAATTCCAAAATATCCTTGATTTATTAAGATTTATAAATTTACCTGGTTTATTCTTGAAATACCCTGTAATTTCAAAATTTTTGAAATACCCGGGATTTCAAAATTACCAAAATACTTATTGACAAAATCACCAAGGAACCTTATTTTGACAAATTACGAAAATACCCACAGAGGGCAAATTACGAAAATACCCGCAGGTAGTGGAAAAACAACAACAATGAAAACTACAACATTTCTCTGAATGAGCAAAGTTCTTAATTGATTGATGGATGTATGAATGTAAAGGCTGTGTGCATGTATGAATACGAAAGAACCACTCCTAAAATTCATTTCATAAAACTTCTTTGCGGTTAATCGATTGGAATAAAGGCTAATTCACAAAATTTCTTAATCAGTTAAAGCGCGTCGTTAGATATGAGTTCTAGAGGGCCTTGATCGTCATGGGCCTTGATAGAGGAAGAATGATATGTCGAACCGATTAGATCGGGTCAAGGTGCGACAATGAGTTACCACCACCACCACCCCAATTGTTGGTGTCGAGCGATGAAGCTCGAACGGGGGATGATCTTTATATCGCGAGTGAGTGAAATCTTGCAGCGACGTACAAGCCAATTTGAAATGTTTCATGCGAGTTTTGAAATAATGGCCCTGGTGTTGGAGGGTGAATATGGGAGCTCAAAATCATGCGGCTGAGTTATATCGCGACTCGAGCCATATGAAGCTAAATTTTTGAATATGAAATGTTTCATGGAGTATCTTAAGGTGTGGCACCAGTCTGACAAGTGTGAATTTTGGCTTAAGGAGTTGCATTCTTAGGGCATGTGGTGTCTGTTGAAGGAATAAGGGTGGATCTTAGGAAGATCGAAGCGGTGTTGGATTGGAAACCACCTAAGTCGATTGGCGGAGATTCGTAGTTTCTTGGGATTGGCGAGCTATTACGGAAGGTTAGTGGAAGAATTTTCGTCAATAATGGCGCCTTTGACAAAGTTGTTGAGAAAGAAGTACCCTTTGTATGGTCGGATAAGCGGCGGAGAGCTTTGAAAAGCTTAAGAAGGTATTAAAGCTCGGTCTTAATTCATAGGAGGCGGGAAAGGATTTTACGGTGTATTGTGGCCTTCCATACAAGTTTGGGTTGCGTATTGATGCAAGACGGAATGGTAGTCATATGCATCCAGGCAGTTGAGGCCACATGAGGAGAACTACGGACGCATGACTTGGAATTAGCGTAATGATGGTCTTCGCTCTTAAGGTATGGAGGACTACCTTTATGGCGAAAATCGACGATTTACAGACCACAAGAGTTTGAAGTATTCTTGACTCGAAGGAGTTAAACTTGGGCGACAAAGGTGGGTGAATGCTTGAAGGACTATGATATTCGATAGAATATCACGGGCAAAGCGAATGTAATAGCGGATGCCCTAAGTGGAAGGTGGTGTCGGATCTGAGGCGATGTTCTCACATAAGTTTGTATGAAGATGGAAGCCTATTGGTTTGAGTTGCAAGAATCAAGCAGGCGTGGTTGAATGAGGTGAAAGAGGACGGTTGGTGATAAGGACCTAAGTGCTAAGCTCTGACAAATCTGAATGGAGAATTGGAAGATTATGGCATTAATGGCGAAGGAGTGTTATGTTTGAGGAACAAGGTTTGTATGCCTAAGGATAAGGAACTTAGCGAAGGATTCTTGAGGAATCGCATAGTAGCCTTTATACTATGCATCCTAGAAGCACTAAGTTGGATAGAGACTTAAGAGAACGGTTTGGTGGCACAGTGCGAAAAAAGTTCTTGAACTCGTTGGCAAGTGTTTGGCGTGTCGACAAGTTAAGGCTAAACACCAAGTTCGTCGAGTTGCTTCACCAATAATGATTCCGCGATGGAAGTGGGAGAAATTACCATGGACTTCGTTAGTGGGCTTCCCTTATGCCTACTAAGAAGGACTCGGTATGGGTAATAGTAGGCCGATTGACCAAGTCGCGCACTATTAGGTGAGAATCGACTACTCTTTGCGAAGTTGGCAAAGTTGTATGTGGCGAAGTCATAAGGTTGCATGGAGTGTCGATGTCGATTATCTCGGATAGGGACCCAAGGTTTACTTCTCGGTTACGAAGCGTTACATCGGGCTTTAGGCACTAAGTTGGATTTTACTATGGCTTTTCATCCCGGTCTGAAGGCGGTGAGCAGGTAATCAAGTTTTAGAGGACATGTTGAGGGGTGTGTGATGGATTTACGAGGAAGTTGGGAGGTATTTGCCCTTAGCGAGTTTGCCTACAACAACACTATCGAGCCGATGTCGGATGGCCGTCTGAAGCCTTTGTATGGTCGAAAGTGTCAGACTCCTACATGTTGGGCGGAATTAGGAGAAGCGTCGAGTTTTGGGACGAGAATTAGTAGCGATGCGAAGAAGGTTGACATAATTAGTGCCGATTGAAGGAAGCATCGATGGCGAAGTAGTATCTGGATCTTAAATGGAAGAAATCGAATTTGATGTGGGAGACGGTATTCCTTAAGGTTTAGCCTTGGAAGAAGGTGATGAGATTGATCGCAAAGGAAGAGTTAAGTCCAAGGTTTATAGGACCTGTCAGTGTTGAAGCGAGTTGGACGGTGGCATACCAGCTAGAGTTGCCACGAGTTGCAGCAGATACAGCGTATTCCATGTATCCATGCTATGTCGTTCTGGTCGGATCTATCTCAAAAATGATTCGGATCTTGGAGCGAGATATGAAAATATTACGGAGAAGTCGGTTCCTCTAGTCAAAGTGTTGTGGCACAATCATGGATCGGAGGAAGCTTACGTGGGAGCAGGAAGAGGCAATCTGCAATAATACCCTCATTTATTTTAGCCGGGCAATTTCGAGGATGAAATTGTTTTAAGAGGTGAAGCTGTAATATCACGAAAATGGGCCTATGCATTTTGATTTAATTATCTGAAATGGCATGTCTTATGTGTTATGAATGTATTATGAACATTTTGGAAACTTGGAAATGTAAGAAATGATTTAGAAATGTTAAGTTTCAAAAGAGGAAAGTGAACATTTTAGAACCTTGGAAATGTAAAGAATGTCACGAAAATGTGAAATGCTTTAGAAATATTAAGTTAAAAGAATGGAACTAAGGCAAGGTGGTCTTAAGAAAATTTATGGAGGAAGTCTTATCCTTTTAAAATTTGGCAAATAGATAGATAATAATGGACTATTATTATTATTTTATTAAGAGATAAGAGATAAATATTGGATTAAGTTTTATTAAATTGAATGGGTGATAATTAAAGTGATAAAGTTATCAAAATAGGAGCAATGGCCAAGTAAAGGATTTTAAGTTAGTAATTTTGGCTACTAGAGGAAAGAGAGCCATTCATCATATCTTCTTTCAACTCTTCTCTCTCTAGAATTTCCTAGAGCATCTCTTCTTCTTCTTTTTGTTAGCCAAAGCCAAAACTAAAGTAAGCTAGCCAAGATTCTTCATAGCTTTTGTGATCTCCATTAAAATCGAATCCATAAACTCTTGAGATACCATCATTAGCGATTTCTTTATACCAATCAAAATTGAAATCAAGATCCTTCTAGCCTATATAATTTGAATCTTGCTAAAGGTTCAAGCAAGGATTAGATCTCTAAAAGTAAGGTAAGATCTCATTCGGTTTCATCCTTTTCTTTTAAGATTTGTCGAAATCTAGGAGTAACCCCATTAATATCTTGTTCAAAACTTTGAAGAGATCTTTCGAGATTTACTAAGTGTCGACTACAAGGAAGGAGAAATTCTTTTCGAAGGTACACCATAAGTGCACGTTCCCTAGTTATTCGGTGAGTTTGAGTTTAAAATCCACAAGGTAAGTATCTATAGCATTCGGCCAAGGCCACGAGGGTGTCTGCGAAACACAAGCCAATAGTTTTATAATGGCCAGGAAAATCATGAGATTTAGGTATTATTTGTCCACCATAGAAAGAGATTGCATCAATTACGCCAAGAAATGCCACAAATGTCAAATTTATGGAGATAAAATTCATGTACCTCCCTCACCTCTTCATGTCATGACTTCTCCGTGGCCTTTTGAGGCATGGATGTCATTGGGCCAATTTCACCCAAAGCTTCTAACGGGCATCGATTCATCTTTGTGGTCATCAATTACTTTACAAAGTGGGTAGAAGCCGCTTCATATGCCAATGTCATGAAGTCGGCAGTCAACAAGTTCTTAAAGAAGGAGATCATATGTCGATATGGAATGCCAGAAAGGATCATATCTGACAACGCACTAAATTTGTACAACATCACGATATCAGAAGTCTGTAATCAGTTCAAGACCAAACACCATAACTCATTACTATATCGCCCAAAAATGAATGGAGCAGTGGAGGCAGCCAATAAGAACATTAAGAAAATCATGGGAAAAATGACTGAGACTTATAAAGATTGGTATGAGAAGCTACCATTTTCCCTCTATGCTTATCGAATATCTGTCATGACCTCAACCGGGGCAACTCTTTTTCTTTGGTTTTACCCATCGAAGTCGAGATTCCTTCTCTCTGAGTTTTGGCAGAATTAAAGTTGGATGAAACAGAATGGAGCCAATCCCGATATGATCAGTTAAACTTAATTGAAGAGAAAATGTTGAAAGCCATCTGTCATGGTTAGATGTACCAAAAATGAATGATGCAAGCTTACAACAAAAAGGTTCGTCCCAGAGAATTTCACGAGGGGGACCTAGTATTAAAAAAGATCTTGCCCATACAAAAGGATTTTAGAGGGAAATGGATGCCAAATTGGGAATGACCTTATGTGGTAAAAAAATGCCTTTTGTGGAGGAGCGTTGATTTTAACTGAGGTAGATGGCAAAAGCTTACCCAATCCTATGAATTCAAATTCAGTCAAGAAGTACTTCAACTAAAAAAGAAGAAGAGGGAGAGACCAAAGTGAAAACTCGCAAAGGGCGCCTTGAAACCAAAAGGGTTTTGAATTGAAAACACAGGAAAAGGGCAATTCAAATCTTGATCAAAGATGGGGCATGTGGTAGTCTTGTTATCCCTGAATGAACAATGAGGGGAGATGCTATGTCTCGGGGCATCAACAAAGTATTTTGGATCTCTTGAAGAACTTGAGGGCTATGAATCCCTCTTATATCTGCCCCTATCCTTCTTACATTTTGGCGCTCAGAGCGCTTTACGTCCTCGGCGATTTTTGCCTTTTCTACTAGGGCAGTAAAATCTCGCTCCCTCTGTGGAGCTATCAATACTCGTAACTTATCTCAGAGGCCATCCTCCAATCGCACGCAGTGTTCATATTCAGTCACCACTATCCCACGAGCATAGCGACTCAGTCGCAGGAACTCTACCTCATATTTTGCCACAGTTTTATTCCCTTGGGTCAAGCTTAGAAATTCCCTTCTTCGAGTGTCCACATAACTTACACCGACATACTTTCCTTGGAAAGCCACCATAAAGAAATCCCACATTAATCGGTTGGCCTGAGTACCGTCTCTCACGGTAAGCCACCACTGATAGGCCTCGTCTCGCAGTAAAGACACTACACCTTTTAGTTTTTACTCAGAAGTGCAGTCAAGGTTGTCCATTATTCTCTCTATGGTTCCAACCAGTATTCTGCCACATTGGGGGCTATTCCAGAAATACCCCTAAAAATTTTCGGTCCACTTGATCGGAGTCGTTCTGAAATCAACCCACGGCCCACAAAGATCAAGATCATTCCTGACCCTTTCTAGAATACGGAGCATAGCTTGGATAGTGCATCATCCCCATCGCTCGATTGTATGATCCCATCTTATTCACCGGTGAAGTTGGTGCCTCCCTAGCCTCAATATTAGGCATGTGGCCTGATGCTGAAGACCTAGCCCTAGCACTTCCTCGGCCTTTATGGTGGCCTCGTGTACCCCTTCCGCGAGTACCTTTAATGCTCATATCAAATAACGTATTATCTGTTTAAGAAGTTTTATGTATCAGTTTGTAATTCCAGTAATTATTAACAGATGTCTTATGAAAAGTAGTAAACAGAGTTTTGTTTTCACAAATCAAGGTCTCCCTACAGTTTCCAGTTTCCTACAGTCTCGGTTTACTTTAACTAAAGAGTTTCTGTACAGTCCTACTATCTATAGTAGTCTCTCAGTGTATTTCAATCCAAGCAGTCTACAATATAAAGAAAACTTATGGATTCGACGCTGGAGACTCGGTGTGTAATCGTGTCTTAGAGTTTTAATATTTATATAATGAATGATTGAGCCTAGAAACTAATTATCACCACGATTGAGGCAAGCGCACCTATCGAACAGTAGTATAGCTTAGTGGCAAGACCGGAATGTCAAACCCAAGGGAACCAAAAGTATTAGTACTGACTTTCTTTTTATTATCTAGCCTAAAATAAAGATGATTGATGTTTATCTAACTAATTCCTAAACTAAGGATGCCAATACACAGAGAATGAATTAGGAAAATACTTTTGAGAAAACCAATTGATTAAGACAATACCCGAGGAAGAATCCACCTAGACTTCACTTGTTATTTAACTCTGAACCAGACGATTTAGTCACTTGACTTGATCCGTAGAATTCCCTAATTTATAGTATTACCTCTTTCGAGGCTATTAACGTCTAACCTTAGGTTGATTAATTGAAATCTCTTTCTAATTAAAACCCCTAGTGTTGCATTAACTCGATTTATGGACTCCATATTGGGTTCGACCCTAATCCGATAAATTTTCGTCGTCCTATTTCTAGGAGTGCGATCAACTCCGATTAATTATGCTAGATCTACTCTTAAACAGGGACTTTTGCTCCTCTGAATAAGCACATCAATACTTGAATCAATATCTTGAAATATTAAAGCAAAGATTAAGAACACATAATTAAGAACAAATCAAGTATTTATCATATAGTTCAGAAAACAATAACAAGATCTGTCTTAGGTTTGATCCCCTCAAGTATTTGAGGGGTTTAGTTTATGTTTATAAAAGAATACATCTCAGAAGAAATTAAATGACAAAACATAAAGAAAAACCCTAAAATCCCTATCAAAATTTGAAAGGAAAATCATCAGTCTTGAGTGTGATGGATCAACTGGCTTTCTTCGAGTAATCCCCTATATTCAGCCCTCTCTAGCTTCGCTCTTCATCAACAGCCCTGACAAAAGCCTTATGTCGAACTCCCCTTTTAGGTTACCTTTTAAGGTGTTTATATAAGCTTTCGGGATGCCTAACTTGGCCCACAAGTATCCTATTTCGAGTGGAATTTAAACAGGCCACTGCAGGGACACACCCGTGTGAATCGAGCCCAGGGCCGTGTTCAAGTCTACTAAAGTGGCACGGCCGTGTGGTTTACCCGTGTGGTGAACTCCAGGCCGTGTTGATTTCTTACTTTGGCCCATTTTTTTCTGTTTTTGGCCCGTTTCTCGTTATTTTCATCCTCTTATGCTCTTCTAAGTATAAAACATGAAATTAAAGGATTAGGATCATCAAATTCCATAATTCAAGGGATAAATCATCCAAAAGTATGCCAAATGCGGGATTAAAATATGTATATATTACGATTTATCAAATACCCCCACACTTAAGCATTTGATTGTCCTCAAGCAAAATCCTCAACTCACACTTGAAATTCATTCTTCTCAACTTATAACTCTTATCAATAATGTTTCGAAATAATCCATAGGTAATCATACATTGAGAATTAAACTAAAAGAACATCAAAGTTTCAAACAATCCAAGTTGAGCATTTTATTCATGGAAAAACATAGGTATTCCCCCTTATCTAAGTAATCACGTTAGATTCAAAATATCACAGAGTTAACATCCTAACTAAGGATTCACTTAAATCACTCGAAGTGTTTAAATGACAATGAATTAAGCACTCAATAGTCAACATGAAAAGTTATTACCATAGGCTTGCATGAAAATCAAATCTCCACTACTATAAATTGAGATGATACATCGATCAAAAGGTCTTTAAAATGGTTGTAACCTGGCTTGGGTTTAAGGTGTGGATAAAGGCTGAATTAAAAGGTTAAAATTGAGATCGAATTGACAAATTTCTTAACTAGAAAAATAGACTAATATTGAATAATTACAATAAACACGAGCTTCTTCTCAAGATGTGAAATTAATTGCTTAAGCTTAAATAACATAGAACTAATAATGAATATACTTTCAATTTTTTTTAAGAACAAATCAAGTACAATAATAAGAATTTAACAACTGAAATGGAAAACATAGTTAGGCAACTTCTCAAATCAAATCTCGATAAAAAGGTTAATACAATAAGAAAAATTCTTAATGAATCAAAAAGAGTAAGTCTTGGGTTAATATTAAGGGTAAATCAATGAATGGTTTATTAGGATTAAAGGGGTTCACTAGGGGTTAATTATGAAGGTAGGCCTTTTGGGAAGTAAGTGGGTTAAATCCTAGGTGCCTTTATCATATCAGTATATCAAATCAAAAGTGTGGTCTTGACATGCATAATCGAAGCAAGTTCTAGAATAACAAATCAATATTGACTCACTCAAAGCAACAATAAAAGTGAGCAAGAAAAGAAAATGCTTTCAAAGGCTCAAGATCTCACAGAAATTATGGTTTTTTGATGTCAACCCTGTGAACTTTAAACTTCAAGGTAATACCTAAACTTGGGAATACAATCTAGCAAATTTTTAATTTTCAAAAATCAACTTGTCATGCTTGATTCTCTAAAGCCTTCAAGTTTAAACAATCAATGCACAAATGCCTATGTTTTAATTCAAGACATATCAATAAAAATCATAAATCAATCAGAATTTGTTCTAATAGTGATATGGGAAAGAAAAGACACAATTCAGGGAATTGAGAATAATACAAAAAGTTAGGAGCTTTTCTGAATAAAATTCACCCCCACACTTAAGATGTACATTGCCCTCAATGTACAAAAATGTATGATAACAATATAGTTAGAAATCATAAGAGCGGAAGAGAAGTGAAACTTCCTGAATTTTGGATGGAGTCAAAAAGAAAAATGGGAGAAATTTGGGCCGAGTTGGAGGAGGCATGGTAGATTTTCCTCATTAGAGTTGGGTATTCCAGAGTGCTATTTTAGGCTTTTTTAATTGCGATAAAATTAGTGGGTTTTTTAGAATGTAAGGATTACTTAAATTTTGCCAAAAGATGTAAATTGGGTAATAGTGATAATGGAACCTAAAATTAACTAAAATAAACATGAGTAAAAAATAAAAATAAAAATAAAAATAAAAATAAAAGTAAAATGAAAATGAAAATGAAAATTAGTATTTTAAAAATCAAAGGAAAATAACATAAAGATAAAAGAAAAGGACTCAAAAGTCCTCATCGCCAGATGGCTCGCGAGGTGGGGGCGACAATGAAATGTGAAGGTGTTGACATATCTGGTGGAGGGTGGCGTCGATGTCATCGAAGCGCTGGAAGCATTGCTGCTCGAATCGTGTTAGGTGCTCAGATATGTCCGAAAGAGAGGCTACCATATGAACTGGGCGATGGCTCGGTGGTGGCCTCTCGTGTGGTGGGAGACATCGTCAGTAATGTCCTCAAGATCCTCCTCCTCGGTGGGATGGGCTAAATGGTATTGGAGAGGATCGGTCCCACGACGACGCTTGATCATCCTCATGTTTATCATGGTCGAGATGCTCTGTGGTGATATCTGCCTATCAAGGTGAGCGAGGATGATTGTGTCGCGGTGTTGAGGAGACCAAAGTGTTTTGCTAGGCGTGTCACATAGGGTCCCATAGAAATGACCCCTTACGGTGCCGCTCCGTCTGATGTTGGATGGCGAGAGCGATGAAGTAGGCAAGGTCAAACACGCGGCCGTGTGCCATGTTCCACAGAAAATAGGCGTCATGGGTATTAACGACATCGGTGCTCTCGCGCCTTCCTACCAAGGTATGTGCAAGAAGGGCATAGAGGTACCTCAATGATGGGGGAACAGTGGTTGCCTTGGAGCGACTAGGATCGTATGTTGTTGAACCTGGAACCAAGGCCTGCCAACACTTGGAAGGTGAATAGTAGATGTGACGGTGAAGAGTGTCGAGTTTATTCTCCTCCATGAACTCTTCTTTGTAGAGTCCCAAAGTGACTCCAAGTTCAAGGACACTCATTTCGCGAACCAAACCTCCTAGGCGGAACTGTATGGTGCCTGGGTCGTCGTGGTTCATCATCACCACATGCAAATGAAAAGTAGAGAAAAATTCTAATGTTAGTTCAAGTATGTGGGCTCAATAATACTAAAGAATCATTCCCACGGGTCAGTGGACAGTAGGGCCTAAACTGCATCAACAAGTTATACTTGCTCTAGGGTGGCCCAGTCGACACATCTGCCTGTATTGATAGGTCGTGCTCGTAGAATTTGAAAAAGTTCCCTTGAGGTCCCAGAGGAAACTATAAGAAGCGGTGTTGCACTTTAATAGATGTGCTTGCCGATGATGAACCAGCGCCTTTCATTTTTTCGAAACAGGGACTGCGATTTTGTAACATCCCGAATTATTGGGCCTGTGCATTTTAGGTGTTGAATGCTTAAAATATTAATTTAAGGGTTAGGGGTCCAGATTGGGCTCAAGAACGCGCTGAGGCTTTGACTAAATTTCAGTATAGACACTTTAAAAAGGTAGTTATCTGTGTTTTAAATGACAAATTGGCTTGTGGCCCAAAGGTAAGTGGCGCTATAAGGGAGCTATAAGTGGCGTCACTAGTAGTTGGATAGGGCTAAGTTTTGGTTGCTTGGAGCCCAAGTTATTGGGCCAAATTTTGACACTTAAAGGGAGAAATAGGGGGGACGGAAATAAGGCTATATTTTAGGGAATTTTAGTGTTTTAAATTAGGTGGATATTAAACTGATAAATAGGGAAAGAGTGGTGTGATGTAGGACTCTTTTGGATGTGATTTTTGATTAGGATAAGGGAAAAGATGAGAGCTCATCCAGAGGCTAGAGTTAGCCGAAAATCAAACTCAGAGAGGGGGAAAGAATCGACTCAGTATAGGCAGAAGGGTGTGCCAAATTTTTCATTTAGAACAGTCTTTAGTTTCCTCTCTTTCGAATCATCTCTTCTCCTTTTTCTTTTCTATCAGAAACCGAAACCCCTAAAGTTTTATCCATTACCGAAACCCTGCTAATTACCTTTTCTTTTCCTTAATACTCATTGGTTGAATCTCTCTTGACAATCTCTTCAATTCTTAGTTCTTTCAAAAGCCGAACACACGTCAGATCACCTTTTCGAGATTTTTCCTAGAAGCTAAAACTTCTAGATCTCTAATCTTTACGGTTGCCGAATCTTTCTACAAGGGATAGCCAAAATCTTTTGTAGGGTAAGTAGCGATTTGGGTTTTCTTTTAACGTTTTCTTTCGGCTTTTGGAAGGCCATTACCGAATGTCTATAAGGGACTAATCTTGTGTTTTTCTTTTGTGGCATTCCGGGATCTGAAGAAGAGTCAATCGCGTAGATCTCTAAGTCATAGTTCAGTAACACTCGAATCGTGTTACTTTTGGGATCTCAAGGTAAGGCGATCTACTGAGTTTTAACGTGTAAATTCGGGTATTTATTAACCCTTGGCCGAATAGAGGAGAGGCCTAATTTTTGTGTTCTTTAGAATTTTGAGCAAGGTTGTAGACAAAGGGTAGTAGATCCAGATAGTGAGTATATTGGCTAAGGGAGTAGAACTACGCGGAATCAGGTGTGTAACACTTCCACATCATTTAGATTGTCTGTTAAAATATGTTTATAGATCTGTTATATTCTGATAAATGCCAAAATCTCGGCATAATGGCTGTTGGAAACCCGAGGAGGGTAAAAGCAAATCACCAGGTTAGCGATCTCTATCATTCCTAAGTGAAAGTTCCTAATAAGATGACATATGTGATAAGTATGCCAATTTCTGTGATTGCATGGGGTTGGGTTTGATGAAAGGGGAAGTGTTCTGTTATAGCGGCTTTTACCGTGACCTGTTGTAGCGGCTTTTGCCGTGACCTGTTGTAGTGACTTTTGCCATGACCTGTTGTAGTGGCTATGGCAATGATCTGACGATGAGCAGCATAACTGCCATCAGTGGTGTGTAGCGGTGTGGGTTGATTGTAGAAATCCTCAGTGGTGTGACCGGCAGGTAAGGGTGGTGTGTAGCGGATGGAAACCTAGGATTTGGGTTGGGCTTTGCATATTTTCATATATATTATGTTCTGTTGTTCT
The DNA here is from genome assembly GCA_025506655.1 of Gossypium rotundifolium. Classification (NCBI taxonomy): domain Eukaryota; kingdom Viridiplantae; phylum Streptophyta; class Magnoliopsida; order Malvales; family Malvaceae; genus Gossypium; species Gossypium rotundifolium. The sequence continues at coordinate 4,613,335 of CP106722.1, read as the reverse complement.
GATCTATGGGGCTAAGGTGCAAATCTAATGGTGCATAAGGGTTGCACACTGAGTCTCACGACTCAACCTATTATTTAAAAATTTTCAGGTAGCACCTAGTGCATCGGACCGGGTTGGAGAGGAGCGCAAGGTGGCCATGCGAGAGAGTATTGAGTTTCAGCAAAGGACTTTACTTAATTTAGTTATTTTAATATTTTATATTAGTGGATTTTAAGTTTCATTGTAATAAGGCCATGGGCCAGTAGACTTTATCATTTTGGGTTTTATGTTGGGTTTTTTATTTATTTGACATTTAAGTTTTTCGCTTAAATTAAGTTAAGGCATGTAACAAAATTTCGGATTTTATTTTAAAATGCACCAAGGGATTTTATAAATGTATATCCTAAACAAACTTACTAAGTTGTTAAGTTTTCCGATTAAAATGGTTAAACCCGATAGTTGTTTTCCAAAAGCGCGACATATTTTATAAAATCTTTTATGTGACATACTAGATCCGATTGTAATGTTTGGGCTGGGTTTGGGGTGTTACAGATTTTCTTACCGCGAGAAGAAGACATTATGTTCCTGCAAAATAGAGTAAAGAACATCATCCCATATGTTGTCATAATGATAGTACCTATGAGTCCAAGATTACAATCTCATGATATTAACAATGAAAATTTTTCCTAAATATTCTCCTAATACTAGAGGTTCAAGAAGTTAAAAAATCAGAGTTAAATTATCCATAACACTTAAGTGAACATTAGTATTGAAAATAATTATCAAGAATGAATACTAAAAATTTAAAGGAATAAATCTAAGATCTAAAAACAAGCATGGAATAAATAGGATTAAGCAACAAAGTAGAGAGTGGAGGGATAGAGTGGACCGACGGAGGTGTAGAGACGGCGCACGATCATGGAGGGATAATGCACGGGTGTGTGGATCTCGCACTGGCGTGGTCTGCATGTATAATAAGGGGGAAATGGGGAAAGGAATGAGGAAAAAGAGAGAGGAGAAAGCTTGGGGTGGTTGTCGATGGTGGTGGCCGAACTGAGTAGAGGAGGGGGAAAATGGCTAGGGTTTTGGGGAGAAAGATTTGGGAAGAAGATGAATAGTGGGTTGGTTTAAATAGGAAATAGGGCATAGGTTAGTGGCCACACCCATGGGGTCTTGATTTAGCCCGTGTGATTCGTAAATTTTTAAAATTGGGCGCGTCTGAGTGTTATTTTGACAGGTTCGAGCACGGTTTCAAAGCACGGGTGTGTTGCACGCTCGTGTCGTTTTAACAGTATCGGCCTTTTTCCAAAGGCACACCTGTGTCATTCTAGCTCACACTCGTGGTAATCAATCAGTGTCAAGCATGGCCTATAGGCATGGGCGTGTCGCTCGTCCGTGTAAATGTCACAGTTTAGACCACGGCTACCTCGCACAGCCGTGGTGTTTTATCTTAGCCCATGTTTTGAGAAAATTTTTCGTCTCTAGCCCGCACGGTCTCCACCACGCCGATGTGCCTCCTCATGGTGCCCACACGGCCACGGCCACGGCCACGCCCGTGTGTAAGGCCGTGTGATGGTGAGATCTGCACTTATTAATCAGGTTAACTTTTAGTTAGGTGCTAAAAATAAAAAATATGGACATTAATGGGGTTAGTACTCGGGTTGCCTCTGAGAAGCACTTGTTTATAGTCCTAAGCTAGACTTACCTTTTATTCGTCTCTTTATGAAGGTTCATGGAGCTGAAGCTCTTCTCTGATATCCCTAAAGTCCTCACCATTATATAGTTTAAGTCGTTGACCGTTTACCTTGAATGTGCCGTAATTAGGAAGAGTTACCTCAATTGTGCCATAGGAAAAAATGGTTTTGATTACGAATGGACCTGACCATCTTGATTTTAGCTTTCTAGGGAATAATTTGAGCCTTGAATTATAAATTAGAACGAGATCTCCAACTTCAAATTGTTTAGGTTGCTTTAGACAAGCATCATGGCGTCGCTTTGTTGCTTCTTTGTATAATCGTGAGTTTTCGTAGGCATTTGCTCGCCACTCATCAAGTTCGTTCAACTGCATTAATCTTTTTTCTCCTACAAGTTTAAGATCATAGTTTAAGAATTTTATAGCCCAAAATGCTTTGTGCTCGAGTTCAACCGGTAAATGACAACTCTTCTTGTAAACAAGTTTGTATGGGGATGTTCCTATGGGAGTTTTAAAGGCGGTTCTATAAGCCTATAAAGCGTCGACTACTTTTAATGCCAATCTTTCCTGTTTGATTCTACGATTTTCTCTAGAATACGTTTAAGTTCTTTATTGGATACTTCAACCTAAAATTTCTTTTAAGTGTTTAAAAGAAGGGAGCTAGTGAGAAAGGGTTAAGTAAAATTTGGGTCCACTAGTTTGAGGGTGATAAAGAATTTTGTAGCTATTCTTAGGAGTGGTGCACTCTATATTTCTTTAAGATTTTCTATGACATGAATTTGGGTGTTACAAAATGAGTACCTCTATCACTAATAATTGCTCTAGAGATAAAGATTTAAGGTGTTCCAAATTGAGAGAAGAGTTTCTTAAGAAATCTCACTACCACTCTTGCATCATTAGTGGGTAAAGCTTGAGCTTCCACCCATTTCGACATGTAATCAACCGCTACGAGGATGTATTTATTCCCAAATGACCTAGAGAATGGACCCATAAAATCGATACCCTATACATCAAATATTTCACATGATAGCATATATGTTTGAGGCATTTCTTCGCGTTTAGAGATATTACCTGTTCTCTGACATCTATCACATGAATTAACATACCTGTTAGCGTCTTTGAACAGAGTGGGCCAATAGAAACCTGCTTTGAGTGTTTTATGTGCTGTTCTAGTCCCACTATAATGTTCCCCTGTTGGTCCTGAATGGCAATGTTCTAGGATTTTGCTTGCTTCTTCCTTTGCAACACACCTCTGAATTACTTTATCTGCACATATATGAAAAAGAAAAGGGTCCTCCCAAAAATAGGTTTTCACATCAGCAAAGAATCGCTTCTTTTGATGATGTGTCAACCCTTTTGGTAGGATGTTAGCAGCTAAGTAATTTGCAATATCTGCGAACCAGGGTACCTTAGAGTTGGATATAGCCAAGAGTTGTTCTTCGGGAAACGAGTCATTTATCTCGCTCTCATCAAGTTCTTTAAGATGGGGATTTTCGAGTCCAGAAAGATGGTTTGCCACAAGATTTTCAGCTGTTTTCTTATCCTGAATTTCCAAATCAAATTCCTATAAGAGTAAAATCCATCTTATGAGTCGAGGTTTTGCATCAGATTTAGTTAAAAGATAACGAAGGGCTGAATGGTCAGTGTAAATGACAACTTTAGATAATATCAAATACTGTCTAAATTTATCAAATGCAAAAACCACAGCTAGCAAATTTTTTTCTGTGGTGGTGTAATTTTCTTGTGCGGCCGTCAGTGTCTTGCTAGCGTAATAAATTGGTTAACAATGCTTGTCTCTTCGCTGTCCCAAAACTGCACCTATTGCAAAATCACTCGCATCACACATTAGTTCAAGGGGTAAATTCCAATTAGGTGCAATTATAATTGGGGAATTTATTAATTTAGTTTTGAGGGTATTAAATGCGTTTAAACATTCCTGATCAAAATTGAAAGGCACATCTTTTTCTAATAATTTAGTTAGAAGCTTAGTTATTTTAGAAAAATCCTTAATAAATCTTCTATAAAATCCAGCATGTCCTAAAAAGCTTCTAATAGCCTTAACTGAACTAGGGGGAGGTAGTTTTTCTATGGTTTCAATTTTTGCTTTGTCAACCTCAATCCCTTTACTAGAAATCTTGTGACTTAACACAATCCTTCCCGAACCATGAAGTGACATTTTTCCTAATTAAGCACAAGGTTCGTTTTCTCACATCTCATTAAAAATCATTTTAAATTTTTAAGGCAAAGGTGGAACTAATTACTGAATACCAAAAATTCTTCCATAAATACCTCTATAATATTTTCCACAAGTTCATCAAAGATGGCTAGCATGCAGCGCTGAAAAGTAGCAGGAGCATTACATAATCCAAAAGGCATTCTACGATAAGCAAATGTACCATATGGACATGTAAATGTTGTCTTTTCTTGATCCTCAGGAGCTATTGGAATTTGGAAGTAGCCAGAGAGTCCGTCTAGGAAGCAGTAATACATATGCCCCGATAATCTTTCTAACATTTGATTAATGAAGGCTAAGGGAAAGTGATCTTTTCTTGTGGCATCGTTCAACTTTCTATAGTCGATGTAAACTCTCTAACCTGTGACTGTTCTTGTTGGAATCAATTCATTCTTCTCGCTATTATAACAATCATCCCTCCTTTCTTTGGAACAACTCGCATGTGGCTTACCCAAGAACTATCAGAAATAGGATAAATAATTCCAGCATCTAGAAGTTTAATTACCTCAGCTTTGACAACTTCCTTCATATTAGGATTTAATCATTTTTGAGGTTGCTCTCATGTTTTATATTCATCTTCCATTAAAGTTTTGTGGGTGCAAAATGATGGGCTTATCCCTTTAATGTCAGAAATCTTCCAAGCTATGGCTCTTTTATGCTTCTTTAGTACCTGTAGCAATTTCTCATTGGGTTCCAAGTCTGAAGAAATAATTACTGGTAGTGTAGAATTGTCTCCGAGGAATGCATACTCTAAGTGCTTTGGTAACTGTTTCAATTCCAATTTAGGAGGTTCTTCAATAGAGGGTTTTTGTTTAGTTTCGTCGTTTATTCCAATGCCCTCATAATTCTTCTGTCTTGGGGAAGAACTATTATAATTTATCTCTATAATATCGTCACTTACCTCATCACCTTGGACAGGACACAGTTCCAACTTGTCTTTATGTATGATTTCCTAAAAGAATCTTGAATAGAATGATCAATAGTATCAACTGATAAACCGTAAAAGTAACATATTTTAGGCCCACATTTAGTATGCTTTTCCCTTGATTTATGTAAAAATGTGATTTTAATCCTTTCTTTTCATGTTTATACTCAGGAAAGCACCTGAGGATGAAAAAAACGAGAAACAGGCTTAAAACGGGCCAATTTGGGCCCAAAAGGAAATTGAAACGGCCAGAACTTCAATCCACACGACCGTGCCTTGTCAATTTACTTCACACGGCCTAAACCATAATTCACACGGCTATGCCTCAATCAATAGAATCGAAACAGGGCTTGATGTCGATTTACACGAGCGTGTGCCATGGCCATGCCCCTATCATAGAAAAGAGGAATTTCACTTGGATTTGGATACTTTGAGGCAAAGAAACACATTTCAAAGCCTATTCAAACACCGAGTAGAAAGTATACTTGAATTGGGACACTTAGAGGCTAAGTAAAGCATTCCAAAAGTCTATATAAACACCCTAAGTGTAACCTGAAAAAGGGTGCGGTTAGCTAGCCCAAGGAGCCGAGCTAGAAGGTCAGGTTTGTGGGAATTACTCGAAGAAAGCCAGTTGATCCATCTCAAGGAGCTGGAATTCTACTCAAGACGGTGGATTTCTCCTTCAATTCCTTTAGGGGGTTTTAGGGATTTCTTATGTTTTGTTTTATCTTTTCTCTTGAGATGTTTTCTTTATTCATTATGAACTAAACCCTTCAGATACCTGAAGGGGATGAAACCTAGATGAATCTTGTTATTGTTTCCTGAATTATATGATAAATACTTAGTTTGTTCTTAATTATATATGCTTAATTCAATCTGATGTGCTTAGGTGGAGGAGGAATAGACCCTGCTTAAGAGTAGATCTAGCATAATTAAGCGGAGTTGATCGCACGCCTAAAGATAGGGTGACGAGATTTTGCCGAATTACGGTGAAACCTAATATGGGAGTCCATAGATCGATTTATTGTTATTCTAGGGGGTTATTATTCGAGAAAGAGATTTCCGTTAATTAACCTAGGGTTAGACGTTATTCGCGTCGAGAGAGGGTTTAAATATACGTTAGGGAGTCTTACGGATCAAACTAAGTGAATAAATCGTATGGTTCAGTGTTAAATAACAAGTGAAGTCTAGGTGGATTCTTCTTGAGGGTATCTTCGTGATCAACTGAGTTTCTCTTCAAGTTATTTCCCAATTCGTTCTTTTTGTCTTTGTGTCTTTTGTTTAGTAGTCATTAATTTAGATTAAAGCAACTTCACTTATTTTAGGCTAAATAATAAAAAGAAAGTTAGTATTAGTACTTTTAGTTCCTTTGGGTTCGACAATCCGGTCTTGCCTAAGCTATACTACTGTTCGATAGGTACACTTGCCTTTAATCCTTGTCAGAGTTAGTTTCAAGTTTAATCATTCTTTTTATAAATTTTTAAAACTCGACAAAACAACGATCAAGTTTTTGGCACCGTTGCCGGGGAACTAAAATATTAATAAAGCTCTATTTTTATTACTTTAGCCATTTTTTTATTTTCTGTAATTTTATTTATTTTTAGGTTAAAATTTGATTTTGCTAAATTTTCTTTTATTTGATTTTGGCATATAGAGGAGATGGCACTAAATAACTATCAGTGGCAAGTTATGAGGACAAAGCCAACAAAAGCAGCCGATATCTACAACCTCGACCTAATAACCATGCTATCAAACCACTAGAGATGATGAATAAAAGATTGATGGTTTGAATAGCCTTTCGCAGTACACCCGTAAATACAATATGATTCAATTTAGGAGGCGTGATTTAATCTCGAGTACCCATCCTACGGATATGGCATGGAAAACGAGCAAGCTCACTATACGAGTAACTACTCTAGACCACAAAATAATTTTTATAATGACACTTATAATACAGGTTGGAGGTACCATCCCAATTTCTCTTGGGATGATCAAAATAGCCAAAGACAGGAACTTCCTCCAAATTTTCAATAACCACCTCACTAACGGGAAGAGGAGCCGAACCTTGAAAAGATGCTGGCAAAATTCATAGCAGCCAAAGAAACCCGTCCCCAAAAAATGGAGACAACATTCGATAATCAACAAGCATCGATCAAAGAGATCAAAAACGAAGTTCAGGAAATTACTAAGTCAATTGGACAACTTGCAAAGTTAATGTCCGAACGACCGCAAGGGCGTCTACCAAGCAACACTAAAAGTAACTCGAGAGAGGAAAACCTAGCCATTTACGATAGTGAAGGGTTAGATGAACCAAACCCAAGGAAAGAACCTTTGGTAAGTGAAGGTAAGGTTGAGGTGTGCCATGATATACCAAAATCGACAAGTACAGAGTATCAACCTCGTGTGCCATATCCCGATGCAATAAAGAAAGACCACACAGAGAAAGAATTTGGTGAACTCACACTTCATGTAGAAGATGAAACAATCACTCTTCAAACTCTTGACTCAGCTAGGACATTGAGTAATAAAAGTACGAACGTTAGTTTTATTGATAACCATTTGGTTCAACCTTCTTTACAGGAAGCATCACAAAATCACCTAGTTGAGCTAGATCTTAGACCTCGTGCCAACAAAGAAGAATTATATGAGGAACGAAGCCTTAGGGTCAACAAACTAGAAGAGTGGAAAACACAATTTAAAAAAGAACCGGAACCACACAAAGTGAAATCAAGGAAACCACAGACGAGCTGATAGGAACAATAAATCACATCAGAATAGAGGATCAAGTATTGTTGAATAAGGAAGACCCTCGAATCACCAATTCAAACCTCAAGGCAAACGAAGAAATCACTTTTGAGGTACTTAATGTCTTCCTATATGGCACAGTCGAGGTAAGCAATCCTAAATTCAACACTTTTGAAGTAAACATTACTCGACTTAAACTTTATATCCATAACCAAGTTGATCGCATGAGAAAGGATTTCCACCTCCTCAAACCACCATGATTGTGCGTACAACAGGTAAGTCTAGCTCAAGACTTTAAACGAACGCTTCTCGGGAGGCAACCGGAGTACTAACTGTACTAATTAGTTTGGTTTTATTTCTTTTCGTATTTAGGCATAGGTTTCCATACCCACAAAGCCTTGCATCGACCGTGGCCGTGGCCGTGTGGACACCACGGCTAGGTACATTGGCATGGACCTTATCTCTATTTAATCATTTATTTTTATTCATATTTTTATTTTTATTTTTATTTTTACTTCCTTTATTATTTTCTCCTTTTTCTCAATGGCATTTAGATTTAGCTTAGGATACAATAAAACCAAGCCGGCTACTTCGAGGATTCAATTTCAAATGGTTTGAGATGCTTCCCCACGTTCACCTCCAATCTTATTCGGTTTCTTTTCATTGACTTTATCCAAAAATTCAGGAAGTGTTACTTTTCCCCTTCTCTTTTGATTTTATTGTTACATAATTGTTTATCTATCTTTGTACATTGAGGACAATATACATCTTAAGTGTTGGGGGTAAAAGTACCTAACTTTTTGCATTATTCCAAAATCCTGAATTTTAGTCTTGTTCCTAAGTAATTTTCTCATATTATTAATTAGGTGAAATTTCGATGATTTATGATTTTATTGATATGTTTTTGAGTAAGTCATTGATAATTGTGCATTGATGATTAAATTTGAAGAATACTAGAGAATCAAGCATGATAAGTTTATTTTTCAAGAATAAAAAATTTCCTAGGTTGTTAAACTGAATTTGAATATTACCTTGAAGTTTGAAATTTACAGGGATTGATATCAAATACCCATAGTTTTTGTGAGATTTTGAGCCTTATAGAGCATATATTCTTTTTCGTGCTCACTTTATTGATTATGAGTGTGTCAACACTGAATTGTTATTCTAGAACTTGCCTTGATTATACATATCGAGACCACATTAATGATTTGATATACTGAGATGATAAAGGCACCCAGGTTTTAACCCATTCACTCTACTAAAAATCCTACCTTCACAAATTAACCCTTAGTGAACCTATTTGATCCCAACAACCCTTTTCTTGATTTACACGCTAATATTAACCCAAAACCCTTTTGTATTTGTTATCACCATTATTTTGAGTACCCTTCTATCGAGAATTGATTTGATCGCTTATCAATTATTTTATTTCGATTGATAAAGTTTCTTTATTATGTTTCTATTTGATCTTAAAAAATCGAAAAAATCAAAATATATTCAGATTAGTAGTATAAAAAGTGAGATTGTACATTTAAATTTCAATTATCAAAGAAAAAGTTCGTAGTATTATTAGTTTCAAAGTTTCAGTTGATATAATCATTTATTTTCAAGTTCATTATTTTTAGTTAGGTAATTGGTCAGGTCAATCTCGATTCTAAAACCTTCTAATTAAGCCTTTATCCACACCTTTAACCTAAGCCCCGTTACAACCCTGTCAAAGACCTTTTGATTTGTGTATCATCTCATATTACAGTGGCGGAGATTTGATTTTCAGGCAAGCCTATGGGATTAACTTTTCAGGTTCGACTTATGAGTGTTTTTTCTTAAACCTTAAACACTTCGAGTGATTTGAGTGAATCTTTAGTGAGGATGTCAATCCTTGTCGGTTTTGAATTAAAGGTAATTATTTAGATAAGGGGAGACACCTATGTTTTTATGCTACAAATTTATGACTTAGAATTGTTTGAGCCTTTAAGAGTCTTTGAGTTAAATTATCCACGTATAAATTATCTATGAATTATGATGAGGCATTATTGATAGGAATTGTGAATTATGAAAAGTTCGTTTTAATTGTAAGTTGAGAATTTTGCTTGAGGACAAGCAAAAGCTTAAGTGTGGGGGTATTTGATAAACCGTAAAATTAACATATTTTAACCCCATATTTAGCATGCTTTTGGATTATTTAGCCCTTGATTTATGTAAAAAGGTGCTCTTAATCCTTTCTTTTCATGTTTTATACTTAGGAAAGCACCCGAGGACTAAAAGAACAAGAAACGGGCTTAAAACGGGAAAATTTGGGCCAAAATGGAAATTGACACGGCCTGGACTTCAAGCCACACAGCTGTGCCTTGTCAATTTACTTCACACGGCCTAAACCACGATTCACACGACTGTGCCTCAATCAACAGAATCGAAACACGGCCTGAAGTCGATTTACACGGGTGTCTGCCATGGCCATGCCCCTGTGGTGGAAAAGAGGAATTTCACTCGATTTTGGATACTTTAAGGTAAAGAAACACATTCCAAAGCCTATTCAAACACCGAGTAGGAAGTATACTTGAATTGGGACACTTAGAGGCCAAGTAAAGCATTCCAAAAGTCCATATAAACACCCTAAGTGTAACTTAAAAAGGGGCGCGGTTAGCTAGGCCAATGAGCCGAGCCAGAAGGTCAGATTTGTGAGAATTACTCGAAGATAGCCAGTTGATCCATCTCAAGAAGCCGGAATTCTACTCAAGATGGCGGATCTCTCCTTCTATTCCTTCAGGGGGTTTTAGGGATTTCTTATGTTTTGATTTATTTTTTCTCTTGAGATGTTATCTTTATTTATATGAAACTAAACCCTTCAAATACCTGAAGGGGATGAAACCTAGATGAATCTTGTTATTATTTTCTGAATTATATGATAAATACTCAGTTTATTATTAATTATGTGTGCTTAATCAAAATTTGATGTGCTTAGGTGGAGGAGGAATAGACCCTGCTTAAGAGTAGATCTAGCATAATTAAGCGGAGTTGACCGCACGCCTAGAGATAGGGTGACAAGATTTTGTCAGATTAGGGTGAAACCTAATATGGGAGTCCGTAGATCGATTTTCTGCTATTCTAGGGGGTTATTATTTGAGAAAGAGATTTCCGTTAATTAACCTAGGGTTAGAAGTTATTCCCCTCGAGAGAGGGTTTAATATACGCTAGGGAGTCTTACGGATCAAACTAAATGAATAAATTGTATGGTTCAGTGTTAAATAACAAGTGAAGTCTAGGTGGATTCTTCCTGAGGGTATTGTCGTGATCAACTGAGTTTTTCTTCAAGTTATTTCCCAATTCATTCTTTTTGTCTTTGCGTCTTTAGTTTAGTAGTCGTTAATTTAGATTAAAGCAACTTCACTTATTTTAGGCTAAATAATAAAAAGAAAGTTAGTATTAGTACTTTTAGTTCGTTTGGGTTAGACAATCCGGTCCCTAAGCTAACTAGCTTGATAGGACCTCCTTTAGTATTAGTTTCGTGTTCGATCTCATTCATTATAAATTTTAAAACTCGAAAAACAACGATAGTGATATTGAAGCTACCACCATTATTTTTATTTTCGTTATTTTAGAATTTTATTTCGCTTTTCCTAGAGAAATTAGGACTAGAATAAACCCGAAAGCCCTCTAGTATACGATAGTGATATTGAAGCTAAAAGAATCGCAGAGAAATTAGGCGATCCAATCCAATCCCTCAAGGGATGGACGAGAATAATCCTCCACGAGATGTGGCGGAAAATAATGCTCTACGTACTATGTATGATTATGCTAAACCTCATTTAACAGGAGCTGAATCTAGTATTATTAGGCTTACTATAGCTACTAATAATTTTGAATTAAAGCCTAACACAATACAAATGATTCAACAATTTGTTCAATTTGATGGTTTGCAGGACGAAGACCCAAACACTCATATAGCTAATTTTTTAGAGTTCTCTAATACTTTCAAAATAAATGGCATTTTGGTGATATCATACGTATTCGGTTATTTCCCTTTTCATTAAGGAATAAAGCCAAATAGTGGTTAAACTCGTTACCACGAAGGTCAATCACTACATGGGAGCAGATGATCGAAATTTTTTATTAAAATATTTCCCACCGGCCAACATGGCCAAATTACGGAATGATATCTCTTCTTTTGTGCAGATGGATTTAGAAACATTATATGACACATGGGTGAGATACATGGATCTCTTGAGAAGGTTTCCACACCATGGTCTACCCTTGTGGCTACAAGTCTAAACTTTCTATAATGGTGTAAACCCCTCAATGAGGCAACTAATCGATTCAGCCACCGGTGGAACCCTGAACAACAAAACTCCTGAAGTAGCCTACGAGTTCATTGAAGAGATGTCACTGAATAACTATCAGTGGCAAGTTACATGGACAAACCGACAAAATCAGCCAGAGTTTACAACCTCGATGTAGTGACCATGCTATCAACATAGGTAGAGATGATGAATAAAAAGCTTGATAGTTTGTGTTCTTCGCAGGTACATCTAGTCATGCAGTGCAACGCAAGTGGAACTGTGGCAAATCCTAAGTACCCACCCTATCAGCTGGATGCAGAGAGCGAAAAGATGAACTATATAGGTAATAATTTCAGATCTAATAATAATCCTTATAGTAATAACTACAATCCAGGTTAGAGGAACCACCAAAATTTTTCATGGGGAGGCCAAGGAAAAGACAACAACCTCTTCAAAATTTCCAAAATCAGCCATATCCGCAAGAGAAGAAGCCAAACCTCGAAGAGATGCTGACAAAATTCATGGTAAACACAGAAAATCATTTCCAAGAAACTGAGAAAACACTTAAAAGCAACGAGAACCAAGTCGGGGAACTTACTAAGTCAGTCAAGGAAGTCACTAATGCAGTCGAACAACTCACAAAGATAATGTCAGAACGACCGCAAGGACGGCTACCAAGTAACACCGAGATTAACCCAAAGGAGCAAATTCAAGCCATCTCAGTTCATGACAGTAAGGGGTTAGATGAACCCAATCCAATACAAGAAAACAAGGTAGACGAAGGTAAGGTAGAGGTAACACAAGAAAAGCCAAAATCGGTAATCAAGGAGTACCATGCTCTCATACCTTATCCCGAAGCGATGAAAATAGATGATTTAGAGGAATAGTTCAGTAAGTTGCTTAAACTCTTAAAGAAATTACATATTAACTTACCTCTTCTGGAAGCTCTTTTTCAGATGTCCGGACTCGAGGAAATTTTTAAAACTGCTTCTTGACTAACAAACACAAATTAGATGAAGAGCACCACGTGGAATTGAATGCAGCATGCTCAACAATGTTATAGAATAGACTACCACGAAAGCTAAAAGATCCAGGGAGCTTTACAATTCCATGTTTAATTGGTAGTTTAGCTATTGATAATGCGTTAGCTGATTTAGGGGCAAGCATAAATGTCATGCCTTATACATTATTTAAATGACTAGGTCTAGGGAAGCCCAAACAAACTAGGATGAGTATACAATTAGCTTATAAAACTGTTAGAATTCCTAGGGGCATTATCGAAGATGTTCTTGTCAAAATCGATAAATTTGTTTTCCCGGTAGGTTTTGTTGTCTTAGATATAGATGAGGATAATACAATTCCCTTAATTTTAGGAAGACCCTTCCTAGAAACTGCTAAGACTAAAATTGATGTTACCACAGGAGAACTCATACTTTGTGTAGGTGACGAATCAATCAGTCTTCAAGTTCTTGACTCGCCAGGACAACAATATATGAAGGTAAGAAAGACAATTCAGTTGGTAATCAATTTGTACAACCTTCATCGCAGGAAACACCACATGAAGACAAACTTGATACAAACCATAGAACCCAAACCGACAAAAAGAAGGATCAAAACCTTAAGGTCGACAAACTAGAAGAGAAGAAGAAACACATCAAAGAAGAACCACACGAAGTAAAACCAGAGGAACCACCAGAAGAGCTCGTAGGAACATCTAATCACTTAAAAATAGGAGACCAGGTACTGTTAGACAAAGCGAATCCGTACATCATCACAACAGACCTGAAGCCAACGAGAGAAATCATTCTTAAGGTACACAATATCTTTCCACACGGAACAGTCGAGGTAAGCAACCCAACATTCGACACTTTTAAGGTAAATGCTTCTCAACTTAAACCTTTTCAAGGAGATGGAACTGTAAGTAGGAGGGAAGATATTCAAACCTTTAAACCTCCCTGATTTTTTCAATTTCGAGGAAAGTCTAGCTTAAGACTATAAACGAGCGCTTCTCGGAGAGGCAACCCAAGCTTTAACATAATTTATCTTTATATTTTACTTTCAAATTCTTTTCCTTTATAATAAAAATATTAATTAGTTTTAAAATAGCACAAAAATACAGATTTCAAAGCCACAGGACCTTGCATACGTGGTCGGTCGTGTCGGCTATCTTGAATCTCCGTAGTACACCTAATTTTTGATGTCACAGATCTAACCACTCCTTCACGGGCACCGATAAGTTGGCACGGCCGTGCTCTACGACCGTGTGAAGCTATTGACTTACCAGACACGGGAAAAACATGCCCATGCTACCCAACCATGTCAACGCACTACCTTTTCAGGAACGGGCGTGGCATCTGGAAAACGGGTGTGGGTGAACCAACACACCTAGACACACGGTCGTGCAATGCGGCCGTGTAATTCAACACACCCTCGGTACACGGGCATGGGAAAATGTCAGAAGCCAAAATTCTATTTAAACCCCACTCCCTCCCCTCTTCTTCCTCACCCTCCTTCCTCATTTCTTTCTTCCTTCTTCTTATCATGTTTCCTCTCTTTCCTTTTCTTCTAACACTCATATAACTCTTGAGGAACCAAAACCATGACGAAGAAGAGTAAAAGGCCAACCACAGTCTCCTCAAAGGAGATTGATTCACATGAGTTCATGCCGAGCCTTCAAATTTTTTGATAAGCTAAGGGTCTTTGAGACAATTTAGTTTTTATTTTTCTTTTCTCTTTTGCTTCAATTTCCTTATCTTTACTTCTTCTACTCAATTTAGTTTATTTTGTTTTAGTTTCTTGGTTTTCGATTCTAAAGATTGCTTGGGAATCATACCAGAACCACGACCATAGCCCCTCCGTTGCCTTAGAAGTCACACCCACTTCGCGAACCATCTATCAATAAGGACTCCTTAGTCCATTAATCTTTTCTTTGAATTTTAGTTTTCTTCTTAGTATCCTTCTCTTTATTTTTCTTGTGCTAAATTATATTATTAGTATATTTTTAATGTTTCTTTAGATTTCCTAGCTATATCTTCCCAGGCTACCCAATCTCTTCATCTAGCACAATGCTTGTCAGTAGCCACCTCACCAGGTCCATAGAAAATGCCACCACCTCTAACTCGACAAGGGAACAAGGAATCCATCCAAAAATTTAGGAAGTGTTACTTCTCCCCTTCTCTTATGATTTTATTAGTACTTGGTTGTTTATCTATCTTTGTACATTGAGGACAATGTACATCTTAAGTGTGGGGGTAAAAGTACCTAACTTTTTGCATTATTCCAAAATCTTGAATTTTAGTCTTGTTCCTAAGTAATTTTCTTATATTATTAATTAGGGTGAAATTTCTGATGATTTATGATTTTTATTGATATGTTTTTGAGTAAGTCATTGATAATTGTGCATTAATGATTAAATTTGAAGAATACTAGAGAATCAAGCATGATAAGTCTATTTTTCAAGAATAAAAAAATTCCTAGGTTGTTAAACTAAATTTGAATATTACCTTCAAGTTTGAAATTTACAGGGATTGATATCAAATACTCATAATTTTTGTGAGATTTTGAGCCTTATAGAGCATCTTCGTGCTCACTTTATTGATTATGAGTGTGTCAACACTGAATTGTTATTCTAGAACTTGCCTTGATTATACATGTCGAGACCACATTAATTGATTTGACATACTGAGATGATAAAGGCACCTAGGTTTTAACCTATTCACTCCACTAAAAAGTCTACCTTCACAAATTAACCCTTAGTGAACCCATTTGATCCTAATAACCCTTTTTATTGATTCACCCGCTAATATTTATCCAAAACCCTTTGTATTTATTATCACCATTCCTTTGACTACCCTTCTATCGAGAATCGATTTGACCAGTTGCCTAATTACTTTATTTCAGTTGATATAGTTAATTCTTATATTATGTATTTACTTGATTTTTTCTTAAAAAATCAAATCGATCAAAGTATATTCAATATAAAAAGAAAAAAATGAAGTATATTCATTATTAGTTCTATGTTTTAAGAGCATGTACATTTAAATTCAGCATCTTGAAGAAAAAGCTCGTATTATTAGTATTTTCATATGATGTAATTATTTAGATTATTAGTTCAATTATTTTTCTAAAATTTAGGTAAGTTGTCAATTCAATCTCGATTCTAAACCTTCTAATTCAGCCTTTATCCACACCTTTAACCTAAACTCCGTTACAACCCTGTCAAAGACCTTTTGATTTGTGTATCATCTCATATTACAGTGGTGGAGATTTGATTTTCATGCAAGCCTATGGGATTAACTTTTCAGGTTCGACTGTTGAGTGCTTAATTGTGAACCTTAAAACACTTTGAGTGATTTGAGTGAATCTTTAGTGAGGATGTCAATCCTTGCCGGTTTTGAATTAAAGGTAATTATTTAGATAAGGAGAGACACCTATGTTTTCGTGCTACAAACATATGACTTATATTGTTTGAATCTTTAGGAGTCTTTGAGTTAAATTGTCCATGTATAAATTATCTGTGAATTATGATGAGGCATTGTTGATAGGAATTGTGAATTATGGAAAGTTCATTTTAATTATAAAGTATCATGCATTCATAGATCTCATTCAACACGAGTAATAATAACAACTTACCCGGCATCGATGCTTTTACCCACAAGGGTACTTTGGTAATCATTGTCGGTATTCCGCTTTTAACAACACATAACATATAACATATTACGAAAGAAAGTGTGTAAGAGTTACACACTGTTTTAAATTAACGCCTTTCTACGCTACTTTGGCGTTGGTTTACAGATCCAACCTCAGAACACCTCGGTTTTTAGGGCTATCTGCAGTTGTGTGTAATTCAAGTGTTAGTAGGTTTTTGGAGCGCTTGGATGAGTTTTAGGACTTTAGAAATGCTCTTGATTCAAGGAGAAGGTTTTAGAAAAATTTTAGATTTTGGTATAAAAAGGGAAATAGGCAAGTAGGCTTTAAAATAAATTGGTGGAATTTAGGACACAAGAAAGGCCTTGGTAGAGTGGCAAGGGAGGTGCTAGTTGGGCATAAGGGAGTGACACCTCATGCATGCTAAGAGGGCCTGGTTCGAGTCCAGCGGCAACAAGGGTATTTTATTTTGCATGTTGGCGTTAAAAGAAATTTGGCGAGCCAAGAAGGGTTCAAAGAATTGTGGGGGCGTAGTGGGCAAGAAAGATAGGCTGGTAAAGTGGCTTGGGGCATTGTAAGGAGGGCTTGTGCAGTCGTGGGTTCAAGGCACAAGGGAAGCGTAATGTTGATATTTATTTTTGCAAGTGGCGTAAAGCGTAGAAGGCTTAAAAGAATTTGGTGGCGCATGTAGACATAATAACGCTTTGGTATGAATGGCCTGGGCGTTGTTTGGGAGCTTGTTCCACTGTCTGCGTTCGAACCATGGAGGTTGCGGTGGGGTTTTTTTCTTCTTTTCCGCTGAATAGCGTGAAGGTGGACAAGCAGTGGTTTAAGCATTTTGAATTCTATTGGTGGTGGCCTTTGTTATCTATTTATTTTGGATATACATAAGATGATTTTATTTAGTTTAAAATTAGTAAATAGAGATAACGTTGCTGGTGGTTTAATTCTTTTTTTATATGATATGGATAATTGGTTGGCTAATTCAAATCAAATTGAATTAGTGGCCTGGAGCTTTTGAAGTAGCAAATTAAAGTAGAGTCTCCAAGGGGAAGCATGTGCTTAAATTGCTATTTAAATGGGCGCTTTCTTCCATAAATTTCTTTTGACCTTTGCTCAATTCTTTTAGTCCACATTTGGTGCATTTTGGTCAACCATAGTCTTGTGTACCTAGTCAAGGTTCAAGTGGAATTTTCTTATTTTCACCTTGAAACCAAATCCTCCCAAGCAAAGATATACCCTTGCCGATTTCTTCTTTGACCATTTATTCAAGGGTTGCTTTTATTAATTCTCTTTTAATCCCTTGATAGTCAAACCTTTAGCCTCCACCTCTCTTTTATTTTATCAAGTTTGAAGTCAACCTGAAGTGGGTGTCATCGACATCTAAAGATTGTAGGTAAGTATTCTAGTTATTTTGGTTAGTAGGCAAAACCAATGGTTGGCCTTAGTGTGGGTTGGTCAATGCTCTATAGACTATAAGTGATGTGTTTTGCTTGTTTGTAGCCGCCGCCAGGAGTCTAAAGGAAAGTCTCGAATTGTTTGAACTCACCAAGGTAAGGGTGGTAAGGTATTCTACCAAAGGGCCTTTCCATGGATTTTTGTATGGCCGATTCTAATGGTCTTGTGTATGTGATTTTCGCAATTCCATTGGTGTTTTGATTCAATTAAAAGGGTAAGTGGTTTGATATTCGCCTTGGGCCATTGATTGTGTTTTGGTGTTGACCAATGGTGACTATGGTTTATAGGGCAATCGATAGAAGCAAAGGGAGCCTTCTGGATCTCAAGATTTTGTAAGGATGTTATTAGGTGATCTAAATTCAATAATAGTAGATTATGACTTGTTGATTAATGGTGTGATTCGATTAAGTGTCGATGGATGCAAGTGCTACCAAGAGGGAAAGGGAAAGCTCCCATCCCGAAGTTCAAAAGAGATCGGTTTCACAGACGAGATTGGCCACCGGGTGTGGGCGCAATGTAAAACGATAAGCAATAATGATAGTCTCGCTAACCGATAGCGCCGGATCGAGGGATTGAGCTTCGTGTTATAAGGTGTGTGATTAACCCATCGATTTTCGTATATGATATGTATGCGATAGGTGTAAGTGTTAAATATGTGTTAATAAGTACAAAGGACTATGTGAACCGGACACCTTAAAGCGGTATGTCGATAAACAAAGTTAGTATCAAATTTGTTGAGATGTGGTTATTAATACGCAGTATGTGAGTATGTCTATGAATATGAATGTATGCCTCGAATATCATGTACATGCTTTATTCATTATGTCATTATATTATGTTACATGTGCATGGGTGGGTTTTGAAAGAAGGTACGGTGTACTTCGAGTACGTGGTTGATGTCGACTTTGTGCTACATCGTGATTGGCGCCGATCGAGGTCGCGTTGTGGATCTTTGCGATTTGGTTCGCGGGTTACCTTGATTGATATCGGCTTTATGCCATATCGTGGCTTGATGGATTGCTGTGTGCTCCATCGTGGATTGATGTTAGCTATACGCTACATCGTGGATGGCATTGGTTGCCTTTTTGGAGGGAAAAGGAGAGGGTGACTCGATAGTCCCCTGGTGTGTGGTAGGCTGGTTAAGGGGGTGTGTAGCGGATGGACCCTAGGTTTGGGTTGGGTGCACTTTGCATAATTTTATTTGATATGTGGATTAATATGGAAATGGGCCAAGCCCAATATGAAATATGAATAGGTATGTTTTGAGAACATACGTGGAAATGGGCCAAGCCCAGTAATCAGTGGATTAATGAGAAAAGGGCCTAGCCCAGTACTTGAATGTGGATTGAATGAGGGCCAAGCCCAGATTGTGGTAATGTCTAAATGATTATATTTATATGTTGCATTTGATAATTGGGTTAATTTGTGGCTAGCATGTGGGTGGATATCAGTGGTTTTAATTACACACTGAGTCTGTATGACTCACCCAATTATTTATCCAACATCGCAGGTGACTTGTTGATCGGACCGGGTTGGAGAGGATGCAAGGTGGCCCATGCAGAAGGAGATTAATTTAATTATTTTTAAGAAATTTTTAATACTAAATGTTTTGTTTAATTTTGGTTGTAATAAGGGCCACTTTTATTTAAAGTGATCTATTTATGATTATTGAAGTTTATATTATACTTAGATATATTTTCTTCAAATGATTTATAATATAATAAATTATCATAAAGTTTTAATTTAAACCCAACTTATTATTTAATAATTTTAGTGGACACACTTTCCAAAAGTTAACAAAATTTTCAAGTTTATTCTAAAGTCAAAGATTTCCCAACCGCTTTTCCAAGTGACATACCAGATCCGGCTGTGGCTTGTGGGCGGGTTTGGGGATGTTACAGATTGGTATCGAGCCCTTGCTCAAAACTCTATTTGAGGGTTTTGGGTCTGAAACATTTTTAAAATGGGCTTTTCAAAATATGGGTTTTATGAAATATTTCTCAAAGTTATTCGCATGGCACTTGTACTTCTCAATTCAAGTCCACCGTAAGTACTTTGACTTTTGAAGTGCTTTACTATTATGAACTGTTATGGGCTTAGTTGGGCTCAGAGAATAGAATGATAGGCTATTGGACCCTAGGACTAGTCTACTCAAACATGTGCATAAGACTTAAGGCTACTAAACAAACTCAGAAAGTAAGTCGCCGTGTTAAGGTGTGGCAACCTCATGCCAAGCATGTCTAGGAGTGGTATTCATGGGAGCTTGGTATTTAAGCAATCGCGTGACTCACCTCCTCTCCACTTGAATCCTACCTGGCAGCGTAGCTACTGGCTCACCTTAACCAAGAGGACTTGTTCACAGTCAACCAATTATTAAAACCCGAAAGGGATTAGCCTTTATTGCTTTAAAATTCTTGGTTTTAAAATTTTCAAATTTACCCTTTTGGTTTGTAAACCCTAAATCTGGTTTTGAAAAAAAGTGTTTTTCTCGATTTACCCAAAATTACCAAAATGTTTCTAATGGCAAAATTACAAAATGCCTCAGATTATAAAATTACCACATACCTCAACTTTTGTTAAAATGATTTTACTTTGCAAAATATTAAAATCTCTAGTTTTCAAAATATCAATATACCCGATTTGGGAAAATTTACTAAAATACCCACGTGTTGAAAATTACTAAAATGCCCTCGACTTTCAAAATTTCCGAGTTAATCCCAATTTTAATAAAATTCTCTCACTTTGCAAAAGTACCCAATTTTTGTATTTCAAAATAACACCCTAATTTTGAAATTTATAAAATTACCTCGTTGACAAAATTACCAAAATACCCCGGTTTCCAAAATTCTCAGATTCTAATTTGACAAATTTTTTAGAAATACCTCTAGTGTCCCGGTTTATTAAAGTTTTAAAATTTTTCGGTTTATTCAAATGTCCTCAGAGGAAAATGACCGATATACCGGGGGGTAAACGCGTAAATGTCCGAATAGTGAATGTGTGTGGTAGATACCACCGAATGTGCCTTTACCGAGGAAGGAATGTGTTCTTGTTGATGAACGGATGTGTGTGTGAATGTGTCTTCATTGAGAAATGAAGGTGTCTCTCTGATGAATGTGAAAGTGATTCTCCGAGTTAGAGTAGTAAAACTCGAATCAACCCTTGTGTGATCGAAAGAACTACTTCTAAAATCTTTCATTCATAAAATATGCTCATGGTTAAATAGTGGAACAATTACTAATGCATAAAACTTAATCGATAAATCAAGACAATAGAGATGAGTTCTAGGGACGCAGAGAGGTAGAATGGCAAGATTTGAACCGATAGGTCCGCCATGGGTCGAAATGAAGTGCCGCCAAAGAAGGGACGGAGGAGCAAGATCGACCGAGAAGATGACGCAATATCGCGGGCCATGTTATGAAAAGCTAGAGCGAGTAGCGGAGTTAGTAGGGAAATGGAACTCTAAGCTCAGATCGGAAAGGCTTAGATCAAACGGAGCCGAGATCTTTGTAGAGAGTGTTGGAGTAGCTCCTAACGTAGGTAGTATTGGCTAGAAGCAATGAAAGAATCATGGACGATTTGGATTGCACCAATGAAGAAAAGCTAAAGGGTGTTGTTTGCTGCTTCGACGAAGCTTATCGCTGGTGGCTCACCGTCAAACAAGGTGTACCGCGGATCGACCGATTGGGATTTCTTTAAGGCCAAGTTCAAGGAAAGTATGTAGAAGCCGCTTATTTGACTCGCAAAGGAAAGCGCTTTAAATCTAGTGCAAGGAATAAGTCGATAGCGGAATACGGTTGAGTTTAGGCGACTAAGTCAAGACGCCGAGGAATCGTGGCTACCGACACGAAAGGAGTGTTCGATTCAAGATGGGCTACGAGATGAGTTGCGAGAGTTGATCGCCCAAGATGCAGAAAGAGACTTTGCCATTTTAGTGGAGAAAGCCTGATCGTCAAGAGGTTAAGAAGACTATCGTGAGAACCGAGAAAGGAATAGGAACGAGAATAAGAGAAGGGTTGGACCGTCAAGATCGCTTGGAGATGCTCGTAAAAGACCGAGAGTTGAGAATACTGACGCCCACCGTATCGCCGCTTGTCGAGAATCGAATCGCCCTTGTGCTCGGTGTGGAAGACCTCACACAGGAGAGTGTTGGGGAAATAGTAAAGAATGCTTTGGTGTGGATCTAAGGCACATCCGTTAAGAATTGTCCTCGAGCGACGAGGGGTGGTGGTTCGAGCCATGAGGAATGGTTCCACCAAAGTCAACCAAGGATGTAATATCGTAAGCCCTTTGCTTTGGTATATGCTCCGATTGCTTTGCTTGCTTGTGAATTAGTCTTTTCTCGTGTTGCTAAGAGAGGTGTTTTGAATTTTGAGTGCAAACTTAGAAACTGGTTCAGAGTGCAAAGATAAGCGTAAGGTGGTAAGATAGGTTGTACGACGTTTCGTTAGTAAAGTAATTTCGAGGACGAAATTATTTTAAGGAGGGTAGAATTGTAACACCGGTTTTAGGGCTATGCAGTTGTGTGTAATTCAAGTGTTAGTAGGTTTTGGGAGCGCTTGGATGAGTTTTAGGGACTTTAGAAATGCTCTGATTGAAGGAGAAGGTTTTAGAAAATTTTAGATTTTGGTATAAAAAGGGAAATAGGGCAAGTAGGCTTTAAAATAAATTGGTGGAATTTAGGACACAAGAAAGGCCTTGGTAGAGTGGCAAGGAGGTGCTAGTTGGGCATAAGGGAGTGACACCTCATGCATGCTAAGAGGGCCTGGTTCGAGTCCAAAGCAACAAGGGTGTTTTATTTTGCATGTTGGCGTTAAAAGAAGGGCTGAGCTAAGAAGGGTTCAAAGAATTGTGGGGCGTTAGTGGGCAAGAAAGATAGGTGGTAAAGTGGCTTGGGGCATTGTAAGGAGGGCTTGTGCAGTCGTGGGTTCAAGGCAAGGGAAGCGTAATGTTGGATATTTATTTTGCAAGTCATGAAGGCGTAGAAGGCTTAAAAGAATTTGGTGGCGCATGTAGGACATAATAACGCTTTGGTCGAATGGCCTGGGCGCTGTTTGGGAGCTTGTTCCACTGTGTCCTGCTCGAACCATGGAGGTTGCAGTGGGGTTTTTCTTCTTTTTACCGCTGAATAGCGTGAAGGTGGACAAGCAGCAGTGGTTTAAGCATTTTGAATTTACCGGTGGTGGCCTTTGTTATCTATTTATTTTGATAGACATAAGATGATTTTATTTAGTTTAAAATTAGTAAATAGAGATAATAATTGCGGTGGTTTAATTTTTTTTTATATGATATGGATAATTGGTTGGCTAATTCAAATCAAATTGAATTAGTGGTCTGAGCTTTTGAAGTAGCAATTAAAGTGGAGTCTCCAAGGGGAAGCATGTGCCTAAATTGCTATTTAAATGGGCGCTTTTCTTCCATAAATTTCTTTTGACCTTTGTCAATTCTTTTAGTCCACATTTGGTGCATTTTGGTCACCATAGTCTTGTGTACCTAGTCAAGGTTCAAGTGGAATTTTCTTATTTTTCTACCTTGAAACCAAATCCTCCCAAGCAAAGATATACCCTTGCCGATTTCTTCTTTGACCATTTATTCAAGGTTGCTTTTTATTAATTTCTTTAATCCCTTGATAGTCGAAACCTTTAGCCTCCACCTCTTTTTATTTTATCAAGTTTGAAGTCGAACCGTGAAGTGGGGTCATTTCGACATCTAAAGATTGTAGGTAAGTATTCTAGTTATTTTGGTTAGTGGGCAAACCGAATGGTTGGCCTTAGTGTGGTTGGTAAATGCTCTATAGACTATAAGTGATGTGTTTTGCTTGTTTGTAGCCGCCAAGGAGTCTAAAGGAAAGTCTCGAATTGTTTGAACTCACCAAGGTAAGGGGTGGCAAGGTATTCGGCCAAAGGGGCCTTTCCATGGATTTTTGTATGGCCGATTCTAATGGTCTTGTGTACAGGGATTTTCGGCAATTCCATTGGTGTTTCGGGATTCAATTAAAAGGGGTAAGTGGTTTGATATTCGGCCTTGGGCCATTGATTGTGTTTTGGTGTTGACCGAATGGTGACTATGGTTTATAGGGCAATCGATAGAAGCAAAGGGGAGCCTTCGGGATCTCAGTATTTCGGTAAGGATGTTATTAGGTGATCTAAATTCAATAATAGTAGATTATGACTTGTTGATTAATGGTGTGATTCGATTAAGTGTCGATGGATGCAAGTGCTACCAAGAGGGAAAGGGAAAGCTCCCATCCCGAAGTTCAAAAGAGATCGGTTTCATTGCAGACGAGATTGGCCACCGGTGTGGACGGCAATGTAAAACGATAAGCAATAATTCGTAGTCTCGCTAACCGATAGCGCGGGATCGAGGGATTGAGCTTCGAGTTATAAGGTGTGTGATTAACCCATCGATTTCCGGTATATGATATGTATGCGATAGGTGTAAGTGTTAAATATGTGTTAATAAGTGCGTTGACTATGTGAACCTGGATACCCTTAAAGGGTATGTCGATAAACAAAGTTAGTATCAAATTTGTTGAGATGTGGTTATTAATACGTGTATGTGAGTATGTCTATGAATATGAATGTATGCCCAATATCATGTACATGCTTTATTCATTATGTCATTATATTATGTTACATGTGCATGGGTGGGTTTTTGAAAGAAGGTACGTGTACTTCGAGTACGTGGTTGATGTCACTTTGTGCTACATCGTGGATTGGCGCCGATCGAGGTCGCGTTGTGGATCTTTGCGATTTAGTTCGCGTGGTTACCTTGATTGATATCCGCTTTATGCCATATCGTGGCTTGATGGATTGTCGTGTGCTCCATCGTGATTGATGTTAGCTATACGCTACATCGTGGATGGCATTGGTTGCCTTTTTGAGGGAAAGGAGAGGGTGACTCGATAGTCCCCCGTGTGTGGTAGGTCGGTTAAGGGGGTGTAGCGGATGGACCCTAGGTTTGGGTTGGGTGCACTTTGCATAATTTTATTTGATATGTGGATTAATATGGAAATGGGCCAAGCCCAATATGAAATATGAATAGGTATGTTTTGAGAACATACGTGAAATGGGCCAAGCCCAAGAATCGGGATTAATGAGAAAAGGGCCTAGCCCAAGATTTGAATGTGGATTGAATGAGGCCAAGCCTGTTTGTGGTAATGTCTAAATGATTATATTTATATGTTGCATTTGATAATTGGGTTAATTTGTGGCTAGCATGTGGGTGGATATCGCTGGTTTTAATTACACACCGAGTCTCAGATGACTCACCCAATTATTTATCCAACATCGCAGTGACTTGTTGATCGGACCGGTTGGAGAGGATGCAAGGTGGCCCATGCGTATGAGATTAATTTAATTATTTTAAGAAATTTTAATACTAAATGTTTTGTTTAATTTTGGTTGTAATAAGGCCACTTTTATTTAAAGTGATCTATTTATGATTATTGAAGTTTATATTATACTTAGATATATTTTCTTCAAATGATTTATAATATAATAAATTATCATAAAGTTTTAATTTAAACCCACTTTATTATTTAATAATTTTAGTGGACACACTTTCCAAAAGTTAACAAAATTTTCAAGTTTATTCTAAAGTCAAAGATTTCACACCCCCGCAGTACATACCATCCTGTCTTGTGGCTATGTTACAAACCCTCCTATTGCTCGATCTGTTATTAGCGCCCACAATAATCCTTAGTCACTTAACCAATCAAACGATGAGATTTAACTACTTAAATAATTATAACAATCGAAATGAACCTTTACCTAATCAACTCGAAAGTCTTTAAGAAAGCTTCACACCCCACCTACATTCGCCAACACCAAAATATCAATCCGATCCTTTACTCGGAACCATATGACATTCGACCAACCATAATGAACAAGAAAACCATTCGACCAACCTTAATTGAACAAGAAAGGCCATTCGGCCCAACCTACCATCAACCTACCTTCGGCTTTTCCACCAAATCAAGACTTCGACTCACCGATAGGCGATTCTACTTCTATGGATAGAGATGGGAAATCGACAAGCCTTAGAACAAGTGATTTGGATTAGAACTTGATAGAAATAAAGAAATCACAAAGGAAAGAAATCCCAAAACTCACCAGATTACAGAGGAGTATTTGGCTTATGATGAACCTTCGGGAAACAGAGAAACCACCTTGATGATTCGACTATGGAGGAAGATGATCAGAGGGGAGTGGGTTTTGAAAGAAAACTATTTGAAGAAAGAAAGAAAGTGTTGAGAGGTGGCGGCAAGGAAAAAACAAGAAAGTTTGAGAAAAGGAGGAGAGGATTTTCATTAGCAAAGTAGATGGATGAAAAAATGAAAGAAAGATGAGTGCTTTGGCTACAAAATTCAGCTACACAAGCACTCTCCTCAGAGTTGGAGTTTCGGCCAACTCTCTCCCTCCTGATAACCTTTATCCATCTAGATAACCCAATTCCTCTCTCACCTCCAACAGAGACCACCTTCAAACCAACTCTCTTCCCTTAATTATCACCTTTTAATCATAAAATAAAAGAATAAACACTCCTAAATGGTAGCTAGGTGCCGCCCAACCCCTTCCCTAGGAGTGCCAATTTTACCCATCCATTTGGGCTTCAAGTGGCCACATATGGCCCAATAATCCCCCCTAAGTGGCGCCACCTTAATGGCCACTCAAAGCACTCCAGATTTTTGGGCCACGAGCCCAGCTTGCTACTAACATAATAATTTAAATTAAAAATACTACTAACTTTCTTTTTAAACAATTTAACTTTGATTTAAGCCCAAACCTGGCCCAATCCAAACCTCAAAGCCTTCACCTACTAATTTAGTCATGCAACGATCAAATGCATGAACCCACAAAATCGGGATATTACGCTTCTACCCCTTAAAATAAATTTTGGCCTTGAAATTTACTCCGTCAAAAGAGTTGAGGGTATTGTCGACGATAATATCCTTCGGCCCCATGTCGCTTCCTCGATCCATGGTTCAGCCATAGTACCTTTACCAAAGGAATGATTTCCACGTAAAAGCTTAACATCCCAATCTAGGATCTACATGTGTTCCTCCCTAAAAGACAAGTCCGGCTCACCTCAATCTCTTCCACTAGCACAACATGCGATTTGATCCGAAGCGATAGCGCCTAAGCATAGAAACATGGAACACGCTAGGATTTGACTCAACTCGTGGCAACTCAAGTCGATAAGCCACCGGTCCTACTCGCTTTTAACACCCGATAAGGCCCGATAAATCTAGGGCTCAACTTGCCTTTCCTACCGAATCTCAGACCTTCTTCCACGACAACACCTTCAAGAAAACCTCATACCTTCAAAGAAACTCTATATCTTTTTCGCTTGAGATCGAGATAAGACTTCGCCCATCCGAGGCTTCTTTCAAACGAGCTCGAATCACTTGCACCTTATCCCCTGTCTCTGTAACCAGCTCTAGACCCAATAACCGTCGCTCTCTCAATTTCGTCCAACACGTAGGGGTACGACACTTCCGACCATATAACGCTTCAGATGGAGCCATCTTAATACTCTCCGATAACTATTTTTATATCGCGAACTCGCCAACGGCAGAATTCTTCCCAACCGCTCTTGAAATCCAAGACACATCCCCTTAGCATGTCCTCCAAAACTTGAATCACCCTCTCCGATTGTCCATCTGACTGGGGATGGAATGTCGTACTGAAATCTAATCTTGTGCCTAGTGCCTGGTGCAAAGCTTTCCAGAACCTTGACGTAAACCTTGGGTCTCTGTCTGAAATAATTGACACTGGCACCCCATGCAACCTTACAATCTCTTCTACATATAATTTTGCTAGCTTCTGAAGAGAAAAATCCATACATATAGGTATGAAATGAGCCGACTTTGTCAGACGGTCCACAATCACCCAAATTGAATCCTTCTTGGTAGGCGTCAGGGGTAGCCCACTCACAAAATCCATTGTAATCCTTTCCTACTTCCATTGTGGAATCTTAATCGGTTGCAACAATCTCGAGGGTAATCGATGTTCACTTTTAACTCTGACATGTCGACACTTGCTCACAAATTTCATTATTTCACGCTTAAGGCCCTGCCACCAAAATTGCTTCTTGCAAATCTCGGTACATCTTACTACCTCCTGGATGCATAGCATATGGATCTGCTATGTGCCTCTTGCAAAATCTTCCGCTTTAACTCCACATCCTTAGGCATACACACCTTCCCTTGAAAACACAAAGACTCCATCACTATTCAAGCTATACCCTTCCAATTCACCATTCAAGATTTGCAACCATCGAGCACTTAAAACTTCATCCGCTAGTTGTTTTTCCTTAACCTCGTTAATCCACGCTATTTACTTGCAATTTCGCTAATGTGTTCCCATCCTCATATAGACTAAGGTGAGCAAACATGGCTTTTAAATCGCCACCACCTTACGGCTCAAGGCGCCTGCTACCACATTAGCCTTTCCGGGTGGTATTCAATTGAGAAGTCATAGTCCTTAATGACTTAATCCACCTCCTTTGCCTCAAATTTAACTCTTTCTCGTAAGAAGGTACTTCAAACTCTTGTGGTCGATATACCATGCACTTTTCTCGATACAAGTAATGTCTCTAAATTTTCAAATAAAAACTATCGCAGCCAATTCCGGATCATGCGTCGGATAGTTCACTTCATGAGGTCTTAACTGTCGAGAAACGTATGCTACCACTTTTCCTTCTTGCATCAACACACAACCCAATCCTGTGTGGGATGCATCACAATAAATCGCAAATTTCTTTCCGACTTCCGATTGAATTAACACCAAGGCCTCTATCAGAATCTTTTTTAACTTTTCAAAACTTTCCTGTTGCTTGTCTGACCACACAAATGGAACCCCTTTCCTTAGTAACTTGGTTAACAGTGCTGCAATCAGAGAAAATCCTTCCACGAACCTCCGGTAATACCCTGCTAGCCCTAGAAAACTCCGAATCTTCGCCACAGACTTCGGTGGCTTCCAATCCAAAACGGCCTCAATCTTTCGAGGGTCCACTCTAATCCCCTCAGCTGATACTACGTGACCCAAAAAAGTAACCTCCTTCAGCCAGAACTCGCACTTACTAAACTTGGCGTATAAACACTTTTCCCTTAGAATCTGCAACACCACTCGTAAAAGCGCTTCATGCTCCTCCTCTGATTTTGAGTACACCAAAATATCATCGATAAATACTACGACGAACTGATCCAAATACGGCTGGAACACCCAGTTCATCATATCCATAAACGCTGCTGGTGTGTTCGTCAACCCGAACGGCATAACCAAAAAGTCATAATGCCCGTATCGAGTACGAAATGTCGTCTTATGGATATCCGCCTCCTTTACCTTAAGTTGGTGATACCCCAACCTCAAATTTATCTTGGAAAATACGAATGCCCCCTTAAGTTGGTCGAATAAGTCGTCTATCCTAGGCAAAGGGTACTTGTTCTTAATCGTCAATTTATTCAACTGACGATAGTCTATGCACATACGCATCGACCCGTCCTTCTTCTTAACAAAGAGTACCGACGCTCCCCACGGAGACGCACTTGGCCGGATGAAACCCCGATCCAACAAATCCTGAATATGTGCTTTCAACTTTACCAATTCCTTTGGCGCTATCCTATACGGAGCAATGGACACTGGCGCTGTTCCCGGTAGAAGGTCTATACCGAACTCCACTTCTCGATCCGAGGGCAACCCCGGAAGCTCTTCTGAAAAGACATCAACAAACTCATTTACTGCCCAAACACTTTCTATAGCCGGTTCCTGACCTTCCAAAGCAAAACATAAACTACAAACGCCTCACATCCTTTCCTTACCATCTTCTCCTCTTTCAGCGCGGACACTACATTAGATAGGTAATTCCTTCTCTCACCTATCATTACCACCTCTACACCTCGACCATTTTCAAAGACCATGAGCTTAGTCAAGACAGTCTAATTTCACCGGTACTTAACCAACCAATATATTCCTAAGATTAAATCGAACTCCCCAAAGGGTAGTTCCATCAAATCCGCTTGAAACACGACCCCTTGAAGTTCTAGGGGTACATCCCTATATAGTTTGTCTACCACCACAGAGTGTCCTAGAGGGCTAACTACCATCATCTTCCTAGCAGATATCTCATAGGCTAAGTTCAGAGTTCCTACCACCCTACTAGCAACATACGAGTGTGTCGAACCAATATCAATTAAAGCAATGTAAGGTAGCCTAGAAATTATAAACGTATCGGTTATGACGTCCGGTGCGTCGCCTTCTCTCGACGCTTGGTCACAGAGACCAACCCAGTTGCCTAGCATTAGCCCTTCCAAAGACTCTCGCTAGTGCTCCACGACCTCGACTATTGCCATTACCATTACCCCTAGCCTTACCTCGACCCTCCGTGGTTGTTTGGCCATCTCTCCGAATTGACCATGTCCTTGACCTCGGCTTTGATCCTAGCTAACTTCTACTGACAAATCCCTTACCCGATGCTCCATTGACCAAGACTCAAAACATCCTCTATTACCAAACCCAACATTCACCCAAATGAGACTTTCCATATCAAACACACCTGGGTGGCTAATCGAGTAGCAAAGAAGAAGCCTCGCAGCCTTGATCCAAATTTCCCACCAAATCCAGTCCTTTTTTGAGCACTTCCTCCAGACCCTGATGGCCCAAAACTCTTCTTATCCTTGCCCTTATCCTGATTCTGTTTCTCGGTCTACTTCACCTCCTCACTATTCGCCTTTTCCACAAAACGATAAATTCCTTTCACGCTAAGGTGCAATCAACACCCGCACTCATCTCTCAAATTCGCCCTTGAACCTAACACAATACTCATGTTTCAGAGCTACCATACCCCGAGCATACCTACTCAACCTCAAAATTTAGCCTCGTGCTCGGTGCATCGACTTATTCCCTTGTACCAAATTTAGGAATGCCCTACGTTACAAGATCAAGATAGCTAGTCCCATATACTTCCTCCGATAGTCGCCTCGAATAATCCTGTGATATCACCGCGACTACACCATCCTTAACCGTGAGCCACCACTAGTACGGCTCATCCCGAGAAGAGACACTATCCCTTTCAACTTCTCCTCACCGAGAAGTTTAAATCACCCATTATTCGCTCTGTTGCCTCCAACCAATACTCGGCGATGATTCTGAGCTACACCAACACCCCCTAAACACCTCCACTCCATTAGCTCGGAGTCGTTCAGCCACCAATTTACGAGTTTCTACTCCCCCACTTTCCTCGGTAACTCTTTCTAAAACTTGCAGTACCGCCTGTGATACTACATCATTACCATCGGTCTGGTCTTGAAACTCAGCTTCCGCCATCGATGATCCAAAGATCACATTTTCGGACCCATGGCTGCACCTGCTGGCTCTAACAAAGCCATCCTACCTCTACTACTACCACATCGGTGGACGCCCACGACCTCGTGTACTCATTCTTCTCGCTTGGTTTATCCGTTAAGAATTTTATGAATTATTAACTCTGTTCACTGTTTATCCACGAACAATTTTATGAAAAATAGTTTTTTTTTAAAAGTGATTCTTTCGCATTCAGACCTATCTACAGTTTTCAGTCTTCCTAATACTAGAAAACATGCACATTCAACATTCATACGAGCACATCCATCACCTAGGGGTATTTTTGTCATTTCATTACCCGAGGGTATTTTTGTAATTTTAACCTACAGGGGTATTTTCGTAATTTTCCAAAATATGATTCCGGGTGATTTGGCAAAATAAGGGTATTTTGGTAATTTTGTTTTTCAACTCGAGGGTATTTCAATAATTTTGTAAATTTAGGGGTATTTTGGTAATTTTGTAAATTCGGGGGTATTTCAAAAATTTTACAAATCAAGGTAATTTAGTAGTTTTATAAACCAAGGGTATTTTGGTCACTTTTCAATCTAAGGTAATTTTCACAAATCTAGGGGTTATTTGGTAATTTCAAAACTAGGGTTTTCACAAAACAAAGGTGGTCGGTCCCTTTCGGGTTTTAGTTGTAAGTTTTGGCTCACAACACATCCTCGTAATTAGGGTGAATAGTCACTAGCACCGTGCAGATTCTAGTAAAAAGGAGGTGAGTCACTAAGTACCAAGCTTTTCCTAATCCATTCCTAGACATGCATATGCCTATTGCCACACCTCGGCTTGGCTAAAGTGAACAATCACTATGCACCAAGTAAGATTCTGCAAGAGGAGGTGAGTTACTCTGACCGCTTAAATACCAAGCTCTTCCTGGGATCTACTCCTAGACATGCATATGCTTGTTGCCACACTTTAGCCTTATGACTTTTCTACAGGTTTTGTTTATTACGGTTAAGTCTTATGGATTAGAAAAGTTGTTTGTCTAAACCTAGAGTCCATTGGTACTATCATCCTTAGCTACGTCTAAGCCCACAAAACCCAACAAATATATCACAACAGAAGTTAGGGTACTTACCTAGGTGGATCAGCGCTGGAGACTCAAATGCCATGCTTTCCGAAAGTTAATCGTTTCATAAACCCAAAAACATATTTTGGGCCCTAAGCCCACAATCGAGCTTTTGAACCGGGCTCTGATACCAAAATGTAACACCCTAAACCCAGTCTAAATGCCACAACCAGATCTAACGTGCCACGAAAAGGAAAAATATTTTAAAATCGATTCGTTGATTTTTAAAAAGGGAAAGTCGTTGTAAAACTAATTTTTTTTTTTTAGAAAACGTTGAGGTGTTTTGGAAAGATGCAAAACATGTTGATATTCTGTATTATTTACTTAGGCATGATATATATATATATAAAAAAACAAGTACTTATTTAGTTTTTTTAAAACATTCAATTCTAGCTTAATTAACATAGTAAATATGAACTTTAGAGTCTACTAAATAAAAACAAACCCAAAATAAAGTTTAGGCGGCCTTATTACATAACGTGAACCAAAATTAAACTAAATAACTAAGTTCGAATGAAAATTTTGTGATAAACCAAATGTTGTGCATGGCCACCTCGAGTCTTCTCCTATTTATATCTACGATCTAGGCCCGATCTCGCAAAATGTAATGGAAGGGTGAGTCACCTAGACTCAAGTGTAAGTCCCCATCCCAAATGGAAATATGCTCTTACACAAATTCAGATACAAATATGCATGTCATGCAACCCATCAACCTAGGTATCCATCCATATCTCCCAAATCTACCCCTTGTGGTACCAAACCACTGGTGGTGCCAAACCACTTCGCTAACCGGTTACAAAGAGATACATATGTGGTACCAAACCACTGGTGGTGCCAAACCACTAAGATTTAGTCACGATTTTTATAATTTGTGGGGCCAACCCACTTGTGATACCAAATCACCGTGATAGTCCGATAAATTATACTTCCCCTCCTCTCATCACCCATAACACATAGTTATGCTAACAATATCAAGATGATCATGCTTAACATACAAGATTATGTATACAGAGTATCATGCATTCATAGATCTCATTCAACACGAGTAATAATAACAACTTCCCGGCATCCATGCTTTTACCCACAAGGGTACTTTGGTAATCATTGTTGGCATTCTGGCTTTTAACAACACATAACATATAACATATTACGTAAAGAAAGTGTGTAAGAGTTACACACTTGTTTTTGTACTACTGCCTCTACGCTACTTTGGCGTTGGGTTTACAGATCCAACCCCTCCTATTGCTTGACTGTTATTAGCGTCCACAATAATCCTTAGTCACTTAACCAATCAAATGATGAGATCTAACCACTTAAATAATTATAACACCAAAATGAACCCTTACCTAATCTGTCGAATCCTAAAAGTCTTTGAGAAAGCTTCACACCCTCAACTACATTCAGCCAACACCAAAATATCAATTCGATCCTTTACTCGGGACCACACATGTACCATATGACATTCGGCCAACCATAATGAATAAGAAAAAACTATTCGGCCAACCTTAATTGAACAAGAAAGGCCATTCGGCCCAACCTACCATCAACCTACCTTCGACTTTTCCACCAAATCGGCACTTCGACTCACCGATAGGCAAGATTAAACTTTTATGGACAACGAGGGGAAATCAACAAGCCTTAGAACAAGTGATTTGGATTAGAACTTGATAGAAGTAAAGAAATCACAGGGAAAGAAATCCCAAAACTCACCGGATTACAGAGGAGTATTTGGCTTACGATGAACCTTCGAGAAACACGAGAAACCACCTTGATGATTCAGCTATGGAGGAAGATGATCAGAGGGGAGTGGGTTTTGAAAGAAAAACTATTTGAAGAGAGATAAAGTGTTGGGAGGTGGCGACAAGGAAAATAAAAGAAGAAAGTTTGAGAAAAAGGAGGAGAGGATTTTCGGCTAGCAAAGTAGATGGATAAAAAAATGAAAGAAAGATGAGTGCTTTGGCTACAAAATTTAGCTACACAAGCACTCTCCTCAGAGTTGGAGTTTCGGCCAACTCTCTCCCTCCTGATAACCTTTATCCATCTAGATAACCCAATCCCTATCTCACCTCCAATAGAGACCACTTGCAAACCAACTCTCTTCCCTTAATTATCACCTTTTAATCATAAAAATAAAAGAATAAACACTCTTAAATGGTAGCTAGGTGCCGTCCAACCCCCTTCCCCTAGGAGTACCGAATTTTACCCATCCATTTGGGCTTCAAGTGGCCACATATGGCCCAATAATCCCCCCTAAGTGGCGCCACCTTAATGGCCACTCAAAGCACTCCAGATTTTTAGGCCACGAGCCCAGCTTGCTACTAACATAATAATTTAAATTAAAAATACTACTAACTTTCTTTTTAAATAATTTAACTTTGATTTAAGCCCAAACCTGGCCCAATCCAAACCTCAAAGCCTTCACCTACTAATTTAGCCATGCAACGCATCAAATGTACATACCCACAAAATCAGGATATTACAACTACACAAACCATCAATCTTTTTATTCAAAAGCTCTACCTGGTTTGACAGCATAGTGACTACGTCAAGGTTGAAAACACTGGCAGCTTTTGTCGGCTTTGTCCTCATAACTTGCCACTGATAGTTATTCTGTGCCATCTCTTCAATAAATTTGTAAGCCGCTTTAGGGGCTTTGTTATTTAGGGTTCCATCGGTGGCTGTATGAATAAGCTGCCTAGTTGAGGGGTTCACACCATTATAAAAGGTTTGAACCTGTAGCCACAAGGTTAACCCATGGTAAGGGCACCTTCTTAATAAATCCTTGTATCTCTCCCATGCATCGTAAAGTGTTTCTAAATCCATCTACACAAAAGAAGAAATATCATTCCTCAACTTAGCCGTTTTAGCCGAAAAAAATATTTTAATAAGAACTTTTAGGTCATTTGTTCCCATGTGGTGATTGATCCTCGTGGTAACGAGTTCAACCACTATTTAGCTTTGTTCCTCAATGAAAAGGGAAATAACCAAAGTCGAATGGCATCATCAGAAATGCCATTAATTTTAAACGTATCGCATAATTCCAAAAAGTTCACTAAGTGTGTGTTAGGATCCTCATCCTACAAACCATCAAACTTAATAAACTGTTGTATCATCTGTATAGTGTTAGGTTTCAATTTAAAATTATTTGCAGCAATAGTAGGTCTAACAATACTTGATTCAGTACCGGTTAAACTAGGCTTAGCATAATCATACATAATACGAGGGGCAGGATTTTGATTCACCGATTTTCCATAGCCACTAGAGGTAATGGATTATTTTGATTTTCAACCATCTCTTCAGAAGGATTGGTTATGTTTTCTCGCACTTCCTCTATGTATTGAAAACTTCGCCTAATCTCTTCTATTTCTACAAACGGTTGCCTCGATCTCACTGTCAAAAAGCAATGGTCCTAATGGGTTCCTCCTAGTCATAAACTAGAAAAACCTATCAGAGCAAATAATAGAGAGATTAGAAAACTAAGAATAAAATTAGAAATAAATAAATAAATAAAATAAAAATGACTAAAGTAATAAAAATTGAGCGTTCCTAATAATTCAGTTCCCCGACAATGGCGGCAAAAACTTAATCGTGTCTGAGAGTTTTAATATTTATATAATGAATGATCGAGCTAATCGTGTGTCAGAGTCTTAAAAATTTATAATGAATGATCTAGCCTAAAAACTAACTGTGACAACGACTTGAGGCAAGTGCACCTATCGAATAGTAGTATAGTTTAGTGGCAAGACTGGATTGTCGAACCCAAAGGAACCAAAAGTACTAATACTAACTTTCTTTTTATTATTTAACCAAAGAATTAAAGGAATTGTTGTTTAACCTAAATTAACTAACTACTAAGCTAAATATGCTAATACAAAAAGAATGGATTGGGGAAATACTTGTGGGAAAAACCAATTGATTGAGACAATACCCGAGGAAGAATCCACCTAGACTTCACTTGTTATTTAACTCTAAACTAGACGATTTATTCACTTGACTTGATCCTTAAGATTCTCTAATTTATATTAATACCTCTCTCGAGGCTACTAACGTCTAACCCTAGGTTGATTAGTTGAAATTTCTTTCTAATTAAAGCCCCTAGAATTGCATTAACTTGATCTATGGACTCCCATATTAGGTTTGACCCTAATCCGGTAGATTTTCGTCATCATATCTCTAGGGTTGCAATCAACTCCGCTTAACTATGCTAGATCTACTCTTAGATAGGGTCAATTCCTCATTTGCCTAAGAGCATAAATGATTGAATCAATATCCTAAAATATCAAAACAAGAATTAAGAACACATAGTTAAGAACAAATCAAGAATTTATCATACAGCTCAGAAAACAATAGCAAGATCTGTCTTAGGTTTCATCCCCTCAAGTATTTAAGGGGTTTAATTCATAATCATAAAAGAATACATTTCAGAATAAAATATGAAACAAAACATAAAGAAAACCTTAAAACCCCCTGAAGGAATTGAAGGAAAGATCCTCATTCCTTGAGTATGATTTGGTTTCTTGAGATGAATCAACTGGCTTTATTCGAGTGAATCCCACAATTCGGCCCCTTTGGCTTGGCTCTTTGGCCTAGCTAAATGCCCCTTTAAGGTTGGCCTCTAGGGTGCTTATATAGGATTTTGGAATGGCTTTCTTTGCCTCTAAGTACCCTATTCTGAATAGAATTCAAATAGGTCACGTTAGGGACACGCCCATGGCACACGCCCGTGTAAGTCGAGGCCGGGCCATGTTCGGGCCCAAAGCTCATTAATGAGGCACTACATCCTCCTGAGGTCTTGGGCCCAGTTGTTTTGATTTCATAATTCATCTATTTACTCTAAATGTGTGATTGAAATATGTGTATATTATGGTTTATTACTTTCAGCCCATTTCTCATTCTTTTCATCCTCCAAAAGGTGCTCTCCTAAGTAAAAACATGAAAACAAAGGATTAGGAGCACTTATTTCCACAATTAAATGGATAAATCATTCAAAAGTATGCCAAATGTGGGATTAAAATATATATATATATATTACGGTTTATCAGTGTGCCACATTTGTAAACCTTCCAAAACACTTCAAGAACAGTTTTCTAGAAATTTCAAATATTTTCAAAACCCATTCCACAATAGGGTTGCCCTCAGGGTGTTTAGTTTTAAAACTCGCTCGATACCACTAAATGTAACACCTAAACTCATTTGTAAACCTTCCAAAACACTTCAAGAATAGTTTTCAGAAATTTCAAATATTTTCAAAACCCATTCCACAATGAAGTTTTACAACCCGGCTCGATACTTAGGCGTTATGGTCGAATCCGACGTGTCACATTGAAGGGTCTTTCAAAAATTAGACTTGTCAGTAAAAACTCGTTTCTACGTTTAAAAACCCCTTTTATTATTATTTAACAAATCATCTAGTCAAAGCGTTTGCCTTATTATCTACTATTGTTATAGTAGGTTTATTTAAAAGCCGCTGAAGCTTTTGAAAACTCTAATGTTTAAATTTCGTATATTTGAAAACAGTAATTATTTTGAAATTTTGTCTTCTCCTAAACTAGCAGTTTAAAATAAGTAAGAAAAATCCCAATTAAAAATTTAAACAAACGTACATGGCCTTTTTACATAAACAAAACCCAACACAAACTTTAAATTTAAATAAAAGCAAGTGTAGGACAGCTGCAGTTGTGTGGCCACCTCCGAGCCCCTCACAGCACCAAATCGCCTATGGTTGAGGATTACCAGACAAGAAAAGGAAAGGGTGAGTTTACGAAAACCCAAGATGTAATCCCTATCAATCACCAAGATACAACATGCGATGTGATACCAGGCTCGAGCGCTATTCAAGAATAATACAATGTGGGTCTTAGCCCAACATAGTAATAGTGTGGGCCTTGGCCTAATGCCATATCAGTACAGTGCAATAATGCAACCCATCCCTAATCTAGCCAACACACCACTCTGTACCACCAACACACCATGTAGGGATAAAATCGACCCACCCATCCAACACATCAATATCACAAAGAAGGTTGTCGAGAATGAAGATCATAGCAAAGTCGCCAAGAATAGTATTGCAACAAGGTCGCGATAATAATATATGTGGCAAAGCCACCAACACAGTATACTTCCTTCATAACAGTATCCTAACCCCATGCAGTATGTCATGTCATAAATCATATGTATATGCAGAATGTCATACTCAGTAACAGTCATATACAAATCATGAACACATCAGTCCCCCACCTTTAGGGATATAACAGTCATTTCCATCTATTAGGGGTAAAATAGTCATTTCACCCTTTAGAGGTATTTTGGTTATTTTACCTACTTTGGGGTCTCGGTGTAGATATCGACCTCTCGAAAGGTCTGTAGTCG
Organism: Gossypium rotundifolium; assembly: GCA_025506655.1. Classification (NCBI taxonomy): domain Eukaryota; kingdom Viridiplantae; phylum Streptophyta; class Magnoliopsida; order Malvales; family Malvaceae; genus Gossypium; species Gossypium rotundifolium. Next base: position 4,574,576 of record CP106722.1, on the reverse strand, counting down.
CCTTGAGCGACTCCGATAACCTAAATGGTCATAATAGTGTAAATTGGCCCAAGGCTCATTTCTCGGCCTAAGTGGGCCACACGCTCGTGCAGCCCTTTCAGCCCAGATTTTTCCACGGCTATGAGACCTACATAGCCCAGTCTAGTATTTTTCAAATCGTTGTTTTCATCTGTGTGGGGCCCACGAGCCCATTGGGCCTACACTGCCCCTTTCGGCCCAACGTGACCCATTACGGCCTAAGCCTATAAAAATGCTCATGGAGGCTTCTACAGTTTATCGCCCATGATTCATGGGTTTGGCTTACCACACGAGTAATGATCGCACGCTCGTATGGTCTCAAACGCCGTATTTTTGGCTTTTCAGCTTTTGCCGTTCTACAGTTACAGTGGGGTGTTTACACACTTGCTTGTGAAAACGCACCAAGATCCACGAGCACCAAAACCTACATTCATACAAGGCTTTCCATTAGTCGCTGAACAGTAGGGTTAATCCCCTTCTCTTACACCCTTAACTAAAACTAAAATTAGCACTTGCCTTGATTAACAAATGTGGCTTAGCCCACTTATACCATTGACGAAGGTTGACTACAATCTCTTTGATGGATATCTGCATTACAAACGGATTTTATTAAACAGATTGTTTATTCATGTGGTTTAAATCTACATATGATAACTTACATAATCGTAGAAAGCATTCAGCCTACACTTTAGAATGCTAGCCTACATAGTTACCTTTGATCGAGTGATGAGAGAAAGGTTTCGATGACTTTAATCTCACCTGAAACTCTTTCACTCCTCGAGGAATTTGAATCGTCAGAGAATAGTTGTCAAGAAGAAAACAAAATTGAAGAGATGAAGAGGGAGAGAAAAGTAATATTCGACAAACAATTAACCAAAAAGGGTAGAAGAAGAAGAAAAATCAGAAGAAAAATGCAACACGAAAGTACTTAACACTATTTGGTCAAGGTTTGGAAAAGTAAAGGAGAAAAAAGAAATAGCAAAGAAAAGAGGGGAAGAGGAAAGATGATTCGGCAGAGGAGAGAACCAAAGAGCTATTTGGCCAAACAAAAAAAAAGAATTAAAGGAAGAGCAAAAAAAGAAAATGAATAAACCCGAGAGGTACTCAAAGTCTTAACCAAAATTTGGCACCAAAAGCAAAAAGGTCAAAAGAATACTGATCGAAACCGAAGCAGAAAGAGAGAAAACAACCCAAAAACCCCCAAAACCGGTTATCTGAGTGCCTAGTGGCCAAATTCGACACAAACACTTCCTCTCAATCAAACTTCTTGATTTTCTCCTAGTATCTCTCCCCTTATCCCTCCTTGAATCACTCCACCGATTTCTCCTCAACTCCCCCAACAACTCCATTCAACTTCTATTCAAACTCCCTGTAACACCCCAAACCCAGCCCATGCGTCATGACCGGATCTGGTATGCTACGGGTTGAATCTTGAAAACTTTACTCTAAAGGGTTTTGGAAAAACTTAGTTTATTATAGCCGAATAATCAATTAAATGTGAATTTTTGAAAATAATTTTAATATTTGTGTTGATTGAGTTTGAAAAGCCCATTTATCATTTCAATTTATATTTAAGACTTTGAAAAGAAAACATAAGTTTGTAAAAACCCAACACAAAGGAAATAATTCAAAACCTAAGTTATGGAGGCCTTATTGCAAAAATATTCCCAAAATTAAAACTTAAATGAAAACAAAACCAAAAAAATGTCTATGTAGATAATAGTCTTAATGGCCCTCGAGTCCGCCTTGGCTCCCATGTCCACGAACCATCGCTCATCCGAAAAGTGGGAAAAATAAAAGGGTGAGTCACAAAGACTCAGTGTGTAAATCCCAAAATCACATAAAAGCCTTGGGCCCACAAAAACATTATGGGCCTTGGCCCGTACACAAAGGCAACATAATAATTCATGCAATATGGCCCATCCCAAAACCTAAGAGTCCATCCTCTACACACCCCCGTACCAACCATCACACCGTGGGGATTTCTACAATCAACCCTTCATCCGCTACACACCATATCCATCACTATGTGACTTATGTGGAAAAGCCACCGATCACTATGCGACCTCAGTAATACATTATAGTATTCGACAGCCTTGCTGCCTGTCATAAAGACCGATCACTATGTGACCTATGTAGCAAAGCCACCGATCGCCTCGCGACCTACTCCCCTTCCGTAATCAAACCATCAATCCCATCCCATGCATACATACATACAAGAATCAAAATATTAAGCCATCTAAATAGATCTCATACTTTCACATGCTTCGATACACATAGAAAAGTTTCTATGATTACGTACCTGGCATATCTTGCCTACCCCTTCTGGGTAATACGACTGTTCATACAACCTCTCTTTCCGGCTTTTAGCCCATAACATACACATATATTACAACAATACTTATGTGTTAAGGATCTACACACAATCACGCTAATCAACCCCAGAGGGTATAACGGTAATTTTACCTATCGAGGGTATTTCAGTAATTTACCTACCAAGGCTAATTCGGTAATTTCACAAACTAGGGGTATTTCGGTAATTTTACAAACTAGGGTTATTTCGCTAATTTTACAAACCAGGGGTATTTTCGTCATTTCACTACCCAGGAGTATTTCGATAATTTTAAAAACCAAGGGTATTTTGGTAATTTTGTAAGCCAGGGGTATTTCAGTAATTTACAAACCAGGGGTAATAAGGTATCTTGGTAATTTTGTAAAATAGGGTATTTTGGTACTTTCACAAAATAGTAGGTATTTTGGTACTTTCGCAAAATAGGGGTATTTTAGTAATTTTGCAATCTGAGGGTATTTTGGTAATTTTGCAAATCAGAGGTATTTCAGTCCCTTTCGGGTTTTAGCTATGAACTTTGGCCCATCAACAAGTCCTCACGGCTAAAGTGAACAGACACTACGCACTGTAAGATTCCGAAAAGAGAGGTGGGCCACTAGGTAAGCTTAAGTATCAAGCTCTCCCTAGATCCAATCCTAGACATACGTATGCCCGTTGCCACACCCTAACCCAGCGACTTGTTCACAGACATGTTTAATTAGAGAAATTAAGTCTTATGGAATTTAAGAGTTGTTCAAACTAGGCCTAAGGTCTATAAACCCTAACATACATGTCTACGTCCTCTTAAGCCTATCAAGCCCAAATCACTCCCTTACGGCCCATTAGGCCCAAAACAAATCCAATTCATGTATCATGCATGGCTAATTCAATTCGTATAACCAACCAAACCATTTCATCAATCTTAGCCTCAGGGCCCACCGGGCCCATTTAGCCACTTTCAACTTTTCGGCATTGCCGATATCGTGTGTGTAGTGTTTATACACACCTGGTTACTGCGATGTGCTATCCTATCCTATGCCTTGATCCCACAACAAACCAACCTTCAATCAACCACTCATACTTAATCAAAATATTTACTCAAAAGTCGAAACCTTACCATAACCTTACCGTGTGCCATCGGGTTCTAATAGCCTTTCCTTAGCTACTAATCTCAAGTTTTACCTAGATCTGCACTCACACGTACACCATCAAAATTCGAGCGACTCGTAATCCACACAAGTCATCCACACATTCAGCCATTCACTTCAACCATAACGGAGTTGAGTATACTTACCCTTGCTAATGATCCTACCACACTTACGATCTCTGAACCTTACCATTATTAATACAAGATCAACGATAATGAAAAATTAGATCGCCCATCAACTTTTAACAAAATGTACTAAGGGGAGTTAACAGAATACTTACCGAATCCAATCTTAGATCTTGCGGCCTAGATAACTACCGTACAAGATTCGGCTTTTAACCTTGACTGAAAGTGGATCACAATCGGTTTGTGATGGAGGAAACAATAAGGGTTTGGTAAAAATAGGAATTTCGACAAGAGAAGATGTTGGCAATTCGGCAATAGAGGGGTTTGGCTAAGAGAGAATTCGACAAAAAGAAATTCGACTTTAGGAGATTTCGGCTTTCAGAGAAAGAAGAAGAACACAACTCTAATGGGATTTTGGCAAAAAGAATGATGGGTTTTATTTTCAGCAAATGAAAGAATTCGGCTAAGGGGGAGAATAGGAAGAAATAATAGAACCCAACGAACCTTTCAATGAATTCGGCAAAGAAAAGAAAGACTGACCTATTTGCAAAACTCTCCAAATGCCGAAAGCCACAATGAAAATTCGTAATACCCCCTAAAAGCCCTAAAAACGGCACTCATCTACCCTCCTAAGCTGAATTTATACACTCTCCACTTCCCAAAATGGCACCAACTCTTCACACTTCTTAGCTCCTAACTTTTCTCCCTGATAACACCTTAATCTTATCCAAAATCTCCTCCACATCCATTAGTCCTACTTACAACAAACTCTCCACGGCAAGAGTACAAAACAAACACAACTCTTACCGTCGACCTATGCAAAATAAAATACTCCAAAATACACTCCTCCTGCTCGAACCTTGGACCTCTTCAGATTTTACACACGTCACCTCATTGCCCCTATATAATGCCACTTGCCACTGGACCACAAGCCCATTTGTGTCTTATTTTCACTTAATCAACTTAAGAGGCCTCACGCCTGAGACTAGGGTCCACTAAGCAAGAAAAATAAAATTTTCTCTATGGTCTCCTTTATCTCTAAGGCTTCAAATAATCCCGATAATACCTTAATATTATTATTATAAGTGCTACACATTTCCCAAAAATTTTAAACGCTCCTATTCCCAAAGCCCATTGGGCCCAATTCCTCTAGGCCCAAATTCGGGGCGTTACACTCCCCTTAGCTGTGTTTTAGTCGAACTCCACTACCTACACAGCTCAAGTAGCAAAATAAATACTCCATTGTGCAACCCAGGACTTGAATCTCAGACCTCACAATTACACAACACGCCACCTTGCCACTAGACCACAAGCTCTTCTTGTGTGATAAAACAAGCACTATTATTGATAAGGCCTATATGCCAGTGTCCAGATTCATTTAAGAGCAAAACTAAAAATTCTACAAAAGCCAAGACTTGAACCCAGGCTTTTCAAACACTCCTATACACACCCAAATCACTTAGCCATTAAAGCAACCAAGCAACTTATGTCATATCATGCAAAAATTAAAGACTTAAATTTTTGGGCATTGCATTAAGGGTTGGAAACATTTGAGAAAGAATAGTTTAAATTATGACTATTTCTTCGAATTTTGTCGTCAAAGATACTAGCTGAACAAGAAGGCGTGGTAACATATAGGTGATGGAAACTTGATAAATAGCGAGCAATGATAACCAAAGCATTAAAAAGGAATTATTCTCGAAAAATGACATTCTGCATTCAAGAAAATATCATTCATACACATCTAGTTAGGAGCATTTGATTCATCCTGATCATGACATCCTAATCACTAGGCATAAATAGGCTCATGAAATGGATTCTACAGGTCATATTTCCCAGAGAACGGTGTAACAAATTAGTGAAACCACAAAATCCTATAACGTTGAAGTTGTAGTGGGATAGATTATAGTCATCGTGGCGAGTTTTATCTCCCTGAAGTTGCAGTGGAGCAGATTAAAGCCACAAATCTTATCTCCCTGAAGTTGTAGTGGAGCAGATTAAAGCCACAAATCTTATCTCCCTAAAGTTGTAGTGGAGCAGTCGTCGTAGCGAATCTTATTTCCCTATAGTTGTAGTGGAATAGATTAAAGCTACAAATTAAAAATCTTATCTCCCTAAAGTTATAGTGGAGCAATCATCGTAGTGAATCTTATTTCCCTAAAGTTGCAGTGGAATAGATTAAAGCAACAAATTACAAATCTTACCTCCCTAAAGTTACTGTGGAATAGATTGAAGATCACAAATCATATCTCTCTGAAATTGCAGTAGAGTAGATTAAAGCTGTAAACCTTATCCCTGAAGTCGTAGTGGAAGGTATTAAAGCTACAAGCCACAAATCTTATCTCCCTGAAGTTGCAGTGGAGCAGATCGAAGCGACAAGTTCTATACCTCTGAAGTTGCAGTGGGTCAAATTAGATCTACTATAGCAAGTCTTATCTCCCTGAAGTTGCAGTGTAATAGACTAAAGCTACAAGTTACAAGCCTTGTCTCCCTGAAGTTGTAGTGGAGTGAAGCCTCAAATCTCATATCCTTAAAGTTGCAGTGGAACAGATTGAAGATAGCAAATCTACCCCTAAAGTTGCAGTGGGAAACACCGAAGAAGTTGAAATTCGGCAAGACCAGACAAAATTGGTCCTCAAGGTCTTTGATCCATTCTCATTACATGACAATTAGCAAAGAGGGGCAGCTGTAGGGACCCAATTTAGTCTAGGCCCACTAAACCAAAAAAAAAAAAACAAATAGCAAATAATAACAAGTCCAGTCCAAGTTTTACAAAGCCCAAATACTAAAGATAGCCCATTTTTTTATAAGCCCAACTAGCCCAACATACTAAAAATTTTAGAAAGCCAGAAACCCTAGGGTTTCTTACGCCGCTGCTCTATGTGTGTCGTACCCCCGCTCCAGCATGCACGCCGCCCAGAGTTCCCCTCCATCAATGCCTACAACAAGCAAAAAGAAACAGAGTATAATAAGAAAAAGTAAATAGCAGAAATAGTAAAAAATGAATAATCGGCTATAAAAGCCGTATCCAATTTGTAATCTAAGGAGGGGAGAAATCATATACAAAAAAGAAAAACTATCAGAAGCATAAAAAGTTTAAATGTGCCTCTTTTATCCTTTTTTTCCATTCGAAATAAAAAAACATAAATAATAATATAAAAAACTAACTTCTTGCTTACCTCAAATGGTAATTAGAGAGCTTCAGGCAACCCAAATGTCACAAACCCATTCAGGTTCCGACGAGGGTTGGGGCGCGGTAAAGACGAAGAGTCTCTCGCCATGATTCTTTTTTTTTCCTCTGTTCGTGTTTTTCTTTTTTTTCTCGCTTGTTTTATTTCAAAATATACGCTAGATCTATATAAAATATATATATATATAAAAAAAGAATCTGAAAAGTCCCTCCACCACTGCAGCGAGCTACTACGGAACCAAAGGCGAGCCATGGCTCAGACTCACCGAGCTGGCCGGCCTAAGGCTCATTTCAGAGAAAAAAAGAAGCTTTTTTTTAGAAAAAAAAAGGGAAGGAAATGAATTTTTTTGTTAAAATGTGACTTTTATAGGCTGGCAAAACGCACCGTTTTGCTCAGTCCTTTAAAACACCAAACGACTTCGTTTAAGGCGCTAACCCACGTGTCGACCACGATCCTAGGACCCGTGTGTTTTCATTTTATGGGTTATTTTGCCCTTAGTCCTTCCTCTTTAAAGGCTTAATTTGATGGGTCCTATCCCAATTTATTGTTTTTTTTTTAATTTTGCCATTCATTTTTATATTTGATTCAATTCGGTTCTCAGACCATTTGGGAAGGCGGACACCTGAAACGGTGTCATTTCGGGTCAACCCGACCCGCCTGAAGGATCCGAGTGTTTTGATTTTAAAGGGGTATTTACGCAGTTAACCCCTCCTTCTATTTAGTTTTCAATATAGTCCTATTTTTTTACTTTTTAAATTTATCCTCATAAATTTTATATTTATCCCATTTTGGTCCTTAGTAAAACGACACACTCTGAAGACTGGAAAAATTTCCTGTTTAGTCCCTATTCTATTGTGCACTTTTTGTTTAGGTCCTATTTTGTTTTTTTTGATTTGGTCATTCAATTTCTTATTCTTTTCATTTTAATCCTTATTCATCTAGTCATTTATTATAATTTAAGCCCTTAATTTTGTTTTACTTCCAATTTAATCTCGTGTTCATTTAATATTAATTTCTTATAGATTATATATATATATAATTATCTATTTATTTATTTGATCATACATGTATTTTCTTTTTACTTCTTTTAAAAAAATTCTTCTTTGCATCTCTTGCTACCGCTTATTATTACTAATAATATTATTGTTGTTGTTATTATTCATTTTATCGATTTTTTATTTTTTATTTTTATTTCTTTAATTGTTACGTTAGCATTAAAGTTATTATATCATGTGATTATCGTGAGTTGTTTTATTATTGCATTCATATTATTGTTATTTACTAGCATGACGATTTTATTCGCGTGTCACCATTTTAAATTTTGTTTAAATAAAACACTTGATGTTATTCAAGAAATGAAAGTTTTCAAAATAAGGCAACGTTTTGTATTTAGAAGATTCGATAAACTTTTGCCCTAACTTACGGGGTTTTGATTTTTCTCGTTGAACTCGAATAATCGAACATCCTTTCAAAAATTAAAATATGTAAGATTTCAAATAAAAAAGAAAAGGCAAGCTTATTCTCAAGGATTCGAAGTGTCGTGTCCTAACTAACGAGATACGACATTTTGTTGCCACGAGATGGGAAGGTCTTTAGCATATTTTGATTTATTCAAGCAATTTGTGAGCAAAATTAACATCAACACAAAAAGGGATTGTATTTTTAAATTATTTTCGAGTTTCCAACTTTCGACACTTGGACACAAAGTAATCAATTAGGTACCAATTTTGGGCGTCACGAGGGTGCTAATCCTTCCTCGTGCGTAACTGACTCCCGAACCCATTTTCTAGATTTTTATAGACCGAAAAATATTGCTTTGATAAATCAAACATTTTGTTAAAACAATCAAATTACGAGGTGACCCGATCACACCTTATAAAAAAGGATTGGTGGCGACTCCCAATTTTTGTTTTTAAAAATATAAGTCGATTTCAAAAAATGGTTTTGACAGTCAATATCTCGCTTTATGGAATGTTCAACATGAAAAGTGGCCTCGTTTGCATGTCTGTGTTAGAGGCTTCATGCCTTCGCCCGAGTACGCAAGTGTTATAGGCCAAGGTGTAAAACCCTTGACCATCGCACAAAATGCATTCCATGGAGTTCTATCAGTTAGATGGAGATCATTTGACCCATGAGAACTGGCCCGATTTAAAAAAACTGATGGAGAAGCCTAGGTGGCCCAATGATGCAGATATGCAAAGATAGGCTACATTGGTAAATATACAACCTAACCTTAGAAGATTGAGGGGAATCAAATCTTGTAAGATTAGATTTGATTTGATTATGTAATCTTGTAAATCCGTTGATGGTAACGATAGGCTTAATCTCATCTGTCGATGTAACTTGATCTAGACCATCGATTTTGGGGGAGCTCAACTATAAATAGAAAGCCTCACCCTCACTTGTAATTCTTCTATTATTTCATTATTCTTTATGAATAAAAAGATATTGAGAGCATTTACTTAAACACCTCTTGTGCATTATTTTCTATGGCTATTCTATTCTTTTAAGACTTCTTTTGATTTGTGTTGCTTCCACTATATAAATTGGTACCTTAGAGGAATTCTTTGTGAATCCTCAATTGTTTGGTGGTTAGGCTGACTTAAGCTTATTTGAAATGAAAGGATCGCCTAAGGCTGCATGAATTGTGAGACTAAAGTTTTAGCCCCGCGACACAAGATGGTACATGGCAAATGAGAAGCCATTTATATACAATGGTCAGTTTATGGTGGTCCTACCACACATATGCCGACAGGGGTCTCAACAACAACGATGACCGACTCAATCGTGCCGTCGTCGAGGTGCATCATTTGATGTAACCTAACCTTGTCTCTGAGACCTCGAGGTCTCCTACCCTAACAACAACCACCTTTATTCGAGGATATCTTTGGCGTGGGCCCTGATCTCAAGCCCTAACATTCATCCTTTGGAGCGACTCAGTCCTAACATTCGGTCTCCTAAATATATACTCATACCACCCCCCTATCCCCTAACATCTTTGGTGTGGACCCCAATCCCAAGGCCCAACATCACCTTTCATATTTAATCCCCAACAACAACCACTTTCCTTCAAGAGGATATCTTTGGCGTGGGCCCCGATCTCAAGCCCCAACATTCGTCCTCTGGAGAATACTCATACCATCCCGATCTCCAACAACAACCACTTTCCTTCAAGAACATCTTTGGCTCAACACCTCTGGTTTCGTAATACCCCACCACCTCCAATGATGGGACATACAATTTTAGTAGTTTCTTCAATACACCTGTATAAACACCGAAGGCTGGTTTGAGCACTTAAGATTTGCTACAAGAAGGTGCACCCCCTAGCCAATGGAGGTTGCCCGATCATTACAAGCCGGTACCGAGGACAACGCTCGGCTTAACACAATTTTGATTTATGTTTGAATTATTTTTTGAACTTTTTTCTGAACTCGTAAATTTAAGTTGAATAAAAAATATTATACCAATACTGGAGCAATATTTTTCAAATGAGTAAAAAATATTTCATAATATATTAACTGATAAAATACGAACAAAAATAAACATTCGAGAACATGGTAGACAAATGTTATACAAATAAAAAATTTACAAGAGTCATATAGTAAGTAAAAGTTTTACGCAAACAATATATTACAAAAAATAAGAAATAATTAATAATTAAGACAAAAAATTAATTAACCACAACAAATATTATACATAATCTTCCCTTCCCCTTGACTAAGAAGATTAACTGGTGTGGTAGACATGATATGGACAAGTGATTTGATTGTGGCAAGATGTTCGACACACTTCGCAATGCTTAGGTTCGCCCATCTCTCTGACATCCATGTCACCACGAATTCTTGTCATATGTGGTCGACCTTTAGCGTGCCTACTAAGTTGCTACTCTGGCAGCATCTCGAATGTAGGCGGTGGTACTTCTCAATTAAAGATATCCAATATTACGAGAAGCTCATTCCCCTAGATATGGAATGTGCATTGCAGCGTGTAGACTTTATATATGAATTGTTCAAAATTCAGATTAGTAGACGCACACGCTATTGCGTACAAAGATATCGAAGGGTCTAAAACTTCCTACACTCGTAACGCCTGTTATGGAGATCAATTATGTAGGACCTGGGTAGAACTCCCATGAAGACCAATGTATTCTTGCACTCGAAAAGATTCCATGTCCCAAGAGTACAGTTCTACATTCATCGACTGTGCCCTTTGAGCGTTGATTACCATGGCTTTCTTGACCTCCTCAACATACACATGCCTGACCTCCATTTTCTTCGCTTGTCTCAACCTCATTCCTAGTATCAATGTGGCAAGCGTATAGAACATTATCAAAAAATAGTTGAAATCGGCAAATGACATGTATGCTTCAAGACGAAGTTCACCACATTAAAGAGATTGGTCGTCATATGACATTACCGATACCCGTAGCACTAAGCCCATTGCTACGACTCCATGCTACCCAACTACTACTAGAAATTTGTTGGTAACCTCACCATTTGACCTCAAGTCTCGCCAACCTTTGCCTAAATCTGCGTGGTTCTAGCTTGTACGCTGCATATGCATTTTGATATGACAATATTGAAAACCAATTATGAACAAGAAAATTTTGAAACAAGATAAAAAATTACGAATAGAAAAATTTTGAAACAAGATTAAAAACCAAATACAAATAGATAAATTTCAAACAGGATTAAAAATTAAATACGAATAGATCTTTTTTTACCCATGTTCACGACTTCTTTGCGTCAGTCTTTATTTTTGAAATCCTTTTGGAAGTTTGTGGCGATGTGTCAAATACAATAAATGGACTTCCACAAAACCCAAGAATGCCTAATTGCAACCAATAGTCCCTTCGATCTATCAAAGATAATGCAAATGTTGTATTACCTGACAACATGCCTATGCAAAATGTTCAGGAAAAATTCTCATGATTCGAAGTTCTCGAACTCCACGATGGCGAAAGCAACGGGCAATACATTCTGATAGTCTTCTTGTGCAACTACAACCAGAAGTATCTGTGTATATTTACCATAAATACAAGTACCATCCATCTGCACCAACGGCTTGCAATGGGTGAAGGTTTTAACACAAGGATCAAATGTCCAAAACAATCAGTGGAAAACTCATCTCCTCAGTTGTATTTCTCCATTTGGGCCTCTGTGCTGCAGTGTTTGCAAATCAATCATGGTACCTAGCACATACTCCTGCATTGTGACTATCCACCCTTGAAGTTTATTGTACAACACATCCCAGTCACCGTATAATTGCTCCATTACCATCTTTTTTGCCCACCATTATTTTCTGTAAGACACTTTGTACTTAAATTGAGCTTGCATGTTCGTAATAAGGACTGATATAGGAATGTTAGGCGTGTCTTTTACCAATGGCATGATGCAATTGCATATTATTTTTGCATCCAATTTCCGGTGGCCTTGCGTCATACGTACAGTCATGCATGTAAGAGGACCTTCTAAATTTTGGATTGTCCACACTTTAGTCATTTGCATTAATGTAGCCCAAACACACCAAGTGCAACAATTGTCAACCCTCCAACATTCCTAACATATAAAGTCTGTGTAGACTTCATTACTGTAACACCCTCTACCCGTATCCGTTGTCGGAATATGATACGAGGCATTACCGGAGTTTACTGAACATTTTCGATTAATTTTGAGTCATTTATTATTCATATTCTGAAAATAATCATCTGAAAATAATCATAACGTCCCTCTATTGGGTCCTCAAAGCCCAAAACATACATTAGGAACGAACCGGATTAAATCAAGATTATAGAGAATTCTTCGTAAAATCCTAAAATTTTCCTACATTGGTTAACGTACTTTAATATTAATAAACTTATTAGTATTATTATTTTTCGACATGTCTCACTTGAATTTATTACTTATCCTAATATACATAATTTTCCATATAAAACGATCAAAGATAGTCTTATATTTACATGTCATGATACATATCGTTTTCTTGCTATTTCTTCATAAATATAAATTATTCAATTTATTATAACAATATTTCATGAGTTTAGTATATATTTGTTCTAGTAGTAGTTCATAATCTTGAATATGCATAATTATCTCGCAAATTTCACATACATGTATTTTCCATGTCATATTTCAATATATCAAATAATTATCATTTCTATTTATTTCAAGTTTAATTTCACGATTTCAAGTACTTGCCATTTTCTATATTTATCCCGTTGAATTTCTCGAAATTTCGATGGATTTTCTAGTAGTACACTTATAGTGTACAATTTCGGGTCCGTCAATTCGTACACATATGGGTATACCCTTTTCCAGAGAGCACACTCCCACGAACCTCATCCTTACAGCTGGATTACCAGTCTAGGCTAAATCCCCTATAAGAAAGCACACTTCCACGAACCTCATTTCTTACAATGATTACCAAAAAGCAGTGACAATTACTCTAATGAGCTTGGATCCAATTACTAGTCCAGCTAAATTCAGATCCTAATTCAGATTACCCATTCGGGCTAAATCCTATTTCCACATATTCTTCGGGAGGGCTATATTAGGATAACCCATCCGGACTAGATCCTTTTCACATATATTCTACGGGAGGGCTATATCAGGATAGGATCACCCCTCCGGGCTAGATCCTTTTTACCGTCAATTCCTTTTCAGAGATCCATCGAATTTTCCTTTCATTCAACCAAGATTTATTTTCCATTTTCACCAAGAATATCAATGCTTCATCAATTATCATACAATGAATATCCAAATTATATTCATATCAATAAGAATATATTTCAAGTATTTAAGAATATAATTCAAGTTACACAAATTTATCTCGTTGCTTGTTCAGGTTTATAGTTTCACTAATCCGATGACTTTTCTTTTCCACGTTCAAGTCTAGTATTTGAGTTATCCGAATCTTTATTAATAAATTTGATCATCATTTTCATTCATCTCGATTCGATACATTTAATTAATGCTTTAGGTAAAATTACCATTTTGCCCTTAAGCTTTTAATTAATGATGATTTCATCCTTAGGTTCGTAAAATAAAATTATTGTAATTTAATCCTTGTTTCAAGCCTAATTATTCTCATATATATTGATAACAACCCATGAATTCTATGAAATATCAAAATTTTCCATAATTTCAACACTTTTCAATTTAATCCCCAAAACATATTTTCACCCGATCTTGATCTAAATTAATAATTTCATTCAATTTTATAATTTAAGTAATAAAATAATCCATTTCATACAATTTGGTCATTTCTTGATATTTTTACAAAATTACCCATAAAGTTTTACTTCTATTCAATTTAGTCCCTGAACTTAGAACATGCAAATTAGCCATGCTAGTTGAATATTCATATTCATTTTCCTCCTCCTCCTCCTCTTCATTTCACATCCTTAATTTATATAACATGCTTACAAGTAACATTATCTATGATTTCACTATTTACTCATAAATTTATTCAAAGCTGTCTATTTGCATCATAGTCACTAAATTATTTATATCTTGAGCTACAGAGTTTCAATTTAAGATCCGCTAATTTTTCCTGAAACTAGACTCACATATCTTCTTATCATAAAAGTTTCAGAATTTTTGTTTATCCAATAAGTACATTTTATTCTTTAAATTCATCCCTATTCTGCTATCTGACAATTCCGACCCTTCTTCACTAAAATTAATTATCTCCTTATACGGGATTTGGATGATGTTACCATTTGTTTCTATTGAAAATAGGATAATTCAGTATTTTAAAAATATAAATTTAAGTCCCTAATTATTTTTATCCAATTTTTTATGATTTTACAAATTCAAAATAGGGGAACCCAAAATCATTCTGACCTTGCCTAACAAAACCTATTATATCTCGTGATTTACAATTCCATTACTTAAACCATTTCTTCTATAATAAAATAGACTCAATAATATTTAATTCCATATTTTATTCATCCTCTAATTCGATTTATACAATTTTTGGTGATTTTCTAAAGTTAGACTACTGCTGCTATCCAAAACTATTTTAGTGCAAAATGTTAATTACCAAGTTTATAACACCTTTATTTCCTTTCTCTACAATATTTCCCATCACTTTCACTTATTTTCCTTCACTAACATATCAAGAACATAAAACCTTATATAAGAAAACTCTACATTAACATCATTTCCATGCTTTTTCCACAATATCAAACTTAAAAATATATTGAAAACTTGATGTTCTTACCTTGTTTTATTGATTTCAATCTTTAATTTGATTTTCTCTCTCCTCCAGCTTCTATTTCTTGAATCTAACTTGATATTCTTGTTCCCCATAGTCTCCTTGTCATCTTTCTCTCTTGATGGCTATAGAAATTCATTTGAATTTTAAGTGAAAATGGTGGATTTTTTGTAAAAGGACCAAATTGTAAAGAAAACAAAACTTCTTTCTTTCTCTCTTCTTCTCACGTTGGTGCATGGGAAAGATGGATGGTGTGTTGTCTCCCCCACACAAATATATATTTATACTAAATAAAATAATAAAATAATAATAAATATCTTGTTAAAATATTAATAAAGTAATATTTATCTAATTAATTAATTTAAAATATCATCAACATAATCATTTCATTCTAGAATTCTCTCTCTTACTAATTGACCATTTTAACCTTCATGATCTTTAAAAATTCTAATCTTTAAAAATTCTATCATTGAATCATTACTTAATTTGGAAAAATTATAATTTAGTCCTCATAATTATTCATCTATTCAATTTGGCCATAATTCATCCATTTTCCTTAGTTTCTAGATTATTCCACCCCTAAAATATTTACGCTATTGGTCCTTCAACTTTTCATATTTGCATTTTAACCTCAAATTTTGAGTATTTACTCTTGGCGATAAAACTTTTCTCACTATTACAATTTAGTCCTTTCTTGAATTAATAATGTAATATATCATAATATACTTTCCAATGTTGACATAATCCAAAATTTTCCTTTTGTCACTTTATTTCAAACACCCCAAACCCGGCCCACGAGCCTTGGACCGGATCTCGTATGTTCCTCGGTGTAAACCTTTCAAATTCTTTTGTTACTTAGGAAAAACTTGTGTGAATTTGGAAGAAAGATCATTTTGGGTTGGGCTTGAGTTGAAAGCAAGTTTATTTCATTATTAAAATCCTTTACTTTAGGTGACAAAACGGTTGGGCCTTGTTTTAAAAATAAAATGGGTTTACTTAATCTTTTAATGAATAAAAGTTTGTAAGCTTAATAAATAAATAAAAAAAAGAATAAAATAGTTCTACTAAGGCCTTATTACATCAAATAATTCCCAAAATTTAAATTCAAAATACTTAAAGTAAAATAGTCCAAATAAAATAAATCTGAATTCCATATGGCCTCCACTAAGCATCTGCACTTACCTTGTCCATCACCGATTGTCACCAAAAATAATCCTACAAGGGGTGAGTCAAATAGACTCAATGTGTAACCAACACTAAAATTTAATAGATTTAGGCATACCATACATATCATGTTCACATAATAATTCAAGATAATGATGCAATCCCGAACCCAAACCTAGATGCCATCCGCTACACATCCCCGTACCAACCTGCACACCGTGGGACTACTAAGTCAACCCTCCATCTGCTACACACCATTGAAGGCAATCGCTGCAGTCGACGTGCCCATCGCCCATATAAAATTCGTGGCATAGCCACCAGATTAAATATTTGTGTCATGAGACACCACATTCAGATAATGTAACTGAGGTTACCATATTCAGATAATGTGACCGAAGTCACCACATTCAGGTAGTGAGACCGAAGTCACCACTTTCACTTCCCCTTTTTCATATAACCCGAATGCCCCATATTATTCATATCATGCATATCATACTTAAATTCACATTCATGTCACTTTTCACATGTTAAATATAACATATTTCGTAATCCTAGTAGGAGCAGGAAACGTACCTGAGTACTTTGTACCGTAACACGATACCTTAGCCACATTCACATTCTTATGCACATATTAAATATTGCCATAAAACATATTAAGAATTAGTGTGGAATACACACCTGATTTGCTTAGTGATTCACTGAAATCTCGAAATTTGATCTACTATCTTAGATCTCAATTCCTACATTCGACCAACCCTAATATATTAGCATAAAGCCTATTCGGCTATAAAACCAAATCCTAGTAGGATTTGTATTCTTAAAACCTACCTTGTTGCCGATTGGGACACCAACCAATCCTGAAATCTTTGCTTTATTCCTCCTTGTATTCGGCCAGGCATTGAATCAATTAACTTGGTTAGTTTTCGGCTTTTGAATATTTAAAGAACAGATCTAAATACTAATCTAGGCTTTAGCCGAATATACATAGGTGCTTACCTTCCAAATCTTAAATCCCGAATTGGATCCTTGCTTCCTTAATGCTGTCGAAATTCCTATAACCATATGTTAGATTTAATCTAACATTAAAACATAAAACATGGCCTTTGGCCGAATATACATATGTCTTACCGTAGGTCCTTGAAATCCCGAGAGATACCTTCTTGTAGTTGACAATTCTTAAATCCCGAATACACCCTTCCATGATTCGGCCAAAATCAATAATAGAGATTAGTCCCTAAATTTTTGATAGGTCTAAAATATAAAAGAATTGAAACCAATTTTGGATCTTACCCTTTTAAGAAATTGGCAGCACCCTCGTTAAAAGCCCCTTAAAGAATCAGCCTTGATGACTAGATGATAAGGTTTTGACTTTTGGGATTTAATGGAGAAGTTGGCTAGGGTTCTCTTGGGGTATTCGGTTTCGGTGGACTATAGATTCGGCTTAACAAATGAAAGAGAAGAGAAGAGAGGAGAGCACTAAGAAATTCGGCAGAGAGAAGAGGAGGGGAAAGAAAAAATTGATGAGTAGCCCTATTTTTTCCCTCTTAGCCGAATTTACTACTCAGAATCCCTTACTTGGCCACCACTTTTCTATTTTGATAACTTTATCCTTTGAATTATCACTTTATTAAAAGAATTAATCCAACAATTATCTCCTAAAAATAATGATAAATAAATCTATTATTTATCTCCTATTTAGATGAAATTTAAAGAGAATAAAACTCTTCCCTTGGGTTCCTTAGTGCAGTCCACTTCCCTTCTCTTTGTAAAACTCCTTTATTTGCTCCCCAAGTGACTCGGACCTAGGCCCAATACCCTTGTATGTGGCGTCACCTACCTGGGCCTCAAGTGATATCTTCAGGCCACTTTTCCAAGCCTGTTTGTGTGTCAAATTCCTCCTATTAATTTTCTTAAGGCTACCTTGTTTTAGTTTCCTCTTTTACTTAACATTTCTAAAACATTTCCCAACATTTCCAAGTTTCCAAAATGTTCACTTTCCTATTTTAACTTAACATTTCCAAGTTTCCAAAATGTTCACTTTCCTATTTTAACTTAACATTTCCAAGTTTCCAAAATGTTCATCGACATTCATAATACATAAGACATGTCATTTCATACAATTAAACCGAAAATGCATAGGCCCTTTCAGGATGTTACGCTTCTACCCCTTAAAATAATTTCGTCCTCAAAATTTCCTAGCTAAAATAATTGAGGGTATTGTCAGTCAGATGCTTCTTCTGGCTCCCATAAAGCTTCTTTCGATCCATGATTTCTTCATAGCACTTTGACTAAAGGCACTGATTTCTGTCGTAGCACTTTCACATCTCGTTCTAGAATCTGAATCGGCTCTTCCTCGTAGGATAAGTCTGGGCTTAGCTCCACCTCTTCAACTGGTACCACATGAGATGGATCCGATCGGTAGCGACGTAGCATGGATACATGGAATACGTCGTGCATTTGCTGTAACTCTTATGGCAACTCTAGCTGGTACGCCACTGGTCCAACTCGCTTCAACACTCGATAGGGTCCTATAAACCTTGGGCTTAACTTCTCTTTCCGACCAAACCTCATCACCTTCTTCCAAGGCGAGACTTTCAGAAACACTTGGTCTCCCACTTCAAACTCTATTTCCTTCCGCTTGAGGTCGGTGTAAGACTTCTGCCTATCAGAGGCTTCCTTTAACTGTGCTCGGATTATCTCAACCTTCTCTTCAGTTTCTGCCACCAACTCTGGTCCCAAAACTCGACGTTCTCCTAACTCAGTCCAACAAGTAGGAGTTCGACACTTTCGACCGTATAATGCTTCATATGGTGCCATCCGAATGCTAGCCTAATAACTATTGTTGTAGGCGAACTCTGCTAAAGGCAAGTAATCCTCCCAACTTCCTCAAAAATCCATCACACGCCCTCTCAACATATCCTCCAACACTTGTATTACCTGCTCAGATCGCCTGGCCGATTGTGGATGAAATGCCGTAGTGAAGTCCAACTTAGTGCCTAAAGCTTGATGAAGTGCCTTCCAAAATTGAGACGTGAACCTTGGGTCTCTATCCAAATAATTGACACCCAAGACTCGTAACCTTATAATCTCCGCCACGATAATTTGGCTAACTTCAAGGAATAATCCACTCTAACCGGATGAAGTGTGCGACTTAGTCAAACGGTCCACTATTACCCATACCGAGTCCTTCTTAGTAGGCGTGAGGGAAGCCCACTAACGAAGTCCATGGTAATTCTTTCCCACTTCCACTACTGAATCTCGATTGGTTGAAGCAATCCCGATGGAACTTGGTGTTCACCTTAACTTATCGACACGCCGACATTTTCCCACTAATTCAAGAATTCCCATTTAAGATCGAGCCACCAAAATTGTTCTCTTAGATCTCAGACAACTTAGTACCTCCGGATGCATAGCATAAGGGCTACTATGCGCTTCCCGAAGAATCCTCTGTCTTAACTCCTCATCCTTCTAAGATACGATTTTTTCCTTTGTAGCACAATACTCCTTCATCATTAATGCCATAATCCTCTAACTCTCCGCTCAGCACTTGTCAGTAACTTAGCACTTAGGTCCTTATCACCAATCGTCCCTTTTCACTTCATTCACCATGTGGGTTTGACTTGCAACTCGCCAACAAAGCTTCCATCATCATACAAACTTAAGTGAGCGAATATAGCCCTTAGATCCGACACAACCTTCTCGACTTAGGGCATCGCTACCACATTTGCCTTGCCTGTGGTACTCTAACGAGCAATCATAATCCTTTAGTAGTTCCACCCACCTTCGCTGCCTCAAGTTCAACTCCTTCTGAGTCAACAGATACTTAAGGCTCTTGTGGTCTGTGTAGATCACTGACCTTTCTCCATAGAGATAGTGCCTCCACACCTTAAGGGCGAAAACTACTGCTGCCAATTCCAAGTCATGGGTTAGGTAGTTAACCTCATGCGGCCTTAACTGTCGAGATGCATAAGTGACTACTTTTCCATCTTGTATTAGAACGCATCCTAATCCCGCATGCGAAGCGTCACAGTACACCACAAAATCCTTCCCTGCCTCCGAATGAATTAACACTGGAGCTTCCGTCAACACCCTCTTAAGCTTTTCGAAGCTCTCCTGTTGCTTATCCATCCATTCAAAGGGTACTTCCTTCCTCAATAACTTTGTCAAAGGCGCGGCTATTGATGAGAACCCTTCCACAAACCTTCTGTAATAGTCTGTCAAACCTAAGAAACTTCGGATCTCAGCCACGGACCTGGGTGGTTTCCAATCCAACACTGCTTCGATCTTCCTAGGATCCACTCTTATTCCCTCTGCGGATACCACATGCCCTAAGAACGCCACCTCCTTGAGCCAAAAATCACACTTGCTGAATTTGGCATAGAGCTTCTCCTCCCTTAACACTTGCAGCATAACTCGGAGATGTTTATCATGCTCCTTTTCAAACTTGGAGTACACCAAAATATCATCGATGGACACAACGACGAACCTATCCAAGTAAGGTTGGAAAACTCGGTTCATCATATCCATGAACGCGGCTGGAGCGTTCATCAACCCAAACGGCATTACTACAAACTCAAAATGGTCGTATCTTGTCCTAAAAGCTGTCTTATGGATATCTACCTCCTTCAACTTCAACTGATGATATCCCGACCTTAAGTCGATCTTTGAAAACACTGTCGCCCCCTTAAGCTGATCGAACAAGTCGTCAATCCTTGGCAAAGGATACTTGTTCTTGATGGTCAGCTTGTTCAACTGACGATAGTCTATGCACATACGCATAGTTCCGTCCTTCTTCTTCACAAACAGGACTGGTGCTCCCCATGAAGACACACTGGGTCGAATAAACCCATGATCAAGTAGTTCTTGGATTTGAGCCTTGAGCTCCACTAACTTCTTTGGCGCCATTCGGTATGGAGCGATTGACACAGGAGCTGTTCCCGGTAGCAAATCTATTCCAAATTCCACCTCCCTATCTGGGGGTATTCCTTAATTCCTCTAAAAATATGTCTTTAAAGTCCTTTCTCGTTCTAACTCCACTAACTCCCCTTCTTTGCGCTTCACAAGACCGACGAAAGCCAAAATGCCTTGTACCCTTTTCTAACCATTTTCTCAAATTTTCAATGCCAAACTACGTTAGATAGGTAGTTTTTCTTTCTCCAATCATTACCACCACTTCATCCTCCGGGTCCTTAGTTCCATTTATTTAGCCACACAATCCAACACGCTCGGTGCTCTACTAGCCACCCATTCCAAGTATGAGTTCAAACTCCCCAAAGGGTAGTTCCATTAAGTCACCAAAGTTCACTCCTGAATCTCTAAAGGTACATTCTGAAAGATCTTATCCACCACTACATTTGGCCTAAAGGGCTTACTACGTCATCCGCCTATCGAAAGTTCGAGTCTAGGCCTAGTGTTTCCACTACACTACATGCAACATAAGAATGGGTCGAGCCCACATCAATTAATGCATAATAAGGCTTGCCATAAATAAGGAACGCATCTTGGTTATAACATCCGGTGGCCACCATCCTCCGCGAATCGATAAACCAAACCCTACCGCTTAGCCTCGGTGTTAGCAGCACTCTCGCTTTGTGTTCCACGCCTCCGCCAAAGACCATTACCTCTCATTATTCGAACCACGACCTCGTTGAGGTCATTGTCCTCCTCTACCACTGATTAACATTTTGAGTCTGCTGATCGACTTTCATCCGGTTTCTTAGGACAATCTTTGAGCATATGGTCCTTGGACCCACACCTAAAACATCCTCCGTCTTTTCCAAAGACTTCCTAAGTGCTTCTTTCCACAATGCTCACAAGGACGATCGCCTCCTGCACTAACTTGTCGACCCTCGGCCATCGGCTTCGGGCCTTTTCTCGCACATTTTCGACTATCTTGATGACCCATAACCCCTCTTGGGTCTATTCCTATCGAGCTCGCTTAACCAAGTCCTTGATTCCCTCGCTACTTTAGCCTTTTCTACCAACGAAAACTCCGCCTCGATGTGGAGCTATCAATAACCCGAGGTCATCCCTTAAACCGCCTTCAAACGGACACATCGCTCATGTTTCGTTGCCACTACTCCTCGAGCATATCGGCTTAACCTCGTAAATTCAAATTCATATGTCGCATCGACTTGTTCCTTGAACCAAATTTCTAAAAGCCTTCTTCGCTTATCAATATATCCGTCCCCACATACTTCTTCCGATATACCATCTTAACATATTCCTGTGTCGATCCTCAACTGTGGCACCATCCCGGATTGTTAACCACCA
Source organism: Gossypium rotundifolium (assembly GCA_025506655.1). Classification (NCBI taxonomy): domain Eukaryota; kingdom Viridiplantae; phylum Streptophyta; class Magnoliopsida; order Malvales; family Malvaceae; genus Gossypium; species Gossypium rotundifolium. The sequence continues at coordinate 4,552,111 of CP106722.1, read as the reverse complement.
TTGGTACACTTCATCGCAAGCAAGGCCACCATTCCTTTTAACTTCTCCTTAGGGTCGATCAATCTCATCCATAATGCGCTTCGGTTGCCTCCAACCAATATTCATTCAGATTGGTGCTACACCGATCACGCCACTAAACACTTCAGCTCCATTAGCGCGAGCCGCCGAGCACGCACTTTCGAGCTCCCGAATTTCCTTCGCACCACCACTAACTCAAGAACTCGCGGACAACTTGCGACACAAAGATCTTCCCCGTCTCGAAGCTTCGCTCAACACCAACAAGGGGTGGTGGTGGCGGTGGTAACTCATTGTCGGACCCTTGACCCGATCTAACGGGTTCGACACGACCATTCTTCCTCTACTGCGTCCCATGACGCATCAAGGCCCTCTAAAACTCATATCTAACGATGCGCTTTAATCTGATTTAAGAAAGTTTTATGCATTAGAAATTTTGTTTCACTGTTTATCCACGAGCAAATTTTATGAAAAGGATTTTAAGAGTGGTTCTTTCGTATTCATACATGCACACAGTCTTTACATTCATACATCCATCAATCAATTATGAACTTTCGTTCATTCAGATGAATGTTGTAGTTTTCATTGTTGTTGTTTTTCCACTACCCAGGGGTATTTTCGTAATTTTTCCTACAGGGATATTTTCGTAATTTATCAAATATGGTTCCTTGGTAATTTTGTCAATAAGGGTATTCTTGGTAATTTTTTTCATTCCCGAGGGTATTTTGGAAAATTTTGAAATCTGAGGGTATTTTGGTAATTAACCTGCGTAAATTTGTAAATTTTAATAAATCAGGGATATTTTGGAATTTACAAAACTTGGGGTTGTTTTCAAAATTTTGCTTCCCAAATTGGTGATGTTGTAAAAATTTTGGAATTCAGGGTTGTTTTGAAAATTTTGTGACTCGAGGTATTTTGGTAATTTATGTGTTGTGGTAATTTTGTAATTTTCCAAAATCAAGGTATTTTGATACTTGGCAAATTTAGGGTTTTTTAATATTTTATAAAGTAATAAAATTTTGATAAGAGTTGTGGGTATTTAAAATTTTCATAATCCAAGGGTATTTTTGTAATTTTACCACTAGTGGTATTTTAGTAAATTTGTAAATCAAAGAATATTTCGGAAAATTTATAAAATAATCTTTTCAAATCAAGAGGGTAATTTAGAAATTTTAAAACTAGGGTTTCCATGAAAATACTGGCTAGTCTCTTTTGGGTTTTAGTTAGAGGTTTAGCCCAGTAGCTAAGTCCTCTTGGTTAGGGTGAATGGTAGCCACGCACTGTAGGATTCAAGTGGAGAGGAGATGAGTCACACAGATCGCTTAATACCAAGCTCCCACCGAAACCAATCCTAGACATGCGTGCATCATGGTTGCCACACCCTAACTTTCGCGACTTAGACACGTGTTTGTTTAATTGTGCATTAGAGTCTTATGTAATTGTTGGGGTATACTAATCCTAGGGTTCAAGTACTTAATCTCTATTCTACGTTCCATTTCAACCCTTCTATAAATCATAATATAAATCACACAAAAGGTCGGAGTACTTACCTGGTGGACTTCGGGTCGGAGACTTAGTGGGCCATGCCAGAAAAACCTGCTTAATTCACAAAAATTCTTTTTGGGTTTATCTTGGAAAACGTTTTGGGCCTTAAACCCAAGGCCGAGAGTTTAAAATTGGGCTCTGATACCAAATTGGAACACCCCAAACTCAGCCCACGAGCCTTGACCGGATATGGTATGTTCCCCGGTGTAAACCGTTTCAAATTCTTTTGTTACTTAGGAAAAACTTGTGTGAATTTGGAAGAAAGATCGTTTTGGGTTGGGCTTGAGTTGAAAACAAGTTTATTTCATTATTAAAATCCTTTACTTTAGGTGACAAAACGGTTGGGCCTTGTTTTAAAAATAAAATGGGTTTACTTAATCTTTTAATAAATAAAAGTTTGTAAGCTTAATAAATAAAAAAAACAGAATAAAATAGTTCTACTAAGGCCTTATTACATCAAATAATTCCCAAAATTTAAATTCAAAATACTTAAAGTAAAATAGTCCAAATAAAAGAAATCTGAATTCCATATGGCCTCCACTAAGCATCTGCCTTGGTCCCTCACCGATTGTCACCGAAAAATAATCCCACAAGGGTGAGTCAAATGACTCAATGTGTAACCAACACTAAAATTTAATAGATTTAGGCATACCATACATATCATGTTCACATAATAATTCAAGATAATGATGCAATCCCAAACCCAAACCTAGATGCCATCCGCTACACATCCCCTGCACAACCTCGCACACCGTGGGGACTACTAAGTCAACCCTCCATCTCGCTACACACCATCGAAGGCGTCATTGCAATGACGTGCTCATCGCCCATATAAAATTCAGTAGCATAGCCACCAGATTAAATAATTTTGCCATGAGACACCACATTCAAATAATGTAACCGAGGTTACCACATTCGATAATGTGACCAAGTCACCATATTCGATAGTGAGACCAAGTCACCACTTTCACTTCCCTTTTTATATAACCCGAGTGCCCCATATTATTCATATCATGCATATCATACTTAAATTCACATTCATGTCACTTTTCACATGTTAAATATAACATATTTCGTAATCCTAGTAGGAGTAGGAAGCGTGCTGAGTACTTTGTACCGTAACACGGTACCTTAGCAATATTCACTTTCTTATGCACATATTAAATATTGCCATAAAACATATTAAGAATTAGTGTGGAATACACACCTTATTTGCTTAGTGATTCACCAAATCTCAAATTTGATCTCTGTCTTAGATATCAATTCCTACATTCGGCCAACCCTAATATATTAGCATAAAGCCTATTCGGCTATAAAACCAAATCCTAGTAGGATTTGTATTCTTAAAACCTACCTTGTTGCCGATTGGGACACCAACCAATCCCAAAATCTTTGCTTTATTCCTCCTTGTATTCGGCCAGGCATTGAATCAATTAACTTGGTTAGTTTTCGCTTTTGAATATTTAAAGAACAGATCTAAATACTAATCTAGGCTTTAGCCGAATATACATAGGTGCTTACCTTCCAAATCTTAAATCTCGAATTGGATCCTTGCTTCCTTAATGCTGTCGAAATTCCTATAACCATATGTTAGATTTAATCTAACATTAAAATATAAAACATGGCCTTTGGCCGAATATACATATGTCTTATCGTAGGTCTTTGAAATCCGAAAGATACCTTCTTGTAGTTGACAATTCTTAAATCCCTAATACACCCTTCCATGATTCGCCAAAATCAATAATAGAGATTAGTCCTAAATTTTGATAAGTCTAAAATATAAAAGAATTGAAACCAATTTTGGATCTTACCCTTTTAAGAAATCGGCAAGACCTTGTTAAAAGCCCTTAAAGAATCGGCCTTGATGACTAGATGATAAGGTTTTGGTTTAGGGATTTAATGGAGAAGTCGGCTAGGGTTCTCTTGGGGTATTCAATTTCCACAAAAATAAAGAAAAGAAAACTTGAGAATTTTGGCAATGGTGGACTATAGATTCGGCTTAACAAATGAAAGAGAAGAGAAGAGAGGAGAACACTAAGAAATTCGGCAGAGAGAAGAGGAGGGGAAAGAAAAAATTGATGAGTAGCCCTATTTTTTCCCTCTTAGCCGAATTTACTACTCGTAATCCCTTGCTTGCCACCACTCTTCTATTTTGATAACTTTATCCTCTAATTATCACTTTATTAAAAGAATTAATCCAACAATTATCTCTTAAAATAATGATAAATAAATCTATTATTTATCTCATATTTAGACGAAATTTAAAGAGAATAAAACTCTTCCTTGGGTTCCTTAGTGCATCCACTTCCACGCTTTTTGTAGCAAAATAAAACTCCTTTATTTGCTCCCCAAGTGACTCGAACCTAGGCCCAATACCCTTGTATGTATGCCACCTACCGGGCCTCAAGTGATATCTTCAGTGCCACTTTTCCAAGCCTTGTTTGTGTGTCAAATTTCTCCTATTAATTTTCTTAAGGCTACCTTGTTTTAGTTTCCTCTTTACTTAACATTTCTAAAACATTTCCCAACATTTCCAAGTTTCCAAAATGTTCACTTTCCTATTTTAACTTAACATTTCCAAGTTTCCAAAATGTTCACTTTCCTATTTTAACTTAACATTTCCAAGTTTCCAAAATGTTCATCGTACATTCATAATACATAAGACATGTCATTTCATACAATTAAACCGAAAATGCATAGGCCCTTTTCAGGATGTTACAATTTCCTTACTTAACTATATCAAGGATAATATCTTACTTTCTTACTGTAGTAATTTTCGGTGTATTACAAATACTTTATAGTCCACCGGCAACTTCATGTTGTATTGCTTTATTGTATATACATAGTCTTTTTATTATTGAATTGTTGGCCTACGAAAAACTTTCCAACATCTAAGTCTCCCTCCATCGAGTGAACAGGTACTATATCTGAGTATTCGGGAACTTGCGTGCAAGCACCGTATCAAGGTCTACGCTCGACATGTGGGCTATTAGATCGTTTCATATAACTATACTAGGTCTTGTGTTCTCGACCAAATGGTGGTGCACATTTTGACCTCCACCGCGCCTTTATTTTCTATATCTTGGGACCTCATCCAAATTGGGGTCACTAAATTCTTCAAGATCATGGTGGGACTGATCTTCATTATCGGACCCTTCATCACGATCTGCTATGGTGGCCAGCACCACAAGATGTATCTCTAAAATGGGACCCGGATTGGGTTGTTATTAATATCCACCGTAGTCTAGATTTTCGGGTGTCTGTGATGTCCCTCCACAATCAGAATAATCTTCCCAGTAAACATTAAGATCAAAATCAAATCCATAATGTTAATTTATTAGATGGAAAACTTGAATAAGTTTTGGATCGGCGAACTCTTTGAATAACTCGACCGGTCAAGGATTCTCTATCTTAGGAAAGTAATAGTTTACAATCATTGTTGCCATATCATCATCTACAAGCTCTATTTCCGAGAACTTAAACAAATCCGTTGAAATTGGAAATTTGTATTACAATCTTAACATCTACTTCACACAATAGGTAGCTATCTTTGCACTTATCTTCCGTTTCAGTTCTCCTAACATTACAGGCTTATTGAATCTCATTCTTATTTTTTGGCGATTTTGAAATACACAACCTTCTTTAGTCCAATGTATCATTTCTCCATCGAAATGAACATATACTAACAAAATCTTGTTATTCATCTTCAACAAAATATGTTTCCTTCTCAAAAAACACTAATATGACTTTGTTTTTTTTTCTTCAACTGTTAAAGCAAACAAAAAATCTCAAATAAAACTAAAAATAATTCAATATATAGCCTGTTTGAGTGCCGAAAAATGGAAGCCCGTCATAAAAAAAACAAAAAATAGATAGGGTGCTGACCACTAGAAACACAACACCCAAAAAAAAATTTCTGAGTGGGTGTCGGCCACCACAATAGTAACACCAAAAAATACAGAAAAAAGAAATATTTTTTACTAGTGTTGGCCAATAACATCACGAAATAAAAGAAGTTTTACTGAAACGGGTGTTGATCGTGTCAAAACAGTCGAGTTTTAATATTTATAAAAGAGTGATCGAACTCAGAGATCGATCATGCGACAACGATAGAGGCAAACGCACCTATCGAACAGTAGTATAGCTTAGGCAAGAATATCTTATCGAACCCAAGGAACCTAAAAGTACTACTACTCACTTTCTTTCTATTATTTAGCCTAAAATATGGAGTGATTGGTTTATTAATCTAAAACAAATGAAATACTTAAACTTAAATGCAAAGACAAAAGAACAAAACTTTGGGAAAAGGCTTTGAAGAAAACTCAATTGATAAAGATGATACCTTCGGGATGAATCCACCTATGACTTCACTTATTATCTACCTTTTCAATTCATATGATTTCTTTACTTAGCTTGATCTGTGAGACTCTCTAACCTATATTAAACCTTCTCTCGAAGCGAATAACGTCTAATCTTAGGTTAATTAGTGGAACTCTCGTTCTCTTATAATAACCCCCTAAGGAAGCAGTAAATCAATCAATAGATTCCTATATTAGGTTTCACCCTAATTCGGTAAAATCTCGTAACCCTATCTCTAGGCACCCGATCAACTCCGCTTAATTATGCTAGATCTACTCTTAGGCAGGGTCTATTCCTCCTCCACCTAAGCACATCAGATAAATTTAAGCAACATAATTAAGAACAAACTAAATATTTATCATATAAACCGAAAGAATTAAATAACAAAATCTGTCATAGGTTTCATCCTCTTCAGGTATCTGAGGGGTTTAGTTCATAACAAACTAGGAAAACATCTCAAGAGAAAAGATAAAACAAAACATAAGAAATCCCTAAAACCCCCTGAAGGAATTGAAGGAGAGATCCTCCATCTTGAATGGAGCTCCGGCTTCTTGAGATGGATCAACTGGCTATCTTCAAGTGATTCCCTAAAAGATGAAAGCTTCGGTAAAAGCCTCTTCCAAAAAGCCATCCTGTTTCGGCTTCTGCCGAACTCCCTTTTTAGTTGCTACCTTAGGTGTTTATATAGGCTTTGAGATGCTTTACTTGGCTCATAAGTATCCTAATTCAAGTAGAATTCCTCCTATGATGTTTAAGTAGACTTAGGAATGTGTTTCTTTGCCTCCAAGCATCCAAATCTGAGTGAAATTGCTCTTTCCCGCGATAGGGGCACACCCATGGCACATGCCCGTGTAAGTCATCTTCAGGCCATGTCTCGATTCTGTCGATTGGGGCACAGCCGTGTAAATCGTGGCATGGCCGTGTGAAGTAAATGGTAAGGCACGGCCATGTGGCTTGAAGTCCAGGCCGTGTCGATTTCTTGGGTTGGCCCAATTTGGTCCATTTTAAGCCAGTTTTACATTCTTTTTATCCTTAGGTGCTTTCCTGAGCAAAAGACATGAAAAGAAAGGATTAAAAGCACCTTTTTACATAAATCAGGGATAAATCATCCAAAAGAATACTAAATGTGGGATTAAAATATGTTACTTTTACGGTTTATCAAATACCCCCACACTTAAGCTTTTGCTTGTCCTCAAGCAAAATTCTCAACTTACAATTAAAACAAACTTTCCATAATTCATAATTCCTATCGACAATGTCTCATCATAATTCATAGATAATTTATACATGGATAATTAAACTCAAAGAGTCCTAAAGATTCAATTATGATAAATCATACCTTTGTAGTACGAAAACATATGTGTCTCCCCTTATCTAAGTAATTACCTTTAATTCAAAACCAACAAGGATTGACATCCTCACAAAAGATTCACTCAAATCACTCGAAGTGTTTAAGGTTCAAGAATAAGCACTCATAAGTCAAACTCGAAAAGTTAATCCTATAGGCTTGCTGAAAATCAAATCTCCACCACTATATATGAGATGATACACAAATCAAAAGGTCTTTAATCGTGGTTGTAACGGGCTTGGGTTAAAAGGTGTGGATAAAGGCTGAATTAGAAGGTTAAAATCAAGACCGACTTGACAATTTACCTAACTAGAAACAATAAACTAAATATGAATATTTACATCGAATGAAAACTAATAATACTTACTATTGATAATTACTCTATAATAAAGAGTATTTTCATCACTTGAAATTTGATAATACTTTAATACGAGCTTTTTCTTCAACAATTGGAGTTTTAAATGCTCTAAGCTTTTTTTTAAGAACAAACTAAGATATTACATCATAAATGATAAATGTAACTACTGAACTAATATAATTTGGTAACTTAATCAAATCAAACCTCGATTAAAGGGTAGTCAAAAGAAAGGGTGATAACAAATACAAAGGGGTTTTGGGTTAATATTAGTGGGTGAGTCAATAAAAAGGTTGTTAGGATTCAACGGGGTTCACTAGGGGTTAATTTGTGAAGGTAGGCTTTTTATGGAGTAAGTGGGTTAAATCCTAGGTGCCTTTATCATCTCTGTATATCAAATCAAAAGTGTGGTCTCGACATGTATAAATGAGGCAAGTTCTAGAATAATAGTTCAAAGTTGACACACTCATAATTAATAAAGTGAGCACGAAAAAGAATATATGCTCTATAAGGCTCAAAATCTCACAAAAATTATGGGTGTTTTTGACCTCAATCCCTGTAAATTTCAAACTTCAAAGTAATACTCAAATTCAGTTCAACGACCTATTAATTTTAATTTTAGAAAGTAGACTTATCATGCTCGATTCTCTAGTATCCTTGATTTAATCATCAATGCACAATTAACTCGACTTACTCTAAAACATATCAATAAAAATCATACATCATAAGAAATTTCATCCTAATTAGTAATATGAGAAAAATACTTTGAACAAGACTAAATTCAAGATTTTGAGAATAATGCAAAAGTCGTACTTTTACCCCCACACTTAAGATGTACATTGCCTCGATTGTACAAAGATAGATAAACAATTATGTAATAATAAAATCAAAGAGAAGGGAGAAGTAACACTTCTTGAATTTTTGGATGAAGTCTATGAAAAGAAACCGGATAAGATTAGAGGTGAGCGTGGGAAGCGTCTTGAACCATTTGAAATTGAATCCTCAAGTAGTGGGCTTGGTTTTATTGTATCCTAATCTAAATCTAAATATCATAAAAAATAAGAAGAAGAAAATAAAATAAAATAAAATAAAGTAAAGTAAAAAAATAATGATGAAATAAAATAGAAACAAAAATAAATAATGGAAAATGAAAGACAACTAGAAAAATGGGGAATGAGGTTTAAATAGAGATGTAGCCCGTGTTTTGGGATTTTGAATTTTGAATGCATTCAGGGTGTTCGGGCATGGTCGTGGGTGTCGTGGCACGCCCGTGTCTTTCTTCACACGGTCATTCAATACGGGCGTGCTCCTCCGATTCGATAAGTCAGAATGTTGGCACGACTGGGAGACACGGCCATGTTTATCCCGTGCTTGACGAGTCAGTAACCTCGCACGAGGCGTCGGCACGGGCGTGGACTAGTATCGTAGCTCGTGTTGGAGAAAGAATTTTATTCCTTGTTCGTGCACGGGTAATGGCACGCCCATGGTTCAGCCCCTAGCTTCCACACTGCCACAGCACACGCCTTGTGTAGAAATGTGTGGCCTAGAAATCTACTCTTTGGTTAGTTTATGGTTAGGTGCTAAAAAGAAAAAGAAAAGAAAAAATAAAAAATAAAAAAATGTAAAAATGGGGTTAATGCTTGGGTTGCCTCCCGAGAAGCGCTCGTTTATAGTCTTAGCTAGACTTTACCTCTCATTCGTATGATCATGGTGGTTTGAGGAGGTGGAAATCCTTTCTCATTCGATCAACTCGGTTATGGATATAAAGTTTAAGTCGAGTAATGTTTACCTCAAAAGTGTTGAATTTAGGATTGCTTACCTCGATCGTGTCTGTATATAGGAAGACATTAAGCACCTCAAAAGTGATTTCTTCATTTGCTTTGAGTTCTGAATTGGTGATTCAAGGGTCTTCCTTATTCAACAATACCTGATCCTCTATTTTAATGTGATTTGTTGTTCCTATCAGCTCGTTTAGGGTTTTCTTCGGTTTCACTTCGTGTGGTTCTGGTTCCTCATGTAATTCTTCTTTATTAGTATGAGGTCTATGATCCGGCTCAGGTTTGTAGCTTTGTGGTGTTTCCTGCAATGAAGGTTGAACAAGTTGGTTATCAACTAAATTTACTTTCTCACCTTTATCACTTGATGTTCTAGCCAAGTCAAGAGCTTGAAGAGTGACTATCTCGTCGCCTACACGAAGTATGAGTTCTCTGCATAGATAACAATTTTAGCTCTGGCAGTTGGTAAAAATTGTCTTCCTAAAATTAAGGGGATCGTGTTGTCCTCATCCATGTCTAAAATGACAAAGTCTACTGGGAATACGAATTTATCAATTTTGATTAGAACATTTTCTATTATACCCTTAGGAATTCTTATAGTTTTATCAGTTAATTGAATACTCATCCTAGTTTGTCTAGGTTTCCCTAGACCTAGTTGTTTAAACATTTTGTAAGGTATAACATTGATACTTGCCCCTAAATCTGCTAATGCATTATCAATAGATAAACTACCAATTAAATATGGAATTGTAAAACTCCCTGGATCTTTTAATTTCCGTGGCAGTTTATTTTGTAGAATTGTTGAACACATTGCATTTAGCTCTACGTGGTGCTCTTCGTCTAATTTGCGTTTGTTGGTAAAGAGCTGCCTTAAAAATTTCCTCGAGTCTGGTATCTAAAAAAGAGCTTCAAGGAGAGGGAAGTTAATATGTGATTTCTTTAAGAGTTTAAGAAACTTACCGAACTGTTCCTCTGAATCGTCTCTTTTCATTGCTTTCGGATAAGGTATGCGAGGTTGGTACTCCTTGATTACCGATTTTTACTTTTCTTGTGGTACCTCTATCTTACCTTTGTCTACCTTGTTTTCTTGTATTGAGTTTGATTCATCTAACCCCTTACTGTCTTGAGCTGAGATGGCTTGAATTTGCTCCTTTGGGTTAACCTCGGTGTTACTTGGTAGACGTCCTAGTGGTCGTATTAGCTTTGCGAGATGTCCCACTGACCTAGTAAGTTCTTGAACTTGATTCTCGATCTCTTTGATCGATTTTTTTTATTCATCAAGTGCTGCTTCAGTCTTTTAGAGACGAGAATCTATGGCTGCCATGAAATTCGTCAGCATCTCTTCAAGATTCGGCTCCTCTTCTTGTTGGTGAGGTGGTTGTTGATTGGCTATTTTGATAATTCCATGAGAAATTGGGATGGTACTTCCAACCTGCATTATAAGTGTCACTATAAAAATTATTTTGATATCTAGAATAGTTACCTGTATAGTGAGCTTGTTCGTTTTCCATGCCATATCCGTAGGGTGGGTATTCAGGATTCGCCATGCCTCCTAGATTCAAATCATATTGTATTTCTGGATGTACCTGCGAGGGACTATACCAATCATCAATCTTTTTATTCATCATCTCTAACTGATTAGATAACCTGGTGACCACGTCGAGATTGAAAACACTGGTTGCTTTAGTAGGAATTGCCCCCATGCCTTGCCACTGATAATTATTCAGTGCCATCTTTTTCATAGACTAAAATTTTTTGCCAAAAGCAAAATAGAGGAAAAAATTAGCAAAGTAAAAAGAAATAATAATAAATAATAATATAATAATGATAAATTGCAAATAAAAAAATTGGCTAAAGTAATAGAAATAGAGTTTTCTTAATATTTTAGTGTTCCCCGGAAACAGCGCCAAAAACTTGATCGTGTCAAAACAGTCGAGTTTTAATATTTATAAAAGAGTGATCGAACTCAGAATCGATCATGCGACAACGATAGAGGCAAGCGCACCTATCGAACAAAGAGTATAGCTCGAGCAAGAATATCTTATCGAACCCAAGGAACCTAAAAGTACTACTACTCACTTTCTTTCTATTATTTAGCCTAAAATATGGAGTGATTGGTTTATTAATCTAAAACAAATGAAATACTTAAACTTAAATGCAAATACAAAAGAACAAAACTTTGGGAAAAGACTTTGAAGAAAACTCAATTGATAAAGACGATACCTTGGGAAGAATCCACCTATGACTTCACTTATTATCTACCTTTTCAATTCATATGATTTCTTTACTTACCTTGATCCGTGAGACTCCCTAACCTATATTAAACCTTCTCTCGAAGCGAGTAATGTTTAACCTTAGGTAAATTAGTGGAACTCTCGTTCTCTTATAATAACCCGCTAAGAAAGTAGTAAATCAATCAATGGATTCTCATATTAGGTTTCACCCTAATTCGGTAAAATCTCGTAACCCTATCTCTAGGCGCCCAATCAACTCAGCTTAATTATGCTAGATCTACTCTTAGGCAGGGTCTATTCCTCCTCCACCTAAGCACATCAGATAAATTTAAGCAACATAATTAAGAACAAACTAAATATTTATCATATAAACCGAAAAAATTAAATAACAAAATCGTCATAGGTTTCATCCCCTTCAGTATCTGAGGGGTTTAGTTCATAACAAAGTAGGAAAACATCTCAAGAGAAAAGATAAAACAAAACATAAGAAATCCCTAAAACCCCCTGAAGGAATTGAAGGAGAGATCCTCCGTCTTGAATGGAGCTCCGGCTTCTTGAGATGGATCAACTGGCTATCTTCAAGTGATTCCCTAAAATATGAAAGCTTGACAAAAGCCTCTCGCCAAAAAGTCGTCTATTTTCGCTTCTCCGAACTCCTTTTTAGTTGCTACCTTGGGTGTTTATATAGGCTTTGAGATGCTTTACTTGGCTCCTAAGTATCCTAATTCAAGTAGAATTCCTCCTAGGATGTTTAAGTAGACTTAGGAATGTGTTTCTTTTCCTCCAAGCATCCAAATCCGAGTGAAATTGCTCTTTCCTGCGGCAGGGGCACGCCCATGGCACACGCCGTGTAAGTCTTCTTCAGGCCGTGTCTCGATTCTGTCGATTGGGGCACGGTCGTGTAAATCGTGGCATGGCCGTGTGAAGTAAATGGCAAGGCATGGCCATGTGGCTTGAAGTCCAAGCCGTGTCGATTTCTTGGATTGGCCCAATTTGGTCCGTTTTAAGCCCGTTTTACGTTCTTTTTATCCTTAGGTGCTTTCCTGAGCATAAGACATGAAAAGAAAGGATTAAGAGCACCTTTTTACATAAATCAGGGATAAATCATCTAAAAGAGTACTAAATGTGGGATTAAAATATGTTACTTTTACGGTTTATCAGGTGTCAACAACCACAATGTCGCACCAAAAATTATCGAAAAAAATTATTTAAACTAATTTTTGTTGTGCTGGCCACCTGGACGCCGACACCTAATAAAAATATTTTTTTCCTTTTAATACATATATTTTAAGAATTACAGATGGAAAAATACATACGGGTGCCGGCCATTGTAATGTTGACACCAAAAAAAATATTTTTTTAATCTTTCCAGTAATCATCAGGTAACGATTGCCATATAATTGACTAGGGTGCCGGCCATGGAGGTGTCGACACCGACGTGCACTGTTCCTTTCAGATCATTCCATAATTGTTTTTGAACCTAGGTCATTCTTGTAAATATTTTTTTTAGGTAAGTTTGGTAAAAAAAGCCACGTTTTCATAAATAATTAGGTTAAATTCTACTATTAGTTATTGTACTTTGTGAAAGTTATGGATTTAGTCTTTGTACTTCTATTTGATCAAATTTATTCCATGTATTTTTTGAATTAATCAATTTTAGTTTCTGTTCTTTTCAAAATTTGAAATTTGACCCAATCAATAACAGTTAAATCAGTTTGGTTAAATTCAATTAATAGTCTTGCACTATTCATACAGTTGTAGATTTAGTTTATTTACTCCAATTACATCATCCTAAGTCCGTATACTTTTCAAATTTTGAAATCTCAATCTTGATGCAAATGGGAATCGTTAATCCATTAACTAGATTTTTAGCAAGTAAGATGTGAAAACAATAAGCTGACATAGCATTTCATATATGATCATATGTTTGATGTATCAAATTTTGGAAATAATGAACTTAACTTAATGAATTTAACAATTATTATTTGGTGAAAATTTAAACTTTAAAATTTGAAAAGTACAAAATTAAAATGACCAAATAAAAGTACGTAGATTAAATCCACAAGTTGTATAAGGTAAAAAAAAAGAATTTAACATAAATAATTGCATCGATCTTATCTCGATACAATCTCGTAAAACATAATTATCTTGATTGTTTGATTTACAATTTTAAACTAAAAAGAAAAAGAAAGGAAGAACCAATAAACCATTCTATTAGGACATTATTATGGGATATTATCTTTTAGCAATTTGATTCCTAATGGGATATTATTATGAGATATTATCTTTTGACAATTTGATTCCTGCGTAACTACTACTATATAGATATATATACCCTTGAGGTATATCAATAAAATTCAAGAGATTATCCTAATCTTTGTAACAGTCCGGTTTAGACCCTAGTCGAACAGTAGTTTCAAACCACAAATCCAAGTCTGAATAATATTTTAATATTATTTTATGTGCCTTTAATATGTGATTAAGCATGTACTAAAATTCCGTAAGATAATTTATCCGTCTGTGTGTTTAATTTGATAAAAAGATTAAATTGCATTAAATGCATGTAACAACCCGATTTTGACCCTAATCGGAATAGTAGTTTTGGGACCACAAATTCGAGTCTAAAAAATATTTTGAAATTATTTTCAGTGTTTATTATGTGTGAATTTGTTTGTGTTAAATTTTGGTGTTTTAATTTCGTTGTTTGAGTGTCCGATTAAATAAAAGGGCTTAATCACGTAAAATGAAATTTTAAAAGTTAGTTGTGAAAGTACCTAATTGTTGTTGTCTTTTTAATATGGAGGATTTAAGTTGCAATTAGCCCATTGTAATAATTGAATGGACGGCACTAATGTTATATTATATAGTTTTTTATATTAAATAATAATAATATAATATAATGATATAATAAGACAAACGTAACTTAAAAAAAGTTATGTCCATCTTTTTATTTCTTATAACCGAAAGTAAAGAAAGAGAAAAAGAAAAGAACAAGCTTAGGGTATTCGGCCCTTGTTCAAGCAAATTGAGGTATGTTTTGATTTGGTTTTTGATAATTTTTACGTTTTTGATATCGTTGCTTCGAGTACTACAAAATCCATGCTTGAATTTTTGATTTGATGAATATTTTGAGTTAAGCCATTAATGATAGCTTGTTATTTTTGTTGTTTGATGATAAAATATGAAATATATGTGTTAGGTTAAAATGTTTTGTCTTCGGATTTTTGATGAATTTGAGTAATTTGGATTAAATTGTGAAAATAATATTTTGAGGGACTAAAATGTGAAATAAATGAAATAAATGGACTTGTATGAAGTATGTGAATATTCGGCCAAGCATGGGTAATGTGAAATTTTGTGTATTTTGTGTTTTATGTAATAGGGACTAAATTGTAAAAAGTGTAAAATATCATAGGCAAAATGGTAATTTTCCCATTTATGTGTTTTTGGATTAAATTGATTGGAATTATGTTTAAATAAGTTTAATTTGAATATGTTTAGATGAAGAACCAAAGAAAACGGATTTGGATTGTGGGAAAATAAAAAAATAAACGAATAGTCATTTATTCCGTCCGTCGATATCTGAGGTAAGTCAATAAGCACATAAATGTTATTAAATTTGATAATATATATGTTATATGATAAATGGAATTTTGTGAATATATTCTTGTGTTCGCCGAATGTGATTTGAGCAAAGGAGACATATTTTGAGTTCGATTCGATCAAGATTCGATGTCCGAAAGCCCCGTACGAACCTTAGGAATAGTTAGGATACATATTTCATGACATAGGATTTTCGATATGTGTTATCGTGTAAGACCACATCTGGGACATTGGCATCAACTTGTGTTTACGTGTAAGACCATGTCTGGGACATTGGCATCGTATTTGATTCGTGTAAGACCCTGTTTGGAATAGTGGCATCGATATGTGATTACATGTAAGACCACGTCTGGGACGTTGGCATTGTACGAGCTTCGACTATCCGCGTATCCTTTTTAATTCCGAACGGTTCAATGGGAAATGTTAAGTGAAGACCAAATGTGAAAATCGAATTAAAAGGCTCAGGTATGTACTTATATCAAGTTGTGAAAATAAGGTAAGTCGGTTGTTTAATTGATTGTATAAATGCTAAAGTTATAAATGTGAACTATGTGTAAGCATATGTGATTGTGTATTCAGTCAAATGTGGTATATGTGAATTTAATAGTGAGATTTATATAAGTTCATGTGTATTGGTACAACTAGCCATATGGTATGTGTATGAGAAATTTAAATGATAACCTTATATTTGAGAACATGTATATTTGGCTTACTGATATAGTTGTGATATTTAAAAGTGATAATTATATATGTTTATGAGTATTTGTGCATTTAGCTATATGATATTAAATGCTAATGTATATTTGATAACATATAAACTTGTGGGTGTGTTATATGTATATTTAATTATGGTTTGGATTGACTTGGCTAATTGATTCAAAGGTGTTAATGTTCACATGATTATTGTTTGCTTATGGGTTACTAAGTCGCAAAGCTTATTGTGTGTATGTTTACTCTTTGTTTTATAGATTTTGGAAGACGGATTGAGCTCGAAGATCGTCGAAGGAGCCTATCACACTATCGACTATTTTGGTATTTACTAAGTTTGAATTTTGAATCTATGGCATGTATAGTCTAGTATTAATTTGGTTGGTTTTGAATTTGTAATTATTAAAGCCATGCGAAAATGGCTAGAAATAATATTCAAGTTTAGTTAATCATGGTTATGTGTTATAAATATATATATATATATGCATATGTATATGTATATGGTATGTGTGACATGTTTGGTTATGGTCTTAGTGATTCGGTTATAGGTTAATTATAAGTAAATATATGTAAATTTTGTTTGATATGCTTTGTTAAAGTGTTGTTAAGTGATTGGTATTAAGTGAATTCGATTATGATTTATAGGTGAAATGCTAAGTATATACTTGGTTAAGTGCTCGATATGTTTGGTTTTAGCAAATTGGCCTTGACTGATTATATGCAAAACATGGTTGCTATGTTTATGTTTGTGTGTATGATCTCGGTTAAGGTGAGTTTATGTTTAATTTGTGTAATATGCTTTGTTAATGATAGTTGAATTAAGCTATGTGATTCAAAGAATAAGGTAAATGAAACATGCTTGATCTATTTAGAAGAATAAATAATGTTAAGTTTAATGATTTTGGCTATGTGATATTTATATATATAATGTAGTATGTATATGGAAGTTGGAAGCTAAAGTTATTTATAATTTGGTTTGAAAGTATGATAAAAGGATACTTATATGTTCGAATGTGTATAGGATAATTTAATTCGGTTTGTAATGACGATGTATGTACTTATATTATACCGAATGGTTGACTATATATGTTTGGTTGTTTTGGTAAGTTATTAATATGTTTCATAAATGTTTAGGTACATATCTAAATGGCAAGTGAAATAGTATGGTTTGGTTATAATATTTGTATGATATGCATATGATATTGATAATGTTATGACCGAATCAATGATTAGTTAATAGGATAAAATGTGTGGTTTAAGTATACTAATATACATATGCAAATGTGGTGTACATTAAAATGTTATTTTTATGCAAATGTTAAATGTGACTCAAGGTATAAAATGGTTTGGTTGGTTTCGTGCAAGTGAAATAAATACTATGATATGTCTTGATGTTCAAAATGATTAAAGAGGTTTAGCGAATTAAGTATGAATTGGTAACGATTTGAATATATTTGAACTATTAATAATGTTTTTAAATATTCTAGGAATGAAATGGTATATGTTTGATTCTTAAAATGTGCATGTATGGAGGTAATATATGTTATGTATTGTTATATATTTACTTTTAAATTTTATTATGCGATTGATAGAAAAGTAATAATAAAGTTCAAAATTTTGCATAGATTAAGTATATTGTTATGATTAGTTTATGAAGTATGAAAGGGATTGAATGCATGTACTAAGTTGTGTTATGTTTAGTAATGCCTTGTAACCCTAATTTAGCAACGGATATGGGTTAAGGGTGTTACAATGCAAAACTAGTGTGATATTTGTAAAAGTGTTCATTTGAGATGGCTTTTTAATAAGGAGGCCTTATGAGGCAATTATGCCAATATTTAGATAGTGGATGGATAAAAGACATAAATGCCCTTAATGTTTATATATACCTATGTTTAGTATAAGGTTAATTATGTCATTTATGCATTAAAATGTCTTATGATAAAAACAAAACATAAAAATGGGCATTAATTCATTCATTCTTCCATCGAAAACACAAAAGAAAGAAAGAGTTTGAAGCTTTCTAACATTCGGCACTTTGTCTTCTTGATTAAGGTAAGTTTTGACTTCGATTTTTGATAATTTTTACATTTTTGAAATCGTTACTTCGTCTACTTCAAAACCCATGTCTTAATTTTGAGTATTGATGATGTTTATGAGATGAGCCATTGATGAACTCATGTGATTTACAATGATTTATAGTGAAATATGAAAGATATACACATGATTATAATAGTTTATTTTTGGAGTTTTGTTGAATTTGAGTATATTGGACTCAATTGAGAAAATTGATTATCTGAGGGATTAAATTGTGAATTTGATAAAATGTTTGGACTTGTATGAGATACATGGGTATTCGGCTAAGCATGGATATATGGTGATCTTGTATATTTGATGTTTTGTGAAAATGGACTAAATTGAGAAAATATGCAAATGTGAGGGTTAAGTTGCAAATAGCCCTAAATGTATGTTTTTGGATTGAATTGAATAAGTTGATGAATGAAAGGGTTAAATTTGAATATGTATAGATCAAGAACCGAAGAAAATGAACTTAGATCGGGGGAAAGCGAAGGTAGTAGAATAACCGAGTCCGAACGAATATCCAAATCCGAGGTAAGTCGATATACAAATAAATGTATTTTCTTTGAATTATTGAGTATATATGATATTTTAATTGCTATGACTATCCATTGAGATGGAATGTATGTGAAATACGAGTTACGAATAAGTCAACGGGTTGATAATGTTCGAGAAGTCTCGATTGAACCTAGGAATAGTTAGGATTAACTATGTCATGACATAGGTGTCTATTATGTAATATCATGTAAGACCACGTCTGGGACGTTGGCATTGATTCAAGAATTTGTGTAAGACCACGTCGGGACATTGGCATCGATATGAGATTTCGTGTAAGACCACGTCTGGGATGTCGACATCGATATAAAGTTTACGTGTAAGACCATGTTTGGGACATTGGCATCGTATTGATTCGTGTAAGATCCTTTCTGGGATAGTGGCATCGATATCTGGTTACATGTAAGACCACGTTTGGGACTTTGGCATTGTACGATTATTCCGAGCACTCTGAGTATCCTATTAGATCCTGAACAGTTCAACGGGAAAATTCGAGATACGAACGATTATGAGATTTGTATATTTGTATCAGGTACGTTTGATGTGTACACTAAGTGTGCATGAAAGGTAAGTATCTATGTGAACTTTCTAAGATGAATATGTGAAATAGAATGATGAGACAATATGTGAAAATATGTTTGAATGAGCTATGTGTATATGTGATACTTGAGTTGAAGAATTTGGTATGATATGGCTAAGCATATGAGTCAATGAATATGAGATGAATTTGCTATGAGAACTATAAATGACGTCTTATCAAATTGAATATGTGCATTATATGCTAAGTTTATTTGTATATGGCTTACTAAGCTTTTGAAAGCTTACTCTGTGTGTGTTTTCTCTGTTTATAGATCGTCAAAGCTACTGAAGGCTCGGGGATCGTCGAGGATTGTCATCACACTACTCAACCTGTTTTGGTACCTTTGAAATATGTATATAGCTAGATATGGCATGTATAGGCTAATCATTTTGGATTATGTTTGAAATGTGTGTAAATAGCCATGAGATGTGGCTAGTTAATGTTGGTAATATGCATGAGTGAATTTGTTATATGATGCATATTTTGGAATGGCTTGATAGCTAATGAAATGGTCAAAGTTATGGAAAGCATATGAATGCATTATGAGTATGTATATTTGAGCAAAAGAATGATTATGTGAAATGTAAATGTGGATAAATCATGTTTGAATGTATATGTGATTTTAGTTGGACAAAGTGGTATGATTGAAAATGAGTTTGAATATATAGAATTGTTGATTGTTTGGCATGTTTTTGGATGTCAAGTGTGTATGAAATGAATTGGTAATTGTGCTTGTAGGGATTGACCCTTGTGTGGGTGGCATTTTGACCTTACAAGTGGTCTGTTTTGCCTACACGGGCGTGCCTAGTGGCCGTGGGTTTAAGTCAGTAGTTACCCTAAGTGTACATGGCCATGGCATACGGGCGTGCCTGGTAGCCATGTGAGTAAGTCAGTAGCTAGCCTAATGTTACACGGCCATGGCACACGGGCGTGCCTGTTGGCCGTGTAGATGAGTTAGTATACAAGCTCTATTTTGGCACGGTCAGGACACATGGGTGTGTCTAGTAGCCGTGGGAGGCACAAGGCCTGCCTACACGGGCGTGTGACCTCTGCAGCTTTGAAAAAAAATTTTAATTTTGATAATTTCCATGTGTATTCGGTTTAGTCCCGACCCTATTCTAAAGCATGAATAAGGTCTCGTCGACCTATAAAAGGGACGTTCTAATCTGATTGGTTGAGTTGTATTATAAAATGTCTGTAAAAGTTTTCGATCCGTCTAGTAATGCCTTTAACCCTAGTCCGACGAAGGATACGGGTTAGGGGTGTTACAATCTTGCCATGGCATTTGAGTAAGGTTTTTGACACAAATTTTTTTCTTTTCATCATTCTAAATGGTTGGCGATGAGTCTTCTCCTCTTCTACCACTACCGGGGCGACACTTCCTAGTTTTACTGCTGAGCAATGGCAGTCTCTTTTGGCGATGTTCGCTAATAAATAGTGAACTTCCACTCGGTTGAATGGTAAGTCTAAGAATAATTGGATTATTGATACGAGGTATTCAGATCATGTTACGAGTGATCTTATATATTTGACGAATGTGAGAGATGTTGTAACATGTTCCATAGGACTCCCTAATGGCCAAATAGTGGTGGTTATCCAAGAAGAAATGGTTCAATTGAAGGAGAAAATTCATTTAAAATACGTTTTTTACGTTCCTAAATTAAACTACAATTTAATTTTGATTTCCTAGTTGAATGGTGATATGAATTGTTTTGTCCAATTTTATACTGACATATGTGTTATTTAGGACATTCATTAAAGGGAGTTGATTGGAGTGGATGAGAGATGAGATGAACTTTACTACTTCCGGAAGGTTTCAACGGTTAAAGCGATTTCAGTTGAAGCCTTATCCTTTTTGGAACTTTGGCATAGAAGATTGGGTCACCCCTCCGAGAAAGTAGTAAAGTTACTTCATTATGTTAGTAACTCTAGAGATCATCTAAATAAAGCATGTGAAATTTGTCATCGTGATAAGTAGACTAGAAATAGTTTTCTAATTAGTGAAACAAAAAGTCACTCATATTTTTGAGTTAGTTTATTGTGATTTATGAGGGTTTTATGACACTCCTTCATCTTATGGATATCATTATTTTTTTTTACGTTGGTTGATGATTTCTTTCGAGCTGTTTGGGTATATCTATTGGCTAATAAAAAAAGGTTTTCAAAGTTTTCATGTCATTGATTGCTATGGTTAATGGTCAATTTTCTCAACAAATAAAATGTGTTAGAAGTGATAATGGGATGAAATTTAATTATCTTCAAGTTTTTTTCTTGCAAATGGTATTATTTTTCAAACACCTTGTGTTGGTACTTCTCAACAAAATGGGAGAGTGGAGAGTAAACATCAGTAAATTTTAAATGTAGCTCGTGCTTTGAGTTTCCAAGAAATTTGCCTATATCTTTTTAGAGGAGTGTGTGTTGGCTGCCTCTTATCTCATTAATCAAACTCCTTCACCTATTCTTCACAATAAAATACCCTATGAAATGTTGTTTGGTAGCTCTCCTTTGTTTGATGATCTTCGTGTGTTTGGTTGCTTATGTTTTGCTTATAATCAACATTCTAAAGATGATAAGTTTGCTAGTCGAAGTCGAAAGAGTGTTTTTGTTGGGTACCCTTTTGGAAAAAAAGGGTTGATATTTATATGATTTAGATTCTAAGAAATTCTTTGTGTCACGCGGTGTGAAATTTTTTAAGGATATTTTTCCATATTTGGATAGGAATGTTGCAACCATTGAGCTTGACAATGTTGCTCTGCCATATGGGCGTGCAGACGAAATCTTTGATACATATTTTGGTGAATCAAAAGTGTTACAATCCATGATAGTTCCTCCACTTGCTACTCCATAGCCTGTGAGTTCGCCACTTGTGAGTTCTCCGACACTTGTGGTATCTTTTTCTTCCTCCAATGACATGGTGGTATAGAAGGCTTTGGGTAATGATGCGCCTAAATTGGGACGAGGGCATAGGGAGAAATTTCTCTCTGTGAAGCTTTGAAATTTTTTCACTCATACCATCATAAAGAAAAGTCCATTTCTCACCTCCTCTATTTCCTATAATGCATTATGTTAATTGTCACAAATTTACTATAAAACACTAAAATTTTCTTACAGCTATTACTACAGGGGTCGAGAAACATTCTTTTAAAGAGGTTGTGAAGGATGCAGGATGACATAATGCTATGCAAAAGGAGATTTGTGCTTTGGAGGATAATGACGCTTGGTCTATGGAAAGGCTTCCTCTTGGAAAGAAAGCATTGGGTACTAAGTGGGTTACAAGATTAAATATAACTCCAATGGAAGTATTGAGAGACATAAAACTCGTGTTGTTGTTTTTGGTAATCACCAAGTAGAATATATTGACTATAATGAACCTTTTGCACCTGTGGCGAAAATGGTGACTATTCAGGCTTTCTTAGCTATTGCAACTTTGAAAAATTGGAAGTTACATCATATGGATGTCCATAATGCCTTTCTGCATGGTGATCTTGATGAAGAGGTTTACATGAAGTTTCCTTTAGGTTTTGCTCCTGATAAGATGGTTTGTCGTTTGTGCAAGTCTTTGTATGGGTTGAAATAGACTCCTCGGTGTTGGTTTGTGAAGCTTGTTATTGCACAGAAAAGGTATGGATTTTTTCAACCATGTTTTGATTATTTACTCTTTACATACACTAAGGGATCTGTACGCATTAATGTGCTGGTTTATGTTGATGATTTATTTATTTCTCGGAACGATTTCGCTGCTTTGAAAACTTTTAAGGGGTATCTCAGTTCTTGCTTCCATATGAAGGATCTTGGAGTTTTGAAATATTTTTTGGGATAGAAGTAGCTCGTAGCTCTTTGGGGTTATTTCTTTGTCAAAAGAAATATGCACTTAATATTATTTCAGAGGCAAGTCTTGTGGGAGCAAAGCCTGTAGTATAGCCAATAGAGCAAAATCTTAAATTAGCATATGTTATAGGGAAAGTTTTGTCTGATCTTGAGTTGTACAAATGGTTAATGGGTCGTTTGATTTATTTGGCAATGATCAGAACTTATTTGGCATACTCGGTTCATGTCTTATCCCGGTTTATGCATGAGCCGAGGTAGGAGCATGGGACTTGACTCTGTGTGTTGTCCGGTACTTGAAAAGCTCTCCTGGCTAAGGGATTCTTTTGAGATATTGTAGTAATTTGTCCTTGAAAGGGTCGTGTGATTTAGATTAGGTTGCTTGTCCGTTAACTCGACGTTTATTTATTGGTTGACTTGTTTTTCTGGGACAATCTCCTATTTCTTGAAAAACTAAGAAACAACATATTGTTTTCCGTTATTCTGCTAATGTTGAGTGTAAGTCTATGACTTCCATCACTTGTGAGCTCAACTGGCTGAAGGCCTTGTTATTGAGCTTAGGTGTTTATCTTCCTAAAGTAATCATTTTATTTTGTGATAGTCAATCTGCATTACGCATTGCACAGAATCCCGTATTTATGAGCATACTAAACATATTGAAGCGGATTGTCACTTTGTTAAGAATGGAATCCAGGATGGGTTGAATGCGTACTAAACAAAGGCGCTTGGCAAATCGCAATTTGAATATCTTCTCAGCAAGTTGGGTATTTATGATCAGCATGCTCCAACTTGAGGGGCTGCTAAGATATTATCTTTTAGAAATTTGATTCCTAATGGCATATTATAAGATATTACTATGGAATATTATCTCTTAGCAATTTGATTCCTAATGGGATATTACAAGATATTATTATGATATATTATCTTTTGGTAATTTAATTCCTACGTAATTATTACTGTATAGATATATATATACACCTTGAGGTCTATCAATAAACAAGAGATAACCCTATCCTTATTCCTTTCCCTTATCGTTCCCTGTAGTAGTTTACTTATATTTAATTTTTCTAAAAATATTTTTATTTATTTAATGATAATATTTAATTCAATATTTTTAAAATTAAATTGATTAATTAGATTAACTGAATAAAAATTATTTAATACATCAATTTAAAATAATTTAAAATTAATATAAATAAATTGAATTAACAATTGAATCGTTGAGATTAAATAAACTGAAAACCAATATTCTTATCGATTCAACTACTGATATTGTATTGGAAAGATTTAATCATAGTCTGATACTGTTACTATCAATGTTTCTATTATCCTGATTGGTGTCATTCCTGCCCATTTATGACCTGCTATGCTGCACATTTCCCCCTATGATCTTAGAAACTTATTGTTATTTCTCTTCCTATGAAAATGATGCCATTCTATTTCTACCCTTCTTTTTCTGCAACTTTGAAATTATGAATTCACAGTGAAATTATGTCCCCGTTTTATATTCCCTATGCTATTGGTATTCACTTCTGAGGATTGGGAAGGGGAGGGGGGTAGGGGGTAAGAGCAATTATGGAAAATAGAATTGAATCACTTCAAATTTAAATCCCTTCGTACGTCGGATAAGATTGAAATTAGAGCAGGATATAAGTGGCGGATTAATAGATTTTAATATGTTTATGAAAGTTGTACTTTTTAAAAATTAAAATTTTAGTACTAACTCAAACAACATCAACTAAATTTATTTGGTTAAATTTAATCACTAATTTTATATTATTTCAATTTTAACGTAAATAACAGTTGTTAATATATTAATTAAACGTTTAGTAAATAATATATAAACATAATAAGTTAACATGAGATTACACATGTAATAATATATTTTATCACATCATATTTAAATACTAATAAAAAAATTAACTATTATTGTAGGACTTAATTTTGGCCCTGGCTAAACAGTCTCAAACAAAAAACAATTAACAGCCTTTTTTACAACCTAGACTCAATTTTAAAACTAAACCTAAATTAAACTACCCAAACCCATTAAACAAATTCAAGACCCAAATTTATAAGGCCTAAATGGCCCAAAACCCTAAACATTTTCAACAGCAAAAAAGAAACCCTAGCCGCATGCCTCCACTGTCGTTGCCTCTTCCACGTCAACCTCCGTACTCCCCCACGCACCACCGCATGCCACGTCGCTCCGTACCTGCAAAAAAAAAGGACAAACAGACACAGACACAAAAAAAACAAAGCAAAATATTGTATTTTATTTATTTTTTAATTCCGGCTATAAAATCTGGAAACGAGCCTCTGTAATTGTATCTTCTATGAAAGAGAAAACGAAAAAAACACAATCAATACAAAGCAACAAAAAAAATAGATCAAAAGGTTCTTTTTATCTTCTTTTCTTTCTTTTTTTTTCTTTCTTTTTTCTGTTCGAAACTATATATATACATGTAAAGACATTTTTTTTAAACTATACACATACATTAAAATATAGTGTATATATATATATATAAGAAAAAGAAAAAAAAAAACATACTTGGGGTGTCTGACTACCGTCAACGGTAGAGTCGCGGCGGAGCTGCGGAAGAGGCTCGTCATCTTCTTGGCGAAAATTTGGGTTAACCAGAGAGAAAAGGGGAAGCCCCTTTCTGTTTTTTTAACTTTAGTGATAGAATGAATTTTTTTTGTAAAAAAATTTTGTTTTTATAGCCTGGTAAAACGGCAGTGTTTTAGAGGTGTCTGATTTCGTTTTGGGGGCCAACCCGCGACCCGACCCATAACAACCTAGGATCGGCGTGTTTTTGGACTAAGGGTCTATCTGCCCTCAGTCCTTCCACTTTTGAGGCTGTTTTCGATTTGGCCCCTATTTTAGTTTTCCTTTTTCTTTCAAATTTACCCCTGCAATTCTTTTTCTGTTTTATTTTGATCCTAAACAATGCGCATAAAAGGGGTTTGGGATATTTTCCCATATGACCCCTACAATTTTCGCGTGTTTAGATTTTAGTCCTTCCTCATTTTCTATTTTTAAATTCAGGTTATTTTATTTCTAACTTTTTGCCCTCTAGTTTTATTTTAATTTTAATTCGGTCCTGGATTCATTTATATTCAATTTAAAAAAAAAAACTGTTTTGTTTGTTATTTTGTTATTATTTATTTGTATATTCCTTTTTTAAATCAAATGCCTTATTTATTTATTGTATTTACTTAATATTTCCCTTATTTCGTTTTTACATTTTATTTATTATTTTTATTTATCATTTTCTTTTATCGTGCTTTTTATTTACTACTTTCAATATATATTTCAAAATTATTATCATTATTGTGGTTGTTACTTATGTTAATATTATTATTATTGTTCCCTATATTATCATTTGCATCATAGTTCTTATTCTTGTTTATGCTTGTTAACCTTATGATTCGTTAATGTCAAGGCCCTGTGTTAATTTTTTATTTTATTTATGCAATATTATGTCATTATTATTTCGAATGTATGTGCACTATCATCATTAACCACGTATGACTCCTTTTTACATTTTAAACAATTTCCTTTTAAACATAATCAATTAAACGTATATCTTTTAAAAATTTTCATTAATTTTTTTATCCAAATTTGTAAAAAAGGAAAATCTTGAAAACAAAGACAATATTTCGTGTTTGAAAATTCGAAAGGTCGTTCCCAAATTTACGGGGTTTCGATTTTCTCGATAAATCCGAATAAACCAACATTTTTAAGACATAAATTTTTTATGTTCTCGGGAATTAAGAAACGACCGTGTTCTAACTTATAGAATATGATTTCTTTCTAAAATCGAGATAATCGAATATCTTTTAAAATAAACAAAATTTTTGGTGTTTATTCTCGTTTCGAGATTTAAGATATTGTATCCTAACTTATGGGACGTAATTATTTATTCTCGATTAACTTGAAATACGCCCTCTTCTCGGAAAAACTTTTAATTAAGCAATGTTTTAACAAAGGATCGTATTTTTAAAATCTCTTCAAATTTTCGATTTTCGACACTCAGATGCTAATTAATCAATTAGGTATCAATTTTGGGTCATGAGGGTGCTAATCCTTCCTCGTGCGTAACCGACTCTCGAACCCGTTTTTCTGAATTTCGTAGACCAAAATCGTCGTTTTAATAAATCAAGTCTATTAATAAAATGACCAAATTACGAGGTGACCCGATTACACCTCATCAAAAAAAGGATTGGTGGTGACTCTCATTTTTTCGTTTTCATTTTTAATCAAAGTTGACACTTTTTTTTTTGTTTCGGCAGCTTGGTGACTCAGCTGGGGACTAAGAGAGTCGAGCCATAAATTGATTAATTTTTTGTCTTTTTGTTGAAAAATCAAAATTTGTTTTAAATTTACGATTACTTCATTTCATCCGTCCTTATCGTGGTTTTCATCATAATATGTTTGATTTGTTGGTTTAAATCTGTTAATGTGCCTCAGCATTTTTGCATATCATAAGTCGGTTGAATTTTACCTCTCTTAAATGGGAGCGAGAAGTTATTCCTTCGTGAGGTCTTCACTTCCGTATAGGATAGTGAATCACTTTTGGGATACATCTGTAACTATGTCTTCGTGAGATTTTCATCTCCGTATAGCCATAGGGAAATGTATTCCCCTGAACTAAACTCGGTCCGTATGAGACTATAATGGGTGAGGATCGAGGAATCTGCCGATTCAGGTACCTTTACTTTAGGACTAAACCGCATATAGTGAGCCCTAAGAGCCCACCCTAGGTAGAACCACACTGAACCCCTAAAAGTCATCCAAATAGGTGCTTTATTTGTTATTTTGTACTGACGTGTTTCTTTTGTTATGATTGCATTGCATTTTCATCATAGAAAAAAGGTGTTAATTCACGTTCAATTGCAAAATAGAGAGCTTGTCATGAAAAATAAATTTCTTGATAAAGTGGAGTACAATACGGCCGTCCGAATATAGTCTGAGTAAACACAATAAAAGAAGAGTGAGAGTCTGCGAGGAGTACATGACTTTGCTTCAAGATTCAAGCCAGCAAAGATTATTCAAGAGTTGTCAACGTCTCGACTTACTTAAAGAAGCTAATGAACACCACGAGGATGAATGAGTAGTAGGTCGCAGCCCGGATCAAGCAAAAAGAGATAATAGAGACATATCTTGGAAAATTCGCAAGATTTGATCTTAACATCCGGATATGAAGAAAAGAATCGATGTCTTTGACTAGAGTATGAGGGCAAGGCAGTATATGTATCCGTTTTATGTAAAGAAATTTGTTTTCTATAAAAGTTGTTCTAATATAATTGAATCAAAATCAATGCCTCTTTTTGCATTCATTTTATGCATTAGCATTGATTGCATCATGTGCAATAAAACTCATAAAAGACCCTAAAATCATGGTAGTTACCCTGGAATATCGTTAAAGTACACGAGGAAAAACTAAAGCAATGGACCAAAAGCTGAAGAGATTAGAGCAAATGCAAATACAGATGCAAGAGCAATTGGCCAAAATTCAACAAGATATGAGGAATCAGATGCTAAAATTTCAAAGAAACATGATGAGCCAATCAACTCAGATGCTAGCTAGAGGGTTAGAAACAGAAAAAAGCCCTATGGTCAATTCCGGGGACGATAACGAGGACCCCATTTATCATTCAAGCTTTACCCCAACAAACACCCAAGCACAACCAGACGCGTATCCACAAAGGGTGTCTGTTAACATCAGACCTCAATACCAGATCGGTACCTCGACACCAGTGAACTTCCCGACAGGTTCAAGTTCTAGTCCAGGGGATAATCCAATCAATCCTATTGTCCTTGATCTGGATGATCTAGCAAAAACAAAAAAAGGCTAGAGTGGAGTTCCTAAAACAACTTGAAGATCTTTACAAATGAAAAAGGTGAGAGAGGAGCTCCCAAATCAATACTTTAAAGGCCCCGAGAAAGAGGGAAAATGAGGTGAATAATGCAAGTATGTATAACAAGGGCTATTCAAAGTCGATTACCGTAAGCCAGTCAAGGACGACAACTACTAGCCATCAGATCCCCCAATGGCAAGAGCCCAATCCAAGACCGAACTAAGAAAAACTCTGGTTCACGCCCATCCTAGTCCGGTATGGAGAGTTGTACCAAAGTTTGTTTGATGCACATATAGTATCCCCTTTCTACCTAAAACCTATGCAGCCCCTATACCCCAAATGGTACGATACGAACGCCCAATGTGAATACCACGCGGGAATCACAGGGCACTCGATTGAGAACTGCACCATTTTCAAAAAGATAATCAAAAGGCTCATCAAAATGAGTATTGTGAAATTCGATGATCCATCTAGTGCAGAAAATCGGTTACCCAACCATTCTGACAAATGGGTAAATACGATAATTAAGAGTGTAGAGAATCAAGACAAATGTAGCAGAAGTGAAGACTCCGCTGAGGGAGTATTGGAAGAAAATGGTAGAAAGAGAATTAATCACACATGATTTAGGGGAGGAACCTGGAGAAGCAAGGAACTACTGTGAGTTCTATGATGAAGAGGGTCACGTGATTCAAAAATACAATAAATTCAGAGCCTTGGTGCAAGGCCTGATGGATAATAAGGAACTAGGATTCTTTGAATATACTGAAGGCCTAGAAAGAATGTTCAAAAATTGGAGCATCAATGCTATATCTGAAGAAGGAATTGGAAGAGAAAATTTATCAGGCATTTATGAACTTGGAAGTGTTCTGAACAATTGGACTGCGGAAGAAATTCCTGTAGTTTTTAGAGCTAATTCAGAGTAATGTTCAAAACACGCTTGTTGCTTTAAGCCTAGAAGCAATAAGAATTCATTTGTGAAATAGGCTCATGTCCAACATTTTTATTTCAATAAAAAATGTATTTTTTTATCACTCTGAGCAAAAATTCTTTTTCATTCATATTCATACCACATAAATAATCATTTTTAGATTCATTTATTCTTTGGATATTCCTTCGTGCCAACAATCGGTCTCCAGATATCAACGACATGAGCGATGCTGCTACTGACCTAGAATCTCCTTTTGAGCAAAACATGTGTCTAGAGGGATCTCAAGACTTTGAAGATGACAGAGACTATAACTTATCTTCAAATTTGATAAGGATGGTAGAACATGATCCTACCTTACAAAAAGTCAGTGGACGTTGTGAGCCTATGAGAAGAGAAAGAGGTGAAGATCGAAGCCTGTATCACCATAAAGACAAAGCGAGACATCATTGTGTTATTCCAAAAATTTAAAGATGTTTTCGCATGATCTTATCAAGATATGTCTGGGCTACTAAGACGTGTGGATGCTGTTAAGGCTAATAAAATATTAGAAGAGGTCCATAAGGGTGTCTGAGGAGCACATGGTTTTACAATGGCCAGGTAAATCATGTGGTTCGGGTCACTGGACCACCATAGAAGGGGATTGCATCAGTTATACCAAGAAATGCCGAATTTATGGAGATCAGATTCATGTATCTCATTCATCTCTTCATGTTATGACTTCCCCATAGATTTTCTCCATGTGGGGCATGGATGTTATTGGGCCGATCTCTTCAAAATCTTCTAGCAGGAATCGATTCATCTTTGTGGTCGTCAATTACTTCACTAAGTGGATGAAAGTTGCTTCATATGCCGATGTCACAAAGTTGAAAGCCAGCAAGTTCTTGAAAAAAAAAGAAGAAATTATATGCTGGTATGGAATGCCAAAAAGGATCATATCTGGCAATGCACTAAATTTAAACAATAGCACGATATCAGAAGTTTGCAGTCTGTTCAAGATTAACATCACATCGCCCCAAAATGAATGATGCAGTGGACGCTTCCTTAAAAAAAGAGATATTGAGGAAAATGATTGAGACTCATAAAGATTAGCCTGAGAAATTACCATATCATCAAACGTTTGTCAGGACCTCCACCGGGGCAACGCCTTTCTCATTGAAGTTGAGATTTCTTCCCTTCGAGTCTTATCAGAGATGAAGTTGGATGAAGCAAAATGGATCCAATCTCGGTATGATCAGCTAAATTTGATTAAAGATAAGAGGTTGAAAGTTATCCGTCATGGTCAAATATGCCAAAAAACGAATGATGCGAGCTTACAACAAAAAGGTTCGTCCCAGAGAATTCCATGAGGAGGACTTAGTTTTGAAAAGGTCCTTCATATACAAAAGGACTTCAGACAAAAGTGGATGTTGAAATAAGAAGGACCTTATGTGGTAAAGAAGGCCTTCTCTAAAAAAGTATTGATTTTTAACCAAGATGGATGGCAGGAACCTGCCTAATCCCATAAATTCAGATTCAGTCAAGAAGTACTTCACTTAAAAACACAAAAAAAAGGAGAGGCCAAGGCAAAAACTTGCAAAGGGCGCTTTCAGACCAAAGGGTTTTGAATTGAAACCCGTGAAAGGGAAATTCAAATTTTGATTGAAGGTGGGGCATGCGGTAGTTTTGCTACGCCTGAATTAACGAAGAGGATGTATACTACATCTTGAGGCATCGACAAAGTACTCTAGATCTCTTAAACACATGTTGAGCTCAAAATGGTCATTAAGAAGTTCATATAGAGAAGCTCAGGCTGCGATATTTAGGGCACCTATTTTTTTCCCCTCACCTATTTTGTATTCCAGCAATGTTTGCTTTCTTTAATTAATCCATTCTTTTCAGATTTTGTTCCTGATAAATTTTAGTTTTGTCCATCATTATGATCCTTTTCAAGCATTTTGCATTGAAATAACGATTAATGGACTAATAATACTTTCACAAAAGGAGTTCTGCATATTACTCTGGAAGTTTCTAAATAGTACAGGAACCTAAAGTAGGACTATTATTTAGAACTCACCAAACCTAAGGGTTGGAAATATTTGAAAAGAAGAGTCTAAATTGTGACTACTTTGGATTTTCTTCAAAGACACTAGCTGAGCAAAGAGGGCATGATAACACCTCAGTGATACAACCTTGATGAACAACGAACAATGACAACCCAGACATTAAAAAGGGATCATTCTCATGACATTCTGCATTCATGCAAATGTCATTCATACACATCCAATTAGGAGCATTTGATTCATTCTAATCATGAAATCTTAATCATTTGGCATAAACATAGGCCCATGAAATTGATTCTACAGATCATGTCTCCCAGAGGACGGTGTAGCAAGATTAGTGAATCCATAAATCTTATCTCCTTGAAGTAGCAGCGGAGCAGATTGAAGTTGTAGATCTTATCTCCTTGAAGTTGTAGTGGAGTAGATCGAAGATGTCGAATCTTATCTTCATGAAGTTGCAGTGGAGCAGATTGAAGACACCAGCCTTTCTCCCTGAAGTTGTAGCGAAGCAAACTGAATACAACGAATCTTATTTCCCTGGCGTTGTAGTGGAACAGATTAAAGCTACAAATTATGGTAAATATTATCTTCTTGAAGTTGCAGTAGAGCAGATTGAAACCACCAGCCTTATCTGCCTGAAGTTGCAGTGGAGCAGACTGAAGACAGCGAACCTTATTTCCCTGGCGTTGTAGTGGAACCGATTAAAGCTATAAATTATGGCGGATCTTATCTTCCTGAAGTTGCAGTGGAGCAGATTGAAGCCACCAGTCTTTTCTCTCTGAAGTTGCAGCGGAGCAGACTGAAGACAATGGATCTTATTTCCTTGAAGGTCCAGTGGAATAGATCAAGCTACAAATCTCTTCTCCCTGAAATTACATTGGGGTGAATCGAAGCCACAATCCTTATCTCCCTAAAGTTGCAGTGGAGCAGAATAAAAATACACAAACCTTATCTCCCTGAAGTTGTAGTGGAGCAGGTTGAAATTACCAATTCTTATCTCCTTGAAGTTTCAATAGAGTAGATCGAAGCTACAAATCTCTTCTCCCTGAAATTACATTGAAGTGGATCGAAGCACCAACTCCTAGACCCCTAAAGATGAAGTGGGAAGGAAAGAGGCTACTTGAAAGAAAGAAGCACCAAAGGCAAGATTCGATGAGACCAGGCAAAATTGGCCCTTTTAAAGTCTTTACTCCATTCTCGTTACACGATAATGAGCAAAGAAGGGCAGCTGTAGGGCCCAATTTTGGCTCGGGCTAAACAGTCCCAAAAAAAAAATTAACAGTCTTTTTTACAACCTAGACCCAATTTTAAAACTAAACCCAAATTAAACTACCCAAACCCATTAAACAAACCCAAGACCCAAATTTACAAGGCCCAAATAGCCCAAAACCCTAAACATTTTCAACAACCAAAAAGAAACCCTAGCCGCATGCCTCCATCGCCGCTGCCTCCTCCACGTCAACCTCCGTACTCCCCTACGCACCACCGCATGCCACGTCGCTCCGTACCTGCAAAAAAAGGACAAACAGACACAAGAAAAAAAAAAAGCAAAATATTGTATTTTATTTATTTAATTCCGGCTATAAAATCTGAAAACGAGCCTCTGTAATTGTCTCTTCTACGAAAGAGAAAATGAAAAAAAAAACACAATCAGTACAAAGCAATTAAAAAAAAAAAGCAGATCAGAAAGGTTCTTTTTATCTTCTTTTTCTTTATTTTTTTTACTTTATTTTTTTTCGAAACTATGTATATATACATGTAAAGATTCTTTTTTTTTTTTTTTAAACAATACACATACATTAAAATATAGTATATATATAAAAAAGGAAAAAATGTACCTGGGGAGTTCAACCACCGTCCACGGTGGAGTCGCGGCGGAGGCTCGTTGGCTTATTGGCGGAAATCTGGGTTAACCCAGAGAGAAAAGGGGAAGCCCCTTTCTGTTTTTTTAACTTTGGTGACAGAATGAAATTTTTTTGTAAAAAAATTTTGCTTTTATAGCCTGGTAAAACGGCAGCGTTTTAGAGGTGTCTGATTGGCCCCAAAACGACGTCGTTTTGGGGGACAACCCACGACCCGACCCGACTCGACCCATAATCGCCTAAGATCCACGTGTTTTTGGACTGAGGGTCTATTTGTACCCTCAGTCCTTCTGCTTTTGAGGCTATTTTCGATTTGGTCCCTATTTTAGTTTTCTTTTTCTTTCAAATTTACCCCTGCAATTCTTTTTCTGTTTTATTTTGGTCCTAAACAATGCGCATAAAAAGGGTTTGGGATATTTTCCCATATGACCCCTGCAGTTTTCGCATGTTTAGATTTTAGTCCTTCCTCGTTTTCTATTTTTAAATTCAAGTTATTTTATTTCTAAATTTTTCCCTCTAATTTTATTTTAATTTTAATTTGGTCCTAGGTTCATTTAACTTCATTTTAAAAAAAACTGTTTTGTTTGTTATTTATTATTATTTATTTGTATATTCCTTTTTAAATCAAATGCCTTATTTATTTATTTTATTTACTTAATATTTCCTTATTTCGTTTTTACATTTTATTTATTATTTTTATTTATCATTTTCTTTTATCGTGCTTTTTTATTTACTATTTTCAATATATATTTCAAAATTATTATATTATTGTGGTTGTTACTTATGTTAATATTATTATTGTTCCCTATATTATCATTTGCATCATAGTTCTTATTCTTGTTTATACTTGTTAACCTTATGATTCGTTAATGTCAAGGTCCTGTGTTAATTTTTTTATTTTATTTATGCAATATTATGTGATTATTATTTCAAATGTATGTGCACTATCATCGTTAACCATGTATGACCCCTTTTACATTTTAAATAATTTCTTTTAAATATAATTAATTCAATGTATATCTTTTAAAAAAATTTTATTAATTTTTTACTCAAATTTGTAAAAAAGGAAAATCTTAAAAACAAAGACAATGTTTTGTATTTAAAAATTCGAAAGGTCGTTCCCTAACATACGGGGTTTCGATTTTCTCGATAAATCTAATAAATCAACATTTTTAAGGCATACATTTTTTATGTTCTCGGGAATTAAGAAACAATCGTGTTCTAACTTACGGAATATGATTTCTTTCTAAAACCGAGATAATCAAATATCTTTTAAAATAAACAAATTTTTTTGGTGTTTATTCTCGTTTTGGGATTTAAGAAATTGTATCATAATTTATGGGAAAGTAATTCTTTATTCTCGATTAACGTGAAATACGCCATCTCTTCAGAAAAACTTTTAATTAAGCAATGTTTTAACAAAGGATCGTATTTTTAAAATCTCTTTAAATTTTTTATTTTCGACACTCAGACGCTAATTAATCAATTATGTACTAATTTTGGGCGTCACAAGGGTGATAATCCTTCCTCGTGCGTAACTGACTCCCGAACCCATTTTTTTGAATTTCGTAGACCAAAACCGTCGTTTTAATAAATCAAGTCTATTATTAAAATGACCAAATTACGAGGTGACCAGATCACACATCATTAAAAAAAAGAATTGGTGGCGACTCTCATTTTTTCTTTTTCATTTTTAATCAAAGTCAACTCTTTTTTTTGGTCTCGACAATTATAATATAGTTACAGGAATTCCTAAGTTATGCAAAATATGTATTTTTATTTTTTTTATCATCAGAAACACTTGGATATTTAAAAATTACATTGAGTATGGATTAAATTCGAAATTGAACTGTAATGCTTTATGCCCTAGACTTTTCAATATTTGATAATAAAGGAAAAGCAAAGAGGAATTATATTTGTATTTATCATAATTGACGTAATACACCCCACTCCCTTTCCTTATATTTATTCTCAACCGTCTCAATTACTCTTGCATTTATGTGTTTTGATGGTCTTTCAATCTAATTTAGTTCCTTTTGTTTTCAATGCTCGAACTAACCCACCAAACTCTCCTTCTCTTCATGAATTGAATCAAGTTCAATTCTAATCTTTATATATGTTTTTTTTTTTTTTAGAAATAAACAATAATTGGAGTTGATTTATATTTGATATCAGTTTATAAATCTCTCTCTAAACCTAACCCAATATGGATTTTGGCAAGTTGTTTATGATTGATTGCCGTAGGTTTCATGCAATCTCTTAATTTGGTGGATGATTAGATTTAATTAGGCCCCTATTCCTATATTAATTTTGCAACATAGGTTGTTTTGTGAAAAATAAGAATTTGCAGACACAGCTGAGAAACTATCATGACATGGTGGGCCAAATTCAATGAAAAATTCTATTTCATACCCCTTACTACCTTACCACTCACTATTTTTGTATCAAATGAAATATATATTAAATCATTCAAGTAAGTTTTTATCAATTTGTTTGGGGTAATCACTTGAAGTAAGTATCGCGTCAGTGCCCCATCAGCAGCTGATGTGGCATTTTCTGATATTATATAAACCCATCTTATAAAAAAACTAAAAATATTGAAATACACTGAGGTTCATCAACCGAGGTGCTAGCAGTTCTAATGAATTGGATTCATCATGCTACCACTTACGCTACATTCATCTTCGGCAGAGTGCAAAAGATAAAACTCTTATTCGAGGAGACATCAATTTTTTAATTTCATTTGTCAACTTAA
The DNA here is from genome assembly GCA_025506655.1 of Gossypium rotundifolium. NCBI lineage: Eukaryota > Viridiplantae > Streptophyta > Magnoliopsida > Malvales > Malvaceae > Gossypium > Gossypium rotundifolium. Next base: position 4,515,684 of record CP106722.1, on the reverse strand, counting down.
AAACCTATGCTACCAAAATATATCAAATTATCTAGAAACTAGAGAAAACATGGGATACTCACTACCATAAAAGCCCATATTTCTTTATTCTGTGATTAAATTAAAAAACTAAAAGAAAATACTATATCAGTGCTATTTGTCCTCCAACTTTCTCATAGCTTGAAAATGAAAAAAAATTGGAGAGCAAATAGCACAATCCGAGGATAACAAAGGGTAAAATTAAAAGACAAAAAAACTAGAAGGGTAAAGTCCTAATTATACTCTAATAGCCGACATTAAATTTATGATTAGACTTATATGCTAATTATCTTGTTTTAGCTCCTCCTTGCCTTGGTGGTGGTAGCAGTATCATGAAGAAAATCAAGCAAAACAGTGCTCTTGCATTTGGGACATTTAGGTTCATCTTCTGAAAGCATCACGTACATCAAACACCTTGGACATCCGACCAGAACCATTGATGTTGCTGTTGTCGTTTCAGGGCTGCTCATCATCATCATGTCAACGTCATGATTCATCTCCGATGACACGCACGAGCTCGGCGGGGATGTCGGCGACACAGTAGCCGACCGGCTCGGTGATGGTTCCATTCTTGGATTACGCCTTGGTGGTGATAGGTTCAACTTCAACTCAAGCTTGGGACCATTTCTTCTTCCACTCATGATCTTTAATATAAATTAACCTAACATGAAACAACAAAACAAAGTAAGTCCAATTTTTATGTAAGAACTTGAATTGTATTAAACAAATCTTAGTTACCTTTGAAGGAACCTTGAACACTTTGTTCTTCAAGAGAGACGGAGAAGGCTTGGATGAGTGGATTGGAATTTGAAGAAGAAAGAGCAAAATATATAAAGGGAGAAAAAGGATGGTTTTTATTTAAAGCTTAATTAATTAAATTATGGTGGGGAGAGGTGGAGCTGTAAATTAGAGAGAAATTATTAATTATTAATGGCTGGAAAATTTAAAAAGAAAATAAAAAAAATGGCAGTAAACATTATAACAAAAACTGCAGGGAAGAAAAAGCCTTTTGCAGTCACTGTTTTTTTTTTTTTTTTGCTAATAATGGTCTTTACTTCATTGCTTGAGATTAGTTAACATATTATTTAGGGTACTAACACTGTACTAAATATAATAATGAACAATTTTATTTATTTTTTAATTTAAGATATAAAATAAATAAATTGGAGTATAATGTAGAATACAACTGAGGGAAGAAACGCCTACAGCTGTTATGGCAAAAACCCCAGATTAGTAAAGGAAAAACCCAACACAAAGGCCACCTAAGAATTTAATATCAAACACCAAGAAATTTAATGAAAAGAGAGTATAGCAGTTAAAACCCAATTTAATTGTTCAACAGAAACCAGATAATTATAAACAAAAAGGAACACCATGCACCCACAATGATTTTAATGACGATTTCATAACAAACATACTCATCCCTTGTTTATGGAGAACGTTAACATACATTTCATTTTCATAGCAGGAACAGAGGTAAAGGAGCCCTTATATTACCATTTAACCCCTTAAATTTTTATAAAATTACATATTAGTATAATGGTAAAATTACAATTTAACTCCCAATAATTTATGATTCACCTTTGACCCTAGAGGCGAACTCAAAATTCTTTTTTGGAGGGGCTGAATTTGAATTATAATTTTTTTAGAGGTCTAAAAAAGTCATTTCGTGGTTGTATTGATGTAAACTTTTATAATTTTCAATACATTAAACTATAAACTTTTTTTTGTTTTTGGAGGTGTAATTAAATTTTAAAACCTAAGAGGGGTTAGAATACAATTTTTTCATTAAATTAACTTAAAATTTTACAAACACTCAAGAGACTAAAAGAGGAATTTTTAATTGTGGAGAGTTAGGGCCTTGCTTGCCCCCTTAGACCTGTCATGGGTCGGGTAGTCCTCTCATCCTGGTAGGCACAACCTAACTTGGGTTGAGTTTAAATAAAAAATTTTACATTTTGGGTAGATTCTACTTAATCCGATTTCAATTTAAAAAATAAAAAATATATTTTTTTTAATATTTTTAATTTTAAATAGTAAAATGGACTTATTGGATGGCCCAACAAAACCTAAAAATAGACCTAAGCTTGAAATATATTTTGGAGCTAGGCTCACCTCTGTTGCCCCTCTAGCTTTGCCCCTATTTAGTCCCATAAACTAATTTTTTGGCTTCGTCCTGTCTTAAAAAGAGAATATAGATTTGAATTCTAAAAATAATATTATTGAGAGGGTCAAATACTAATTTCAAACATAAACCGTAAAAATAAATATAAAAGATAAAACACACAATATTTTTTGGTTAAATTTTTAATGAAATTTTTTAACAATTAAGGAAAAAGATTTTATATATTAAGAAAATTGTATATATGATTTTGATAAAGTGTACTTTTAGAGACGGCCATTTCAGTTATCATATTAATTGTATTGGATTGCCAACATTTTTACTGTGTTGTTCAATCTGGCATTTGGTTGGTAAGCCAGAAAATTTTCTCTCATATAATCAATTAAATTCCCTCAGCCAAAAATAAATTCAGTATATTCTAATAATGTCTATATTTATTGAAGCATTAAGATATAATATAATTTGAATTTGTGGCTTTCATTGAAATTCTGATTTGATTAAATGCTAAATAAGTAGGCAACTAGATTTTCAACCTCACACGCAGTCTTAGATTTGTATAAATGTTTGAATTATCCTTCAAATATCAACATTGCTATAATATGTTAAAAGGGTTTGAATTAACATATTAATTTGGAAAAAATTAAAATTTATCTAAATTGCTGGATTTAATTTGATAGGGATTAAATTGTTTAAAATTTTTATTGTATGAATACCTCCAAAATATATATTCATTTTGTTAAAATATTTATTATAATTAATACACATTTAATATAAATTTATTTATTTTTAGTATTTAAGTTTGGAAGTAGGGAATTCCTTTTGTTAGCTTAACAACGGAGCGAAATGGAGCCTCTTCTTGCCATTAAATTTAGGAAAAACCATAAACATTCTTAATTGAAATTAATTAATTCATTAATGTATCCAATTAATATTTCATTCAATGGGATTTAACGATTAATAGAAGTCACATTTATTTTATTTTTAAACTCAAATCACTTTTCTTTAAATTAAATAAATAATAAAAATATGAAATAATCTTCCATCCATATATAGAAATTGCCTTCAAATTTGTATTATTAAATCCCCTCCATTAAAAAGTATTATGGAGGTTTTTGTACTAAAAGTCAGATTATATTTTGTTCATTTACTCAAAAATAAATAAATTAATCACTATGTGTTAGATTAAAAAGTAAATTGGTCTTTTTCGTTAAAAATTCCATCTATTTCTACTATTAAAAACCGGTGTAGCTGACAAAATATCCAAGTAATTACATGTTACGTGCCATGTGTACTTGATGTTGATATACAAATACCAAATTTTAACAGTAGAAGTGAATGAATTTTAATGGAATAACCAATAGACTACTTCTTTTCTTTTTTGTAATAAAAGAGACAAATTATAATTTAACTCTTAATATAAAAACTTCCGTAATACTTTCACTTTTAAAAAATTCTAATTCTCTAAACAATTTAGAGGGCAGAATTTTGTTACACTCCATTGAAGCTTATTAATTAGAAAATACCCCCCCCCCCCCGAAAGTTACCATGATTAATTACGTATGTAATTCTTCAATTTTCTAACTCCTATATTTTGTAATGAACATCCTATAGGAATTTGAGTAAGTATTGGATGTACACTTAAAAAATCTAAATCTAATTACTGAATGATTTTTCAAATTTAAAGAAAATTTACCTAAGTGAGAATTTAAAAAAAAACCTCATTTTTAACGTAATGGGTTGGGTGTTTATTCTAAAGATCCACATCATCAATTCGAATTATAAGGATAATCTTATTGTGGTGTGCATGAGTCGACCATGATTTATTCACATCAAAGATGTGTAAATCAATTGCAAATATATTAAAAAATATGATTTATGATAAACAAGTTTTTTATTATAATTTGTTAAATATAATTATTAAACAATAAATAGTATTCAAGAGTTAGCTATATATGGGAAAATTTTTATTTTAGAAGTTTTATATGATTTATATTTAATTATTTGTTGTATTTATATGTTATGATGTGGATCATGAGTTTACTTTAAATTAAAGATGTATAATTAATAAATGTTAGGTACAATAATTTATATATTAAACTTTTAAAAGGAAAATGTAGATTCAAATATTACAAATTTTGATGTAGTAAAGGTTGAATAGTTAATTTGAACTATACATTAGGAGTGCATTAAATATAATTTTCATTTAAGAATAATTGGTAGATAAATTCCACATGCATCATGGTCAATTTTGCTTTCTTCAACAATTTAAGTGCAGCAAAATAAAAATAAAAATTCCAACGAATATTTTTAAGTTATATCATTGATTTGGTGAGATTATGACAATATTCTGATTTTATCCAACATTTTTCTAATCAAGCTTTAATTTGCAAGGCTTAGAAATAAAAAAAACAATTTAAACATTTAATTTATCTATATAATTATAAATTTAGTTATGTTGGTTTATGTAATATTTTTTAAATAAAATATTCAAAATTCTAATTTTAACAATTCCAATTCCTTTCTATAATCTTTATTAGTAACAATCTTTCTAGAACTTCTATATATATAGTATATAAAGGTTTAAACATGTTAGAGATCCTTACAGTTTTTGAAATTTAAAATCCATCCTTTTGTTTTAACATTAAGTCCCTTTTATTTATTTAAATATCTTGATTCTTTCCTCCAATTTACAATTATAAAAAGATATAATAACTTTTTACCTTTCAATGTTTTTAGTTTATGTCAATTTGGTCATTATACTTTAAAAGTACAAAAATTATAAAAAATAAATTTTTTTATATCTTTAATAAAATATCCTAAAAAGTTTTAAAAAGTATATTTTTTAAAATTTAAAATTTAAAATTTAAAATCTTTAAAATTAAAAAATAAAACAATTTTAAAAAACATTTAGAAAAACTCATAAAATTATAAAAAATATAAAATGTTTCAAGATTTCAAAAAAGAAAAATAAAATTCACTTCTTGAATGGTAACAAGTAAAGGTGTCTACAAACCAGGTAAAGTTTAGACCCATTTTTTCTAAAAAAAAAATTCAAGCCTAGGCTCAGGCTCATCTTGGCTAGACTCGCACTAAAAAGCAACTATTTGAAAATAATAAAAATATATATATACAATATATATTTTTGGTGAATAAAAGAAATGTTACAAAAAAATTAGAAAGAAACTAAAGGAGAAGCTACATATAACTGTAATCCATACTCTCTATCAAAAGTCAACACTTAGTAATTTGATCAGTTTTCATGTTGTTTTCTCTAGGAACATAATCAATGGCCCATTTAGCCTCCTTCATTAAAAATTGATTAATGCGCCTTATTAAAGCATAATTTGTCCCCTTCAAAAGGACTCTTAATGCTCCCAATAACTTTCATGTTGTCACTCTGTATCAGAATTCTGTCATGACATCTTTCTTGCGCCAAAGTTACACTATCAAGAATACCTCAAATTCAACTTCAAAAACAGAACAAATTCCTATTTTGCAATTAAAACCAAGGACCCAATCTCCATTATGGTCTCTTAGAACTCCACCTGTCGAGGCGGAACCTGTGTTAATTTTAACAGCTTTATCAGTCCTAGTGCGAATCCACTTGTCTATCCCCACAAAGTCCTCCTTTGATGCATGACTACTAGACCTCCCTCCATTGCGAATAGAATTGTATTGTTGAACCCAATTGTAAGCGCCTTTAACAACCTCCTTTATATTCCACGGCACTCCTTGGAAAGTGACTATATTACGGTTCTTCCAAATTCTCCAAGCAAAAAGGCCAAAGAAGCATGACCAATCAACTTTCCCCAATCAATATTAATATGATTCTTCAAATTAAACTCAAGCCATTACTGCAAATTGCCTGAAAAGAAAGCATTTAGTTTATTAGAGGGAATGATTTGAAACCATACCTTTTTCGCTGTGTCGCAATCCCTAATAGCGTGAAGCACATCTTCATATCCATGACCACAAACTGAGCATCTTGCATCATTAATCACACCATGCCTTAGCCTCTCTGCTTGAGTAAGCAATATTTGTTTGAGAACCAACCAAAGGAAAACCTGGACTCTTTGAGGCACCTCAACCGTCCAAGGTAATTTCCAAGCTTCCTCCATAGAATTCCATGAACTTTTCTTAACCTTATGATAAGTGCTTTTAATAGAGAAACAACAAGATGAAGTTCTCATCCAAGCGATTTTATCCAAACCTACTAAAGGATACGGAGGCTGAATGCTAGAGATACATCCAATTAAATTCTCTGGTAACCATACAAGAAAGAGATCAAGATTCCAACATCCCTTTTCAGTAAACATCTCCTTGAGACAACAATCTGTAGCAAAGCTAGCATTAGTTGGGATTAAATTCACCAAGGGCCCAATCTTCGGAATCTAACTATCCTCTCAACATCTAACCATCTCTTACAGACCAGAAATGTTTTCTCTAAACAGGGGTCATATCTTAGAAAAAGCTCTCCATAGAAAAGAGCCATTTCTGTGATGTATACTGAGTAGAATACCTTCATGAACACCATACTTCGCTTGTAAAACCAGCACCCATAAAGCTTCTGGATTCATTAGAATATTAAATTCCAACTTAAAAAAAGAAGGAATTTTGATCTTTCTCCTAACAAATCCTAAGCCCACCACAAGCCTTAGGTTGACAAACTAAGCTCCAATTAACAATAGCCATTTTTCTACTCCCTCTAGACAATCCCCATATAAATTGTCTAACAATGCTCTCAATCTCATCATAAATTCCTTGCGGGATCCTTAAAGATTGTATAAAGTAGCTAGGAATAGAGAGCATAACCAATTAAGCAAGCATAACTCTACTAGCTAGAGATAACTGCATTGTATCCCATCTATGTAGCCTCGACTTGACTTTTTCCACCATGAATTTCGAGAACTGATAATAACCCCTATCATGAAAGAGAGGAACACCCAAATACGAACCAAGATTTTGAACTCTACGGAAACCAATCGTATCACAAAGATGCCTCGCTAGATTATCACTCACCCCTTTGGATAAGCAAATGTTCATTTTTTGAGCATTCACCCGATGCCTAAAATAGCCACAAAAGTTATCCAGCAATTCCTTTATTAGCCTAGCTTGTCTAACATCAGTTTTCTCAAAGATAATAAGATCGTCAGCAAAAAATAAATGAGAAAGAGTAAGACCATACCTAGACAAACGAATGGGAGACCAAATGTTTGAATTTATAGAAGAACTGATTCTTTACCCCAACCAATCCATGCAAAGAACAAAAATATAAGGGAAGAGAGGACACCCTTGTCTTATACTTCTAGCTAGACTAAGCTTTTAAGAAGGAACCCCGTTCCATAGAATTTGCATGGTAGAACTCGTGATAGCAAACATAATGACTTTTCTAAGGAAATCAAGAATGCTTGCCACTTGAAGAGAAGCATCAATAAAGTCCCAACTCATTAGTCATAGGCTTTTTCCAAGTCAATATTAATAGCCATCCACTTTTTATGCTTGCTACTCATTGAATGGATAACTTATTAGGCCACAATAATGTTGTCTATTAGCCTGCTCTTGACCTATGATTCTTGGAAAAACCACCTTAAATCTGTTAGCAATAATCTTCATGACCAGTTTATAGAGGACAAAACACAAACTTATTGGATGGAATTGCGTAAAGTTTTTAGAAGTTTGAATCTTAGGGATAAGCACAAGTAATGAATTATTAAGCTCCCTATCAATTGTTTCTCCATCAAAAATTTTCTTGACCCAATCAAAAATAGCTCCACCAATCAACTCCCATTGACTTTGAAAGAAAAGAGCATGAAAACCATCGCTCCCATATGTTTTTAAAGGAGCCATGTTGAATATAGCCGCCTTAATCTCTTCATTAGAAACAACTCTCCTCAATAAAACCTCATCATTAAGCTTCGGGAAAGAGCTAATCGGTAAACTTCTCATACAAGACAAAACTTCACCATATAAATTTTGGAAAAACCTAATCGCCTCAGATTGGAGCCATTCATCCTAAAAAATTCATTCCCCTTCATCATTCTTCAAAATGGAAATTTTATTACGATTTCTTCACTGAATCGTACGGGAGTGGAAAAAATTAGTGATTCGATATCCAAATTGCAATCGATCATATCTAGCTTTCTGTTTCTAAATAGTTCTTCATCGTGAAGGACACACTCTAGCTCCTCCCGTAATCGAGATTCCACCAAACTTAAGTTCACAGAATAAGATCTATCTAGGGCCTTTTGGATATTAGATAACCTCTACATCAAATACATCTTATGAACCCCATAATACCATAGATAGATTTATTGCAAATTTTAATATTCTCAGTAAAGTTATTTAGGGAGTCAGACATGTTACCTTTCATGCACCACTTTTCTTTAACAAACTCCAAAAATTAGGGTGTTCAACTTGATTCTCTAAAAGGACAACCTTTGGGCAATGTAACTCTTGGACTAAGAGATAGCAGAGGTCTGTGATTCGACTTGATTCTCGGGAGATGAGTGACTGAGCAATGCGGAAAAGTTCTCACCCAATTGTCATTCCCAATAGCTCTATCTAAAAGGACAACCTTTGGGCAATGTAACTCTTGGACTGAGAGATAGCAGAGGTCTGTGATTCGACTTGATTCTCGGGAGATGAGTGACTGAGCAATGCGGAAAATTTCTCACCCAATTGTCATTCCCAATAGCTCTATCAAGGCTCTCAGATAACCCACCCTGATACCAAGTGAATGAGGACACTCTGAAACCTAAATCTTGCAAATTAGACACTTCAAGAAAATCATTAAAAATAGGGCAACCTTTCCCAACTTACGTCTTCCTTTTTTCTCACTAGAATAAAGCAAAACATTAAAATCACCAATAGCCATCCAATGAGTATTATCCATTAGGATAACAACTAGAAGGTCCTTCTAAAGTTTCATTCTCTTCTATCTATCGGGACTCCAATACACAAATACAACATGAATAGATATAAGAAAACCAGTACTAAGAACTCGAACACAAATAAATTGAGGATTATTGCATAGAATCTTAATGGAAAGTGGTTCCTTCCAACCTCCCCAAATGTCTCCAGAAAATCTAATAGCCTCCACCCTATGAGAAAACTGAAAACCCAAGCTAGAAATAATCTTGTTAGCTTTAAGACCACTTACTCTTGTTTCCAACAAACTAACAATGTTAGGTTTATGTTCTCTGCTATATTCATGAAAGCTGCAAAAAAAATTTGCACTGACGCATCCCTGACAATTCCATGAAAAAACGTCAAGTTCATAAAAATATATAAAAATTAAAAAGAGACCAACTTACTAATTTGACCCCAAATGCTCAATTTTCTGCACTCCTTCTGAGACCTTTGAACCTTTAATATTTTCCTTTCCAATGTGGCCATTAAATAAGCTAACCAAAGAATTCATATAATATGATAGTTGAACCCGAGCATTCCCAACAATTTAAAACTATTTCCATGACTACGAATATTCTTATTCAATTTTTTTCTGCTATAATTTCTTCCATCAAATTTAAAAGATCCATGATTTTGGAATTAACCTCATTTCCAAGATTTTTTATTGGTTGTATTTCTATTTTTACAAATGACCGTAATGTGTTTTCCTGTATCTAGAACCTTACCATCTAATTGAACCATAATCTCTTCTGACTTTTCAAAAGTGGGATTGAAGTGTGAAGTAGTCAATTCAAAATTATTTAACGGATTAGCATACTTTACCAAAATAAATTAAGAAGGATTTCTTCGATTGTTAAGCCCAAAACGGTCCCATTCAAATTAGTTTCAGCAGACTGCTCAAGCGTCTCCAAAAGAATTTCATCAAACTTGTTAAAATGGCCCTTATTTGAACTAGACCCAATCGAAAGTGGGTTAGATGACTCTTCTCTTTGACCTCCCTTTTTAAACTGCTCAAAAGCTAATTCCTTAGCAACTTGCCCCATATATCGCAAGCCCAAATTGTCACCATCTTTTAAATTCATCCCAGTCGTCTTAATTTTCCTAGCTTGAATTTTAGGATCCACTAAATAATCCTTATGGCCTGTATTACTAACATTAAAATTTGGGCCTTCCTCCATGAAAACATGAACCACAAATCCATTTATAAGCCCAGATGCCTCACCAGCCCTATTTTTATTAACAAAAGGAATAGCCCATTCTTTGGTATAGTCCATCTACAAGACCGCCTCACCTACCTTTTCTTTCCCTAGTAAAGCGCCATTATTCCCTCATTATTATTAGTTTCCTTAGCAACACCCCTCGAAATCCTATCTTCCCTTAAAACTAGATATTCCTTCCTATTCAAGACCAAAAATCTCAACCCCAATCTAGCATTTTCTTGATTTTCTCCCCTTTGATTTCGCAAAGCCCTTTAGCCCCTCCGAGATTTCTGCTCCACCACCATCCACAGTCCGAACGTTGGTCCCTCGCTCCCAATCATCGAATCTACCACATCTATTTTTCTATTGACTTCCCCAATCACGATGCTTTTTTTACTTCCGGTAAAGTACACTAATCCTTAAAATGGCCATATTTCCCACAAGAAAAACAAATAGTCGGAAGGCTTCATACTCGACCCTTTGCATATCTCTATTCACCATAACTTGGGAAACAAGAGGTTTATCGAGATCAATGAACACAACTATTCTAGCAAAATAGCTTCTTGTTTTGCTATCAGTATTAAAGTCTAACTTGACCACCTTACCCACCAAGCCTCCAACTTCTTCCAGAATTCTCCTTTTATACATGAATCCCAGTAGACCCGGTAACCTAATCCACGCCAAAACCATACTTGGGTAAGATTTCATGGGACTTAAGTACTCTGTCCATTGCTGAACAATGAGATATTTCTATATATAATCCACGGCCCTTGTGAAAGAGCTTTGTTATAATCCTCAATGCATTGAAGTTTAGCCAAAAAATAGTCATTCTCTATATCCATTAAATGGAACGATTTCGTCAGACGCCATAGACTACTAATTCGATTGAATAAGGTTGCATAACCAAATTCCGACCCAATAATTTTAGCACTACCGTAGTCTCTATACCTTTGAATAGGATTTGTTGAATACGTTCTGAAAATTCAATAGTTGGGATACCGTTAACCATAGAATTTTTAACATCACCTTCTAGAAATTCAAGATCTCCATCACAATTCTTACCAAGAGATTTAAGATTTTCATCTTGATTTTGTTCCCTTTTCGAAAAACATCTGCTTCCAAAAGACCTTTAATGGCGAATCCGAGCCCTTTGACGGTGAGTCCAAATCCTCTAGCATTTCAACATCCTCAACCCCACTGTCTTCTTTAAACTTGACTTTTATTGTTTCCTGATCACCAGCCGAACGAGATTCAGAGGCACTTACGACTTCCAGAGAAGACATTCATATAAATAATCATAAAATATGTTTAGTATTGCTTTTAAGAAGCTCAAATATACAATATATTTTTATAATTGTATTTTAAAAATTGAAAAACTTAATTTAAATTAGAGTCGGGCTAGCTTGTGGACAATAACTCTTTGACCAAGTCAGCCTGGTCATGGACAACTCTAGTAATAAGATCTTTCTAAAGTTTGAGCTATTCATTCAGTACCTGCTAAAATCAAAATTGAACAAGTATTTTCTAAAATAATTTAATTATAAAATTATATTGAAATTTGATTTAATTATGACTAAACAAATAGCTCAAATTTACCTTATTATTATAAAAGAAGTAAATAACATTTTTTTTACTTTTTGAAATTAGTTATATTTTATAAAATTTTGAATTATTAAATGATTTTTAAAAATATTACACTTTTTAAAGAACTTTGTTATTGAAAATAAAAATTTTAAAAAATATATATTTTTATGCACTTTTAAAAAGTAAAAACAAATTAACAATAATAGTAAACATTGAGAGTTAAAATTTATTTAATTTTTATAATTGTAATATAAGACAAAAATATCAAAATTTTAAATAAAAATTACAAAAATAAAATATCTCAAAATCAAAATTAAAAATATAGTAGCTAAAATTTAAAACTTACAAATACCTTGCAAATATTAAAATTAAAAAAAACTTGTTTGAAGGAAATTAAATAAATAAAGGGAACCATTATAGATTTTGTTGGTGACAATGGAGGGTTGAGTTTGTTAATCAACAAATATGACACCCAAACTCGGCCTATACGTTATGGCCAAATCTGGCGATGTTACATAATAGTGCTTTGGAAAAACATAACTATGTTAAAACCATTTGTAGATATTTTGGCTTTCGTCAAAATGTGTTATTTAATTATTATCTATTTTCAAAACATTATATGTTGCAGAAGCTTTTAAAATAATTTGCGAGTTCGTGTATTTTTTACAAAACATTTATTTATTTTAAAATCAGCATCTTATCCTACTACTAGCAGTTTATAAAATAGTAATCCCAAATTTTAAACAAAAATCCATAAAGGCCTTATTACATGATATTTACCCAATTATAACCAAATCATAATTAAAAATAAACCGTAACTAAGTGTCCAGAATCGTGGTCACCCCCGAGCCCTCCACGACCGATCCGCTCTCTGCTGGGATTACCGAACAAATTAAACAAAAAAGGTTGAGTTTTTGCAAACTCAGTGTGTAATCCCCACAAAAAAACATACACACACAGAAATATCAGATAACAGACATCAATTCACAAATCGGGTTTGAGCCCATTACAGAAACGGTGTGGACCTTAGCCCACTCAGACAGAATATGCGAATAATAGAGTCCTACCCACCAGTCTCTACACACCAACTCCGTCCAACCCTACACACCATGTGAGGATAAAATCAACCCACTCAATCCAACACACCAGGTTGAACCAAATGTGGCACATAATCAGATATTTGCAGCCGAGCTGCCAGATAACAAGCTTAAGAGACTTTCAGATACTTCCTCCAATCATAATCAACCCACCCTGATGCAATGCAACATACATGAATGACATGCTATTATACAATTAAAACTCATATATACATATTCAGATCAACATACATGCTTAGTACAGAAATCAGACAGACAGATAATTCATTTAAGGGTCTAAGTATTGTTTACTGAAACTTTGGTAGATCCACAGTCGACTTGGGCGACCCATGCAACCTTATAGAGTTTTCTAGAAAAATGGGCTCACACGCCCATGGGCCTGCTCATGTGGGCCCACACGCCCGTGTGGCTCACATGGCCTGGCCCCGAATCCCACACGCTTGTGTAGTTCACTCGTGTGGGCCCACACGGCCCAATTGGTCGAGCCCGTGTGTCACACAGGTCTCGCTTGGCCCTCACACAGCCGTGTCACTCGCGCACGACCTGACTCATCGATCACACGACTGTGTGGTGACTAATAGTCTTGCAACAGCTTACCACATGGGCGACCACATGTCCGTGTGGCATCGACAGAATGGTTTTTGGCTTTCGTCAAAACCTCTTTTTCTGCGTTGTCGGGTACACACCTGGTTTCGATTGAAGCTAAAACGACTCCCAAGCACTCCAGAACCTATATTTGGAAAATCAAAGCCCAATTTCAGTAATTTAATCCAAGTTGTTATGAGCGGAGATTTCCTGAAACTTACCGACAACCTTACCTTTAACGAACGACAATGGTTTCCCACCGTTAGAACCCCGAAAAGTAGTGCACAGTTCCTTGATTGTCCCCTAATCAGAAAAGTAAACATATAATACTCTATTACTATACCCAAAACAAATCATAACGTACCTCTTGACTTACCAAATACAAACTAACCATGGAGATGTACGTTGACGAAGGGAGAAAGAAAAATAAAATGAAATCGAGGTAGGAGGGAAAAGTGAAAAAAAAAAAAGGGCAACAAGCTAAGGGAAAAAGAAACGGCAGAGAGTTTGGGGAAAAGGAGAATGTCGAGGTTTGTTTTTATGGGAAAAGAAACTGAACAGAATTTCTAATATTCCCCCTATCATCTCCCCAAATCTCTCCTTACTAACAGAATTTTAGTCCAACTCAACCTCTTCACACGACACAAGTAGCAAAATAAATCCCTTGTTCACCTAGGGATTCGAACTCATGACCTCAAACATAATAACACACCACATAACCACCAGACCAGCAAGCCCATTCTATTACCTATTTACACACTTTTACTTATAAGCCTACTAACCAGGGTTTGGGCTTTATTCATAAAAATACCCAAATTTTGCTCAAGTTGATGCTTGAACTTGAGACCTCCCCCATACACCCAGAACACATAACCACTAAAGCAGATACACAATTGTGTCAAGTTTACAAAAGCCAAAATTAATAAAAATTGGGGCATTACAACTCTACCCCCTAAAAGAAAATTTCGTCCTCAAAATTTTACCTGATCAGAAAAGGTAAGGATACTGCTATCGCATCGAATCCTTCAATTCCCAAATGGCCTCTTCAGTGCTATGATTTCGCCCCAGCACCTTCACAAAGGGGATAGATTTCCTTCGCAGAACTTTAATATCGCGCTCTAAAATCTGAGCCAGCCCCTCTTCAAATGTCAGATTTGGTCTACCTCGATATCCTCAATAGGAACAACATATGTGGGATCAGAGCAGTAGCATCTCAACATTAAAATGTGGAACATATCATGAATGTAATCCAACTCCGGAGGAAGCTCCAACTGATATATGACTGATCTCACTCACTTTAGAATATGATACGGTCCGATAAACCGAGGGCTCAGCTTACCCTTGCGACCGAACCTCAAGACCTTCTTCCATGGTAAGACCTTGAGAAGACTAAGTCTTCCACAGCATACTCGATATCCTTTCTCTTGAGATCAACATAGGACTTTTGCCTATCAGATGCCACTTTTAGTCGATTCTAAATCAATTGAACCTTATTTTCAGTTTTAGAAACCAATTTTGAACTTAGAACACGTTGCTCCCCCAACTTAGTCCAGCACAAGGGAGTGCGACACTTACGACCATACAAGGCCTCGTAAGGTGCCATCTGAATGCTAGACTGATAGTTGTTGTTATAGGCGAACTCTGTCAACGGTAAATACTCCTCCCAACTGCCTCGAAAATCTATAACACATCTACTCAACATGTCCTCCAGTACTTGAATCACCCTCTCTGACTGACCATCTGTCTGAGGATGAAAAGTAGTACTAAAGTCTAGCCTCGAACCCAAAGCTTTATGCAATTTCTTTTATAACCGAGATGTAAAGCAAGGATCCCTATCGGAGATGATCGAAACAGGAACACCATGCAGTCTCACTATTTTAGACACATACAGCTTAGCTATTTCTAGAGCGAAAAGTCCGTCTTGACCGGAATGAAATGAACAGATTTGGTCAATCGATCCATGATGATCCGGTATAATTTTCTTAGTGGGTATTAAGGGCAACCCACTAACGAAGTCTATAGTTACTCGCTCCCATTTCTACATCGATATCTTTACCGGCTGTAGCAACCCTAAAGGTAACTGATGCTCAGCCTTAACCTGCTGACAAGTCAAACAGTGAAGCAACGAAATCTGCAACCTCAAGCTTCAACCCTAGCCATCAGTATAACTCTCGTAAATCTCGATACATCTTGTTCCCACCAGGATGCATAGTGTAGGGGCTAAATATGCTTCCCTCAGAATCGACTGTCTCAAATCCTCATCATTCGGCATATAGATAAACCAAAGAAACAAAGTACCCCATCACTGTTAATCCCGAAATCAGTAGTATCCCCATTCTCAATCTAACGGAATCGTAACTCAAGCGACTTATCCCCCATCTATTTACCTTTGATCTGATCAATCCACGTAAGCTTAACCTGAAGCTCTGCTAACAGACTCTCATCATCGAATAAATTGAGTCGAGCGAACATCACTCTCAAATCAGTCATTGTCCTATGGCTTAAAGCATCTGCCACTACATTAGCCTTACCAAGGTGGTACTCGATGGTGCAGTGATAATCCTTAAGCAGTTCAACCCATCTATGCTGCCTAAGGTTTAACTCCTTTTAGTGAGGAGATACTTGAGGCTTTTGTGATCAGTGTAGATAGTACACTTCTTACCATACAGATAGTGCCTCCAGATTTTCAGAGCGAAGACAATCGTTGCCAACTCCAAATCATGCGTAGGATAATTAGCCTCATGCTTTTGAGCTAATGAGACGCATAAGGTACCACTTTACCATCTTGCATCAGAACACAACCCAGACCCACCTACGACGCATCACTGTATACCACAAAATCCTTCCCAGATTCAAGCTGTATCAGAATCGGAGCCTGTATCAAAATAGATTTAAGCTTCTCAAAACTCTTTTGTTGCTTATCAATCCAGACAAAGGGAACTCTCTTACGCAGAAGCTTGGTCAATGGTGTTGCGATCAAAGAGAACCCTTCTACGAAGCGTCGATAGTAACTCGCCAGCCCTAGAAAGCTGCGGATCTCAGACACATTCTTCGATTGTTTCCTCTCCAACATCGCCTCAATCTTACGAGGATCAACATGAATCCCCTCCGCAGAAACCACATACCCCAAAAAGGTTACTTCCCGAAGTCAGAATTCACACTTACTGAACTTTGTGTATAATTATTTCTCGCGAAGCATCTGTAATACCATTTGGAGATGTTCATCATGTTCGTCCTCAGTCTTTGAATACACAAGTATGTCGTTAATAAATACTACCACAAACCGATCTAAATAGGGTTGAAACACTAAGTTCATCAGATCCATAAAAGTAGTCGGTGTATTCGTAGTCCAAATGGCATCACTAAAACTCGTAATGGCCGTACCGAGTCTTAAATTTTGTCTAATGCACATCGGTCTCTCTCACATTTAGTTGGTGGTATCTAGATCGTAAATCGATCTTGGGGAAAATAGAAGCCCTTTAAACTGGTCAAATAAATCATCTATTCTCGATAGTGGGTACTTGTTCTTAATGGTCAGCTTATTCAATTGGCGGTAGTTGATACACATACGCATGGATCCATCCTTCTTTTTCACAAACAATATAGGTGCTCCCTATAGAGACACACTAGGGCAAATGAACCCACGATCCAGTAACTCTTGAATTTGAGCCTTAAGCTCCACGAGCTCCTTCAGTGCCATTCTATAAGGGGCGATGGACACCGGAGCTGTACCAGAGAAGAGCTTAATCTCAAACTCTACTTCTCGATTTGGAGGCAAACTCGGTAATTTATTAGAAAACATTCAGAAAGTTCTTTACGATTTTGATGTCCCTAACTAAAGAGTCCCCAGAATTCGAAACACTGATATAAGCCAAGAATGCCTTACATCCTTTCTATACCAACTTTTCTGCCACCAACGAAGAAATCACATTTGCCAGATAATCTCGATGTTCTCCAATCACCACTACCTCGCTATCCTTTTAAGTTATCAAAATAACCCTTTTTGTAGTACAGTCCAGACTCACCCGATGCTTGACTAGCCAGTTTATTCCCAGAATCAAATCGAACTCCCCAAATAGAAGCTCCATCAGATCCTCCAGAAATATTGTCCCTTGAACCTCTAGTGGAACATCTCTAAACAATTTACTAACCCAGATAGATTGTCCCAATGGACTCATAATAGTTATCTCGCTCAAAGTACTCTCAATCGGAATCCCCAGAGTTTTAGACACAGAGCTAGCTACGTAAGAGTGTGTAGAGCCTATGTCTATCAATACAGTGTATAGTACATCAAAAATTAAGAACGTACCCGTAATGACGTCCGGAGCATCACCATCCTCTTGGCGACGTGTAGCATAAACCAATGTCGGCTACCTCGCCTCAGTCAATCCGGACCTCTGCTGGTACTCTTTGTCTTCGGCCCATTCCATTTCCACCCTTAGCCTGACCTCGGCCCCTAGGTGGCTGCTGAGCAACTCTCGGTGGCTATGCCATACCAATACCCGTAGCTTGCATCTGATCAGTTCTCAGCGGATAGTCCCTGACACGATGCTCAGTTGACCCGCATGGTGTCTACCACAGTGCCCATAAAGCGCCACCCCAGCAAGTGCAACAAGAGGCCCAACTCTCACTGGCCCATCAGATCTGACCTTTTTCTTAGGCTTTATCATAGAATTTGATGGCTACGATTCCCTCTTATTCTTTCCTTTCTCACGATTGTGGCACTCAGTGCTTAACCTCCTCGGTTATCTTTGCATTATCTACTAGAGAAGAAAAATCATGCTCTCTCTGCGGAGCTTTTAGAACCGTAGGTTATTCTTGAGTCCATCCTCGAAATAAATGCATCTCTCATATTCAGTCGCCACCATGCCCCGGACATAACGGTTAGTCTCAGAAACTCGGCCTCATATTCGGTCGCTGAACGTTCCCCTAGGTGAGATTAAAGCACTCACGCCTCTTAACATCAATGTATTTGGGTCCCACATACTTGCTCTAAAAAGTCATCTTAAAGTAGTCCCAAGTCAGATGGCTGGGCTGAGTGCCCTCCTTAACAGTCAGCCACCACTGATATGCTTTATCGCGAAGCAGAGAGACAACCCTTTTAAGCTTCTGCTCAATAGTAAAGTCCAAATCATCCATGATTCTTTCCGTGGCTTCCATCCAAGATTTTGGCCACGCTAGGGCGACTCCATCGACGCCTCTAAAACTCGATCCCATTGGACCGAGTCGTTCAGAATCGACCCATGGCCCCAGATCCAGTGTTGGCCCCAGCGACCTTCTCTTTAATATCCTCAGCATAGCTTAGAACAATGCGTCGTCCCCAGCTATGCGATCTTGAAACTCAGCCTCGGTAACAGCAGGTGAGATCGACGTCTCACTCATATCCAAATGGGGCAAATTCTCAAATGCGGAGGACCCAGCTCAAGCCCCTACGGCCTCTACCAAGGCCTCTAGTACCCGTCGTGGATACCTCGTGCGCTCATCGTAAATTTAGAGTTAATCTGTGTTAGCAGTTTTATGCATTAGTCTACAATTCTAATATTTATTAACAAATGTTTTATGCAGAATAGTATCAAAAATTCAGAGTTTGTTATCGCGAATCATAGTTTTTACTATAATATTTAGTTTCGCTACAGTTTTCAGTTTACACTACCTAAAGTCCTTCAGTACTGTATACTACCTAAGGTTATTTCAAGCATGTAAGTAGTATTTCAGACAAATTTAAACAAAGATTAGAATACTTACAGGATCGACGCTGGAGACTCGGTGTACCACATACTTATTTCAAAGATATTTTGAATCATTTAAAAATCGTTCTGGAAAAACCATTTAGAAACCCAAACCATAGCCGAGTTTTGCAACCTAGCTCTGATACCACTAAATATAACACTCCAAACCCGGCCTAGACGTTATGGTCGAATCTGGCGACGTCACATAATAGTGCTTTGGAAAAAATATAACTATGTTAAAACCATTTGTAGATATCTTGTCTTTCGTCAAAACGTGTTATTTAATTATTATCTATTTCAAAACATTATATATTGCGAAAGCTTTAAACACAATTTGCGAGTTCGTGTATTTTTGACAAAATATTTATTTATTTTAAAAATTCGCGTCTTATCCTACTACTAGTAGTTTATAAAATAGTAATCTCAAATTTTAAACAAAAATCCATAAAGGCCTTATTACATGAAATTTACCCAATTATAACCAAATCATAATTAAAAATAAACCGTAACTAAGTGTCTAGAACTGTGGTCACCCTCCGAGCCCTCCGCTGTACCGATCCGTCTACTGTTGGAGATTACCTAATAGATTAAACAGAAAAGGGTGAGTTTTCGCAAACTCAGTGTGTAATCCCCACAGAAAACATACACACAAAAATATCAGATATCAGACATCAATTCACAATTTGGGTCTGAGCCCATTACAGAAACAGTATGGACCTTAGCCCACTCAGATACAGATTCAGACATATTATTGGGCATTGGCCTATTTAATACCGAATATGCAGATAATAGAGTCCTACCCACCAACCTCTACATACCAATTCCGTCCAACCCTACACACCATGTGGGGATAAAATCAACCCACCCAGCCCTACACACTAGGTTGTACCGAATGTGGCACATAATCAGAAATTTGCAGCTGAGCTGCCAGATAACAGGCTTAAGAGCCTTTCAGATACTTCCTCCAATCATAATCAACCCACCCTGATGCAATGCAACATACAAAAATGACATGCTATTATACAATTAAAACTCATATATATATACAAATCAGCATACATGCTTAGCACAGAAATTAGACAGACAAATCATTTATTTAGGGGTCTAAGTATTGCTTACTGACCCTACAGTAGGTCCACAATCGACTTGGGTGACCCGTGCAACCTTACAAAATTTTCCAAAAATTGGGCTCACATGCCCGTGTGGCCCACACACCCAAATTGGCCTTGGCCGTGTGGATCACACGGCCTGGCCCCGAATCCCACACGCCCGTGTGGTTCACTCTATGGGCCCAGACGTCCCAATTGGTCGAGCCTGTGTCACACACGGCCTCACCTCCCTCACACGGCCATGTCACTCGCGCACGACATGGCTCATGGATCACACAGCCGTGTGGTGACTAACAGTCTTGCACATGGCCTACCACACGGGCAACCACACGCCCGTGTGGCGTCGACAGAATGGTTTTTAGCTTTTATCGAAACCTCGTTTTTACATTTTCAGGTACACACCTGGTTTCAATTGAAGCTAAAACGACTCTAAAGCACTCCAGAACCTATATTCGGCAAATCAAAGCCCAATTTCAGTCACTTAATCCAAGTTGTTATGAACAGGAGATTTTTCGAAACTTACCAACAACCTTACCTTTAACGAACGACAATGGTTTCCCAATGCTAAAACCCCAAAAATCAGTCCACAGTTCCTTGATTGTCCCCTAATCAAAAAGTAAACCTTTAATACTCCATTACTATACCCAAAACAAATCATAACGTACCTCTTGACTTACCGAATACACACTAATCACAGGGATGTGCGCTGACGAAGGAGAAAGGAAAATAAAACGAAATCGAGGTGGGAGGGAAAAATGAAAAAAAAGGGCAGCAAGCTAGGGGAAAAAGAAACGGCAGAGAGTTTGGGGAAAAGGAGAATGCCGAGGTTTGTTTTTGTTAGGGAAAGGAAACTGAACAAAATTTCTGATATTCCTCCTATCATCTCCCCAAATCTCTCCTTACTAACAGAATTTTAGTCCAACTCAACCTCATCACATGGCACAAGTACCAAAAATAAATCCCTTATTTGCCCAAGGATTCGAACTCATGACCTCAAACATAATAATACACCACTTAAACACCAGACCAACAAGCCCATTTTGTTATTTACTTACACGCTTTTTTTATAAGCCTACTAACCAGATTTGGGCTTTATTCATAAAAATACCCAAAATTTGCCCAAGTTAAAACTTAAACTTGGGACCTCACACACATACCTAAAACACATAACCACTAAAGCAAATACACAATTATGTCAAGTTTACAAAAGCCGATATTAATAAAAACCGAGGCGTTACAACAAATGGTCCCAAATGATCATAAAACCAAAACAAAGGTGTTCAATGTTTTCTAGTTATTTTTCTGAGACAAACTACAAACATACTTGTTTTTTTCATATTTATCGGGTTAAGATTTTGACATGTATTCTTAAATTATATTTAAAAGTTAAAATTAAATAAAATATGTGATAAAATTTCAATGTACTTATTGAATAAAATTTTTATATGTCAAGATATTAAATAATTAGTTGTTTTACTCTATGCATCTTTTTACCGCATGTGATGCACGAGTTTGAATATATAGTTTGTTTAGATATTATATTAATTCAGAATGTTTGAATTTGAAGTTAAAACAAGAAATTGGTTGCTTAATTGTCTTTTGCTTGCATGAATAGGAATAATATGAGAATGTGTGTTCTAGAAGGGGTAATCCTCCTAAGGAATAAATTCCTTTTACTATTAACCAAACAAATACGACTTTAGCTAAATATGGCTATTTTAAAATTCTGAAGAACTTTGGTTAATCCAATTAATAGTAATAATGGTGTATTAACAAAGGGCTTTTATGAGGGTCACCAAAGGTCAATAAAATACAAATGCAACTCCTTCATTCTTTTGCTTCCTATTTTAAGCCACCTTTTCATTATATTTTCCAACTATTCCAATGTGACTTTGTTGTTGGTTGACAAATTTAAAATATGTTGAATTTTAGTATTAAATTTATTAGAAAATTATTTAGTATATTAAATATAATTATATTGTTTCATAAAATAAATCTTAATTTTTGGAAATTATTTTTTTAATAAATAGATAGTTTTGGGAAAAGTTAAGCTTATATTTGAATAAATATAATTAAAAGAAATGAAATAAAAATACGTACAAAATCAAGAAAAGCGAGGAATTCTTAAATGAATATAATAATTTGAATATCTTGTTTTAAAAATATATTATTTATTTTAATTATACATATAATAACATACTTATATTATTCAATATTTTTTTCTAAAATTTTATATTAAATAAAAATTATTATAATTATCAAATACATTTTATACCTATGAAAATAAAAGAAGCAATTTAATTTATAGTATTCAAATTGAACATATAAAATCAACTTAAGCAACTATAATTTTCGTGAATAAACCATAATGTGGTGAAAAGCAGGGGCGAAGCCAAGAGAATTTTTTAGGGGGGGCCGGATAAAATTTTAATTTTTTATAGTTTATATTTTTATAATTTGTAAAGGATTAAATCGAATTTTTATAATTTTAAGGGGTTAAAGTATAATTTTACCTTTACTAATTTAAAAATTTTAAAAAATTTTAAGGGTCAAAATTATAATTTTATATTTTAGGGGGGCCGGGCCCATGCCAGCCCCCTAACTACGCCCCTAGTGAAAAGAGAAAACAAACAAGATAAATGTAGCTATGAAAAATATGGCCATGTGTTAGTAGACCATTGGTTGAATTATAAAATATATAATGTTCATAAAATTATAAGATATTTTAAAAACTCAATAAGTGTTTATAATTAGTTCCAAATTTTAAAATTCTAAAAATAATTTTTACAACAATATCTAATTTTTAAGTCAACCAATTGAGGATAGACGTTGTATTTATCTTTTGCTCTTTCCACCACATCAGTGTTTACAAATGTAAATATTAGATGTCATATTCAAGTTCTTATCTTATCATTTTTAATAATACCGTTTAATTTGAAAGGATCAAATTACTATTAGCCTAATAATTTATTCACGAAAATAGATAAAGTCATCATTAATTGTCCTTGTTTTCTTAAGTTATAATAGTACATGGATTAAACTACTTCATTTATTTTAAGAGGGATTTAATTGTTTCTAACCTTATAGCATAAGGATCTCTCAAAATAAATTGATTATTTAGTTCCTATTGTTGATGCACGGTATCTACAAGCGAAAAGAGGACTGGTGCGAGGAGGATTAGTTCATCCACGTTGGGGCCGAGAGTTGAAAAGGTTAGAGAGTGTTGAGGTGAATGGAGAGGAGAGGGATAATGGTTTAGCCTCTTGGGATTTATTGAGAGGAAATGAGAGAAAATCTTTCAATATGCATCCATTAATATCAGGTAGCGTAATGGAGGGTTCAATTGGGTAATTAAGATGAATGATCTCTCCCGTTGATGGAATAAATTATACAAGTGGTTGGACACTGAACATTAATCATCGGATGATATAAGGCATAGCGTTATTTTAGATCTCTTTAGTTAGCTCTTATGCTGTCACGCACCCTAATCAGGGTAGGAGCATAATACTTGTTTTGTAGAAAAAGTAAGTAAATAAACATAATTGATTACAAAAATAATTATTTTCGTTAATAAACTATAGAGTGAGAAACAATTCAATCCATGTTGATTTATTCCATATAACATCAGCAAATGAGGAAAACTAAAGCAACGTTTTCTTTTTGTTAATAAACGATAATATGGCAAGAAAGGATAAATGTAGCTGGTGAAAAACATAGCCACGAGTAAGTGCACAATTGATTGGGTTTTTCTAAAAAACCCCCAAAATTAAAAATTGTAAATAATAATAATATATTATTAATAAAATTATAAAATATTATAAAATGAAAAATATAAAATATAAAATATAAGATAAAATTATTACCAAAATTTCGAAAATAAATCTAAAAACATTCTTTTAAAATATTAAAATATTTTAAAATATTCAAAAGCTTTTTTAGAGAATTTTTAAACATTTTAAATTGTTTAAAAAATCTGGAAATACTAATGAATTTTAAAACACATATTCGAAGTTTTATAATTTTGAGAACATTGTATAATTTTTTTTGAATTTTAAAATTCACCCAATCGAGAATGGCATGTGTATAGATGATTTTCACAATTACATTTATTTACTTTTTTCGTTACATCAACTTTTGTAAATATTAATGGTGTTTTCAATTATTTTATTTACTCACTTTTGAATATTATAAAATTAAATCATCTTATTTAATTTGAAACGATGGAAATTATTAACGTTAATATTAATATTAATTATTTTTGATGAAAAGTAAATACAACTCAAACGTTAAACATTAAAATAATTCCTTTTGAGGGATCTTCAATTAATGGTAAATTAAATTTTTATCGATTTTGATTTTGTCTATAAGTTTATTATTCTACCGAGAAATATGCTGAAGACTCCGATATTTTAAAACTTCAATAATTTATGAACTTTCCTTACCAATCCAAAATAACTGAATTAATTCACCTATAGAAAGATTTGTTGGATATTTATTCCTTACAACTTCAAAAGGTTTTGAGGTAAATTTAAGGTTAAAATCAACAGAATAGTTAGTTGTATGATATTCTAAATATTGGATAAGGTGTTGGTATTCATCACGCATTTAATTTTGGGTAAAATAAAATAAATACTCAGGCATTAATGGATTTGAAGAAAATCAAGCTGAAACTATAAATTCAACCATCTCAAAGTACAATCTTAATAAAATTATTTATTAAAAGTTGTAACAATAAGTTTGTCAAATTTATTATTAGTCGATTGAATTTTAGCTCGATTGATATCGGTATTATTATTAGTGTCGTAGAATATTAACTCGAGTGTGTTGAAGTGTATTATCCTCCTATTTAAGAGTTGGGGTAATGCTATAAATAGTTATATATATATATTCTTTTATTTTGTCAATTATAAATTTGTAAAGAGGATGAAAACCCAAACTATAATATAATTATATTATGGCAATCTAAATATACTGATATTTTGAGGAGAAATTTTTATAAATCTAAACCATATAATTTTAGTCAAATCATAATGTTTTACGGTTTTTCTTTCTTTTGGCAAAGATCCATTTAATTCGTTAAGATTTTTTTTTTTCAAAATTTAAATATTAGAGCTTTCAATCCATTGCTGAAAGTGGTAGAGATTAAATATAGAGGTGTCACAAATGGATTTGCACCTTATGGTAAGGTCACCAACTCTCTTTTATTTCTCTGAAGTGTAGTTTGAAATTATAAATTAGTGGGTCATATGAATAAAATCAATAAATGTTATTTTGATAGTTAAATATTTGGAACCCAATATTTATATTCCATCAATTCCTCTATAGAAAAGGATGAATTCCCTAATGCTTAGATTTTATACCCTTTATTTCTTCTTTTCATGTAGATATTAATGTTTAAATTCCTATCTTCCCTGTTAGGTAATTTTTTAAAAAAAATACTAAGGAGAATGGCACATAATCACAAAATAGAATTTTTCTCCATACCTTAGGTTTTGATTTTTTAAGTTCAAGACATCTTATTTTTCTAAATATATTATAGATATAAATTTAAAAATCATATTAGTGCGAGCTACAACTACTAATGTTACTCACAACTTTAATAAAAATTAAGGTAAAAGATTTTATCTCTAAAGAGTTCGATGAAAATAATAGTTTTACTTTTACACTTTATTGTATACATTTTTAACTTCTTATTTTAGAAGGATTGTATTTTCATGCTATTTGTTGAAGGGTATTATTGTTAAAATGATGATTACTTATTGCTTGTATGTAGACTTGTTTATGGGCTGAGACAGGACACGATCCTGTTCCAAAAAGATTCAAGCCTAAACTCGTTTTTAGCCAACTTAACTTGTCTAAAAAACTCATTTCACTATTTAAAATTTAATTAAATATAAAAATATTTTTATATTACTATTCTATATTTTTACAATTAAATTTAATTTTTTAAAATATTTTTTATTATTTAAATTGATTTCAAATCGAGTGGACTATTCGACCCATGGAGAAATCTACTAGTATGTTGCAAGTGGACCATCCTGCAAGGCTTAAGCTTTGGGCTTAAGACATGATGTATTGGGCTTAAAAATTAGATATGTAAAAGGTATCTAACTATTAATACAACCCACCAACTCGGTCTGCAATTTATAATGTATCTAACTATTAATACAACCCACCAACTCGGTCTGGAATTTATAAGAATATTTTTTTGTAATTAAAATAAGTAATATTATTTGAGAATATTTTAGTCTTTTCATTTAAAAAACTAATAAAACTATGCATATAGTGGAATTTGAACTCATGTAAATTGCATTAATAAAATCTTTAATTTACCATTCAACTAAAGTTTTATTTTAATATTTTTATACATTTTAATTTTATTATGCATGTTTTATTACCTCCATCAATTGTATATCTATACTATTAATAAAACTGCGTTGGTGTCACCTTCAACCAGGTCACTAACTCGATTAAGAAATTATGAGAATGCCCTTTTATAATTAAAATAAGTAATATTATTTGAGGGTATTTTAGTCTTTTCATTTAAAAAAACTAAAAAAAATATCATATGGTGGAATTGTAACAACCTTATTTTAGGCAATGTCAGAAAATGCGATTTTGGACCTCATTTCTGTAAATCAAGTCCGTAAAGGTAAAATAGGAACAATTACGGAGTTAGTATAAAAATATATTAAAGAACAGTTAAGTAATTTAACCGAGAAAATAGTTAATTAAAGCTTAGGGACTAAATTATAAAAATACTAATCACTATTGAGTTTTAAGTTATAAAATGCTTGAGGACCTAGATAGCAATTATCCAAAGACAAAATGATTATTATACCATTGTTTTTCATATTGATAGTGGAATATAATTAAATTAAATATAAATATGCCTTAATAATTAATTAGTCATACTTAATTAAACTAATCAAGCTACTAATTATACTATATATATTAAACTAAGTGGAATAAAAGATAAAAGCATCATCTTCCTCCACCGTCCACCATTGAAAGAAAGAAAGCTTCAAACTTTCACATACGTTCGGCTATTAATTTTGAAAGGTAACAAAACTATTTTCTTGAATTTTTTATAGATTCTTGATCATGAGAGCTTCAATTAGCTAGCCCGTATATCAATTTATTCAATTAATTGATATTTAGCAAGTTACCATTATAGTGAAATTGATGGTTTTGAGTTTAATTTGAAGAAATTGATGGTTAATTAGCTTAAATTTTGATAAGGACTAAATTAGAAACTAAATTAAACTTGTTAGATAACTTTGTAACATTAGGAACTAAATTTAATAAATTGAAAATTGTCATGAAATTATGATATAGATGAAAAGTATAAGGTCCCTAATGAAAGAATGTGAAATTGGATTGTGATTCGATGTTAGATATTGAACAATATGGGTAGCTCGAATATAGAGATTAAATTGAATAAAATGAAAAATATGTTGCCTGTGTATTTTAATGTGATTTGGATGTAATCTGATATTGTTCTTATTATTGAATTATATGATGTAGCTAAAGATGATGCCGAATCGTTGCAAGAAAAGGAAAGTTGAGAGCCGTAGATGAGTTACATATTCAATTTGTACTTTTATGATTCGAGTTTAATACATTAACAAATATACATATGTAACAATCCTAACCTGTCTCCATTGCTGGATTAGGGGTTAGGAAGTGTTATTGTACAAAACAGAACTTTAAACCTTAATTCAAAACAAATATTACAATTTATAAATAATTTTCAATATCTCATCACAATTGTAACAAACATACACATTTGAGCTTTAAATCGAGCCTTCGTGACCTAAAAACAATTTAAAAGTTATTGGGGATCATTTTGAAAGAAATCAAAAAATTATGGAAAAACAAAAAAATAGGGAAATAGGGGTCACACGGTCGTGTGACAGCCCATACCATGTGGACCTTCAAGTAGGGATTCGTCTGTGTGTATTCAAAATAGGGTCACACGGCCGTGTCACAAGCTGCGTGCCAGACTGTGTGTACATTCGATGTTGAGTCACACGGCCGTGTGCTAGACCGTGTGACAAACTTTTTTGAGACACATGGCCGTGTTGTAGATCGTATGAAACATGCACCTAAAATGTAAATGACACACGAATGTCTGAGACATACATTAACGGTGTAATAGCCTGAATTTTCAGTGGTGTCGGAATGGTGATTCGAGGAGTAGAAAATATTATTAATTTAGTGAGTATAAGTTAAATGTGAAGTTAAAAAAAATAATTAGAATAAAAAACGAGGTATCGAGACCTCGGAGATTTTTAATCTAGCCATAAATATTTTATAAATATTTATGGAGTGTTAATAAGTTAGTATTAAAGTTTCGTCAAGAAATTTTAAAGTTTCGATAGTTAATTGAACAAAAAGGACTAAGTTGTAACAAATGCAAAGTTATGAGAAATGATTGAATAGCTTAAATGATAAAAGAAAGAGGGCTTAAAAGGAAAATAAACCCAAGGTCTATTTGGGTTGGACGGCAAGGGCATGAAATCAGAAATAAAATAAGGAGAATTAAGGGCAAAATTGGAATATTGCAAAATTTACTTAATAAAGCTAGGACTAAAGTGAAATTATTTAGATTTCTCTTTATTTTTCTGCATTCTCATCAGCAAAAACACCATAGAAGGGTTTCTCTAAGCTGGTTTTTCATATTTTTACTACAAATCGAGAACCCGAAGCAAGTTGAGGAAAAGAAAAAGTAGCTGATTAGCCCTTGAATTTTCTCAAATTCTACAAATCAACCCAAGTAAGTTCATATGGCTGAAAATTAATGATTAAATGTTAATTTCATGAATTATATAATGTATGATGAGATATATTTATTGATGAATTGAGAATAAAACAACAAAGCGAAAATCGAATAAATGATCAAATTGAGCGGAACGTCGGATTTGAGTACTTCTGATCAATGATAAGTGATAAGTGGTAGCTTTAGCTATACTTATCTGATCAATGACAAGTGACAAGTGATAAGTGATAGTTTTAGCTACACTTATCTGATCAGTGGCAAGTGACAAGTGACAAGTTATAAGTGGTAGCTTTAGCTACGCTTATCTGATCAGTGATAAGTGACAAGTGATAAATGTGATCCGTGTAAGATCGTGGCAGGGCTATGGCTTCGGAAAATGATAAATGATCATACGTAAGACCATAGTTATACTATGGCAAAGTGAAAGTGAAGTACCCAATTTTCCGTAATCGTTCCCTAATTTGATTAATGATGGTAAATGACAAAAGGGCCCAAAATAGTTAAAGTAAATGGATAAATGGTAGTGAGATTATACAAGAGCACTCTCCAAATTGTGGTCGACAGGTGAATTTAGTAATTGTATATAATGTCTAAGTGTATGAATGTTTGGTAAGATTTATACTTTATGCCTATGAACTTACTAAGTTTCTATAAACTTACTTGAGTGTATTCAATATCTCATGTAGATTGACGTATAAATATACGGAGGATCGGACCAACACTGAGGATCACACTATCAAGATTGTCTCCGGTAGCTTTTGTAAAATTTCCTTTTTGATTTATATGGCGTGTATATGTTTGATGATTATATAAATACTAAAGCTTGTTTAATGAATATGTATTAAAGTAAAGAGTGATGAATATGCTAAATAATATAATTATAATAGAAGTATGATTTGGTATCAAATTGGATTGGATTGGTTGGTTTTAAAATTACAGGGAAGATTGGATATTTATAAATGGACTATATTGAATTCATGATAAAAATAATATTAACTTGTTAAACTTAGGTAATGTCTCATACCCTATTTCGACGATAAAAACGGGTAGGGCGTGTCACATTTAGTGGTATCAGAGCCCGGTTTAGCCGGTTCTCGGAACAATTGTGATGTATAAAGTGTTTAGAATTACATGCCATATAAATCTGTGATAGTGTGATGTGTATGATTCGATCTAATATTTGTCATTTTTATAGATACTTTCGATTATAAAGATGTCAGATAGACCTGAACGTACTGAGCATGAAGAAGTTAACAGTAGAATACAGATTTCTAAAAAAGCAACAAGCAGTAATGTTCGATTTCCTTAATGCGAGAGCAAGAATTAAAGAATATGATTTATGGGATTATGAACCAGTAGTATACTAAAACGATGCAAGAAAGAAATCAAGCTCAGCCACCTCCTCCCACCGCTGCTCCATCAGTGGTACCTCGGTTGCTCTTCCACCTCCTACAACGACTGAATTCAGTAAGCGTTCTCCATTGAAAAGACTTAGAAAATTTGGAGCTGAAGAATTTTGGGGAAGGATTGATAATGACCCCGTCAAAGCTGAATACTGGTTACAGGGTTTGATAAGAATTTTGAAAGAAATGGCTTGCTCACCAGATGATTATTTGAGATGTGCTGTGTCCTTACTGAAAGAAGAAGCTTATAGTTGGTGGGAAACAATTGAGGTCGTGGTACCAGTAGAGAAAATTTCTTGGGAATTTTTCCCAAATGAATTTAAGAAGAAATATGTGGGCAGACAGTATTTGAATAAAAAGAAAAGGAATTCCTTAATCTACGGTAGGAAATAAGTCGATTAAATTGAATCGAAGAGAATTTGTCTACCTTAGCAAATATGCCCGAGGCATTGTACCTACTGAAGAAGAAATGATGAGATTAGAATGATGATTGGGGCAATGAAATACGGAGTTCATTGTTCACGATCGTGCTCAAAAGCTTGAAGAAGTATATAATGAGAAAAATACAAATGATCGAAAAAGTAAAGAGTCATTCAAAAGAGGTGCTTCTAAGTCATTTTCATATTTGCCAGTAAAGAAACTTAGAGAAAAAATTAGTCGAACTACATCAGTGTCGGGAAAATCGGGTAGAGGTAGATCAAGACAATCTAATTTCAAGGTATTTGATAGACCTGCAGCAAGTGTGAGCAGTGTTCAGAATACTCCCTACCTAAGTGTCAATATTGTGGAAGACATCATTTCGGTGAATGCAGGACTAAGATGGGGGCTTGTTATAAATGTGGGGCTACTGATCATCTTATTCGAGATTGTCTCCAGCTGTAAAAAGATAAAGTGGAACAGAAAGAGATACAAAGAATCACTTCTCAAAGAAATAGACGTTCGGGCCAGAGCAGTGCTACAAAGATTACCCGTTTGGGTATGAGAGAACCAGTTAGTCGATCAAAGAATAGAGCACCAGCACGTACTTACGCCATTCGAGCAAGAGAAGAGGCTACGGCTCCTGATGTAATTACTGGTATTTTCTATCTTTATGATGTTACTGTTTATGCATTAATAGACCATGGGTCTACTCATTCATATATTTGTGCTATGCTAGTATCTGAAAAGAAACTTTCTATTGAGTCCACTGAATTTGATATACGAGTCACTAATTCATTAGATCAAAGTGTAACAATTAATTTGATATATCGTAATTGTCCACTGATAGTGAAAGGCTATGAATTCCCCGCTGATTTGATGTTGTTACCCTTTCAAGAATTTGATATTATTTTGGGGATGGACTGGTTAATGAAACATGAGGCGGTAGTGAATTGTCGTAATAAACATATCAGTTTGAAATGTCAAACAGGGGATGTAATTTCAGTTGGGTCTGAAAATATTGGTGATACAGTCAGAATTATTTCAGGTCTCTCTGCTCAGAGGTTATTACGTAAAGGCAACGAAGCATTCCTGGCCTATATTCTTAATACTCGGAGTTCCGATTTAAAGCTTGAACAAGTACCAGTGGTGAATGAATTTTTTGATGTGTTTCTTGAAGAGTTGCCCGGTTTACCACCCGATAGAGAAGTTGAATTTGCAATTGATGTGATTCCCGAAACAGCTCCTATCTCAGTAACACCGTACAGAATGGCTCCAGCAGAATTAAGAGAGTTGAAGATGCAGTTGCAGGAGTTATTAGATAAAGGGTTCATCAGACTGAGTATGTCACCCTGGGGTGCCCTGGTCTTATTTGTGAAAAAGAAGGCCGATTCTTTAAGACTGTGTATAGATTACGGCAGTTAAATAAGGTAACGATAAAGAATAAATATCCTTTGCCTCGTATTGATGATCTATTTGATCAGTTGAAAGGTGTTACAGTATTTTCCAAGATAGATCTTAGATCCGGGTATTATCAGTTGAAAATTAAAGAGTGTGATGTGCCAAAAACTGCCTTCCGAACCTGGTATGATCATTATGAATTTTTGGTGATGCCATTTGGTTTAACCAATGCTCCTGCTGCCTTTATGGATTTGATGAATCGAATTTTTCAGTCATATATGGATAGATTTGTAGTTGTGTTCATTGATGATATATTGATTTATTCAAAAACAGAGTCCTAACATGCACAACATGTAATGATTGTGTTACAGATTTTGTGGGAGAAACAGTTGTATGCAAAATTTAGCAAATGTGAATTTTGGCTCCATGAAGTTGCGTTTTTGGGTCATATTGTATCAGCTGATGGAATTAGGATGGATCCAAGTAAGGTATCGGCAGTGATAAATTGGAAAGTTCCAAAGAATGTTACTGAAGTACGAAGTTTTCTAGGACTGGCAGGTTATTATCGTCGATTTGTTAAAGATTTCTCCAAGATTACCCTACCATCGACTCGATTACTACAAAAGAATGTTGAATTTATATGGTCAAGTGAATGTCAGCAGAGTTTTGATCAATTGAAAAAGATGTTGACAGAGGCTCCAGTGTTGACTCAACCAGAATCGGGTGTACCGTTTGTGGTTTATAGTGATGTGTCTCTGAATGGTTTGGGTTGTGTACTTATGTAGTCAGGCAAAGTGGTGGCATATGCTTCTCGACAACTGAAACCACACCAGAAGAATTATCCTACACATGATTTGGAATTGATAGTGATCGTGTTTGCTTTGAAGATATGGAGACATTATTTATATGGTGAGAAATGTTACATGTACACTGATCATAAAAGCTTGAAGTATCTAATGAATCAGAAATAGTTAAATCTGAGATAGAGACGATGGTTAGAGTTGCTAAAAGATTATGATCTTGCCATTGACTATCACCCAGGGAAATCAAATGTCGTAGCAGATGCACTTAGTCGGAAATCATCATTATTTGCATTACGGGCATTAAATGCTCATTTATCTATTAATGAAGATGGTTCTATACTAGCAGAATTAAAAGCTAAACATGTGTTCTTTCAATGGACTCGAGAGCTACAAGATGAAGACCCAAAGTTGATATTGAAACAACAGATGGTTCAAAATGAGTTAAGCCCAGAATACTCCATTGATGAAAATGGTATGTTATATTATCGTAATAGAATATGTGTTCCGAATAACTTAGACTTGAAAAATGATATTTTATCAGAGGCTCACAGTAGTATGTGTTCTATTCACCCGGGTAGTACGATAATGTATTGTGATTTGAAGAAAATGTATTGGTGGCCCAAAATGAAATGAGAAATCTGTGAGTATGTAGCAAGATGTTTAATTTGTCAGCAGGTGAAAGTCGAGCATCAAGTGCCGACAGGGTTGTTACAGCCCATTATGATTCTAGAGTGGAAATGGGAACATATCACGATGGATTTTGTATCCGAATTACCAGTAACTTCGAAGAAGAAAGATTCAATTTGGGTGATTGTTGATCGATTAACTAAATCAGCACATTTTATTCCGGTCAGAGTAGATTATTCACTTGAAAAGTTAGCGGAGTTTTATGTATCAGAGATAGTGAGATTACATGGGGTGCCAATATCTATTATTTCAGATCGAGATCCGAGATTTACTTCGAGATTTTAGGGTAAATTACAAGAAGCTTTGGGCACCAAATTAAATTTCAGCACAGCTTTTCATCCCTAGACAGACAAACAGTCAGGCTTATAATAATAGTTATCAAACTAGTATTAAAATGGCACCGTTTGAAGCTTTGTATGGAAGAAAGTGTAGAACTCCATTATATTGGTCTGAATTAATTGAACCAAAACTAGTGGGAGTAGATTTGATTCGGGAAACCGAAGAAAAAGTTTGTATTATTCGAGAATGTCTAAAAACTGCATCCAATCGACAAAAATCATATGCAGATTTGAAGAGAAGAGATATAGAGTTTAATGTGGGTGATCGTGTATTTTTGAAAGTGTCACCATGGAAGAAAGTTTTGCGGTTCGGCAGAAAGGGAAAACTCAGTCCACGATTTATCGGGCCGTATGAAATCATTGAAAGAATCAGTCCGATAGCTTATAGATTGGCTTTGCCTCCGAAGCTTGAAAAGATTCATAACGTGTTTCATGTATCTATGTTGAGACGGTACAGATCAAATCCATCACATGTAATTCCTCATGCGGAAATAGAGCTCCAACCTGATATGACCTATTCAGAGGAACCGGTGAAAATTCTAGCTCGGGAAGTTAAAGAGTTGAGAAATAAATGTGTACCACTAGTTAAAGTGTTATGGAATTGACATGGATTGGAGGAGGCAACCTGGGAGACGGAGGAATTGATGAGAATTCAATATCCGAATTTATTTACAGGTAAGAAATTTCGAGGACAAAATTTCCTAAAAGGGGGGAGAGTTGTAATAGCCTAAATTTTCAGTGGTGTCGGAACGGTGATTCGAGGTCACTAAATCCGACAAGTGAGTAGAAAATATTATTAATTTAGTGAGTATAAGTTAAATGTAGTTAAAAAATTAGAATAAAAATGAGATATCGAGACCTTTTTAATCTAGCCATAAATATTGTATAAATATTTATGGAGTGTTAAGTTAGTATTAAAGTTTCACATCAAATTTTAAAGTTTCGATATTAATTGAGCAAAAGGACTAGGTTGTAACTGCAAAGTTATGAGAAATGATTAAATAGCTTAAATGATAAAAGAAAGAGGGTTTAAAGGACAATAACCCAAGGTCTATTTACTGGACGAAAGGCATGAAATTAGAAATAAAATAAGGAGAATTAAGGGCAAAATTGGAATATTGCAAAATTTACTTAATAAAGCTAGGACTAAAGTGGAATTATCTAGATTTCTCTTTATTTTTCTGCATTCTCATCAGCAAAAACACCATAAAAGGGTTTCTCTAAGCTGGTTTTTCATATTTTTACTGCAAATCGAGAACCCGAAGCAAGTCGAGGAAAAGAAAAATTAGCTGATTAGCCCTTGAATTTTCTCAAATTCTGTAAATCGACCCGGGTAAGTTCATATGGCTGAAAATTAATGATTAAATGTTAATTTCATGAATTATATAATGTATGATGAGATATATTTATTGATGAATTGAGAATAAAACAACAATGCGAAAATCGAATAAATGATCAAATTGAGCGGAACATCGGATTTGAGTACTTCTGATCAATGATAAGTGATAAATGGTAGCTTTAGCTACACTTATCTGATCAATGACAAGTGACAAGTGATAAGTGATAGCTTTAGCTACACTTATCTGATCAGTGGCAAGTGACAAGTGACAAGTGATAAGTGGTAGCTTTAGCTACGCTTATCTGATTAGTGATAAGTGACAAGTGATAAATGTGATCCGTGTAAGACCGTGGCAGGGCTATGACTTCGGAAAATGATAAATGATCATACGTAAGACCATAGTTATACTATGGCAAAGTGAAAGTGAAGTACTCAATTTTCCGTAATCGTTCCCTAATTTGATTAATGATGGTAAGTGACAAAAGGGCCCAAAATAGTTAAAGTAAATGGATAAATGGTAGTGAGATTATACAAGAGCACTCTCCAAATTGTGGTCGACAGGTGAATTTAGTAATTGTATATAATGTATACATGTTTGGTAAGATTTATACTTTATGCCTATGAACTTACTAAGTTTCTATAAACTTACTTGAGTGTATTCAATGTCTCATGTAGATTGACGTATAAATATACGGAGGATCGGATCAACACTGGGGATCACACTATCAAGATTGTCTCCGATAGCTTTTGTAAAATTTCCTTTTTGATTTATGTGGCATGTATATGTTTGATGATCATATAAATACTAAAACTTGTTTAATGAATATGTATTAAAGTAAAGAGTGATGAATATGCTAAATAATATAATTATAATAGAAGTATGATTTGGTATCAAATTAGATTGGATTGGTTGGTTTTAAAATTACAGGGAAGATTGGATATTTATAAATGGACTATATTGAATTCATGATAAAAATAATATTAACTTGTTAAACTTAGGTAATGCCTCATACCCTATTCCGACGACGAATACGGGTAGGGGGTGTTACAAACGGTGGTCTCCATAGAGACATTTTCTTGGCCAAGTTGAAAATATACATGTTAGGTTACCCTTTCGGGTTAAACTTTTAAAACGATATTAAGGTATCAGTACAGATTAAACCTGTGTCACATGTATCTTCGAGTTCGCAAAAAATGTTAGATCTCGGTAATCATCAGTAATCAATCACTATCAGTGTGCACAAGACCTTTACTAAGTTCATTCGAGTATTTTCAACATATATATACAAATATATATTTTACTAATTAGTCCAATTCTCAACTTTTATACCAAATCACAAATAATCCAAATTTCAGCCAAACAAACACATCTTCTTAATTTAAATACATAATAATTTAAATACCATCATACCAAACTTACCTGACAAAATAACAAGCAATGGAATCTTTAAGGACTATTCAACAATTTTGCCTTTGCCCGATTATATTCGGTTTGGTTCAATTCTCAATCTATACAATAATTCAATTCAATTTATCTATTCCAAACACCTTATATCATCCTATTTTATGCATGTATCAGTTCAATTTCATTATTTGAGTCCCCCTAAGGGTTTTGCATTTTATTTAATTTAGTCCTTAAAATATAAATTACAATATCTTTCAAATTTGAGCTTTGATTTTGAAATTGATCTCAATTACATCCATTTAAGACTCTCTACTATCCATAATTATATAAATTTTACACCAATTTGAAATTTATGCACATTAGTCCCTATGTTCAAAAACTAATAATTAAACTTTACAAACTAGTCCTTTTTCACTTCTAAACTTAAAACATAACAATTTAGTGCAAATTTCTTCAAGCATTCATTAATGGAAACTTTTAGAAACTTTAAAATTTTTGCAAATTGGTACATGGGCTAGCAAAATCAAGCTCCCACAACCTCAAAAACATAAAAATTATAAGAAAATGGCTTATGTAACACCCCGAATTTTGGGCCTAGAAGAAATAGGTTTTCAACAAGGGAACAGTTAGGAGACTGCATATAAATATTTAGTTGTGCAAGAAAGTGACATAAATGAACGTTTTCTTTAATGGTTAAGTGATTTAGGAGTGTTTGGGAGTGTCTGAGAAGTCAGGGGTTCAAGACTTAGCTTATGCAAAATTTTTATCTTAAGTGAATAAAATCCTTGGATCTAGATAGTAGGTTCTTAAATTATTGTGGTTAAAATATGATACAAAAGAGCTTGTGGTCTAGTGGCAAGATGGCGTGTTGTGTAACTATGAGGTCTGAGGTTCAAGTCCTGGGTTGCGCAATGGAGTATTTATTTTGCTGCTTGAGCTGTGTAGGTAGTGGAGTTGGACAGAAACACAGCTAAGGGGAGTTTGAATAGAATTTGAATGGAGTTGTTAGGGGGTGAGGAGAAATCGGTGGAGTAATTCAAGGAGGGATAAGGGGAGAGATGCTAGGAGTAAATCAAGGAGTTTGATTGAGAGGATGTGTTTGTGCCGAATTTGGTCACTAGGCACTCAGATAACCGGTTTTGGGGGTTTTTGGGTTGTTTTCTCTCTTCTGCTTTGGTTTCGGTCAGCATTCTTTTCTCCTTTTTGCTTTTGGTGCCAAATTTTCGCTAAGGCTTTGAGTACCTCTCGGGTTTGTTCGTTTTCTTTTTCTGCTCTTCCCTTAAATTCTTTTCTTTTGTTTGGCCGAATAGTTCTTTGGTTCTCTCCTCTACCGAATCTTCTTTTCTCTTCCCTCTTCTCTTTGCTGGTTTTTTCTCTCCTTTCCTTTCCCAAACCTTGGCCTAATAGTGTTGAGTAGTTTCATATTGCATTTTCCTTCTGATTTGCTCTTCTTCCTCTACCCTTTTTTGGTCAACTGTTTATCGAATATTGCTTTTCTCTCCCTCTTCATCTCTTCAATTTTGTTTTCGGCTTGACACCTATTCTCTGACGGTTCGAATTCCTCGAGGAGTGAAAGAGTTTCAGGTGAGATTAAAGTCGTCGAAACCTTTCTCTCATCACTCGATCAAAGGTAAGTATGTAGGCTAGCATTCTAAAGTATAGGCCAAATGCTTTCTGCGATTCTGTAAGTTATTATGTGTCGATTTAAACCACATGAATAAACAATCCTATTTAATAAAATCCATTTGTAATACAGATATCCGTCAAAGAGATTGTAGTCAACCTTCGTCAATGGTATAAGTGGGCTAAGCCATATTTGTCAATCGAGGTTTTGGTGCTCGTCGATCTTGGTGCATTTTCACAAGCAGGTGTGTATTCACACTGTTTTGACTGTAGAACGGCAAAAGTTGAAAAGCCGAAAATTTAAAAGATTGGGCTTTGAGGTCACATGGGAGTGCAAACGCTCGTGTGGTCAAACCGAGCCCATAAATTATGGGCGTATGACTGTGGAGGCCTCCATGAGCATTTTCATGGGCTTAGGCCATATTGGACCATGTTAGGCCGAAATGGGTCGTGTGGGCCCAATAGACTCGTGGGCCCCACACGGATAAAATCCACGATTTGTGACAAATACTGTACTGGGCTATATAGGTCTCATAGCTGTTGTAACACCCCTAACTCGAAACCGTTGCCGGAATAGGGTTAAGAGGCATTACCGAACAATGGAATCATTTCACATCCCATTTACAACACAAAGTCAATCATCATCATAACACATCAAGACATAATCAAATAGTCCCTTATTAAGGCCTACAATACCTCAAACACATGCTATAGAGGGGTCGGGACTAAATCTAACACTTACAAAAGTTTAGAAATTTCAAACATTCAATGAATCTGTTGAGGCCACACGCCCGTGCCACCAGGCCGTGTACCTCATCCGGTCACCAGACACCCCCCATGTGTCCAGGCCGTGCCAAAACAAAGCAAGCATTCTGACTTCTCCATACGGCTACTAGGCACGCCCGTGTGCCATGGCCGTGTGCTCTTAGGCCATATACTGACTTAATCACACGGCTACTAGGCACGCCTGTACCATGGTCGTGTGTCCTTAAGCTAGCTACTGACTTAGCCCCAAGGTCACTAGGCACGCCCGTGTGCCACAACCGTGTGACAAAATAGGCCATATGCAAGGCCAATTTGCCACCCATACAAAGGTCAAACCTACAAGCACATTTTAGCATGATTACACACACAATTTGGCAACCAAATTCATGTCAAGTGATCAACATATCATCTCATACAATCTCATTCACAACCATGTTAACTAATAGACTAAATTGCACCACTTAAACACATTCAATACCAATATGATTCATTTCCAAATTCTCTATTTCATACTATCATCATATCAACACAAAGTTTACCATTCATAAGTCATTTTCTTTACTCATAAACCTTACCAAAACATACATCATATATCAATACCATTCATGCTTAAAACTAACACATATCTAGCCACATCACATGGCTATTTACACATCTTAAACATGATTCAAATAACTAGCCTATACATGCCATATTTCAACTATGTACATCTTTCCAAAAGTACCCAAAATGGATTACCGATAGTGTGATTGGGATGCTGAAGATCCCCAGATCCGAGCTAGCTTTTTGACAGTGTAAAACAGAGAAACAATTACACAGTAAGCTTTCAAAAGCTTAGTAAGTTCGAAATATAATATTATTAACTCAATGAATTACATCAATGTACAAATTGAACCATCACATAGATAATTTACCACTAATACACAAATTCAACTTATCCAATACTCAAATAGAGTTCCATTCAAATAGTTTCAAATTTCATCCAACAAATAGATATATTATATACCTTTTTCCAACACCTAGTACTCACCATCCACGCTACAAAATCATTCGACTTTATCATTCGATCATTATTTGTTATTTTCTTGCTTATTTCGCACACTTAGTGCCAATTATAAACTTTACATACTTGTCATTGCACACTTAGTGCCATTATGTTAAACATAACTTATATCGGTATCGTACACACAGTGCCAACTCAATAAGTCAAGCTTCTATCATCTCGCACACACAGTGCCAAACATTTCTATTATGTTTCTTATTTCGCACACTTAGTGCTTTCTAATTCAATTCCACACTTAGCGTTTCTCAGCTCATAGTTATATAGATATGTATTCAATTCACATCACATAGAACATAAATTAAGAACATGTACTATATCCGAACTTACCTCGACGTCGAACTATCGAAACAGTCGATTAATCGAGCACTTTATCTTTGCCTCGATCTCGATCCGAACCTCTTCTTTCTTGGTCTATACACATTCAAATTCAATCTATTCAATCACCAATTCATTCAATTTAATCCACACATATACATTTAGGGCATTTTACAAAATAGCCCTCACATTTTCACATTTCGACACTTTAGTCCCTAATTCACAAAATCATCAAATACTCATAATTTCAAAGCACATATGCTTAGTCAAATTCTTCCCATGCTAATACAAGCTCACATATTTCATTTATTTCACATTTTAACCCTTCAATTCCTTATTTTCTCAATTAAGTCCAAAATACTCAATTTCGCTAAAAATTCCAATACAAACTATGTTAATCCAACACCAAGTTTCCATATTTCATTATCAACTCACACATAGCTCAAATATTCATCAAAGACTCATCATAAAAACATCATCAATTCACAAAATTTCAACATGGGTTAGCTAGAGCACTAAGCAACGATTATGAAAGCGTAGAAATTATCAAAAACGAATTAAAACATACCTTGAATTTAGGCCTTAAAGTAGCCGAACATGAAAAACTCAAACTCTTGCTTTCTCTCTTTTAACAATCGGTGGATGAACATAAAAGATGATGAAATTTTGGCTTTTGTTTTTGTTTATTAACATTTTATTATCACTTTACCATTTTAGCCATTTTAAAACATATAAAACAAAATAAATTTTAAGGTTATTTAGTCATTTGTCCATCCACTAACCTTAATAGTGGTTTAATTTCCTTTTAAGGCCATGCTATTATGAAGACAACAACACTTAGGTACTTACAAATCAGCACACAGCTTTTATACTTTATGCAATTAAGTTCTTTCTCACAATTTGACACACAGTCAATAAAATTATCACACAGAATTTTCACACAGACTATGTCACATAGAATCAACACTAAAGATAACATTAAAATAATATTTCAACCTCAGATTTGTGGTCTCGAAACCACTATTCGACTAAGGTCTAAACCGGGTTGTTATAGCCGTGGCGAAAACTAGGCCGAACGGGTCGCACGAGCGTGTGGGCCCACTTGGGCCGAGTAATGGGCCTTGGGCCCATTTACACTATTATGACCATTTAGGTTATCGTAGTCGCTCGAGGCTACTGCGGACCTTCCGAGAGGTCGATATCTGACCAAAATACCCTCATAGGGTAAAATGACCGAAATGGCCCCATAGGGTAAAATGACCGATATACCCCCATAGGGTAAAATGACCGAACGCCCCCATAGAGTAAAATGACCGAAATGCCCCCATAGGGTAAAATGACCGAAAAACCCCCGTAGGGTAAAATAACTGAAATGTCCTCGTAAGGTAAAATGATCGAAATGCCCCCGTAGGGTAAAATGACTGAAATACTCCGGTAGGGTAAAATGACTGAAATACCCTGTAGGGTAAAATGACCGAAATACCCCTGTAGGGTAAAATGACTGTTATACCTTAGGAGATGAAATAACTGTTATGGCCTTATGTTATGTATGTCTGATTTAGCATGACATTTTGCATACACGTATGATATTATGTCACGACATATTGCATGGGGATGGGTTGTTATATTTGGAGGAGGTGTACTGTACTGATAAGGTCGCACGGGTTGCCCAAGACGACTATGGACCTACTGATGGCTTTGTGCCGTTCATATTACTGATAAGGTTGCACGGGTCACCCAAGACGACTATGGACATACTGATGGCTATATGCCGTTTATTTTACTAGCAGCTTTACTGCAATACTGTTTAGTGCCGCAACCGGTACTAATCTTGGTGTGTCTGGCTGGGTGGGTCGATTTTATCCCCACATGGTGTGTTGGGACGGAGTGGTGTGTAGAGGCTGGATTGGGTAGGATTTCTGACTACATATCTGCACCGATTAATGATCTTGCATCATTATCGCATCGATTAATGATATTACATTCGCTCACCGATGACCGATATCTCATTCGTTATAGGCCAAGGCCCCATCACATTAATATCAAATTGGGCAAAGGCCCTACTAAATCATCGGCATTGTCTTTGGGCTCAAGCCTAATCGTTTCTTTATTACATGAAAAGGGCTTAGCCCACACTAAATCGGATTGTTATTGTAACGGCTTAGCCCAAATCAGATTATCTCTCGTTTAATTGACTATTTGTTTGTTAGGGATTACACATCGAGTTTTCATAAACTCACCCTCTCGCTTAACTGCATGTAATCCCCAATCATAAGCGGGTCGGTGCTGCAAGGGACTCGATGATGGCCACACAATGGCATCAGCTTTCGTTTTTAGCTTTTGATTTATAAGTAACTGAATTTGGGTATTTTTATGTAATAAGGCCTCTTTAAAGTTATAAACTTTAAATTGGGGTTTTTATTTATTTAGTTTGATATGAACTGCTAGTTGTAGGAAAAGACGATTTTTCAAAAGGTAACTGTTTTCAAAGACACCACGTTTTCACAACATTTCCTAAAAATAAAACTTCCGCAATAAATGAGATTTTGAAAATTAATAACATTTTAAAAGTGATTAGCTTTTAATGATGCACGCTTTAGAAATGAACAACCCGTTTTGGAATCACCATTTAATAATAAAATGATTAAGTGATTTTGAGGATTTCAACGACAACAAGTTTTACGCTAAACACTTCAATGTGACACAGCCAGATTCGGCCATAACGTCTAGGTGAGTTTGGGGTGTTACAGCTTAATTGAACATACTTATCAAGGGCCGAAAGTTTGGAAGCTTAAAACCCTAACTTTTTCTTTTCTTTGCTTGGTGAGGGAGAAGATGAACTAAAATGTTTATTTTTTTTCTTTTCACTTTGTCTTATATAGTTTGATTAGCTTATTAATTAATTAACCTTAAACATAACTAACATTTCTTAGTGGTTTACACTTAAAATACACCACCGTTTGGTCA
Organism: Gossypium rotundifolium; assembly: GCA_025506655.1. Lineage (NCBI taxonomy): Eukaryota > Viridiplantae > Streptophyta > Magnoliopsida > Malvales > Malvaceae > Gossypium > Gossypium rotundifolium. The sequence continues at coordinate 4,472,024 of CP106722.1, read as the reverse complement.
TATAATAGTGGTCCAATTGCTTAATTAGTTTTTGGTTAATTAAAAATCTATAGCGATAAATTTTTGTAACTTTTACAATTTAGTCCTTGTATCTTAATTAACTATCCATTTGACAAAATTAAGGGACCAAATTTAATTAACTTTATACTAACCTCATAAGTATTAAATAATAATATTTATAGACTTGAACATCAGAAATGGGATTCTGAAACGATCATCTCCAATACCACTGAAAAAAAGACTGTTACACTTTCTTACCTCTATCAGTTATATATCTATACTATTAATAAAACCATGATTGAGTTGGTATCACCCTCAACTAGATCTAATTCGGTTAGGAAATTATGGGAATGCTCTTCCGTAATTAAAATAAGTAATATTATTTAATGATATTTTAGTCTTTTCACTTTAAAAAACCAATAAAAATATGCATATCATGAGACCCATGTCAATTGCATTAGCAAAAATTTTAATTTATCACTCAACTAAATCTTAGTTTTAATATTTTGATACATTTTAATTTTATTATGCACACTTTATTACCTCCATCACTTGTATATAAATTATAAGTTTCATTATTTATTATATGTTATTTTTTAAATATACATTTTTATTCTAAATTTGTGGTTTTACACTCATAGGATTTCTAATGTAATTGAAATCAAAAGGAAAATTGATTTTTGAGCCTATATAATTTTATTTTATTGAAATTTGGGCCAATATAATTTGAGGTTATTTGATATGTTGACCTAAATAGCTTTTAGTGATTCGTAAGAACATGTGTTTTTTTATTTGCTTTTATTCTTAAATTATTTTAGTAAAATATATATATTTATAAATTCTTCACGAGTGTTATAAAGATGGACGAAGATGAAGTAATTCATATGATTTTGTTTAAGGCTACTAGAGTTTGAAAAACCACATTAGCACATGCCTTCTTTTCCTCCACAGATTATTTCCAACTATGGTATGATTGGTTATTGCTTATGTCCAATTTGTTTAAGACATTAGTCACTTCCTCTTTTAAAACAATTTCTCTGTTTTGGAATGAAATTGACATCGTTTAATCTTTCAAAACGATATAAGTGGTATTGGTAAAGAAAGGACACATCAAAAGCATTACGTGAGACTGATCGACAATACAATCTTATTACAAGTAGCGTAGTTTTGGGTAACTTTTATTTCCTTATTCAAGGAAATTTTGTCCAAGGAGTAAAGCAGAGGACTTGTTGGTTTACCCAAAAAGTGCTGCGAATCCCATCTTCCATGACTGGTTGCTGAGACTATACCCTCCATCTACTGGCAAGTTGACACCACTGATAAATTTAGCCTCATCGCTTGCCAAGTACAGAGCTGCATGTGCAAAATCTTCAGGCTCCAAAACAGTGCCTTTCAACACTGCTGAAGTCGCAATCATCTCCTCTCCCTTCTTCTTATCGAACAGCCCCAGTGTTGTTTGGAACAATGGGGTCACAGTTGCGTGAGGTGAAATGCAATTAACTCTAATTCCATGCTCACCTAACTCCACGGCCAAGCTCTTCGTCAACCCTACGACGCCATGCTTCGATGCCTTGTATGCATGGGGCAGACCGATGCTGATTTTTGAAGAGATACTCGATGAGAAGAGAATGCAACCTTTCTTGGCCGGAACCATGACCTTGGCTGCATACTTGGCTCCCAAGAAACCACCCAAGACATTGATATCGAACACTCTCTTGAAGTTGTCAGTGCTGGCGTCTGTCACTCTGACTTCACCGTCACCAATGAGGCCTGCATTGTTGAACATGATATCGAGTTTTCCATACTTGGATACCGCTAAGTTTACGGCATTTTCGACATCGGATTCACATGTTACATCACAGTGGACATAGCTGATGTTTTCAGTTCCAAGCTCTTGGCAAAGGGAGTGGCCCAATTCGTCTTGAATATCAGCAATGAGAACCTTGGCTCCTTGTTTAACAAATAGCCTAGCTGAACACTCTCCTAGGCCACTGGCACCACCAGTTATCAGTGCCACCTTACCATCTAGCCTGTATCAAACAAAGGAGAAACAAGGTTTAGATACTATTCTATAGGTGAAAGTACTTGTAAGGTACTTTATTAAACGACTATATCAAATTACTACTACTATTATTAAATAGATCAACTTAATCCATGAGTTATTGTTTGATGCTTTTTTATAATAAAGAGGCAATTTGAGTTATTGTTTGATGCTTTTTATAATAAAGAGGCTATTTGATTAATTTAATATAGTGGGATTAATTTGATCTATTCTCTATAATAGGACTTACATATCAAGGTTTTTATTTTATTTTATTTTGACAAAAATACAATATTGATTTTTTTTTGGTGAATTACAATAAGAGGATAAAACCTAGAGGTGTACATGGGCCGGGCCGGGCCCAACTAAAAATTTAGGCATATTCATTGAGCTTGGGCCGGGCCGGACCCAAAAATGGGCCTAAAATTTTGCCCAAGCCCGACCCATATAAAAATGCTAAAACCCGAGCCCGGCCCAACCCGGCCTGCCCGTATTAATTTTTATATTATTTTATATAATTTTTAAATATATATAAACATCAAAAATACTAAAAAAATCAAAATAAATATTTTTAACAAATTGAAAATAAATTTTAAAAATATGTAGACTTAAACAACACTAAAATAGATGCAACTTAACAAGCAAATGCCTCTAAAATAATAAAAAATTAACAAATGTCTTTAAAATAATAACTAAATTAACAATAAAATAAGTTTTATATAATATCTAAACAATAACAACAAAATAATAGAAACATAATAGTAAAATGGTAGCAAAATAAGGAGAAAATAATAAAAAAATAATATTAAAAAATAATTTTTTTCTTTAATGAATTCGGGCCGGGCCGGGCCAAAAATGCCTTACCCGAGCCCTGCCCATTTTTTAAACGGGCCTTTTTAGTCCAAGCCCATTTTTTGGGCCCATATTTTTGTCCAAACCCTCCCACATTTAGGACGGGCCTTCGGGCCGGGCCGGGCCGCCCGGCCCATGTACACCTCTAGTAAAACTTGAACAACGATTAGCACGATTTGAACCCAAGTCACACCTGGGGCGGTGAACAATCTTAACTATCAGACCATCACATAAGGTTCATACAATATTGATTTTAATGTTTTCTAGTGAATTTAATTAGATCTGTCAATTTTGACCCTAACCTAAAAGTTTTATTTGAATTACTCGACTAAATCAAATTTGCTCATAAAAAGTCAACAACGTCCAGAACAAAAATTACCTTGAATGAAAATTATTCAAAGATGAAACGACTCAAAATTAAAATGGTATGAATAATTAACCCGACATGATTTAAACCCGTGATGATTGTATTAACAAACTCGAAATAACCCAAAAATTTAAAAATTAAATCATTGACATAATCCAAAATTAACCCAAGTTGCGGAATTGAAATATCTAACAATATGAATTTATGGAATCGTAGAATTTAGTTACCTCTTGATCATTGAAGACTCAGAACTCATTATAGTTGTGAAGAAAATAGACCCTCGCCTCTTCGCTTTCTCTTTTGATTGCAATGCTTGGGATGCTGCTGTGGCTCTACTTGGTTGTTCTTCTGGTCTTTATATAAGCTTTAGGGAGTGTAACAATGCTTTGAAAATTCAACAATGGCGTAGTCCTTCTTTGGATGCTTTCATTATTATAAAATAATATATCTTATAGAATATGCAATATAAACAATTATGTTGCGTCCAAAACATTCAACTCCCCATTTTTAACATTTAAAATAATAGTAAACAAAACAACAAGATTCATCACTTTTGCTTTGACTTATAATAGATCTGGACGTAACACCACAGGCAGTAAAGAATACAAACCAGTACATTTTATACCATTTCTATTACTATCCATATATAATACGTCTTTCTTATTACTATTAACGAAAAATTACAATTATTCAAGTACTTGAATAAGCCAGATTTTATAATGGACACAAATTCAATAACAAATAATATAAGATCAAAATCAAACGATATATATTCATTTCATAATGAAAGTAAATAAATATTTTATTTTACATGTACTTAAGAAACTCACTTCATCAAATAATAGTTTTATTTTTATTTCACAAATGCATAAATATTTTTTCCTTGATAATAGGTAGTTTTTTTTTTTTAAATTATATGATTATGATGAGGTTTTCTTTTATCTAAAAAGAACTACTTAATCATAATATAATATACATAACTTTTTAGGGACAAATCAATGCTTTCATTTTTTACAATCATAATTGTTCTCGATCTCTTTTATAATTTAAGGTTAATTATATTTCGACCGAGATGATATTTAAATAATAATTTTGAAATTGATAACCAATTAAATGTGCACATTATATAATTCTCTTTTAAAATATATGGTTCTCTTATTGAAAAACGTCAAAAGAACAGCTAAATCTTAAATATTGAATTTTAAATTCTAAAATATAACTTCAAAAGAACATATAATAATTGAATTCAAAGTTGGCCTACTCTATTTTATCAAATGACGATAAAATGTACAGCCTTGACCGCTACCTACTCTTCCTCACCCTACCCCACTTTTTGTCCCCTTTGAATGAAATAAAATGTTAATATACTATTTGGTATTTAAGTTTTTCTTTTAATATTTAATTTAGTGTTTAATTTTTTTTAATTGGTACTTAATTTTAGTTTTAATATTTATTTTGATACTTGAGTTTTTCTAAATTGATACTTAATTTTTATTTTATCTTGATTAAGCACATGAGTTTGGCTCTAATATTTAATTTGGTTCTAAGCTTTTATTTTTTCCAATTAAGTACGTATGCTTTTTAACTAAAGCACAAGCACTACAGGAAAACACTTTTTGTGGCATTTTTTTTTTTTTACCTTTAAAGTGCCACAAAAGATGCCACTATAGAAAATACCGCTAAAATTTGTGACATTTTTCTGAAAAATACCGCTAAAGATCATGACTTTTAGCGGCACTTTTATAGAAAACACGGCTAAAGATCATAACTTTTAGCGATACTTTTACAGAAAACGCCACTAAAGGTCTTGGTCTTTAGCGGCGCTTTCTAAAAAAGCCGCTAAAAGTCTAATCTTTAGCGACACTTTTTCAAAAACGCCGCTATATATAATTATCTTTAGCTGCGCTTTTTTTTACAAACACCACTAATTTGGTCATGAAAATAAAATAAAATTTAAAATATTTTTCATATAAAAAAATTAAAAAATTGCATTATTATTAGATCTCCGATTTGTTTGGTACCGAAACACCACATTCTATGTCACATCAATCTACATTTTTTCCTTCAATAAATGACCAAAAAAGGGAAAAAATATACAAAAAAGAAACGATATATTGCAATTCATCAATATTCAACGGTGGAATCGAATGAATTAGTTATTTCCAGAAACATACGCAAAAAGAGAGTACCTGTAACTTCAAAGCTACTGAGTACAATTCCGCAAGCAAATGTAGACACTAGAATCACAAGAAAGAAGACATGGGAATCAGATTCTATTTACATGATATTCCTTGCACTTTCACATAAACTTCCTCCAGTGTTCCAAGTAAACTAGAAAAAAGATAGCATTAATACGCACGTTATGGGAATCCAAGATGTGTATGGGCTTGTAAATACATTTAGATGTAAAGTCATCCACCAGAGCAGCTGGATTATCCCAATCTACCGAGAGACTTTGTTATAAGCCTAACGACTGCTATCAGAATGACTTTTGAGGCAAATAACCTCCATACTGTTTATGACTGTGCCAAAGAAAAGTTCCTCATGCACATGCAATCATTTGTATGCCAGACCAGATAATACCATATAAATTTCCAATATTTCATACAACATATCATTGCAATCTCATAAATAAAAGTAAAGTCAGCCAAGGGGGGAGATAAGTACATACCTTCAACATTTGATCATGTGATATACTGCCAAGAAATCTTCTATCATGAGAAAAAGCTATAATAAAAAGTAAGCAAGCATTTTCAATAATCAAGGAAGAACAAAAACTAGAGGGAGAAAAGCACAGAAAGAAAGCCACCAACATTTTTAAAAGCTTAAATGGCAGATCTGATTTTGAATTAAGATGGTAGTTAGTTGTTCTTTAGCACCAATTAGCAACAATATTGTCTATACCATTATATAAATAGCTGAGAGAAGGCTTTCGTTTGCATTAATAAGCATATATAACATGCTAATATCAAACGGCCTACAAGCAAAACCAACATATCACCTTTTTCCACAAGCTTTTAAACAGGGGCCTCTTGCTTTCTTAGTAATAAAGCAAATACATCATTCTTTCAAATAAACAAAAGCATATATAACAGGCCAATATTAAGCAGCTATAAGTACGTCCAGCATAGGCTCTGTTTGGTTTCAACTTTTGAGGCCTGCATTTGTATATTTTCCATTTGCTTGCTTATCTTTTGTGATTAATCAGACACAAACTGAACAGATTTACATTCAATTAAAAGGAAGTAAATACTTAAAAGAAACAACCAACCCAAATATAAAGGTTGAAAATATAAGTAAGATGATATTTTTCTATGTCAACTTTTAAAATCTGAAATTCTAAATATTCAAACAAATTTAAATCAATGTTAGAGCAGGCAGATCAAATCAACATCCAAATAAATATCTCCTTCCGTACCCAATTCTCACCTGATGAGTCCATTCTCAGATCCTGTAATGAGTCTATCTTCATCAAGCTGACACAACAAATATTAAAATGCAAAATGTTTATTGCTTATTTTAAGCCAACCGATATCAGAAGAATTTGGAAACCAGCTTACCTTCAACATAGCCTCCACAGAATTTGGAGAAAGATCAACAAAACGATCACTAGACAACCAAATGATTTATTCAGGGAACAAAATTAGGTGAAAATATCATAAAGAGAGAAGGGGGAGAGAAATTCAAAATCATGGAGGATTTGGAGAAATATAATGTAATATGTTTTTAATGCACAATACCTGCAGTCCTTAAAAAATCCCCACGAATATAACAGCAAAGTTATTGGAATATAATTTTCCAATAAGATAAGAATCATTTTAGGGTGACCTAGCCTTAACCAACAAGAAAAATCCCTTGGACTATAATTTTCCAATTATAATACCCCAATAATAATATATAGCAACATTAAACATATGAATCTAGTTCATACCAGCTCTATCTTAATTCTATTTGTAAGCAAGCCACTAATAATCTTAATTTAGCATTTGTGTTGAAATTTTCATGATGGTTTGTGATGCATCTTGTATGTTCTGTCCTTGAGGAACCATTAACCTAAAACACCCAACTATGAGACAAACTTCATTAGGGTCTATAGTTTTGTTAAAAGATGTTATAATGGACAGAGGTTGAAATTATTGCACTGCATTGGTGTTATTATTGGAGTTCAAAATTATGAGTTGTAAGAATCTAACCGTTATATTTCAGGTCCAAAGGCTGGAGAATTAAAATATAGGGAGAAGCTACTTAAGAAATGAAATACAAATATAATTTTCTATAATGGGATAAAAAGAAGAAGAAGTAAGATGTGACCGTCATCTCATGCTGGCATTTTACAAACAAGACAGAAAAGAAAAATCAATACTTACTTTTAACAACCAAAAGCTCCAAAGGTGCACCTCAGTCTCTTATGCACTTCAGCAAGCTGAGCTCGAAACCTTGATACTTCTTTTGTCATTTCCTGAAAAATAGCAATAACCCAGGCACATAACAGAATTAACAATAACTCGAAAATCGAAGATAAAAAAGGACACATGTAATGTCAGAAAACTTCTTACCTCAATAGATTGACTGCTGCAAGGGGCCCAAAATAAAATAAATAAAAATTAGATTCTTCTCAACATCCCTCATAAACAGAAATATTTATCTGGAAGAAATTGAGATAAAGGCGACATACTTTGCACCTAGAAAGTCATGTTTGTTTAGATCATGATTACTAATGAAGTTTAGTAAGTATAGAATAATGAGAAAAGCAACGAATAAACAATTAATGAAACCTTGGATAGAGAAAATGTGTCCTCTCAGTTCCATTCATATGGTCTTTCAGCAGCTGAGGATGGTACTCCAGTATCTCACGGAAAATTAGCTCTTGTATATCATCTTTTGTGACCCTTCGCCTCTCAAATTCAAACTCCATCTTTGTAATTGGTTGACATGAAGGCTGCCTCTCAACTCTTGCCAGCCCCTTAAAGTAAGGATCAGCAAGAGCCTGAAACATGCCAAATTAAAAGATGTTAGTGTTTATGTAGTTAAAAGAAAATTTGCAGCAACAAATTATCAGGGAAGAAACCCATACTCTCCAACAACCACAGACCTCTTCAGTTGTTGGCCGGTCTTTTGGATCAAAGGCAAGCAATCTTTGCAGTAGACGTAAAGCCAAAGGATCTGCTTTTGGAAATTTTTGTTCAAATGGAATCGGTTGCTTTTTTCTCATGCTAGTTAAGTATCTTCTTGCCTTTTCATTACGAACCTGTGAACAAGAATAGGAAAAAGAAGTTAATAGCAGTTGTCTTTATGATCAAAAAACTGCTCAGAAGTCTTGACGTGCGTACTCGAGAGATGGTATCTAATGAAGGTGTACCAAGCAGATCAGTCATCAAATCCAGCTGGTGAACTACGTTTTTGCCAGGAAAAAAGTGGCTTCCCATTTAATACCTCAGCAAAGATGCACCCTATACTCCATATATCAATTGCAGGTGTATACTGCATTAATTTTAAGCAACAAGGATAGCAATCAGAGATCGGAAAATAAACAGGAACACCACCATGAAGCATTTATTCCAAGTAACATGAACGCCAATCAAAACCTTACAAATTAAAAGAAAACCAATCATGCAGCAACCATTAAAAGTAAAAAGAAAAAGAATCAAAAATTGGAAAATGAACAGAAATCCATTGTGAAATGCTTCATCTTATATGTTGCTAATACAGGATGGGATATATAGGCCGAAGGATATCATAACTTGCATGCTACAATGCTAATAAAATGTTTTTTGAATGTTCTGCTAAAACCAAATTTGAGTTTGATAAAATAATATGGATAAAAGTAAACAACACACACCATTTCAAAAAACTTTGCATTCATTAAAATTTGAAAAGTATGGAAGTGGGAATGACGTGTACTAGAAAATAATTCGAGTTCAGTAAACATTCAGAAAACTCATATTAGCATAAAGATGGATACTTTGAATCATTCATTTCGCATTGGAACATCTAGGCAGACAAAAAGCAATCATTTCAAGATATAAATTGCTCAGTACTACATGCTAGGAAGTTCTTATCAACCTAATAATTCACCTATATGCATTTTAGACAGGAACATATGTTAAAATAGCCACACTTTTAAATTCAAATCTTGATCCAAATTAAAAGATATACATAACAAACTGAACAACTAGAAAAAACATTGCATGCACCACAGAATGAACTAATATAGCTTCATCCAATATGATCTCATACAGGGAATAAATGCATCACATGATTTTAGGTTTGTAGAGTTCCAATCTTTAAAGTCTATGCAAGAGGACGTCTTTACCTTGGAGAAAAAGGATCCACAGAGTTCTGGAGCTCTATACCATCTTGTAGCAACGTAATCCTGAAAATGCCCAACAAAGAAGTCCATAAAATCAGCAAATCAGTTCTTTCTACTGTGATAAATGTAGGAAACAGTTATAATCTGAAAACACCAAAGACTGGTAATTTTAAAAGGCATATACCGTCCAGAAACTTGTCATAGGTGTATCATTAAATGCAACTCTAGCTAAACCAAAATCACATATCTTAAGCTTGCAGTTTGCATTTGCCAAAATATTCTTGGGTTTTAAGTCTCTATGGTAGACATTTGCTGCAGCCAAAAAAGCAAATATCAGATACATTCTGCAGTCTACAAATATAATCTATCCTGTCCACAGCACAAGACACTGAGGGTGATATAAGAAAACAGAAAACAGAGAACAAATTGAATTAGAAAAATAGCACTGACAAACTTTAGAAAAATAGCAGTTGTTACCAAAGATGAATACAACAGAAAGAACAAAAGATTTGCTAAAGTTGAAAACAGACTTTGGAAATCTAAAAATAATTGGAACTTGGACATTCGGACTAGACAAAATATTTACCAGAAAAATGTTTACCAAATGTTATGGCATATAAAACAAACAGTCGTTACCATTGAAAAGGTCAGATGAAAAAGATATAGCTATAAACCAAGTGAAAGTCTCAGCACATGCAGTCGAGCCAATATAGAGTGAAAATTACCAGTGTGAATTCATTTCAATGCACGCAGTAGCTGGTAAAGGAAAAACTGGTAGTGCTCTCTAGTCAAATCATCATTAGCTTTAATAACTTGATGAAGATCTGACTCCGTGAGCTCAAAAACGACATAAATATCTTTGAAGTCCCTGCGGGATGGAGGCAGCATAATGTGTTTAATCTCAACAATTTCAGGATGCCGAAGAAGCTACTTAAGAAATGAAATACAAATATAATTTTCTATAATGGGATAAAAAGAAGAAGTAAAATGTGACCGTCATCTCATGCTATGCTGGCATTTTACAAACAAGACCAAAAAGAAAAATTAATACTTTAACAACCAAAAGCTCCAAAGGTGCACCTCAGTCTCTTATGTACTTCAGCAAGCTGAGCTCGAAACTTTGATACTTCTTTTGTCATTTCCTGAAAAATAGCAATAATCCAGGCACATAACAGAATTAACAATAACTTGAAACTCGAAGATAAAAAAGGACACATGTAATGTCAGAAAACTTCTTAATTCAATAGATTGACTGCTGCAAGGGGCCCAAAATAAAATAAATAAAAATTAGATTCTTCACAACATCCCTCATAAACAGAAATATTTATCTGGAAGAAATTGAGATAAAGGCGACATACTTTGCACTATGTTTAGATCATGATCCAATTTCATGAAAGTTTTCTTCAGTGCATATATTCTCAATCACAAGACCCAAAAATTAAAATCTTCACTTGGTAAGGGAGGAAGAAGAACATATTGATGAATATGAGTTGCAAGTAGTCCTACTTCGAGGCTCTCCAGCCCTGTTACAGACCAACGAAAATAAACAAATAAAAGCCAGAAAGTTCAGAATATTAAAAGAAAAAAAGAATCAACAGCGTGAAGAACTAGTTTTAGGAAAATTTAAAAAAAATTAAAAAAAATCAGTGGGGGTTTTGAGATTTTGGGGATTTAGAGTTTGAAATGAACTTAAAATAAAATTGGAATTGAAATAAATCTGAGCATGGACATGCGATGAGCAGTGGGTCGATTAATTACCTTGAACTTCGTCATTTAGGGGAAAAAGAGAGAGAAATCAAGATAGAATGAGGAAGGAAGTATCGAAATAGGAAAAGAAAAATCTCTAGTTGAACTAGGCAGTGGCTAATAAATTCTACTGTTAAAATTTGTGGCGTTTGTAAAAGCGCCATTAATACAACTGAAAATGAGTTTAAAACGGCAACCTTTTGCAAATTTTTTTAACATATTTGTGGCACTATAGTATATTCTATTCCGGCGTTTTTCATAAAAACCTACTAATCTATATAAAAACGGCACCGTTTTCTAAAGTTTTGCAAATTTTAGCTCAACTTTTTGTATTGCTCAATTTTAAATTTTTTTCATTTTTAACTTATTTTTTCTATTTTTTGTTTCAAAATTTTGTGCTAAGATTATCATTTTTGGAATTTTATTATTTTAAAATTTTGAATATTAAACTTTTAACTGAGATATGGACTAAAATATTAAAATTTAAAATTTAAAATTTTAAATTTTTATTTTTAAATTTTAAATTTTTTGAAGATTCTTATAATTTTAAATTAACATATAAAAAACAGTATCATGTCATGTGAATTACATTAATATATATTTTGATTTAATCATACCCATTTTAAAAATAAATACATCAATATATTTTATATTGAATAAATATAAATATTTATGTATGCAATATATAAATATAAAATGATGTTATATCAATAATTGTGTTAATAATTTACAAGAACTAGATCAAATTAAAGTTCATGTATACAATTACACACTAAACCATTGTTCATGTATGCTTTTGAGATTTAATGCCATTTTGATATATTTTTTAAAATAATAATTTATATTTATCTTATTTAGATTTATATTGTAAAAAATCTAAGAGACATAAGTAGTTCACCATATTTACCCTTAAACCCAAAAAATAAATCTTAAATCCCAAACACTAATCCCTAAACTATAAACCTTAAATCATAAACCCCAAATCCTTAAACCATATTAGCCTAACACATAGCCCTAGCTCTTAACCCCTATTAGCCTAACCCCTAAAATCATGAACAATATTAATACCTTAAACCATATAAAATAACAAACCCTAAATTATAGACTCTAAACCATAAACACTAAACTCAAAACTCTAATCAAAATAATAAACATATTATCATATAAACCCTAAAAACTCAAACCATAAACATTAAACCTTAAACCCAAAACCCATTCCATAGCTATTTGCGGCGTTTTTAACGAAAACGCCGCTATTTCTATCTTTAGCGGCGTTTGTGAACAAAACACCACTAATTTATTTTTATATTGATACCAAAACAGTGCCGTTTTATTTTGAAATAAAATAATTGTTTGTGGCGTTTTTGAGAAAATCGTCGCTATTGCTATACCTTTAGCGGCGTTTTTGTACAAAACGCCGCCTTTTCTATACCTTTAGCGGTGTTTTTGTAATAAACGCCGCGAAAACTCTGTTTTCCTATAGTATAATTAAACGATGCCTTTTTGAAATCTCTTAAAAGATTTTTGTGGCGTTTTAAGTAAAGCACCGCTAAAAGCGATCTTTAGCGGCGTTTTTGAGGAAGCGCCGCTAATGCTCAGATCTATAGCGGCATTTTTGGGGAAGCGTCGATAATGCTCAGATCTATAGCTGCGTTTTTAAGGAAGAGCCGCTAATGCTCAAATCTATAGCGGTGTTTTTAAGGAAGCGCCGCTAATGCTCTGATCTATAGCGGCGTTTTTACGAAAGCGCTGCTATTGCTTAGATCTATAGCGGCGTTTTTACCAAAGCGCCACTATTGCTCAGATCTATAGCGGCATTTGGTAAAAAAATGCCGTTATTGCTCCTTTTTAGCGGCGTTTTCAAACGCCACTAATGTATAATATTTGCGGCATTTTTTATTAAAACGCCACTAAAAACGCCGCTAAAAGTTTGTTTTGATGTAGTGAAGGGTCAAACATTCATTAAACCACATGACATTTGGTTTGGGTATCAAATTGAATATTAGAGCCAAACTATAGTTTCAAATTGGATAAAAAAACTTTAAGTATCAAATTTAACATTAAAACCAAACTCAAGTACCAAATATTACGTTAACCCTAAAAAAAAATTAAACTAGTTTATCAATTGACATACAAGTTTGTTTAATTGCAATATAGTGAATTATGCGATGAGAATTTAATAATATAAATAATTTAACTAACTATTAAAATGATTATTTACTTATATATAATTTAAAAAAAACTAATGAGATGTTAAGAAACACTTTTTATAGATAGATAATTCAAGTATAAAACATTTGAGTAATTACTTTAAACTACTATCTTTAAATTTATTATATTTTAAGCGTGAATTTAACATTGTTTTTAAAAGAACTTTTAGGACAACAAACACATTTGAGATAAAAAAAAATTTACTAAACAAGATGCTTTTTGAGAGAATTTGGGCTTTTCAAACACACTTTTTTTGGCCAAATGCTGAAGTAGAAATTTTTAGCTTTTCTGTAACTAAAAACACTTTTGAATGTTGAATTACTTTTTCACCCTCATTAAAACACACAAACGGTAAGATATTATTACTACACACCAACCAAAATCATCTTTTCTGTGGTTCTTTCAACTTTTGTAGTAATTCCTACTTTCCTTTCTTTCATTTTCTTTGAATAGAATTTGATTTGTGAAGTAGCAGTGAGACTTGCCCTTCTTCTTCAAAGATACATCTTTTGATCTTTGTTCCTTCAAGATATGTTTTTTTTTTTTCCCTTTTCTACTTTTTCCATGAAAGGTAAATGACTTTGGTCTCCATCTAAAAATGGGCTGAAACGAAGTTTTATAATTTGCTTGTTTGCTTCACTGGCTGAAACGAATATTTCCATATACATAATGTTACACTTGTAAAATATTTTTTAAAAAATTTTGTGAAGTTCATGAACAGACGAAAATAATAGTGTCGTATGTAGGGGATGATTTATATATACAAACTACATTTAAAGATGATTTATTTATATTTTAAGAATTTTTTGTTATATTAATTTTCAATTTTCTATATGTTATATAATAGATGAAAAATACTTCGATAGTTGAAGTTAGTGGTGAAAAGGTCAAAGCAATGTGGGATAAGATATTGACACATTACACTAAAACAGACTTTTAGCGGCGTTTTTAGTGGTGTTTTAAATAAAAACACCGTAAAAATTACACAATAGCAGCGTTTTAAGGAAAACGCCGCAAAAAAATGAGCAATAGTGGCGTTTATTTGCAAAACGCCGCTAAAAATGATAAATAGCGGCGTTTTTTATTCAAACGTCGCTATAAATCAGACCTTTAGCATTGTTTTTACAAAAGCGCCGCTAAAGGTTCGAGCATTAGCGCTTTTGTAAAAATGCCGCTAAAGCTCGATTAGTGGCGCTTTGAAAAAAAAGGTCCGATTAAAGGTCCCGAACATTAGCGTCCGAACATTAGCGGCGTAAAAACACACTAAAGGTCGATTTATAAGCGCGTTTGAGGAAAAACGCTCTAAAGGTCTGAGAATTAGCGGCACTTTTGGAAAAACGCCGCTAAAGGTCTGAGCATTAGTGGCACTTTTGGAAAATGCCGCTAAAGGTCTGAGCATTAGAGACGCTTTTGAAAAACGCCGCTAAAGGTTCGAGCATTAGCGCGCTTTTGAAAAAACTCCGCTAAAGTTCGAGCATTAGCAGCTTTTGAAAAACGCCTAATAATTTTTCATATTTTCCTTATTCTTGCTTTGAATTAAATTTTATTTTGATAAATTGACTTATAAGCAATGAGAAAGTTTCATTTGAGCTACTTAATTATGAAAAGTTACAAAATTCCTAGCTAAACAATTTAGAAATTTTCATTTAAGTTACAAATTAAGCTATTAAAATTGATTTAGGGTTTATTATTTAGTATGTTAATTTCATGGTTTAAGGTTTGTTATTTTGGTGTATGGGTTTAGTGTTTTAAATTTGTTGTTTGGGTTTGTTGTATAGTGTTTAATATCTTAGTGTTTATCGGTATTAAGATGTAAGTGTTAGTGGTCAGGGGTTAATGTTTAGGGTTAGAGGTTTAAGGGGAAATGGTTAATGGGTTAGGGTTTTAAGTTTAAGGTTTATGGTTTATAGTTTTAGGATTAATTTATATTAGGGCTTTAGGGGTTTAATATTTAGAATGTTAATTTTATGGTTTAAAGTTTATTATTTGGGGTTTATTGTTTAGGGTTTAAGATCTTAGTGTTTAACGATATTGAGGGTAATTTAAGTGGTAGTGGTTAGGGGTTAATTAAGGTTTAAGTTAAGGGTTCATTAGTTTAAGGGTTAAGGGTTCAGTGCTTGTGGGTTAGGATTAGGGGTTAAGGTTTAGGGTTTAAACTTTAAGGTTTATAGGTCAAATTAAGGTTTAGTGTTTAGGGTTTAGAATATATGACCCAAAATCTAAAACCAAAATCCCTCAAATCAATTTCCCCTAATTCAAACCCCAAAATCAATAGAATCCTATAACCCCAAAATCAACTTGGGGTTAAGTGTTAGAGACTTAAGGTTTGAAGTTTGTAGTTGGGGTTATGTACTGCGGTTTAGGGTTAAATTTTTAAATTCATATATTAAATAATTTATTTTTATATAAAAATTATCATTATAGTTTTTAAACCTTTTTATTTCATATTTTGAAATTTTCTATTTTTATTTTCTTACATTAAATTTTATATAAACATTATGTCATGTATCTTATTCTTTTAAATATTACTCAAAGTTTCAAAAATTATTTATTTGAAATTTCTATGAATTATGCAATAATTAAATATAATTGTAATAAAAGTCAATCACTCTTTCATCCTCTTCTTATAATTATTTAACTTTGTATTAACTAAAATGTAATTTTTTAATTTTATATTTAAATTATTTAGAAAAATTAATAACACATAGAAAAATTTTGAAACAAATTATAACATAGAAAAATATATGTTAAAAATGAAAAAATTAAAATACTATTATTTAAAATAATTTTAAATATTTATGGGTATATGAATGATATATTTTAAATTTATATATATTTAAAATAATTTTAAAGTAATTGGATATAAGATGATATATAATTTATATATATATATATTTTAAAGATTATTTAGTGTTAATAATATTAAGTAAATGGATTAATTAATAATAGTATAAAAATATATAAATTAAATGACATTAAAAATTACCGGCGTTTAATACAAAAACGCCACAAAACCCATCAATTTATTTTAAGACGGCGTCGTTTGAAACATTGTTGTATGAATTAGTGGTGTTTATGTGTAAAACGCATACAAATATATCAATACGATGCAAGACGTCATCGTTTAAAGCTTTTTGTTAGTGGCGCCTTGGTAAAATGCCACAGTAATATGTCAAGTATTAGTGGCGCTATTTCAAAAACGCCGCGAAAAGTCTATGTTTAGTGGCGTTTTCCAGAAAACGCCGCAAATATGTATGGACATTAAGCTTCACGTCGTCGCTTTATCGACAACATAATGTGCGATAAGGTGGACGACGCCGCTTATCAATAATTAGCGGCGCTTTTTAGAAACGCCAAAACATAAATTGAGTTTGAGCAAAACGTCGTCATTTTCTTTGTTTCGGTTTATCTTCCTCCATCCTCGAAATCACTAAGTATTTTCTCCTAAAACTTTTCCCAAAATCTCAAATCCCTAAGCTTCCATTTTCGCTAAATCCTAAATTTTCCCTAAATCCCTAAGAGCTAAGTCCCCAATATTTCACTTAATTAAAATTTCCCAAGATCCCAACATTCAACAAAGAACGACGGTATGAAATTTGTAAACAGAAACTTTTTTGATTTAGGGCTTTTTGTTTATTTATATCATTTTGTTTTTTATTTTGTTTACCTTCTTTATTTTTCTTCGATGTAAAGGTTTGACGGCTGGAAAGACTTTGAGAATTCGACAAGAACCGAAATCAAACCCCAGGTATTTGAATAGCATTATCTACCGTCTAAAACATGTATTGATTCTATGGTTTATCAAAATCACTTTGGCATGTAGATATCATTAGATATTCTTCTGGTCTGTATTTATTCCTAGTTGACAGGCCCTTAAGTGAAGAAATCTATTTATTCCTAATTGCAGATATCATTAGATGTTCATTTTATTTGATATTACATCTTTGGCATTCAAAATTTTGTATTTTTCACATAGCTCTAGCGTTAAGATTTAGTCGTTAATTTCCATTTAGTCTTAGCACATACATCGATAATGTGTTCAAAAATTTGAGCTCAAATTCCTATTTTTAGTTTCTATCTTTAATTAATTTACTCCTAATGAATATTTCAATGTAATATTAACTGAACAACAATTGTGCGCTTCAAAATATTTTTTAATTAAAATTTATAGTACCGAAACTAACGCATCAAATTTTTGAAGCTGGATTTAATGGAAATTTTGAATGGTTAGGGTTTTAAAAATATTACAGCAAGCCTAGTATATCATAGAGAATTAATCAATGCATTGATTTTTTTCTATTTTATTTTATTTTCCTTTGTTATAAAACACTTGTATTTGGAAACTGATGTTGCTTGTATTGTGGTTTGTGACTATGAATGCTTAAGGACAATCAAGAATTAGTGCCATTAGATCTTGAAATAGAAAATGCCTTAAAAAACTTTAGAAGAACCAAAAATCTGGTGGAAGAACCTAATATTGACTTATAGATGTTTATTGATGATTATTCATATTTCACTCGGATATGTTTTTTGAAGCACCATTCTAAATTACTGTGTTTTTATATTAATTTTGCCAATATGAATTAAAATCCTTCAAATTGATAATGCCATGGAATATAAAGTCTTATTTGCTTCAATTCCTTAGTCAACAAGGTACTATCATTCAACGTTCTTGACAAGCAGACTGGGTGAGGTGAGTGTAAACATCGTCATATCCTTCATTCTATTCATGCTTTTCCTCTTTCTGTCCTGAAAAGTATTTGGGATGAAGCAGGCCACAATGCTGTGTATGTTATTAATCGTCTTCCTACCTTAGTATTTCAAAATCTTTCTCCTTAAATATTGCTTATAACTCAAGTCCTTGACATCCTTATGAACACACCAAATTAGAGCCCCATGCATGATTACGTAGTTTTCTCAGATATGGGGCAGAACAAAAAAGATATAGGAGTTGAGATCCTATCTTTGAAACAAACATTACATATTTCTCGGTTTGTTACCTTTTAGGAAAGCACCATGTTTTCTTCTCTCTCAAAGTTTCATCAATTAGACACCTCTTCATCCTTATTCTTTACTAACCCTAATGTTGAGTTATTTCCTAGTTTTGATGATCTCAATGAGAATCCTTCCACTTTTAAGTCCACTTCAACTAATCCACGTTTGATATCACAACCATTCGACAGTCAACATGGGTAAGAGAAACTCCCCGTCATTAGATGTTCTATGGTTTATCAAAATCACTTTGGCATGCAGATATCATTAGATGTTCTTTTTTAGCATGATCTTGTTGTGTGTTGGAATTTTGAATGACAATTTTTTTTTTTACCAGCTACATACAACCAAATTCCTGTATGCATGTGCGGTGAATTTATTTATTTTATTTGTTTATATATTTATTTGTATGTTCATTTGTTTTGAAAGTTGAAGATTGAATTTTGAAGTAAGTTTAGGGTTCTTATGAGCTTCATGATTTGAAAGCTCAAAAAAGACAAATAATGACCCAACTTTTTTCTTTCTGCTTTTGTTAGATTTGTTATTGTTGGGGGTTGAGCTTTATCTAGTAGATCTGATTATGGGTTTTGATTCATGGAATGTTTGGATCTTTGGGAAAATGTGGGCAAATTAGAAATAAGTTTGAATCTGTAAGTTTCCATTTCTACTGCTTTGGACTCTTAGATTTTTTTCCATTTTATGCCATATGTTCATATACTATGGATTGAGATCTTTGGTTTCCATAATATACCTCATTGGATTTTTAGTGTTAGAAATGTAACATATTTAACTTGGACTGTTTCCTCTTCTCTGTTAAGTGTCCACTTAGATGTTTTGAATAGTATCAACAACGATGCTTAGTAAATTACAAAGCTTATGAATTAATACATGGAGATATTTATCATTACTTACTACATGGATCTGTGGCAAGTTTCTTTTCTTTTCATTACCTGGACCGTGATTCACTTCTAATATTAAAATATGAGTTTGTTTTTCATTTTGCTTTTTAAAATTTGTTCAAGTTGTACCCTCTGATAAGAGAAAAAGCTTGTCTTTTGCGGTTAGCATGAAGGGTCTGTTGCTGTAATATCCAGGATTTAGGGGTTATACATTTTCACTTAAATGTATGTGGTAGCATGCTTGTGTGTGATTTGAATGTGTTTTGGGGGCTTCAAGAACCTTGGGATGTAGGTAGAAGCCTTAGAAAAATATTTGATTTTAAGCCTAAAAAGGGGAAACTAAGGGAGCTAGGCCTTAAAGAGTTTATTGTGTGGCTTAGGACACAAGTACTAAGCTGGTAAGGTGGCAAAGAGGCGCCACTTAGGGCCTTGTGAGGTGACGCCACAAGGAGTGTGATGGACGGCACAAGGACACTTCATGGATGGAGTGTAGATTGGGTCAAATAGCTTAAAGATTCGGCTAAGTAGGAGTGAAAAGAGGGATTTTGATGAGGGAAGAAGAGTTGGCTGGCAGAAGGACTTTGGAGAAGGGGCATATTCGGTCATGTATAGGGGAGTTAGTGCCGAAATTTCTTAATCCCTTTTACTCATCCTTAGACCGAATCCATCTCCCTCCTTTCTCTTTTAATTTACTTAGGCCGAAAACTCTCTCTCAATTTCACCATAACCGAACCTTAACCTCACCATCATTTTTCTCTTCTTATTCTCATAATTTCTTCTTTCATCAAAAGCTGAAAGTCCCATTGCATCTTTACCCCTTTGAAACCGATTGTTCTTAAGCACTAAAAGCCGATTATCCTTCTCCTCTGAATCTATTTTTCTACTTCGGGTTTCTCTTTGTCGATTTTTTAGAGCCAGTTGACCGGTTGAGTTTTGGTCACTTTTTTGCGTGGTAAGGATCTCTGTGGACTGATTTCTTTTTCTTATTCCTTCTTGAACTGTCGAAATAAAGGACTCTAATCCCCTATGTCTCTTTGGCCGAAACCATGAAAGTGGGTTTCGGGATTCTTTATGGCCAAGCGCTTTAAGGGTGATCTTTCGGGATTTCGGATATCCAAGGTAAGCAAGATATACTATTCGGCCAAGGGCCACTTCTGTTGGTTTTAAAGCACTAAGCCGATTCTAACCTAATCCATGTAGGGATCTCGACAACTTCAGGAGCGGACAATAGTTTTCGGGATTTGAACAAGCAAGGTAAGGGAGTTGTAATATTCGGCCAAAGGCCATATTACCTATTGAGGGTTGCCGATTCTAACTATGGTTTTTAGGGATGAGTACAACCTGATTTGGTAGATCTTCGAGATTCGGTGGCCGATCTAGGTAAAGGTTCTAGCGTGTAGATCTGTTTCTTATTCATTCAAATAGAAGGCTAATCGTTTGTGTGTATTAGTGGTTGGCCGATTGCAAGGGAAGTACATCACGTAGTTTCGAGATTTGGTTGGAAACCGAATCGATATAAGGTAAGATGATATATCCATGCGACATATCCTTCGGGATTTCCAGTTGAGCCGAATAGGCTTTTGGTTACTAACAAGTGTTGGCCGATTGTAGGAAGGGGTAAGGCAAACGTTTTGGGATCTCGTTAGTTTCGCGTAGTTCAGGATTTCGCTTACACCTACAAATAGTCAGGTGTGTAACCCACCCTAAATTCCTGATTGGTAATAATATTGTTAGGTATATGTTAATAAGGCAATGAATGAATATGGCTAAGGGTACCATTCAATGGTACAGTGCATTCAGGTATGTTACCCCTAACTCTCGATTAATAAAGTTTATAAATATTGATATGAAAATATGAGTAATATCGTTACGGCCATGGGGTGAGGTATAGTGCATGATATTTGTATGTTTTGTATGTTGTTTGGGCATATGGGTGATAATGATAAAGGGGAAGTGTTCTGGTGGTTTTTACCACATTATCTGGTGACTAATGTCACAAATTATGAATCTGGTGACTCATCACATTATCCGTGGCTATGCCACAATTATAAGGGCGATGTACGAGTTGATTGCAATGACGCCTTCGATGGTGTGTAGCGGTTAGAGGGTCGATTTAGTAATCCCCACGGTGTGATTGGCAGGTATGGGTGATGTGTAGAGGTTGGATATCTAGGTGGGTTTGGGTTGCATCATTGTTTGTATTTGTTCATATGTGGAATAATATATTCTTTATCGATTGGGAATCAGTGATGGTCATTACATCGAGTCTATTGACTCACCCTTCGGGCTAACATTTTGCAGGTGATACTCAGCAAATGGACCGGGTCGGCAGGGACTTAGTGGTGGCCATACTCAGCTCAGCATATGTACGTTTTTTTTATTATTACGTTTTTGGGTTTTTTTGTTGTAATAAGGCCATTATTACTTAACTGTTTTATTTATGCGGTTTAATTTTTATTATGATACGAACAACATCAAACAAATGATTAAACATTTTTCATAAAACAACTTTAATTGTTTTGACACCCAAACACCTACGGTTTTCAAGTTAATAATAAAAAGCTCAAAAATTTGGCATTTCTTTTAACTTGTAACTTTTGGAACATGATAATAACGTTTTAATACAAACTTCAAAAACAACACGGTTTTCAAATTGATCACAACTCAAATCCAATTTCTTTAAAACCACTAATTTTTCCAAAGTGACAAAATGAGGTTTAGCTACATTTTACTCAAGGAGCATGCCAGACCCAATCAGGGCTTGTGGGCCGGGTTTGGGGTGTTTCAATTTGGTATCAGAGCCCGGTTCAAAACTCTGCCTTGAGGGCTTTTGGGCCCAAAAACGCTTTTATTTTGAAATTGAGTTTTACTAAAGGTTGAGCAGGTTTTTTGGCATGGCACCTGAGTCTCCGGCCCGAAGTCCACTAGGTAAGTACCCCTAACCACTGTGTGATTTGTATGTGGGTATTATGGGGACGTAGATTAGTATATTAGGAGCTATTAAACTCTAGGATTAGCTTACTTCAACACAGAATTACATAAAATTTAAAGTCTAATCAAACAAACCTATGAGTAAGTCACCGAGTTAAGGGTGTGGCAACCATTGTGCGCATGTCTAGGATTGGATTCAGGGGGAGCTTGGTATTTAAGCAGTCCTAGTGACTCACCTCCTCTCCGCTCGAATCCTACCTGGTGCGTAGTGACGGTTCACCTTAACCAAGAGGACTTAATCACAGGCTAAATTCAATAATTAAAACCCGAAAGGGACTAGCTACACTGTTTTATAAAAAACCTTAGTTTTAAAATCACCAAATTACCCTTTGATTTGTAAAATCTATTTTAGATTTTAAAATTTTTTTTCAAAATATCCTCGGTTTATAAAATTACCGAAATACCCCTGGTTTGTAAAATTATTAAAATACCCTCAGTTTATACAATTTCCATACTACCCTCAACTTTTATCAAAATATTCCTATTTTGTAAAAAAAACAAAAAACCCCTATTTTGTAAAATATCAAGATACCCTGATTTGGAAAATTACCAAAATACCCCTATAGGACAAATTACGAAAATACCCCTGGGTTGAAACGGACGGAAACGTCCGAGTGGTGAGTGTGTGTAGTAGATACTATTAAATGAATGTGATTCTCTGAATTAGGGTAGAAGACTTGAAATGAAAACCTTGAAATGATCGAAAGAACTACCACTAAACTTCTTTACATAAAATTTGTTCGTGGGTAATCAGTGGAACAAAAACTAACGCATAAAACTTTTTAAAGCAGATTAAATTGCGATCGTAGGCATGAGTTCTAGGGGACGTAGTCGTAATGTGCGAGGGCGTGATAGAGGCAGAATGACCGTATCGGAACCTATTAGGTCTGGTCAAGGGTCCGAGAATGATGCCACCATCACCAGCTGCTGGTGCTGAATACCAGGATCAGACGGGGGATGATGCAGTATCGCAGGTGATGCTACGAGTTCTTGAGAGGGTGGCTGGAGCAGGTGGAGGTATGGGAGCTCGAAAGTCCGTACCTGAACGACTCCGAGCCAATGGAGCTGAGGATTCTGAGGTGTGTCTGGTGTGGTACCCAATACGACTGAGTATTGGTTGGAGGTGACGAAACGAATCATAGACGATTTGGATCTAAATACTGAGGAGAAACTGAAAAGGGTGGTGTCGCTTCTCCGCGATGAGTCATACCAGTAGTGGCTCACGGTTCGAGATGGTGCTGCAGCGGATCTGAAAAGTATATTGGGACTAGCTATATTGATGAGCAGAGGAAAGCGTTTCTGAGGCTGGTTCAGAGGAGTAAGTCTGTAGCGGAGTAAGAGGTGGAATTTTTAAGGCTGAGCCGGTATGCTCGAGGCATCATGGCTACGGAACATGAGTGATGTGTCAGGTTTGAGGACGGACTGAGGGATGACCTAAGAATGTTGATAGCTCCACAGTAAGAGCGGGAGTTTGCCGTGTTGGTAGAGAAGGTTAAGGTAGCCGAAGGGGTTAAGGAATTTGTGAGACAGAATTCGGATATGAATAGGCAGAAGAGAGGTTTTGGATCATCAGAGTCATCCGAAAATGTTCAAAAGAGATCTAGAGTTGATGGGTCGTGGGGTCGGTAGGTTGTTACGGGAGGACAGCACCGTACTTGTGCTCAGTGTGGAAAGATGCCCCTAGGAGAGTGTTGGAAGAAGACAGGGGGATGTTTTAAGTGTGGATCCAAGGATCACATGATTAGGGACTGTCCTATGAAAACAGACGGGAGCAGACCAATAAGTCAGGGTCTTAATCAGGCTGGAAGAGGTGGACAGCAGCCACCACCGGGTCATGGTCCGGTTGGTAGAGGTAATGGTTCTGAAAGAGGTCGGGGAACACCGGGCAGAGGTGTTGGTAACGCAGAGGCGAGACAGCTGGGTCTGGTGTATGCAGTTCGTCAGAGGGAGGATGGACCTTTCGTATGGGCGGACAAGCAGCAGAAGAGTTTTGAGAAGCTTAAGAGAGTGTTGACTGGGGCTCCGATTTTAATTCAGCCGAAAGTAGGGAAAGACTTCGTGGTGTATTGTAATGCTTCCCATACAGGATTGAGATGTGTCATTATGCAAGACGGGAAAGTGGTCGCTTATGCGTCTCGACAATTGAGGCCACATGAAGTTAACTATCCGACACATGATCTGGAGATGGCGGCAGTAGTATTCACTCTAAAAATGTGGAGGCACTATTTGTATGGAGAAAGGTCGGTGATTTACACGGACCACAAGAGTTTAAAGTATCTGTTGACTCAGAAAGAGCTAAATTTGAGGCAGCGAAGGTGGATGGAGTTGTTGAAAGACTATGATTGCTCAATAGAGTATCACCCGGGCAAGGCAAATGTGGTGGCAGATGCCCTAAGTCGGAAAGTGGTGTCGGATCTAAGGGCAATGTTTGCACATCTTAGCCTTTATGATGATGGAAGTTTGTTAGTAGAGTTGCAAGTGAAGCCGACGTGGTTAAGTCAGGTAAAGGAGAAGCAGATGGTAGATGACGAACTCAGTGCTAAGTTGCTACAAGTACAAAGTGGGGAGTTAGAAGACTATAGTGTAAACGGTGATAGAGTGCTGTGTTTTCGGGGCAAGGTCTGTATGCCGAAGGATGAGGAGTTAAGGTAGAAAATTCTTCAGGAATCACATAGTAGCCTTTATGCTATGTATCCTGGAGGAAGTAAGTTATATAGGGATCTACGGGATCAGTTTTGGTGGCCTGGTCTTAAGCGGGAAGTTACACAATTTGTAGGGAAGTGCTTAACGTGTCAGCAGGTTAAAGCTGAACACCAAGTACCGTCAGGATTGCTTCTGCCAATAAAGATTCCGCAATGGAAGTGGGAGAGAATTACCATGGACTTCGTTAGTGGGCTTCCTCTTACGCCTACTAAGATGGACTCGGTATGGGTGATAGTAGATCGGTTGACCAAGTCTGCACATTTCATACCAGTGCGGGTTGACTATTCCCTGCAGAGATTGGAAAAATTGTATGTAGCAAAAATCGTGAGGCTGCACAAAATACCGGTGCCAATTATCTCAGATAGGGATCCGAGATTTACGTCTCAATTTTGGAAAGTACTACATCAAGCATTAGGCACCAGGTTGGACTTCAGTACGACATTCTATCCGCAGTCGGACGGCCAATCTGAGCGGGTAATTCAAGTGCTAGAGGATATGTTGAGGGGTTGCGTGATAGATTTCAGAGGAAGTTGGGAGGAGTTCTTGCCTTTAGCGGAATTTACGTACAATAATAGCTATCAAGCAAGAATTCGGATGGCACCGTACAAAGCGCTGTATGGAAGGAGGTGTCGCGCTCCTACGTGTTGGATGTAATTGGGGAACGTTATGTTTTGGGTTCGTAGATTGTGGCGTAATTCAAGAAAAGGTTAAGGTAATTCGAACACGGTTGAAGGAGGCATCGATGGTAAAAGTCATATCACGCATCTTAAGCGGAAGGAGATAGAGTTTGTCATGGGGATCGGTGTTTCTAAAAGTTTTACCGTGGAAGAAGGTGATGAGATTTGGTCGCAAGGGAAAGTTGAGTCCTGTGTTTATAGGACCTTATCGGGTTTTGAAGCGGGTTGGACCAGTAGCATATCGGTTAGAGCTGCCTTCGGAATTAAATCAGATGCACGATGTGTTCCACGTTTCAATGCTACGTCATTACCGATCGGATCTATCTTATATAATACCCGTTGAGGAGGTGGAGCTGAGACCAGATCTGTCCTATGAGGAGGAGCCGATTCGGATTCGAACGGATGTGAAGGTACTTGAGGAAATCGCCTCTAGTCAAAGTGTTATGGCGTAACCATGGATCGGAAGAAGCTTCGTGGGAGCCAGAGGAAGCAATGCGACAGCAATACCCTCACTTATTTTAGCCAGGTAATTTCGAGGTCGAAATTATTTTAAGGAGGTAGAACTGTAATATCCGGGATTTAGAGGTTATGCATTTTCACTTAAATGTATGTGGTAGCATGCTTGTGTGTGATTTGAATGTGTTTTGGGGGCTTCAAGAACCTTGGGATGTAGGTAGAAGCCTTAGAAAAATATTTGATTTTAAGCCTAAAAAGGGGAAACTAAGGGAGCTAGGCCTTAAGGAGTTTATTGTGTGGCTTAGGACTCAAGTACTAAGCTGGTAAGGTGGCAAAGAGGCGCCACTTAGGGCCTTGTGAGCTGACGCCACAGGGATTGTGAAGGGACCTAGGTTCGAGCAACAAGGGAAGCGTTTTGGAGCTTTTATTTTTCGGCAAGGAAGTGTAGTGATGGACGGCACAAGGACACTTCATGGATGGAGTGTAGATTGGGTCAAATAGCTTAAAGATTCGGCTAAGTAGGAATGAGAGGGGGATTTTGATGAGGGAAGAAGAGTTGGCCGGCAGAAGGACTTTGGAGAAGGGGTATATTTGGTCATGTATAGGAGAGTTAGTGCCGAAATTTCTTAATCGCTTTTACTCATCCTTAGACCGAATCCATCTCCCTCCTTTCTCTTTTAATTTGCTTAGGCCGAAAACTCTCTCTCAATTTCACCATAATCGAACCTTAACCTCACCATCATTTTTCTCTTCTTATTCTCATAATTTCTTCTATCATCAAAAGCCGAAAGTCCCATTGCATCTTTACCCCTTTGAAACCGATTGTTCTTAAGTACTAAAAGCCGAATATCCTTCTCCTCTGAATCTATTTCTCTACTTCGGGTTTCTCTTTGTCGATTTCTTAGAGCCAATTGACCAGTTGCGTTTTGGTCACTCTTTTGCATGGTAAGGATCTCTGTGGACTGATTTCTTTTTCTTATTCCTTCTTGAACTGTCGAAATAAAGGACTCTAATCCCCTATGTCTCCTTGTCCGAAACCATGAATGTGGGTTTTGGGATTCTTTTGTAGCCGACAGTTTAAGGGAGATCTTTCGGGATTTTGGATATCCAAGGTAAGCAAGATATACTATTCGGCCAATGGCCACTTCTGTTGGTTTTAAGGCTCTAAGCCGATTCTAACCTAAGCCATATAGGGATCTCGACAACTTCAGAAGCGGACAATAGTTTCCGGGATTTGAACAAGCAAGGTAAGGGAGTTGTAATATTCAGCCAAAGGCCATATTACCTATTGAGGGTTGCCGAATCTAACTATGGCTTTTAGGGAGGAGTACAACCTAATTCGGTAGATCTTCGGGATTTGATGGCCAATCTAGGTAAGGGTTCTAGCGTGTAGATCTGTTTCTTATTCATTCAAATCGAAGGCTAATCGTTTGTGTGTATTAGTGGTTGGCCGATTGCAAGGGAAGTACATTACGTAGTTTCGGGATTTGGTTGGAAACCAAATCGGCATAAGGTAAGATGATATCTCCATGCGACATATCCTTCGAGATTTCCAGTTGAGCCGAATAGGCTTTTGGTTACTAACAAGTGTTGGCCGATTGTAGGAAGGGGTAAGGCAAACGTTTCGGGATCTCGTTTGTTTCGCGTAGTTCGGGATTTCGCTTGAACCTACGAATAGTCAGTGTGTAACCCACCCTAAATTCTTGATTGGTAATAATATTGTTAAGTATATGTTAATAAGGCAATGAATGAATATGGCTAAGGGTACCATTCAATGGTACAGTGCATTCAGGTATGTTACCCCTAACTCTCGATTAATAAAGTTTATAAATATTGATATGAAAATATGAGTAATATCGTTATGGCCATGGGGCGAGGTATAGTGCATGATATTTGTATGTTTTGTATGTTGCATGGGCATATGGGTGATAATGATAAAGGGGAAGTGTTCTTGTGGTTTTTACCACATTATTTGGTGACTAATGTCACAAATTATGAATCCGGTGACTCTGTCACATTATCTGGTGGCTATGCCACAATTATAAGGGCGATGTGCATTTGACTGCAGCGACTGCCTTCGATGGTGTGTAGCGGATGGAGGGTCGATTTAGTAATCCCCACGGTGTGATTGGCAGGTATGGGTGATGTGTAAAGGTTGGATATCTAGGTGGGTTTGGGTTGCATCATTGCTTGTATTTGTTCGTATGTGGAATAATATGTTCTTTATCGATTGAGAATCTTTGATGGCTGTTACACACTGAGTCTGTTGACTCACCCTTCGTGGGCTAACACTTTGCAGGTGATACTCAGTAAATGGACCGGGTCGGCAGGGACTTAGTGGTGGCCATGCTCAGCTCAGAAATGCACGTTTTTTATTATTATTACATTTTCGGGTTTTTTTTTGTTGTAATAAGGCCATTATTAGTTAACTATTTTATTTATGCGGTTTAATTTTTATTATGATACGAACAACATCAAACAAATGATTAAACATTTTTCGTAAAACAACTTCAATTGTTTTGACACCCAAACACCTACGGTTTTCAAGTTAATAATAAAAAGTTCAAAAATTCGGCATTTCTTTTAATTTGTAACTTTTGAAACATGATAATAACGTTTTAATACAAACTTCAAAAACAACACGGTTTTCAAATTGATCACAACTCAAATCCAATTTCTTTAAAACCACTAATTTTTCCAAAGTGACAAAACGAGGTTTAGCTACATTTTACTCAAGGAGCATGCCAGATCCGGTCAGGGCTTGTGGGCCGGGTTTGGGGTGTTTCAGTTGCTGTTTTGTTTCTTTCTTTCATGTTAGTAACAGAGTAAATTGTTGAAAATGGTAAAGAATAAGGGGATAATATTTGTTGCAATTGATCAAAATAGACCTCTCTCGCACTGTGGTCTTTTGATATTGTATTGCACAAGGTTAGTAGATATTTCTCTGTATATGTTTAACTGCCTTTCATTTACCGTTCTTAAATTTTATCATGAATTACATGACCTATTTTTGTATCTCGATGCGCTTGATCGGATAAGAATGGCGCCAGATTCTTGAGGTTGGTCCAAATTCTAGAACCTATCATTTTTTTTACTTTTAAGTGATGGATGTTCGGAATGATTTGAATGTGAATCCACTTGTGTTTGATATATTATGTTGTGGTTTTGATGTGTTGTACATGTGAGGAACCGAATAACCCGTAGACCGGTGTCGAAAATTGTTGTTTAAATCTCATGAGTGGCTTGCAAGGAAAAAGAACATATGAATATATTTGCACCTACTGCATCATTTCCAAGGCTTGCGAGAATTTTAGCCACTGTTTTATTTCTTTTGAATTACTTCTTTATCATTTTTGTCAAATGTCAAGTCAAACCATGAATCTTTTAGAGTTAGAATATATTCTCTGGTGTTTGGTGGTAGGATGTGGGACTACTTTCTTTTCTATTGAACTTTTATCAAATATTCAACTATGCAACTCAGCTCAGATTTTCTGATTTAATTTTTTTGTTAATGGCAGTTTAAAATAAGATACCTATCAAATTGTTGATGCTTTTAGGTCATGATATATCCTCATTTTTAGTGCTTGGTTTACATCATTTAATTACATCCGGTTTTTTTTATTATTGGCATTTTCTGTGTTTTATAAATTTTACAGTAGTTGCTGGAATCGACTTTGCCATCCAATTTGCAATTTGTAAGTATGTATATTTAATTTGCTAAATTGCTGTTCAAATTGCGGTTTATTATCTTGCTTAGTTGGTATATATGCTGTTTGTTCTATTCCTATCCAAAATAAAAAAAAAAGATTCAAAGTATATAGGTTGGAAACCTAATGGGTTGCCTTATATCGGATCCTCCCTAGGTGTAACAATGCCACGTATGATGAATCTTAAAGAATTTCTGTCTAAATTGCTGTTTATTATTGTTGTTTATTATTAATAATGTTTTAACAACCTCCAAATTGCTATCTACTCATGGCGCTTAGATTTTTACAAGCTCCGTGTATTATTTTTAAAATTTAAGGTACAGTGCGATATAAAAAATAACATAAACAAAATATAAAAGTTAATTGTTAAAATATGTTATAATTTTCTAACATAAATGTCATATTTTAATAAATATTTGCAAGTTAAGAAGAGATTAACATATTTTAATACAAACTGTCACTACATATATTATATATTATATTAAAGAATTTTTTTTACTTTATCATCCATAAAAATAAACAATTTTTTTTTAAGAATACTTACATTTATATGGCTTTTGGTTTATTACTAATTACTAATTACTAATTTTTTATATTAATAATGTTTGCTTTTAATATTTAATATTTTCAATGTTTTCCAAAATGGTAATAATATTTTGTTATCGATAATAATAATATTGATCATTACTTAAATATGTTTTAATTATAAAAATAAATTATTTTTATAAGAAGTAATTTAAAACTTTTAAATTTAATATTGTTATCAATATAATAATATAGATCATTATTTAAATATATTTTAATATAGAAAATAATTTTTTAAAAGAAGTAAGTTAAAACTTTTAAACTTAACAACATCACAAAGAAATTTCAATTATAAAAAATCATATAATAACATTTTTCAAATTTTAATCGATTCTCGATTTGAAATTTTAATTTAACTTGCATAATTCATAATACATAACTAACATAAAATTATTTAACTTACATAATACATAACTTACATAATTTACATAGCTTTCATAAGTAATTAAAACTTACATAAGTAATTTAAAACTTATAAAATTCTTTTATCAATATAATAATAGTAATGATTATTTAAATAACTTACATAATTGACATAACTCACACAACATACATAACTTACATAACTTACATAACTCACATAACTCACATAACTTACATAACACATGTAGTTTAATGTAATAATTAAAATATAAGCATTTAGTTTAAAGATCAAATTTCAAAACTTTCATCAAATTTCATAACTTACATAATACATAACTTACATAATTTTAAGATCAAATTTAACAACTTACATAAGTTTAAGATCAAACTTCATAACTTATACAATACATAACTTACAATTCCATGTATGATTAATCTTAAAAAAATTGTTTTAAAAATCAAATTTTTTTTTTTGAAAAAGATTCAACGATATAAATTGGAAACCTAACGGGTTGCCTTATATCTCACCGAAGATATAACGGATCCTCCCTGTGTAACAATGTCACGATGATGAATCTTAAAGAATACATAACTTACTTAATACTTGTGTAGATAAAAAAAGATTCAAAGTATATAGGTTTGAAACTTTGACGGGTTGCCTTATATCTCACCGGAAGATACAACGGATCCTCCCTGTGTAACAATGTCACGTATGATGAATCTTAAAGAATACATAACTTACTTAATACTTGTGTAGATAAAAAAAGATTCAAAGTATATAGGTTGGAAACTTTGACGGGTTGCCTTATATCTCATTATTAGATATAATAGATCCTCCTTAAATCAAATTCTTGTCAATTAACAATTTAGCCGTGCAGATTATTGTCAACTTTAGACTTCAACAACAACGAAATGGATAGGAGTTGGATGAAATTGTTAAGGGTAAGCAACGGCTATCGAAGTGGAGTAGAAACTTTTCTGAATTTCGCATTTCAAAATGCAAGCCAAGAGAATATGGTTCTTTGCCCGTGTAAGACGTGTTGCAATATTAACTGGCATTATCGTGAAGTGGTCTACGAACATCTAGTTGTTAATGGCTTTTTTCGGGGGTACAAAAAATGGTTTTTTCATGGAGAGTGTACATCTAGTGGAGCATCTTCATCAATGAATCAGGGGTATCCTCATAGTGCTTTCAATCAAAATGTTAGAGACGATAACATGGAAGGCATGTTGCGGGATGCTTTAACATGCTTGCAGTGATGGTTTCGGGTCATTTCCACCGACTTGGGTGCAACCGATGATCATAATTTTGGTGGAAATACTTTCACCGAAGGGGGAAGAAGTATACCGGATGAAAAGCCAAATAGAGAAGCGGCGAGGTTCTACACGTTACTTGGTGAAATGAATGAAGAACTATATGAGGGATCAAAATTTTCCAAACTGTCATTCTGTATTCGTCTTTTTCACTTAAAATGTTTGGGGGGTGGACCGAAAACTCGTTGACAATGTTGTTAGAGTTTCTGCAAGAAATGTTTTCGTTTGCAAAAATCCCTCAATCCTCCAAAGACATGAAGAAATTGATAAAGGATTTGGGCCTTGGCTACAACAAAATTCACAATTGCCCAAATGACTGCATGTTGTATTGAGGCGACCGGATAAACCAACAGTGCTATCATGTATGCGGCCAATCCCGTTGGATTAATAGAATTACAGAGGACGGTAACAAGGATGAACACGATACACAGTCAAGGAAGCAGACAGTTAAGATTTTATGGTATTTTCTACTAATATCAAGGCTTCAATGAATTTTCATGTCGTCGAAGACAGCCGAATCAATGACGTGGCACCGTGATGGACGAACAGATGATGGGTTGTTAAGGCATCCTACAGATTCTTTAACTTGGAAATCTTTTGACTCAAATTTTCAAGCTTTGCAAGCGATCCTCGAGTGTGAGGCTTGGGTTAGCATCCGATGGATTTAACCCTTACAAACTCATGAGCACAACGTACAATACTTGGCCTGTGGTGCTTGTTCCCTACAATTTGCCTCCATGGGTTTGCATGAAACAATCTTCTTTTATCTTGTCTATGATTATACCTGGAGAGAAAGGGCCGGGGAATGATATTGACGATATTTGACTACTTGTTGACGAGTTAAAACAACTATGGGCTGGTGTTCGGACATACAATGCAATGAGAAAGAGAACTTTAATTTACGTGCGGCTTTAATGTAGACTATTAACGACTTCCGGCTTATGCTAATTTATCCGGTTGGAGTATCGAGGATGTTATGCTTGTCCGTGTTGTCTTCTTGCAGACATGTTCGCAATGGTTATATAATGGGAAGAAGTTCTCTTACATGGGGCATCGCTCGGTGGTTGCGGTAAAATCATACATTTAGATTTCGAGTGCTCGGTTTGATGGTATCAAGAGTTCGACCACTCCTTCGCAGACGGTAGATCCGAAATATTCTTAATGTTGAAAGATATGAATTTCATTTATGGGAAGATGAATCAACCGCCAACTCGCAAAGAAATAGAAGATCTAGGGATGAATCGATGATGAATCGATGAAGAGATGATCCTAATGAGGCGGACTTGTGGAAAAAAAGTATTTTTTCGAGTTGCCTTATTAGAGCATCGATTTTACGTCATAATCTTGATGTCATGCACATAGAGAAAAATGTCTGCGAGAACATCATTGGGACTATTTTGAATGTCGATGGAAAATTGAAAGATAATCTTGAGTCGACTTGATTTAGTCCACATGGGAATTCGGTGTGAGCTTTATCCCGAGCATTTACGAATATGAAATATCGCTTCACCGCTATTTTTTCAATGTCAAAGACGAAAAAGAAGTGTTCTTCATGCGATGTTGAAGGATATAAAGGTCCGGATGCGTATGCATCAAATATATCTTGATGTGTGAGTCTTAAGGATCGAAGACTATATGGCTTAAAATCGCATGACTATCACATCTTGATGCAAGACTTCTTGCCGGTTGCTATGCGGTGTTGTATGTCGAAAAAGGTGACTACTCCTCGTAATTGAACCGTCGAATATAATGAAAGGCATTTGTGGTAAAGTTTTGAATGTTCAAGAATTAGAGAGACTACAAGATCGAAATTGCCGACTTTATGCAATCTGGAGAAGATATTCCGCCTTCCTTCTTCACTATTATGGTGCACTTGTTAATTCATCTCCCGCGTGAAGCACTTCTTGGTGGACCTATTTTTTATCGATGGATGTATCCCATTGAAAGGTCTTACTTTATTTGCAAAATATTCCTTCATTCAACTCAATGCCTTTAGTTGCAACTTTTGATAATGTTGTATCTTGTGTTTAGGTTCATTTCAAATTGAAGTCATACTTTACGCAATAAGCGTTATCCGGAAGGATCAATTGCCGAGGGCTACTTGGCAGAGGAATGTATGACTTTCTGTTCGAGGTATTTGGAAGATGTTGAAACAAGAATGTATAGACCAAGTAGAAATGTTGGGCTCACAGATCATAATTTGGCTGAAACTTATTTATTTCAAAGTTTCAGAGAACCGATCGGCAAAGTCAAAATTGCAGAATTAGACGATAGATCGTGGGTCCAAGTACATCGATACGTTCTTTTTCATCATGATTCAATGGAACCATTTCGGAAGTAAGTTCTAGAATTTGATAAATACTCATCAATTATAATTTGTTTGGCTTCTAACAAAGTAAAACTTTTTTTACCGTAGTGAGTACAAACAAATATTGAGAGCTCATTCACGATCCAAAGATTAAATCGACGAGAAATTAATAAGTTGTTCGCAGAATCATTCCATGAATGGTTAAGCCAAATGGTATGCAATTTGAGTTTTCATTAACAAGTATTAATGTTTTCTCATAACATTCATAATTACTCGATTTACTTTCGACTCAATAGGTTTGGAGTCGGAATGAAGTAAATGACGACGTTAAATGGCTTTCACAAGGTCCAAACAGAATAGTTAAAGATATAGTGGCTTCCTCATCAATCGGATCTGATTTCATACAAGGTATCGCGAGAGATTGAGGAGAACCCAAAATTGTAGAATTGTTGTTAATTCTTCGATTACAAGTTATGCTAGTGCTAGGGACGATGAATCCACGAGGGAATTTGGAATATTACGGACTTATTAACGACATCATTGAGTTGGATTATTACGACAAATGCAAAGTTGTCTTATTTCGAGGTGATTGGGCTGATGTGAATACGGCTCATAATTAAAAAACGATCAATATGGCTTTACAATGGTGAATTTCTCTCGATTGATTCACACCGAGAACAACCGATAGACGAGCCGTATGT
Source organism: Gossypium rotundifolium (assembly GCA_025506655.1). Taxonomy (NCBI): domain Eukaryota; kingdom Viridiplantae; phylum Streptophyta; class Magnoliopsida; order Malvales; family Malvaceae; genus Gossypium; species Gossypium rotundifolium. The sequence goes on along the minus strand of CP106722.1, from coordinate 4,436,801 downwards.
GTTTTCTTCTCAAGTTAAACAAGTTTTTACTCAAGATCCAACTGATGAGGGTTGGTACGTTGTACTTGAAACACCCTAGAGACTTGTTCGACATTGGCGGTGGAAGTAGAGATGACATAGTCGAAAGATCGAAACTTTACCTTTTCCGAACAAGACTTAAATGAAAATATCCCTAGTACTAGTCAACAATTTCAATGGGTTCGTCGGGATGTGGACGAAGATATTTACTGAAATATGATGTAGTAAGATTTAACGATTTATTATTTATATGTAATATTATAATTTTCATGTTGGTCATGTTATATAATTTAACTATTTTAAATGTCCTATTATTGTTGTTATTTGTTACTAAAAGTTTGAACTATTTTATGTGTATTGCGGGAAAATGCCTAGAAGACGATTACGAGGTTTAAATATTGTCCAAATACTCCAAATCCGTAAGAAGTAAATAGTGGATGGGATACTGAGCTTGTTGGATCTTCTAGTCCGCTGGACATAGATGACGAGTATGGACAATTCAAAGTAATGTTAAGTTTATTTTACATGCATGTTGAATTTTATTATTGATTCATTTTTCAATTTTAATATAATAATATATCATTTTTAAATGAGGGTGGTGGGACGGCAGAGGTGGCGTACATTACTTATAGATTTATACGACTTAGAGCCTATCGGCGTGTTCAAGTAAGGAGAAACAATCATGGCTAGCCTATCGGATCTGAAGCTCGATCATTATCGGGCTATTTGGGCATTATAGCACGAAATGCGAATATGTTGCCCATTAACTACTGAATCATGGCATCACATGCCCGATGCCAACAAAATCGAGCTCTCGATAATATTAAGGTAATAAAAGGTGAATGTAATTTATAATACTTTAATTTAACCTTCATTTATATTAAATTTTTAAAATTTTTTTCTAGGGTAAATTTGCTTTAGAGGTCTCCGATGACTATGTTAAGAAGACGTTGGGTAAAAATGGAGAGACAATAAAAGTACCCTAAAAAAATAGTTTAAGAAAGACATAAGCCTCGATTTAAAATTGCGAAATGTCCCACCGAAATGTTGAGGTACCAATGGGAAGATCAAGTTAGATTCGAATTCAAAGAAAGGAGGTATTACGTACTTTCAAAGTCTTATAAATTTTTCAGTTTATCGTATTTACTATATACATAATTCAAATTCCATTATGTAGGACCGTGAGCGAGTTGGAGCAAACAATGACGAAACAACAATTCACGCATTACGGCAGTTCCAAAAGTTTTGCTTCGTGTAAATGAGGCCGAGGTATTATAATTTATAACTTCTTTCAAATATTAATTACTTTATACTATTAAATTATATTTTTTACGCTATAATGTAGGAAGTTTCGTCAGTCAAAAGTTGGACGCCTTGACTTTTTAACATTACGATAGGGAGAAGGATGGATCTCCGATGACATCCGAGGTTGCGTAAATTTTGGTATATTTACTTAATAAAATTTGATTTATTATAAATATTTATAATGTTTAATTATAATAGTTTAATTCATCATTTGTAGTTTTAAATTTATAATTTTAAGTTATGTTCCATTCCTTTTATTATATATTTCGTTTCTAACTTTTTATTGGTTTATTAGGATAAACTAAAGGAGAAGAAATGGAGTATGAAGCGGTTGCTTGTTCGATTCTGTTAATCTCGAGGAGATTGATAATGTAATTATTATCGATGTTTTGGGTCCTGAAAGGTACTACTGCTTCGATTGATAGTTTTGTTAATCTTGAGTATATTTATAACAAAATTATCACTAATGTTTTGGGTCTTACAAGGTATGGTCGGGTTCGATGTCAAGGATCAGGTGTTACCCCGACTCAATATTTTGGATCCGGCTCCCGGCAATACATGCCTTCCGGGAGTCAATCTCGTGCTGAAGTTCAGAGACTGAAAGACCAGATATCTCTAATGGAAGCGAGCACAGCTGAGCAAATTTCTCAGCTTAGAGCGGAGGCAAGAAAGGGAGGCAGAGCATATTGCTCAACTTAGAGTGGAGGTAGCAGCAGGAGGCGAAAGCGAGCGAACGTAAAGTATGAAGAACTCCAAATACAATGCAGACTATAATGCAGCTTGTTCCATGAGAAGGCAGAGGCCGCCTCTTAGACATTTGTTTTATTCTTTGTAAGATTTTTTAACATTGTTCTGATTAACATTATTGTAAGAATTGTTTGAATTATGCTTCATTTATTAATAAATATCATATATCATTTATTAAATTTGAAGTATCGTCTAGATTTAATGCTTTTGGTGAGATTTAAATGTTTTATTTGTTGCCTTGGGTTGGAATTATATGCAATTGTTCTTTGCTTTTTGGTTGGTTTTAATGCGGGGAGGGTAGGATATTGCAAAAAATATGCCGCAAATCAGGCAAATTAATGGCGTTTTGTTAAAAACGCCGCTAAAGACCCCACTTTTAGCGACGCTTATACAAGAAACGCCGCTAAAGACCCCATCTTTAGCGGCACTTTTACAAGAAACGCCACTAAAGACCACACCTTTAGCGCTTTTACAAGAAATCTTTGCTAAAGACCAACCTTTAGCGGCACTTTTATAAGAAACGCTTAAAGACCCAACCTTTAGCGGCGCTTTTAAAAATGCCGAAAAGACCCAACCTTTAGCGTCGTTTTATAAAAAAGCGCCAAAAAGGCGTGTCTTTAGCGGCGCTTTTCTAGAAAACGACGCTAAAGACCCACCTTTTACATTTCTTATAAAGCGCCCGCTAAAAGTCAAGACTTTTAGCGGTGTTTTTTCACAATAAATGCCGCTAACTTTTGCGGCGCGTGTTTTAGTGGCTAGTGGCGTTTAAAAACGTCGCGAAAAGCCAAAAAAACGCCACTAAAAGTCTGTTTTGGTGTAGTGACAGAAATATTTTTGTTAAAAACTGAATGTCGATAATAACAATGTAGAAAGACCGCAAAGAAAAAGAAAGAAAATTGAACACACAGATTTTATGTAGAAATCCTTTTGAGAAAAAACCACAGGCAGGAGAAAAAATTCACTAATGTCGAATTCAAATGATACAAGAGGAGTTTTGACTACATTTATAGGTTCAAAAAACTTAATTCTAATCAATGTCAAATATATTATGCTAATAAATGCTAAATATATTATTCTAATAAATACTAAATATATTATACTAATAAATACTAAATCTTCTAGAAAGAAAATATATTTTGTTTAACTTGACTTGCAAGCAATCTTTTAGAATTTGGGTCATACAATTTTAACAATTTCTACATTGACACGAATTCTCAACAAACAAGTTCTTCACCACGAACTCTCAACGAACAAGTTCTGTAACACCCCAAACTCGGCCTAGACGTTATGGTTGAATCTGGAAATGTTACATAAAATAGTTATAAATTTGACTTTCGCTTTTTGAAAAATGTCGTGAACCCTTGCTATTTAAAAGCCCATTTTATTTGAAAATGTTTTGTCATACTTAATAATTAAAACCGTTAATTGTTTACATTTTCTAAATAAATCGAATAATTTGCAGCGGAAGTTCTTAAGACGTTATATTTTAGGAAACTGAGTTTGTTTTCTTAAAAACAGTTGATCGCAGAAACATAGCCGCTTGTACAAAGCCCAATTGTTACCCGGCCCAATTACTAAAATAAACCCAATTACTAAAATAAACCCAATTACTAAAATAAACCCAATTACATACCCAAAATAAAAAAAATAAACCCAAAATAAAAAAGGCCCAATTGAACCCAAACCTACGGGGCCCAACAGGCCCACTTCCTCCTTTTCAGCAAGCTAGGGTTTCTGAGAACCCTAGCGCCGCAGCCCTAGCACCAACCCCACCTACCCCGACTTTTCAACTTCTGACATCGCCACTTTCGCCTGCCGCCTCCGCCACTGCCCATCCGCCTCCCCACGCCTGCAAAGAAAAGACAACACGAAGGCAGCAAGCAACAAATACATACACTTCGGCTATTTAAGCCCAAAAATTACTTTGTAAGGGAGGTTTTTTTCTTTACTTCGAAAAACAGAAAGAAATAGAGATTCGAGCAGAGTTTTTTTCTTTGAAAATCAAAAAGAAACAGAACATTCAAGCAAACAAGTTTTTTTCTCTCTTGGAAAAATACAAAAAAACAGAGAGTTTCGAACATCAAAATAAAGAAAAAGTGCAAAGATTCGAGTAAAAAAAAGGAAAAAAACAAAGAAACAAAGCGGGTCAGTGAACGAGAAATAGAGAACAAAAAAAAAGGTGAAATCTTATTTCTAAAAATTTTATTTTATTTTTTTTTTCCATTTTCGAGAGTGTACTGCCTTAAACGTTAATAACGAAACAAAAATAAAAAAATAAATAAAAATATATTTTTTACCTTTAAACACCACCGTGATCGGTGGCCAGAATCTTGGCGGCCAGGCCGCCTCGACTACCAAATCCTCCGGAGATCGCCCACCTGCAGAGAAAAAAGGGACCCAAGGTTGGTTTTTTTTGAAGAGAGGCAGAAATGAATTTTTTTTGGCAGAAAATTGGCTTTTATAGCCAAACCAAAACGACGCCGTTTTGGTCGGCGCCATAAGCCCCAAAACGACGTCGTTTCACCACTGAGCAACCCGACCGATCCGACCCGCCTAGGATCCGCGTGTTTTGCCAAAAGATGGTCTATTTTGCTGCCATCCCTCCGCATTTTATAATTTTGCAATCAAGTCTTTGTAATTTAAATCTAGCCCAATAATTTTCCCAGTTGCGATTAGGTCCTTATTTGTTTGCTATGCGTTTTGACAAAAGAGATTAATTCTCGCTTTGGTCCCTCTAATCTGCTCGCGCATATAAATAACCCCATCTTCTTTATTTTATTTCAATTAACCCTAAAATTTTATTTTAAATACAATTTAACCTATTTCGATTATTTTGTAAATTTTTAGCCTTTTGATAATGCATTGTTGTAATTCATCACTATTTTTAGTTATTCCTTTTGACTATTATTTGTTTTATTATTACCACTTACTATAGCATATATTATTTATTATTTTGATTTTATTTTCACTATTCTTTATTTATATTATTATTATTTGTTATTTACTATTATTAGGGTTGAGATGATTGTTTCATCTATTATCCTTTATTATTTTCATTATCATGGCTATCTATTTTACTAATATTTTGTCTATATTATTACTATCATTATATCATTTTATTTTTTGGCATGTATATATTATTATTCCATATATATATTTCATGTATTAATGACAATGATTATTTTTTTTACGTATCATCATCATTATTTCATTTTTATATACCATCATCATCTTTTGTTATTATCATTTCTAGTCTCATTTATTCGCTATTTATTTTTATTTTTATTATTATTATTTATTTCCATTACCACTTTGTCATTATCATGTTATTATTATTATTATTAATACTATTAATATTATTATTTGTATTTCTTTATTTACCACATTCATATCTACGTTTGTTATCTTCATTTTGTATTATATTATCAAACGAAACATCATTCGGAAGATTATTGAATTTCATCTAAAAATTTTTCGAAAGGAGGCAATGTTTTGGTATTTAGAAACTCGAGAAATAGTGCCCTAACGTGCTGGGTTGCGATTTTTCGTTTGACTAAAAAACTTAACATCCTTTTCACAAAGTTTTGCAAATCACGAGATGGCTTTGATTACGAGAGATTAAAACATTGTGTCCTAACGTACTGGATGTGATGTTTATATCTTTTCGGGACAAAGAAATTTCGAATTTTGACTCAAACCTTTTCTTAAATTCAATCCCATATGATGCATTTTGAAAAGTCATTACACTCTGTTCAAAGACTTTTAAAATAAAGGCAATGTTTTGTATTTAGGAATTCGGGAAATAGTGCCCTAACGTGCTGGGTTGCGATTTTCCGTTTGACTAAATAACTAAACATCCTTTTTGATAAACTTCGTAAAACCATGAGATAGCTTTGATTACGAAGGTTTAGAGCATCATGTCCTAACGTGCTGGATGTGATGTTCGTATCCTCTCTGAGCAAAGAAATCTCAAAATTACGTCCCTAATTATCCAAACATTTTAAAGGATCTGTATCTTAAAACCTTTTAAAATTTCCGACACTAAGACTCTAATTAATCATTTTGGTACCAATTTTGGGCGTGTCGAGGGTGCTAACCCTTCCTCGTATGTAATCGACTCCGGACCGACTTTTAAAACTTCGGGACCAAAAACACTGTTTTAGTAAAGCAAAATGTTTTATTAAAATAAAGGTGATCCGATCACACCAAATAATGGTCGGTGGCGACTCCCGTTTCATTTCTATTTTCAAAACCCAACGTCGAACCCCGTTTTGTTCTCAAAAAAATGGTTACGACAGCTTGGCGACTCCACTGGGGACTGATTTAGAGAGTCAAGCCATAAATTGATTATTTTCTGTCTTTTGTCGGAAGTTTGAAAGCTTGATTTGAAAATTACAATCTTTTATTGCGTGTTGTTTCAATTTCGGCATTGCATTGCATGACCGTTGTGGTCACACCTTTAGGTGAGAGTGAGAAACTACTCCTTCGTGAGGTTTTCACCTCCGTGCAGGATAGTGGATCGCTTTCGGGATATATCCGTACCTATGTCTTCGTGAGATTTTCATCTCCGTGCAGCCATAGGGAAATGTATCCCCGAATCGAACTCGGTCTATATGAGCCTATAATGGGTGAAGATCGAGGAATCTGCTGGTTCAGGTACCCCTCCTTAGAACCAAACCTCATATAGTAAGCCCTAAAGAACCCACCCTAGGTAGAGCCACGCCAAACCCTAGTGGTTAACAAATTAGGTACTTTTTATTCTTTGCCTATTATGTATGAAATACTGATTTGCTTTATTTTTATTTTTTTGCATGACATATTCATCAAAAAGGTGTTGATTCACGTTCAATTGCCCAAATAGATAGCTTTGTCATGGAAAGGGGGTTTCTTGATAGAGTGGAAGACAACGCGGCCGTCCGGGTTTGGGCCAAGACTGTGCAGCAAGAAAAAGGTGATAGCCTCGCAGAAGGGCACGTATCAGAATTATGGGACTTCACGCGTATCAGTGTCACCCAAAACAATCTTCAAGAGATGAAAGAGATATGGGGTCGATGGGATCATGAGATCAAGCAATTATTCTCTCACATTACGGAGATCTACCATATCTGCCGACATCAAGGTGAACAAAGACCTATTTTGAGCTATGGCCCAATTTTGGAATCCCACTTATAGTGTTTTACTTTCGGAAAGTGGATTTAGTGCCTACTATAAAAGAATACACGACTTTACTTCGTTGCTCAAAAATTCAAGCCGACAAAGTTTATACGAGACACATTAACGCTCCCACCTTCTTGAAAAAGTCGATGAATATTACGGAATGAGTGAAGCGGGGGTTGCGGCACGGATAAAACAAAAAGGAGATTGTAAGTGTATCCTTTGGAGAAATTTAAGGGACTTGATCATAGCACACCCGGATATGAAGAAAAGGGTTGACATCATTGCCTTGAGCATTTATGGATTGATCATCTTCCTAAAGCTCTAGGGCATGTAGATGAGGCGGTCTCGGATCTATTCGACGGGTTGGATAGAAGAGTCACGCCTGCCCTCGCACTCGGCGAAACTTTCGTGTCTCTAAACACGCGTCAAGAGCGGCGAAGGAAGATTCACCGGTTGTACACAGCTCTTGCTAGTATGGTTCAACAGTCATTTTTGGAAAGTGGAAAAGGCACCAGGTCGAATCTTCTCCGAGGACTATTCTCCGCTAAAGGAATTAGCAGCCACACTAAGGCGAGAGGATCTTACGGAAGAAAAATGGATGACAATTCTGCAAAACCTGCAAGAGGAAGACGTGGAATGGAAAGCTCCTTTGATGATCGCTGATGAGATCCTATATCGATGTGGAGATTTTGACTGGGTTCCTCTACTGGGAGTATGGGGAGCCGTTGGATATGCTCCTCTCCTTGTGTTGAGACAATACCGATCGAGACAGTTTATACCCGCAACACAAGGTCTAATCCAGTGTGAATTTGAATACAAAGTGGATAATTGTAAGAAAAGAGTTCGTGAAATAGCAAGCGCTTGGAGTCAGACTCATAGAATGAAAAGGTTTGCCACAAACCCAATGACAACTCCCGAATACGACCGATGGAGGAACCAGAGAATCAACGACAACATTCCCACACCAGGCCAGGAAGACGCTCGATCAATGGAGGAATACCTACAGGTAATCCCATCAGAGCTCGAAATCATTAAACAAGATTTTGAGAAAAGGAATGCGGAATTGGGGAAAAGGATAGAACGGTTAGAAGAAGAGAAGATGCAGCTGGGTTTAGACGTTGACATTCAGAAGCTAGAGGCCGAAAAATTGAGAAAAGGGAAAAATAAAGCTGAGGAAGATTTGGATAGTTTGAAGACAGACTATAAGAAGCTGCGAAGATCAATGAAGCTTGCTGGATTAGGAAAAACATCAGAGCAATGGGGTCAAGAACTCAGAGAGGAAAAAAATAGAGCTAGCCAATGGGAACGAGAACTCCGAGATACTCAAGCTCGAGAAGATACTCTGAAAAGAAGTCTGGCAAAAACCCAAAGCGAGAAAGAGGAATTAAAGACTCGGTGGCGTAATTGGAAAGAACCTTGTATCAGTATCGTAGCCGCAACTCTGCAGTTGAATTAAAAGCTAGCCTGAGTAAAATTGAAGAAATGAAAGCGAGAATCGAAGAGCTAGAGTCTGCTTTACATGGTTGTGAGCTACGGGTGGAGCTGCTGGAAGTCAATGAGGAGCGTTGGAAGCAACAACTTCATCACTCCCAAAATCAAGTCAGGGATCGGGATTACATCATGGGGGAAGCCGTGGCTCAAGTGCGAGAGGTCGCGGAGCATTTGCAAACCTTAGGAGTCCAAGCTGATGTACTAAGTTTATTTTATGAATCAAAGTCAGAACAAGGACAAGAGTTAGCTAGGCTTCTTGAGGAAGTCAAGGCCTTAAGCATTAGGGCGAGGCCTTATATGTAATCCATTCTATGTAAAGAAACTTATTTTCTAGAGAGGTTATTCTAATGGAAATTGAATCAGAATTAATGCCTTTTTTGCATACATTTCATGCATTAGCATTACATTGCATCATATTACATACATTAAAGTCTATAAAAAAGCCTAACCTTAAATTATCGACAAAGGAAAAAGAAAGAAAAATCGCTACAACACTGCTAGGTAAAACTAAAATTACCAAAAAAAGGATAGAAAGATTTGAGCAAATGCAAAGGGAAATGCAAGAAAGGATGCAAGAGCGATTAACCAAAATGCAAAGAAGATATGATGGAACGGATGCAAGAGTCCCAAAACAACATGATAAGTCACCGGCGCAACTATTGGCCAATGAACGAGGAAAGGCGCCACTTGCTAGCTCGGGAATAATGATGACCTCTTACCCTCCCGGATTTACCCCGCCAAATACCCAAGCACCATCGAAATATTCCCCAAAGGACGCTTTGTTGTTATCGAGCCACGGTGCTGAGTTGAGACCGCAATGCCGGTAAGACTTCCCGATCGGTTCAGCACCAATCCGGAGAATGTCCGGCCAACCCTATAGTCCCCGATTTTGATGAAATGGCTGAAATGGATAAGGCAAAAGCAAACCTTCCCAAACAACTTGAAGATCGTTGCAAATGGTTAGAAGAAAAGTTTAGGGAAATAGAGACTGCTGACCATCGCTACGGGGTGGACGCTAAAGACTTGAGCCTAGTCCCAGATCTCGTACTTCCTCCAAAATTCAAGACCCCAGACTTTGAAAAATACAACGGGACCAGTTGCCCCGAAACGCACATCACAATGTTCTGTCGACGGATGGCGGGGCATGTCAACAACGATCAACTGCTGATTCACTGTTTTCAAGACAGTCTGGTTGGGTCCGCGGCCAAATGGTACAATCAGCTCAGCCGTACCCAGATCAAGTCATGGAAGGACCTAGCACAGGCCTTCCTGAAACAATACGGGCACATAGTCGATATAGCGCCTGATCGAATCACGCTCCAAAACATGGAGAAGAAGCCAAACGAAAGTTTCAGGCAATATGCCCAGCGATGGAGGGAAGTGGCCACACAAGTTCAGCCGCCGCTTTTGGAAAAAGAGACTGCCATGCTTTTTATTAATACCCTGAAGGCCCCTTTCATAACCCATATGATAGGGAGTACAACTAAGAGCTTTGCTGATATAGTAATGGCAGGGGAAATGATCGAGCATGCTATAAGGGGTGGCAAAATCGAGACAGAGAAAGCACCGGAGAGTCGCTCCTAAAAAGAAAGACAAGTGAGGTCAATAATGTGAGTACATATAATAGAGGATACCCAAAGGCGATCGCGATTAATCACCAAAAGATTATAACCGGCAACCAGGCGGCAAGAAGACAGAATCGGAAACTAGATCAAATTCGAAGGATCCAATTCACGCCGATTCCGATAACGCATAAAAGAGTTATACAGATTTTATTCAATGAGCACATCGTGTCCCGTTTTACTTACAACCATTGCATTTCCCATACCCTAAGTGGTACGACCCAAACGCTCAATGCGATTACCACGCAGGATAGAGGGCATTCGATAGAAAATTGCCTCGCCTTCAAAAAGGTAGTCGAGAGGCTAATCAAAATGGGAGTTATAATGCTTGATGACTTAGTAAGAAAGGGAACCCATTGCCTAATCATGAGGAAAAGGGTGAACGAATCGGTGAAGAGATTGTGAGAAAGATCAAGAGAGACGTCACCAAGTGAAGACCCGCTGCGAATAGTCCGGAAGGAAATGGTGAAAAGAGGATTGATAGAGTCGATTCTACGGAAGCAAAATACATATGAAGAATTGTTGCGAATTCCATAAGACGAGGGGCACGAGATCCAAGAATGTGCCGATTTTAAAATTTTAGTGCAAGGCCTCATGGATAACAAAGAGTGGAGTTTTATGAAGAAGGAGTGGAGGAGGAGGAAATATGCGACGAGGAAGAATTGACAAAGCCCGGAGGTTAGTTACCCGAGAATCATCATTTCGCGGAAACACAGAGGGCTGAGTATGAGGAAGACCGAAAATCACAATTCGAAACTCGCTTCTTTCCCTACCAAGATAGTAAAAGGGTACCTTGGAATTATAATTGCAATGTGACAACACCGGGAGCGCAAGGTTCCACTAGTATTTCGGGGAAGTCAAGAACGAAAGTTCCTATCTGCCAAGTGGAAAACGTTATGATCCCGAAAAGGGAGAACGGAGCGACAAAATCAAGATCGTGTCGATTAGGCGGGAAAGAACCCAAAGCCGTTATCAATGAGCCCGTAAAAGAGGAAGAGGCTAAAGAGTTCTTAAAATTTTTGAAACACAAATAATACAAGTGGTGGAACAACCGCACAAACAACCGGCCCAGATCTACGTGTTAGCACTACTTACGAGCTCAATTGCATCGCGAAGCGTTAATGAAAGTATTGAATGAGACCTATGTTACTAAAGATATATCCGTCAACAAGTTGGATCGTCGGTTAGTAACATAAGCCGATAATTTCATCTACTTGACGATGACGAAATCCCACCGGAGGTATGGGGTCAACAAAGGCATTACACATAACTACCCGCTGCAAGGGATACACCTTGCCAAGTGTGCTAATAGACAATGGGTCAGCATTAAATGTCTTACCACTAGCCACACTCAAGAGGTTGCCGATAGATAGTTCTCATATGAAATCACCGCCAAAACATAGTGAGAGCATTCGATGGCACCAAAAGAAGAGTGATGGGAAGAATAGACATACCATTATTGATCGGGCCTAATACCTATGAAGTAGACTTTACGGTCATGGATATCAAGCCTTCTTACAACTGCTACTAGGGAGACCTCGATTCATTCAATGGGAGTACTGTACCTCATCGCACACGTAAATTGAAATTGGTAACAAAAAATCTACCGGTAACTATACACGCCGAAGATGATATCATAGCAATCGTTACCAACGAAGCACCATACCTAGAGACGAATGAGGAAGCCATTGAATGTTCATTTAGATCCTTAGAGTTCGTGAATCGACTTTCATTTCGTAAGGAATAAAGTCCCGTCACCTAAACTATCCAAGACTACCGGGATGGGATTGCAAATGACATGGGAAAAGGAGCCCTACCGGAAAAGGATTGGGTAAATATCTACAAGGAAAGTCCAGCCCCGATCTTTGAAGGAAAAAGGGATCGCTTTGGTTTAGGTTTCAAACCGGATGCTAAACAAATGAAGAAGGAGATGGAGAAAAGACAAGAAAGGAGAAATGCCAGTGAATGGAGAAGACGTGAAGTGGGAACCGATGACATTTCCCAACATATCTCGCACCTTCAGATCGGGAGGAATGATTTACCGGGAAAAGAGTCTCCTAGAGGAAATGTCCTCACATCAATGCCATACACGAGGAGGAGATTGATCAAAGAAGCTTGTCGGGCATCCGCCCATATGAACTCGAAGCACGTTAGACAATTGGACCGCAGAGGAATTTCTGTAGTATTTAGAGATTTTGCAGAGTAATACTGGAACACTCTTGTTGTTTTTAAGCCTAGAAACAATGAGATTTCTTTTGTGAAATAGGCTTATGTTCGGACATTTTGTTTTAATAAAATGCATCTTCAATTCTACTAAATATTCTCTTATTTTACATTTTATCATTTATTCTTTGTTCTCATTCATATCATGTGAATAATTGTCCTCAAATTCATTTATTCTTTATACACCCTTCGATACCCATTACTGGTCTCTAGACATCAATGATATGAGTAATGATACTACTGATTCAGAGGTTTGTTTTGAGCAAGACATGTGTTCAGAGGAATCTCGGGACTTTGGAAATGACACGAATCGCGACTTGCCTCGGATTTGTTGAGAATGGTAGAGCAAGAAGAAAAGCAGATCCTACCCCATAAAGAGTCGGTGAGAAACGGTGAGCCTAGGAGAGGGCAAGAGGTGAAAATTAGAGCTTGTATTATCGCAGAAATCAAAGGGACCTCATCGAACTACTCCATGAATTCAAGGATGTGTTTGCATGGTCGCACCAAGATATGCCCGGACTAAGTATCGATATTGCAAGACAATCGATTGCCCATAAGAGAAGAATGCAAGCCACCCAATGAAGCTCGGAAGAATGCGACTGACGTCTTGTTAAAGATAAAAGAAGAAGTCGAGAAACAATTTAATGCCGGGTTCTTACAAGTGGTCAAGTACTTGGATTGGGTGGCTAACGTTGTCCCCGTCCCCAAGAAAGATGGGAAGGTACGAATGTGCGTGGACTACGAGACTGAACAAGGCCACCAAAGGATAATTTTTCACGCCACATATCGACACTTTAGTAGACAATACTGACGAGGTATTCGTTGTTCTCTTTCATGGATGGTTTTTCGGGGTACAACCAAATAAAAATGCATCCTAAGGACATGGACAAGACGACGTTTATAACCATGTGGGGAACATTTTGCTACAAGGTAATGCCATTTGGGCTAAAAATGCAAAGCGACATACCGTAGAGCCATGGTAACCTTATTCCATGACATGATGCACAGGGAAATTGAGGTTTATGTCGACGATATGATCGCCAAATCCCGAACTGAAGAAGAGCATGTGCAGGTCTTGAGAAAATTACTCTTGAGGCTGAGAAAATTCCAGTTGAAGCTTAACCCGGCAAAGTGCACCTTTGGAGCTCGGTCCGGAAAGTTGCTCGAGTTCATAGTCAGTGAAAAGGGGATTGAGGTTGACCCAGATAAAGTCAGAGCCATACAAGAGTTACCTCCACCACGTACCCAAAAAGAAGTTAGAGGTTTCTTAGGAAGGTTAAATTACATCGCTTTGGTTCATTTCACAACCGACCGAGAGATGTGACCCTATATTCCGCCTCCTCAAGAAACACAACCCGTGCACGGGATGAAGAGTGCCAAAGGACCTTGAAAAGGTAAAACAATACCTATCTCAGCCCCGTGTTAATGTCGCCTCAACTGACAAGCCCTCATCCTTTATCTAACAAGACTTAATAATTCGATGGGATGCGTGTTAGGTCAACATGATGAATCGGGAAGAAAGAAAAGCAATATACTACCTTAGTAAGAAATTCACCGCATGTGAAATGAGGTACCCTCCAATCGAGAAATTATGTTGCGCTTTGATTTGGACAACTCGAAGGTTGAGGCAGTATATGCTGTATCACACGACATGGCTCATCTCAAAGCTAGATCCCTTAAGTATATGATGGAATCTACCGCCTTGAATGGAAGGATGGCCAGTGGCGATCCTGCTTCCAAATTTGACATCGTTTATGTAAACCAAAAAGCGGTAAAAGGGAGCGATAGCGAACTTTCTAGCCAAGAGAGCCCTTGAAGACTATGAGCCCTTGGATTTTGATTTCCCTAATGAAGACTTGATGTACGTGGCAGACATTGAAGAAGGTACCTCCGAAGACCATCCTTGGAAATTAAATTTTGACGGGGCATCAAATGCCGTGGGTAATGGAATTGGGGCAGTCCTGATATCCCCAAAAGTAGACCATTATCCATTCACTTGCAAACTGGATTTTGATTGCACTAATAATATGGCTGAATATGAAGCCTGCATCATGGGGCTCCGTGCTGCTATCGAATACAAAATCAAGGTATTAGAAGTCTATGGAGATTTCGCCCTGGTAATCTATCAACTCAAAGGAGAATGGGAAACCAGGGATCCAAAATTGGTTATCTATAAAAGATTGGCCCAAGAACTTGTCAAAGAGTTCGATGACATCACTTTCAATTACTCGCCTGGGGCGAGAATCGAGATGGTCGATGCTCAGCCACCCCAGCTTCCATGGTCCGAATAAATGAAAGTGAAGATATGAAGCCAATACAAATGAGCATTCATCAAGACCCAGCCCATTGCTACAATGTCGAGGAAGAAGGAAAAACTGGCCCACCGTGGTACCATGATATATTGCGGTATTTAAAGAATCGTGAGTACCCTGATCAAGCCACTGAGAATGAAAAAAAGACACTGAGGAGATTAGCCTGTGATTATGTCTTGGATGGAGAAGTCTTATACAAGAAAAGGAAGGATCAAGTCTGCTGAGGTGTGTGGACGCCACCAAGCTAAGCTAATCCTAGAAGAAGTCCATGAAGGCGTCACGGAACTCATGCTAATGGTTTCACCATGGCCAGACAAATAATGAGGTTCGGATATTATTGGTCCACCATGGAGGGAGACTATATCAACTATGCCAAAAAATGTCATAAATGCCAGATTTATGGAGACAAGATTCACGTACCCGTCACCTCTACATGTTATGACTTCGCCATGGCCATTTTCCATGTGGGGCATGGACGTCATTGGGCCAATATCTCAAGGCATCGAATGGGCATCGATTCATCTTTGTGGTCATCGACTACTTCACGAAATGGGTAGAGGTCGCCTCATATGCTAACGTCACTAAATCGGCCATTAGCCGCTTTTTGAAGAAAGAAATCATTTATCGGTATGGAATGCCCGAAAGGATCATATCGGACAACGCTACCGAACTTAAACAATAGCACGATAGCGGGGTTTGTAGCCAATTCAACATCAAACACCACAATTCGTCACCGACGCCCAAAATGAATGGGGCAAAGGAAGGGCGACCAACAAAAACATCAAAAGATAGTGGGAAAGATGATGAGACTTACAGACGGCATGAGAAGTTACCGTTTGCACTCTATGCTTATCGAACGTCCGTCTAACTCTCTACCGGCAACGCCTTTTTCATTGGTCTATGGGATGGAGGCGGTCCTACCTATTGAAGTAGAAATACCTTCTCTCCGAGTATTATCGAAGTGAAACGGATGAAGTGAATGGATCCAAGCTCGGTATGACCAGTTGAACTTAATTGAAGAAAAAGATTGAGAGCTATCCGTCACGGTCGATGTACCAAAAGCGAATGATGCGAGCTTACAACAAAAAGGTTCGCCCAAGGGAGTTCCACGAAGGGGACCTCGTGCTGAAAAAGATCCTTCCCATACAAAAGGACCACAGAGGGAAATGGATGCCGAACTGGGAAGGACCGTATGTGGTAAAGAAAGCTTTCTGGAGGTGCACCGATTCTCGACCGAGATGGACGGAAAAGCTTGCCCAATCCCGTGAACTCAGATTCAGTTAAAAAATACTTTGCTTAAGATAGAAGAAGCCAAGGTGAAAACCCGCAAAGGGCACTTTGAGACTTCAAAAAAAAAACGGAGAGGCCAAGGTGAAAACCCGCAAAAGGGCACCTTGAGACCAAAGGGCTTTTTGAGTTGAAAACCCGAAAAGGGCGACTCAAATTTTGAATGGACACGTCGCGATCTCGTGGCGCCATAATCAACAGAAGAGGAAGTACGCTGCATACCGGGGCATCAACAAAATACTTCGAGTCTTCTAACACATGACACGCTCAGAGCAGTCTTCTTGAAGCTTGTATATAGAAGCCCAATTGGCGATGTCTAGGGCGTCTGATCCATGTTGTTATTTTACCATTTTTGAGTCCTTCTCCCCAAAAAAGGAGGGAATATGTCCCCAATCAATTTTCTTTGTTTCATAGATAAATTCATTTTGATTCTCTTTGAAATCGATCTACTGTTATCCATCATTAACATGATGCATTAAAAAACAAATTGATGAACTAATGATTTCACAAAAGAAAAGTTCCACGGATCACTTTGGAAATCTCTAGATAAAACAGGAAGCCAAAACAGAACAGTTGTTTAGAACTTTCATGAACACAAGATCAAGACATTGGAGATAAGGAGTCTTAATGAAGACCATCTCTTTGAAGTTTCTACTTGGATTCAAGAATTGTGGGTGAATAAATAATGTTGCTTGGTCACTTTTAAAAAGTAAGACAGCCAATTTTCGATAAGGAAAGATTCAAATACCCTAAATGGTTGAGAGTCGAACAAACCAAATCGAACATTCTTCAAGTAGGAGTTGTGACTCCCGGGGAAGACAGCTAGAAGTCAAGGCAGACTTTGTTCTAAGGCCTAAAATAGGTTTCAAAATTTCCACAAGGGCAAGCCATTCATGCGAAAACGGTCACTGCGAGGAAAACGAAGATAAAACCTTGACAGACAAATGAGTGATAATACCTTAAATAGGAATCATACTCATAACATTCTGACTCATCATACTCATGGCATCCTAATCATTAGGCATAAGTATGTATTCATTCTACAGGTTACGTCCTCAAGAAGGACAGCACGGTTGAGCAGAGCTCGTCTCCCTGAGTATGCAGTGGAGCAGATCTAAGACAACAGATTTGACATTCCTGAAGTTACAGGAAGCAGATCAAAGATTCAGTCTGGTGATCCTTGAGTTTGCAAGGATCAGATTGAAAGAAGCGATTTGACGCCCCGAAGTTGTAGGAAGCAGATCAAAGATTCACCGGTGATCCTTGAGTTTGCAAGGATCGATTGAAAGAAGCGATTTGACGCTCTGAAGTTGCGCGGAAGCGATCAAAGATTCATCCGGTGATCCTTGAGTTTGCAAGGATCGATTGAAAGAAGCGATTTGACGCCCCGGTTGCGAAGCAGATCAAAGATTCACCGTGATCCTTGAGTTTGCAAGGATCGATTGAAAGAAGCGATTTGACGTTCCCTGAAGTTGCGAAGCGGATCAAAGATTCACCGATCCTTGAGTTTGCAAGGATCGATTGAAAGAAGCGATTTGACGCTCCCCGGTTGCGAAGCGGATCAAAGATTCATCTGGTGATCCTTGAGTTTGCAAGGATCGATTGAAAGAAGCGATTTGACGCTCCTAAAGTTGCGAAGCGGATCAAAGATTCATCTGGTGATCCTTGAGTTTGCAAGGATCGATTGAAAGAAGCGATTTGACGTTCACGAAGTTGCGAAGCGGATCAAAGATTCATCTGGTGATCCTTGAGTTTGCAAGGATCGATTGAAAGAAGCGATTTGACGTTCCCGAAGTTGCGAAGCGGATCAAAGATTGATCCGTAACCCTTGAGTTTGCGGGGATCAGATCAAAGATAGCAGATTTGACCTTCTTGAAGTTGCAAGAAGCAGATCGAAAAAAGCAGATTTGACGTTCCTGAAGTTGCAGGAAGCAGATCAAAGATTCAGTCTGGTGACCCCTGAGTTTGCAGGGATCAGATCAAAGATAGCAGATTTGACCTTCTTGAAGTTGCAAGAAGCAGATCGAAAAAAGCAGATTTGACGTTCCTGAAGTTGCAGGAAGCAGATCAAAGATTCAGTCTGGTAACCCTTGAGTTTGTAAGGATCAGATTGAAGATAGCAGTTTAGACATTCCTAAATTTGCAAGAGCAGATCGAAAAATAAACTCGCAGCAAGAGCAGATCGAAGCCACATAGCGGTGAAGTAGATCGAAGCAACGAGATGCGGTGGGCAGAAGCAATGCAACTTGAAGAAAAGCACTTGAGAGGCCGAGACTCGATGAGGCCGGGCAACATTGGGCTTCTTTAAGTCTTTGCTCTATTCTCGTTACACGAAAATGAGCAAAGAGGGGCAGCTGTACAAAGCCCAATTGTTACCCGGCCCAATTACTAAAATAAACCCAATTACTAAAATAAACCCAATTACTAAAATAAACCCAATTACTAAAATAAACCCAATTACATACCCAAAATAAAAAAAAAAAACAAACAAACCCAAAATAAAAAAAGCCCAATTGAACCCAAACCTACGGGGCCCAACAGGCCCACTTCCTCCTTTTTCAAAGAAGCTAGGGTTTCGAGAACCCTAGCGCCAGCCTCTAGCACCAACCCCACCTACCCCGACTTTTCAACTCGACATCGCCAAGACCTACCCGTCGCCTCCGCCACCGCCCATCCGCCTCCCCACGCCTGCAAAGAAAAGACAACACGAAGGCAGCAAGCAACAAATACATACACTTCGGCTATTTAAGCCCAAAAATTACTTTGTAAGGGAGGTTTTTTTTTCTTTACTTCGAAAAACAGAAAGAAATAGAGATTCGAGCAGAGGTTTTTTTTTCTTTGAAAATCAAAAAAGAAACAGAGAACATTCAAGCAAACAAGTTTTTTTTTCTCTCTTCGAAAAATACAAAAAAACAGAGAGTTTCGAACATCAAAATAAAGAAAAAGTGCAAAGATTCGAGTAAAAAAAGGAAAAAAAAAAAAGAAACAAAGCGGGTCAGTGAACGAGAAACAGAGAACAAAAAAAGGTGAAATCTTATTTCTAAAAATTTTATTTTATTTTTTTTCTTTCCATTTTCGCGAGTGTACTGCCTTAAACGTTAATAACGAAACAAAAATAAAAAAAATAAATAAAAAATATATTTTTTTACCTTTCCTACCATCGTGGATTGGTGGTTGAAATGGCCGGCCACGGCATGGCCGCCTCGACTACGAAATCCTCCGGAGATCGCCCACCTGCAGAGGAAAAAAGGGACCCAAGGTTGGTTTTTTTTTGAAGAGAGGCAGAAATGAATTTTTTTTTGGCAGAAAATTGGCTTTTATAGCCAAACCAAAACGACGCCGTTTTGGTCGGCGCCCATAAGCCCCAAAACGACGTCGTTTCACCCTGGAGCAACCCGACCCGATCCGACCCGCCTAGGATCCGCGTGTTTTGCCGAAAAGATGGTCTATTTGCGCGCGCGGTCCCTCCGCATTTTTATAATTTTGCAATCAAGTCTTTGTAATTTAAATCTAGCCCAATAATTTTCCCAGATTTGCGATTAGGTCCTTATTTGCTGCTATGCGTTTTGACAAAAGAGATTAATTGCTGCTTTGGTCCCTCCAATCTGTTCGCGCATATAAATAGCCCCATCTTCTTTATTTTATTTCGAATTAACCCCTAAAATTTTATTTTAAATACAATTTAACCCTATTTCAGTTATTTTGTAAATTTTTTAGCCTTTTTGATAATGCATTGTTGTAATTCATCACTATTTTTTAGTTATTCCTTTTGACTATTATTTGTTTTATTATTACCACTTACTATAGCATATATTATTTATTATTTTGATTTTATTTTCACTATTCTTTATTTATATTATTATTATTTGTTATTTACTATTATTAGGGTTGAGATGATTGTTTCATCTATTATCCTTTATTATTTTCATTATCATGGCTATCTATTTTACTAATATTTTGTCTATATTATTACTATCATTATATCATTTTATTTTTTGGCATGTATATATTATTATTCCATATATATATTTCATGTATTAATGACAATGATTATTTTTTTACGTATCATCATCATTATTTCATTTTTATATACCATCATCATCTTTTGTTATTATCATTTCTAGTCTTATTTATTCGCTATTTATTTTTATTTTTTATTATTATTATTTATTTCCATTACCACTTTGTCATTATCATGTTATTATTATTATTATTAATACTATTAATATTATTATTTGTATTTCTTTATTTACCACATTCATATCTCGCTTGTTATCTTCATTTTGTATTATATTATCAAACGAAACATCATTCTAAGATTATTGAATTTCATCTAAAATTTTTCGAAAGGAGGCAATGTTTTGGTATTTAGAAACTCGAGAAATAGTGCCCTAACGTGCTGGGTTGCGATTTTTCGTTTGACTAAATAACTTAACATCCTTTTCACAAAGTTTTGCAAATCACGAGATGGCTTTGATTACGAGAGATTAAAACATTGTGTCCTAACGCTTGGATGTGATGTTTATATCTTTTCGGGACAAAGAAATTTCAATTTTGACTCAAACCTTTTCTTAAATTCAATCCCATACGATGCATTTTGAAAAGTCATTACACTGCTCAAAGACTTTTAAAATAAAGGCAATGTTTTGTATTTAGGAATTGGGAAATAGTGCCCTAACGTCTTTGAGTTGCGATTTTCCGCTTGACTAAATAACTAAACATCCTTTTGATAAACTTCAGAAACCATGAGATAGCTTTGATTACGAAGGTTTAGAGCATCATGTCCTAACGTCTTTGGATGTGATGTTCGTATCC
The DNA here is from genome assembly GCA_025506655.1 of Gossypium rotundifolium. NCBI lineage: Eukaryota > Viridiplantae > Streptophyta > Magnoliopsida > Malvales > Malvaceae > Gossypium > Gossypium rotundifolium. Next base: position 4,415,824 of record CP106722.1, on the reverse strand, counting down.
TCTCGAGCAAAGAAATCTCAAAATTACGTCCTAATTATCCAAACATTTTAAAGGATCTCATCTTAAAACCTTTTAAAATTTCGACACTAAGACTCTAATTAATCATTTTGGTACCAATTTTGGGCGACGAGGGTGCTAACCCTTCCTCGTATGTGAATCGACTCCGGACCCGACTTTTAAAACTTCATGGACCAAAAACACTGCTTTTAGTAAAGCAAAATGTTTTATTAAAATAAAGGTGATCCGATCACACCAAATAATGGTCGGTGGTGACTCCCGTTTCATTTCTATTTTCAAAACCCAACGTCGAACCCCGTTTTGTTCTCAAAAAATGGTTACGACACCGTTTTTCAAAAAATCATTTTATCGAATTTGATACCAAAACCCAAAATAAAGTCCAAATAAAAAAATAACCCCAAATGTCTAGAGAGTCTAAAATTTTCAAAACTCTCAAACCCAAATTTTTAAATAAGTTTAATTTATCGAAAATTTTCAAAACTCTCAAACCAAAAATTTTAAAAAGTTTAATTCAAGTAAAATTAAGTTTAAGGTGGAATGAACACAACCAAGCTCCCGTCGCACCGACCCGCCTAAGTTTGAGGGTTACCTGAAATTATCAAACAAACAGAGAGTGAGTTTGTATAACTCAGTGTGTAACTCGTAAGGAAATAGAGTTTCAGATTTAATCACATGACAGAACAGATACAGATATACATCTTATACAAAATCATAATCTTGTCGAGTAGTACAGATGCAGACATATATAATCCTACCCCCATCCTCTACATACCAGCCCGACCATCTCAACACACCATGTGGGGTATAAAACACCCACCTAGCCCTACACACCACTTAGTGTCCTTACGACATTTTTCAGAATAATTGCAACGGTGCTGCCAGTATAATGGTGAGATATCGCCTCACACAAAACACTTCCTCCACATAATTTATGTCCCACCCCAAAATCAGGTACAAACAGAGTTAATAGATACTAGAACTTACATCTCATACATGCTCGTTTAACAGACATAGACATGATTTATACATAACAAATCATACATATTATATACATAATTACGTCAAGTTTATACTAACAGATTTCGTGGTCTATAGCATATATAATCACATATCGACCACACGGGAGACTTACAGTCGATCAAGCCGACGTGTACAACCCTAGGGAAAATTTTAGAATTTTGGGCCCACACACTTGTGTGGCCCACATGGCTTGGCACACGACCCACACAGCCTAAAATGGCCTAGATGGTGTGTCACACACGGCCTCGTACACGGCCTATCACACAATCGTGTGTTGTACACGACCGTGTGGCGTCGACAGACCTCAATTTTGGCTTTCGTCGTTCGCTGTTTTTCAGGTTTCTTGTTACACACCTGGGCAAAATCTGATGTAGGATCAACAATCGAGTATTCTGGTACCTAGATTGACAATTCATACAAGTAATTAACCAAAATCTTATCAACCCAAATAGAAAATTCGTTAGAGCTATGTCGAAACTATTTTTTTTAAAAACACAGGTCAACTTTAAAAACGAAAATGGAGTCGCCACTAATATTTTTTTCGAGGTGTGATCGGATCACCTTGAGATTGATCATTAAAGCATTTTGATTTATTAAAACAATGATTTTGGCCTACAAAATTCGAGAAAATGGGTTCAGGAGTCGATTACGCACGAGGAAGGGTTAGCACCCTCGTAGCACCCAAAATTGATACCTAATTGATTAATTAATATCTTAATGTCAAAATTTGAAAAGATTTTAAAATACGATCCTCTTTAAAAGAAAACTTGAATAAATTAAATCGGATGCTAAGACCCTCCTATTTCGAAGAAGTAAAATGTCACGTCCAGTGAATTAGGATACGACATTTCAAATCCTCGAAACTAAGCTTGTCTTTTGACTTTTAAAACTCATGCATTTAAGTTCAAGAAGGATGTTCGTTATTTGGGTCAAGTGAAAAGAATCGAAACCCGTAAGTTAGGGCACGATTTCTCAAAATTCCAAATACAGAATATTGCCTTTATTTTTAGAAATCCTTACCTCAGGATAACAAAATGTCACATCCAGTGAGTTAGGACAAAACATTTTTGAATTCCCGAGAATAAGTTTTTATTTAAATTATATGCTTTGATTTTTAAAAAGGATAATCGGTTCTTTAGGCTCGATGAGAAAAATCAAAACCCAGTAAATTAGGGTACGATTTCTCAAATCTAGTATCTCGAATTACAAAAAATTGCTTAATAAAAAAAATTGTATCGGACAAAGATTAATTTAACACGATTTTATAGTAAAATGCAAAAATGAATTACGGTACTAATATACATAACAGACTAATAATAAATGCATTAATGCATGACAATATAAAGCACGAAGATAAAATAACAAGTCAAAATACACGAAAAATAATAATGAAAAACTAAAATTTAGAACTAAAAGATTAATATTAAACAAATAGATAAACAAGTATAGTGCAACACAAATTAAAAATCATGATGTTAATAATAATGACGGTGGCATTAATAATAATAATAAATTTTGAAGTTTTAAAATATATAGAAAGATATAAACAAATAAGTAATAATCGATAAATGAATAAGTGTATTTAAAAATATTAAGCAAATGAATATTATGGAAATAATAGTAATAATAACAAAGTTAATAGTAAGGAAAGTAATAATAAAATGAATATAATAATAATAATATTAAAAATAATAGTAATAATAATAATAATAATAATAATAATGATAATAATAATGGTAATTATAATAATAATAATTAAAATTAATTAACTTAATAGCAAAAATAACAAAAGAAATAAAAAAAAACTAAATTGAACTTAAAACAAACGTTTGTGGCAAATCTAAAAAAAAATAAAAATAAAAGGACCTATCCAAAGCGAGAATAACAAGGAGGGGTCCAAAGGGCAATTTTCCCTTCTCCTCCAAAACAACGTCGTTCGAATGGGGACCGAACTGAAATCGCAATAAGTTATGGGGCAAAAATTTTAAAAATAAAAACTCGATTGTAAAGTAATAAAAAAGCGAAAGGGCTAAAAGTGCAATTAGCCCTTCCATAAAAAACACGCGGATCCTAGCTTGGAGCGGGTCAGGCAATCGGGTCGGAGGCAAAACGGCGTCATTTTGGCCTCCGAAAATAATACTCAAAACGGCGCCGTATGGGAAGGCTTTATAAGCCAATTTTTTTAGAAAAAAAACATTTACCCCTTCCATTTTTTTAAAAAAAAAACTGAAACTTTTTAAAAACTCTCAAAAGTGACCCTTCTTGACTGTTTTGACCCCTGTAACACCAATTAACCCCTAAACTGCCTAAAGGAGCCTTCGAAGATCAAAGAAAGACCGAAAAACTTTTTGGTTTCCTCCCTTCTAGCCACCAGCGAGGTAAGACCTCTTTCCTCTGTTTATTTATCTTTTTAGAGACTAATAGCAAAATGAAAATGAAAAAATCAAAAATAGAAAAAAAAATCACCTTCGGAGAACCTTTCCTTTTGTTTTCCGATCAATCGTTTTTTGTTTTTCTTTTTCTCTATTGATATCATGTGTAAAAAAAATACAAATGTTTTCATCGGTTTTTATAGCCGAATGTTGAAGAAAAAAACAAATACAATATATTTTGTTTTCTTTGCTGTGTTGTTGTTTGTCCTTTGAGGGTATGGATGTCGTACGTGGCGGCGATGTGGAGGAGCAGCGTTGGAGGCATGCGGCGCACCCTAGCTAGGGTTTTCTTATTTTTCTGATTTGGTTTAGGTTTTGGGCCATTTGGGCCTAGGGTTAGTGTTTGGGTTGGTTTGCAAATTGGGTAGTATTGGGCCTGCTATTTTATTCTGTAATTTGGACTTTTAAGACTTTGGACTCTTTTTATTTATTGGTTTTTTTGTATTTATTTTGATTTTAATTTTTGATTTTATTATTCTTAGTTTCTGAATGGGCTCGGGCAAATTGGGCTAATTACAAGCAACACTAACCGAAACTCTACTCAACCATTAACAACCCTTTAAATGATATGAAACACTTACCTTTGAATGTAAACAACACCATACAACTCCTAATTCGCCGGTAGATTGTTTGTTTCGTGAACTTCACCTAAAACCAATCAATCGGTTAACATCGATACAAATTAATTACCCACCACACCTCAACGTAATAGAAAACCAAGAAAGAAAATTCCATAACACAGGAGAAGGAGATGAAACTTACACTAATCAAGTTGCAAACTATACAATCGACCACCTCTACCTACTTGAAATAGAAAGAACAATGAAAGTAAGGCACTAAAGAACAAGAAATCAAAAAGAACAATTTGCTACCTTCTTTTCAAGAACTCACATGAAGAAAAGAAAAAGGAAAATATTACTGTGAGGAAACAAAAAGAAAACGCGAGGAAAGAGGAGGGATTTTTGGGTATATCATTTCTTTTTTCAAATAAAAGAAATAACAAAACAACAATAAAAATAAAAATCTAACCCTAACCAACCACTAACCCACTTTTTTATCCAACCACCTCCTAGAGTTTAATTCAAACCCAACTTCCACTACAGCACAATTCACAAGGCTATTAAAAAAATAAAATAAAATAACCCAAATTGCTCCAACCAAGACTCGAACACATGACCTTCAACCCCCCATCAACGCACTAAACCACATAAACAAGCTCCTAATCATGAAGAAAAATAACGAATCAAAAGTTAAGAGTTTTGGGATGTTACAAGTTCTCCACCTCTTCCATGAAACCCCTTAAGGGTATTCTTCAATAATGAACACCAACCAAGTCCAAACAATGCTCGAACTTGGTTATAGGAAGTGACTTAATCATTATATCTTCAGTCATGTTTAAAGAACAAGCAACTAGATCAGCCTTGGCGTACCTCTTTGGAGGTTTAATTTCTCTTCTAGATCTATTCTTGGCAATAGAATATTGTGGTGAATAAGCAACTCTAGTATGAGTTTCTGTACTAACATGAAGAGTAGACTCTGTTGTAGATTCTGGATCTATCTGTAGCTCCACTTGTTTCACATGTGTGCTTGGCTTTTGCTGGTCTTTATTGGAAGAGTCTTTAAGATATAAGTTAGGCAGTATAGTAGTTTCATAAAAAATAACATCTCTTCTAATCACAACTTTTCTATTTTCAGGACACCATAACGTATATCCTTCAACACCAGCCTTATAACCAAGAAAAACACATTTAATGAATCTAGGTTCCAATTTCTCATTATCAACATAAGCATATACAGGACACCCAAAAATCTTCAAATCAGAATAATCAATAGGATTACCAGATCATACCTCTTGCGGAGTCTTTTTCTCAATGGCAATGGACGGAAACCGATTAATTAAAAAACATGCAGTAGAGACCGCTTCAACCCAAAACGACTTTGGTAATCAAGCATTTGACAACATACATCAAACCTTTTCTATGATTGTTCTATTCATTTGTTCTGCGACATCATTTTGCTATGGAGTATGATAAACTGTCAAGTGTCTCACGATCCTTTTGATTTACACAATTCATTAAACTTATCAAAACATGATTCCAAGCCATTATCTATGTGGAGGTGTTTTATCTGTTTTCATGTCTGCATCTCGATCATAGTTTTCCAAGCTTTAAACGAAAAAAATGTACACTTTGAACCCTTATAAGTGATACCTCTAAATTATATAAATTTTTAGAGAACCTTTTTTACTTAGAATATATGTAAATTTCGAGCATTTTAATAGCTAATTATGTGTTTTTAGTACATATTGAGAATCTTGGCACAATTAAAGTAATATTATAATTTTTGAGTAATTAGATGTTAATTTCAAATAATTTTACTTTATATTGCTGCATTTTGAAAATTTCATAATTTGTTCTAAAATTACTGCAGCTTGGTATACTGATTTGTTTGATGTTCGAGGCCAGTATGGATGACACATGCAAATGAGCTGAGTATTAATCAGCATGGGACGACAAAGCTAAGACATCGGACTCAAAGAATTCATTCTAACCCAGCTTGGAAGTGAGTTGTTGAAAAGAATAAGTCTGCCTTTCACATTGAATCCCAAACCGTCCATTAAGGGGGGAAAGAAACTCAAATTTGACAATGACTTGGTAGAACAGCCTAGCCAACTTTGGAACAATTAATTAGGGGTCCTTACATGTGTAAAAAATCACAAATTAACCCCAATCAAATCCCATAGATGTCGTCCAACCCATGCCTTAAATCAAGCAAAAATCAAGCTAGAATCATGACATAATCAACCCATCTTTCCATGAAATATGGCCTGCCTGAGAGATTTCCAAAGGATGTTCATATTATTTTTATCAAACTCTCAAGTCTTCCCTCATGTATAAACACCACTCTCATTCACTATTTAACTTATCATTCATTCATTCAACCCATTCACTTCACGCTCCTTTCTCTTCCACACCTAAAGGCTTCCATTTCCCTTCATTTTTCTCATCTCTCTTTGAGAGTTCCTCTAGTAAGCAGTTCTTGATAGAAAAGCTCTCTCGGTCGGCCATGTTGAAGTGTAATTTGCATTGGAGCAACAATGGAAATTGGAGGAAGCCACCACGAATAGTTTTCAGGAGATCACCAAATTCATCTTAGAGTTTCTTTTTCCTTTCTCTTTAAATTGTTTTTAGTTTGTAAACATGTTTGCAAATTATTTGATTGCTTTTCCATTAATGATAATGACTTAAATTGTTTCCGCTAGGATGATTGCAATTTCGTGATTTAGTTTGCTCAAATCATGTTTATGATGTTCTTTGCCTCAATTATTTATGCTTCTAAACAAAATCATTTATGTTGTTCATGCATTAAAATATGTTTAACTGCATTAAAATATGCATTAAAATATGTTTAACTGCATTAAAATTAATTGCTTAATTTGAATCGGATGGTGATTAATGGATACAATATTTGGAAGATGTATGCTTAATTTATATCCAAAGAAGAATAAATTAAAAGTTCGTAATAATTCCAAAATAACACTATTACCTTGCATAACTTTAGATTTATGTGATTAAATTATTTCAAACAAACCCGTCCCTATTACTTCACATAAATTCTAAAGAATCTTTAATTAAATGTTGACATAGAAATATGCACGTTTTTCCAAGTGATAAATATAATATCTTAAAAGAGCATATGATTTTAGATTCCAAATTAATAAATAATCGAGTTGCCATAAAAATTTTCCGGAACATTTGTTAAAGCATGATTGTGAATAAATTAAACCAAGAGTTGAAATTGTTCTAACTTATTCATATTATTGTTGTTAAATCTTGTGAATTGTTGCTAAACATTCATTGCATTTTATTGTATCTCATTTGTATATTAGTTGTTAATTTAATTAGGGACATCCATCATTTTTAAATATTTTATTTTCTTAACCAACTTGTAAATTATTAATTTTACAATTGTTGATTAATAGATACAGTCCTTATAGAGACTGTACAGGCCCATTTTTGCCCGCCCACAAAACAAAAAAAAACAAATTACAACACCCAAACCCAATAACTAAACCTAGCCCAATAAGCCCAAAACCTAAAGCTAAGTCAGAAAACCGAAACCCTAGCTACTCCCTAGCACCGCATGCCTTCTGATTAGCTTCCTTGGTGCCGTACCGCCCCTCATATGCTGCCATCGACGTGCACACCGCCTAAGGCTCGTTGACCCTCAAAAGCACCTGCAAAAGGAGTAAAGAGGACAACAGAGAAAACAACACAAAAGCAAACAGACAACAGCAAAATGGGATTAAAATGTTTATTCGGCTATATAAGCCCGAAAAACCAATGTATTTGGAGGGGGATTTTCGGAATAAAAAAAAAGAAAAAAACTGATTATTGAATTCGAAAAATCAAGAAATACAACAAAAAAAATCAAAAGGTTGATTTCGTTTTATTTTTTATCATTGTTACTGTCGATTAGCTTCTTCTTCTTTTATTATTTTTATTTTGTTATTTTAAATCTTTACAAATGAATTGATAACAAAAAGAAGAAGAGGAAAACTTACCTGAACCCCGGGGCGCGTCGTTGGAGTTTCCTCTCCGTCGTCGGAGCCGAAATCGAAAGCAAAAGGGGGGTTTCTTCTTTTAGGTTTTCGAAACGAAAGGGCTAGCCTTCGAAATGGGGCTTCGAACGAGGATAAAAACCCATCTCCACGCATTGTTGGCCACCAGACATGGTGGTGGTGCGACGATCGGCCAGAGAACCCCTTTAAATCGGGGAAGACGAAAGGGAGAGGAGAGAAGCTTTAACATTTTGTTTTTTTTTTTTTTCTGAGCTTAGATTGAAATGAAATAGAATAACAGGGGTTTTAAAGTTTGAAGAAAACGGTGTCGTCTAGTTCAAAGGGTGACCTGCGCATTTTAAAAGGACATTTGCGCAAATGGTCCCTCTCTTTCGCAGCTTCGTTCGACTAAGCCCTATTTTCTATCTTTTTGTTGTTTTAAATTTGGCCCTCAGGTTTCATTTTGTTCTCGATTTGGTCCCCTTGAAGCACAGCGCATAGAGGCAAGGGAAATTTACCCGTTCGGTCCTCTTTGTTTTACGCGCGTCCCATTTAAGTCCATACCTTTTTTATTTTATTTATTATGATTTCAACCCCTCAATTTTATTCTGATTTCAACTTGGTCCTTGTTCGTTTATTTTTGTAATTAGAGTATTATTAGTACAAACTTCTTCATTAATTATTATTATTATTATTATTATTATTATTATTATTATTATTCTATTATTATTATTATTATTATTATTATTATTTACTATTACTATTATTTTATTACTAGTATCATTATTATTATTTTATTTTTATTATTACTCTTATTTATTTATTTATTTTATTATTATTATTCATTTATTAATATGTTATTATTTTTATTATTAATGTACTATTATTATTATCATTATTTAATCTTCATTCACTTAATTTTCACCATTTATGATTTTTTATATATTATTTTATTCATTATTCATTTATTTATTTGTTATTTTATTTATTTATTTGTCATTTCATTTACTTATTATTTATTCGCTTATTGCTCTTTACTTTTTAATACTTTAAAGCAATTTAATTATTTATCATATTTTTATTTTATTTATTTATTGTTATTATTATTATTATCATTCTATTTGTTTCTATAATTTTATTATTGTTATTCTTATTTCATTATTTATTTGCTCATTCATTTATAAGAATTAGATTTATTCATATATTTGCTTATTTGTTAATATCATTACTTTGCCTAATATTAATCAAACAAATTTTCAAAATAAAGGCAATGTTCGGTATTTGGAAATTCGAAATATCGTGCCCTAACTTACTGGGTTGCGATTTTTCTTGTTGAATCTAAATAATCGAATATCCTCCTCAAGCTTAAATACATGAGTTTTTAGAGTCAAAAGACAAACTCAGTTTCAGGAATTCGAAATGTTATACCCTAACTTACTGGGCGTGACATTTTGCTTCTTCGAAATAGGAGGGTCTTGGCATCCATTCTAATTTATTCCATTTTTCTTTAAGTAAAGGGGATCGTATTTCAAAATCTTTTTAAATTTTCGACATTAAGACACTAATTAATCAATTTGGTACCAATTTTGGGCGTGATGAGGGTGCTAACCCTTCCTCGCACGTAACTCGACTCCCGAACTCGTTTTCTCGAATTTCGTAGACCAAAAACATTATTTTAGTAAACCAAAATGTTTTATTAAAACAAAGGTGATCCGATCACACATAATAAAGATCGGTGGCGACTCCCGTTTTTAATTTTCATCAAAGTCGATTCCCGTTTCCAAAAAATGGTTATGACAGCTTGGCGACTCCACTGGAAATTGTTAGAGAGTCGAGCCAAAAATCGATTAATTTTCTATCTTTTTGTCAAAATTTGAAAATCCGGTTTAAAATTACGGTCACTTCATTGCATGTTATTCTTCACTTTCATGGTTTCCCTAATAATATGCCTATTCTGTGGTTTAAATCTCTTGGTGTATCTTTGCATATTGCATCACATCGATTCGTCAATTTACCCTTTTAAGTGGGAGTGAGAAGCTATGCCTTCGTGAGGTTTTCACCTCCGCATGGGCTAGTGGACCGCTTCCGGGATACATCCGTACCTATGTCTTCGTGAGATTTTCATCTCCGCATGGCCATAGGGAAATGTATCCCCCTAAACTGAACTCGGTCTATATGAACCTATAATGGGTGAGGATCGAGGAATCTGCCGGTTCGGGTACCTCTCTTTAGAACCGAACCCCATATAGTGAGCCCTAAGAGCCTACCCTAGGTAGAATTGTACCAACCGCTAGTAGTCACTCGGATAGGTACTCTATTTTGTTTATTTCTCCTGTGCTAATGTGTTTCTTTTGTTTTCATTGCATTGCATCACATCATCTTAGAAATGAGGTGTTGATTCATATTCGATTGCTAAATAGAAGAGCTTGTCATAAGGAAATGGGTTACTTGATGAAGTGGATTGTAATATGGTCGTCCGAATAGGGTCCAAAGTAAACACAACGAGAGAAAGCTGATAGTCCACAAAAGAATACAAGACTTTGCCCGAGGATTTAAGCCGACAAAGGACTACTCAAGAGCTGTCACGTCTCGACTTTCTTAAAGGAGTTAATAAGCATTGTGGGGATGAGTAAGTAATGGGTCGTAATCCATATCAATCAAAAGGAGCTAGTTAAGGCATCCATTAGAGAATTCACGAGATTCGATCTTAGCACACCCAGATATGAAGAAAATGGTCAATGTCTTCACTTTGAGCATTTACAAACTGGATACTTTCCCTAAAAGCACTGGGGCATGTGGACAAGGCAGTTTCAGACTTGTTCGATAGACTTGACAAGAGGATCACGCCCGTCCTTGTAATTCTGGCCGAAACATTTTTGAATACATACCGAGGAGCAGGTGAAGGAAGATTCATTTGGATGCACAAAACTCTTGTTGGCGTGGTTCTATAGCCGCTTTTAGAGAGTGAAAAGTTTTTTTTTTATCAAGTATTCTCTGAGAACTACTCTCTATTGAAAGAATTAGTTGCCCAAATCCAAGAGGTGACGAATCATTGGCAAACCATAGCAGTTCAAGCTAACGTGCTAATTTTGAAGTGAATTAGAATCAGATTAGGATTAGGAGTTAACCTGGCTTCTATGGAAAGATAAGGCTTCGAGCATTAGGGCATGGTTGTATATGTAATCTATTTTATGTAAAGAAATTTATTTTCTAGAAAAGTTCTTCTAATGGAATTGAATTTAGAATTAACGCCTCTCTTTCTTTGTGCATTCATTCCATGCATTTGCATTGCATTTCATACATTTGCATTACATCATGTCACATGCATTAAAATTTGTAGAAAGACACTAATTAGGTGAAATTATTTCAGTTAACCTAGAAAGCCATGGACCTAACATTGGAGAGAATAGAGAAAATGCAAATACAGATGCAAGAGAAATTGACCAAAATTCAACAAGAGATGCGAGAACAAATGCTAGAATTCCAAAGGAATATGATGGGCCAGTTAACCCAGTTACTAGTCGAAAGACCTGAAAGAAGTGGCCCAGTGGTCAATAGTATGGATGATGATGAAGAAATCGTTTATGCCCCGATAAATATCTCGACTCAACCAGACACGCAGTCGCATGGGGGACCCGTCATTATCGAACCCCAATGTCAGACCAATACCTCGGCCTTGTTGAACTTCCCGATGGGCTCATGTTTTAACCCTGAGGATGATCGTGCCAAAACGATTGTTCAGGCAAAGACAAAGGAAAGGAAAGAACGGGCTTTGAAGGCCCCAAAGAAGAAGGAAAAGGAAGCGGGTAGTACGAGTGAGTATGACAAGGGCCATTCGGAGTCGATTACAGTAGGCCAGCTAAGGATGGTGACTACCAGCCATCAAGGCCCCCTTAGGCATGATTCCAACTCAAAGCCTAACACTGGAAGACCCTAGTTCACTTCTATTCCCATGACATATAGGAGTTATATCAGAACTTATTTGATATGCATGTTGTAGCTCCTTATTACACGAAGCCGATGCAACCTCCATACCAAGAATGGTACGACCCAAATGCCCAATGTGAATACCACGCAGGGGTCACAGGGCATTCGATAGAAAATTGCCTTGCTTTCAGAAAATTGGTGGAAAAATTCATTAACATGGGTATTGTGAAGATAGATGATGCAGAGATATGAACCTGGGAGCATTTGGAACAATGAGACTGCGGAAGAAATTCCTATAGTATTTAGAAGCTTACTTAGAGTAATGTACAAAACGTATTTGTTGCTTTAAGCCTAGAAGCAATAAGATTTCTTTTGTGAAATAGGCTTATGTTCCAAATCTATATTTTCAATGAAAATGCATCTTTGTGTCTCACTTTGAGCAAATATTCTTTTATTCATTTATTTCATTCATGATCATACCACATAAATAATTATCCTTATATTCATTTGTCCTTTGAATATTCTTTTGTACCTACAACAGGTCCCTAGATATCAACAACATGAGCTATGTCACATCGACTCGAGTCTACTTTTGAGCAATATATGTGTCTAGAGGGATCTTAGGACTTTGAAGATGATAGAGATCATAGCTTATCTACCTGATTCGTTAAGAATGGTAGGGCAAGATGAAGAATAGATCTTACCTTACAAAGGGTCAGTGCACATTACGAGCTTAGAAAAGAAAGCCTAGCTCACTACAGAAATAAGGCGATGCATCATTTCAAAGATGTTTTCGCGTGATCATATCAAGAAACGCCTGAACTACTGAGACGTGAGTATGCTGTTAAGGCTAAGAAAATTCTAGAAAACGATCATAAGGGTATTTGAAGATCACATTCACGATAGCCAAGCTAATCATGAGATTCAAATTCTACTGGTCCACCATAGGAAGTGATTGCATAAGTTATGCCGTAAATGCCAAATTTATGAAAACAAGATTCGTGTGTCTCATTTAGTTCTTCATAGACCTTATCTGTGTGGGGCATAGAGTTTATAAGGACGATCTCATCGAAGCTTTTAGCAAACATTAATTCGCTAAGAGGGTGGAAGTAGCTTCGTAGGCCAATATTGCAAAGTCAATGGTCATTAGAACAAAGAAAGAAAGAATGCCGACAACAAAAAAATGTCAAAAGATCACATTTAACCCCACAATGTCAAAAGTTTGCGGCTGTTCAAAGATCAAGTGCCACATCATAGTGCCAAAAAAAAGGGGGCAACAAAATAAGGATCGTTAGGAAGATGACCTAGACTTGTAAAGATTGGCATATAGAAGTTACGTTTACCCTTTATGCTCATTAAACGTCGACCAGGACCTCTACTGGGGCAACGCCTTTCTCATTAGGTTTTGCCCATTGAAGTCAAAATTCTCTCTTCCTGGGCATGGACTGAGCCGAAATTGGATGAAGCAGAGTAGATCCAATCTCGATCTGATCGGTTGTACCTAATTGAAGAAATAGGCTAAGGGCTATCCTCACAGTCAAATGTACCAAAAGAAAATGATACCGGCCTATAACAAGAAGGTTCGCTCTAAAGAATTCCATGAAGGAGACCTAGTTTTGGAAAAGATCTTTTTCATACAAAAGGGACTTCTAAAGAAAGTGGATGCCAAGCTGGGAAAGACCTTATGTGATAAAGAATGCCTTCTCTAGAAAGGTGTTGATTTTGAATAAGGGGGATAACCAGGACTTGCCTAATCCTATAAGTTCAAATCAAGAAATATTTCAAAAAGAAGAAGAAGAAGAAAAGAAAAGAAGATAAAAAAGAAAAGAAAAGAAAAGAAAGAAAAAGGAAAAAGGAGAGGCCAAGGCGAAAACCCACAAAAGGGCGCTTTGAAACCAAAAGGGACTTGAGTTGAAAACCCGAAAAGGGCGGCTCAATTTTTGATCGAAAGTGGGGCATGCAGTGGTCTTGCTATGCTTGAATTAACAAGAAGGAGAGATGTTACGTATTGGGGGCATCAACAGAGTACTCTAGATCCCCTCAGCACATATTAAGCTCAAAATGGTCCCAAGGGGTTCGTATAGAGAAGCTCAGGCTGCGATATCTGGGGCACCTAGTTTCCATTTTACCCATTTTTAGTTTGCTATCTTTGATTACCTTATTCTTTTCAAAATACACTCTTAATAAACTTTCTTCTTCATTACATTTTCTAGCTTTGATTAACTTATTTATTTCGAGCTATGCTCCCAATAAATTTTCGTTTCGTCCATCATTATGATCTTTTTCAAGCATTTTGCATTGAAATAACGATTAGTGGACTAATAATACTTTCATAAAAGGAGTTTCGCATATTACTCTGGAAGCTTCTTAATAATATAGGGACCTGAAAATAGACGATTGTTTAGAACTCACCAACTTTAAATTTTGGAAATATTAGAGAAAGATGATCATCTCTTTGGACCTTTTATTGGTTGAACAAAAAGACAAGACCTTTCACCGGTGATACAACCTTGACAAATAACGAGCAATGTCAACCCAACTGTACAAAGGGATCATTCTTGAGAAAAGAAAAATGATACTATGCATTCATGCACATATCAGGCACACACATTTGGTCATGACACCCAAGGAATAGAAGGTGTAGTAGACCAAATTGACCGAAGAAGTTACAAATTCTATACCCCTGAGTCGTAGTGGGATGGATTGAAGATGATACGATTCTATACCCTTGACCTTGAAGTTACATTGGGACAAGTTATTCGAGCCAAATATGATTGTTTCTTTGAGTTTTTGGCAAAGGTACCAGCAAGAGCAAGATAGCAGCATAATACGTCAGTAATAAGACTCTAATGAACGACGAACAGTGACAACCCTAAGCATTAAAAAGAGATCATTTCATTTTACATTCATACCTCATTATTAGGAACGTTTCGATCAGCGCATCCTGATCCTTATACATTTTCAACAAAAAATCATTATCATGACATTCTGCATTCATGCAAATGTCCTCCATAATATCATTTAGTTAGGAGCATTCTATTTATTACGATCATTGCATCTTAATCATTGTGAAAAAAATCATCATCCTCATGACATTCTGTATTCATGTAAATGTCATCCATAACACATGTATTTGGGAGCATTTGAGTCATTCCGATAATAGCATCCTCATCATTTGCATAAGCATAAGCACATACGACTAATTCTACAGGACGGGTTCCCTAGAGAACGATGTAGCAATATCAAAGATTTCAGATATTGTCCCCTAGTGGGGCGGATCGAGGATTGAAGTCTTCCTGAGATCGAAGTTAGCAGGTCTGGCATTCCTAAAGTGCAGGAGCAGATCGAAGATAGCAGGTCTGGCATTCTTGAAGTGCAAGAGCAGATCGAAGTTAGCAGGTCTAGCATTCCTGAAGTGCAGAAGCAGATCGAAGTTAATAGGTCTAGCATTCCTGAAGTGCAGGAGCAGATCGAAGTTTGCAGGTCTGGCATTCCTAAAGTGCAAGAGCAGATCGAAGGCAAATCTTGGCTTCCCTAACCAGTAGGGAATGTGATTTAAGCCACAGTCCTATTGCCCTGACCAGCAGTGGAATTGTAACAGCCCAAATGCGACCCTAATTAGAACGGTGGTTTTGAAACCACGAATCTGAATTAGAAAAATATTTTATTTATTTATTTGATGCCTATGTTAAGTGTTTGTGCATGAGTAAAAATATCGTAGGATAACTTAATTGTTTTGATGTTAAATTAAATAAAAGGACCAATTGGTTAAAGTGGGAAAAGTAGAGTGCATGAAATTTGGATGGCCAATTGAAATGCTTTACTCAAATAGGGACTTGCATGTCAAATTTCCACAATTGTTTATAGTGGACGGCAATGATGATGGGGGAGGATTTTTAATTATTTTTTATGTTAAATGTCATTTTTTTATATTATAATATGTATTTTATGGAATAATATAATAAACATATGAAAAATTCATTTTTCTCTCTCTTGCCTTCATCTTCTTCACCGATTCTCCTTAAAGAAAAAGAAGAAATTTCTCCTTCATCATCCGGCCATTGCATGTTGATGTAAGGTGAGTAATTGAGTTTTAATTTAGTAGATTCTTACATAATTGAGCTGGTCACTTTGAACATGACCGAAACTATGTTAAAATTTTTGGAATTTAACATGCTTAGATTCGGCCATGGGGGAGTATTTGTGATTTGTAGTGTTGACGGATATAAGATGATTTGAGATAGAAATCTATATGAAATGGAGTATAGTGATTTAAGTTTGTATGAATGCTATGGAAGTCATTTTTTTTATTGGAGCATAAAGATGCTCTTTACTCTTGACCGAATGTTGAAGTGAGCTTGTATGAGGTTTAGTTTAACCAAATTGTTTGGTTGTGTATATATGTTGAAAAATGGGTGCATTTTTAATATCATAATCGGCCATGGGTGAATGTTTATATCTTGGAAGTGATTGTTGATAGAATATTAAAGATAGGTGATAAATAGAAATGTTTTTGAATTAGAGAGTTTGGTTAAATTAAATATTAGGAGTTTAATTGCATAAATTAATTTGTTAAGGGTACAAATGCCATAATAAATAATTCATATAGACTTGAATGGGACTAGTGGAAATTCGGTTCTTAAGGAATTAATCTGAAATTCTTGTAATTCGGATGTTATATGCTAAGGGACTTAATTCGTGAGAAAAACTAAACTAGAGGGGTGAAGGTGTAAATTAGAAATTTCATGTTAAGAGTTATTTTAATGCATAAGAGGATTAATTTATTTTGAGGAGTATCCGCCATTACCTTAAAATGTGTATGAATTTTATATATTTGAGTGAATAATACAATGATGTGTTTTGAATTAATATGAATGAAAAATTATTGAATAAACTCTCTTCGAACTTTATTTAGATCAAGGAAGAAAGATTTGGAAAAGGAACGGGGAAAAGCTAAACTAAACGAGTAGCTAGGAAACCCTGAATTGTCGTTCTTCGAGGTAAGATTTCAAGCGAATGAATTAATTGAAGCAATTCTTTATACATTGATAATGTTGGAAGGGTATCGGATTATTGAGCTAATATTGCCGAATGAGTTATTGAGATTATTTAACCGTTTATATTTTGCAAGGTAAGTTAAGACAGTTGATTTAGTAGTGTGAATTTTGTACCACCTTAAATTGAATGCAAAGGTCATATATATATATATATATATATATATATAAATATAATACTAAGTGGCGGTAAGGAATGTATTCGAAGTAAAGATATAGTATGAGGTAATGTGCTAGATAATTTAGTTATGTTGAACATGAGAATATAATTATTTTCATGAATTAATGCATGGGCGATTATATGCTTGTATGAATGTTACTTTGATTATATGAATGATTTGGTAATTTTTGTATGAATTACGAGTTTACTAAATGTACTATGGGTACGAAACTATGATTGAGCACTAAGTGGCAAGTTAACAAGTAACAGCTCTATGTGAACGGTACGTTACGGGATTTTAAGTAACGGCTCTATGTGAGCGATACGTTACGGAATTATTGAGTAACGGCTCTGTGGGAGCGATACGTTACGAGATGATTGAGTAACGGCTCTGTGTGAGCGATATGTTACGAGATCCTAGAGTAACGGCTCTATGTGAGCGATACGTTACATAGTGATTTTAACGAAGGTACTAATCGTGTGAAACACTGTTAAGCTTACTTATCAATGTGTAGGTACATGGCTCGTTTTAAAAGACTATGTTATAAATGCAAATTGGTATATAGTATTGTTGGGAAATAACATCCTAAAATTATGTATGAATGACTAAGTTTCGAATGGTATGTATATTTATAGAGGTACGTTTAGTCATACAATATCCATGAATCGGTTCTTGATACCTTGATTGTTCGGCCATGTTGTTGTTGTTGTATATGAAAAGCTTATTGAAATTATTTAGTAGAACAAATGTACTTAGTTTATCAAGCTGAAATCTTACTAAGCTGTGAAGCTTACTTTCTCTCCGTTGTTTCTTGGAATTATAGATCACCTTTGGAAGGTTCAACCTAAGCTCGTGGATCAATTCGGAAGCTCATCACATTATCATCTATCTTGGTACCCCTTATCGATAGATTAATCTTTGATGATTATGGCATTTATAAGCTATTTTGTTTTCTTAGGATTTGTATAAGATGAACCTTTAATGGATGTATGCCATGCGAAAATGGCTAAATTGTGGTACTTTGATCTTGTGTATGTTCGGTCATGAGGTTAATCCTTTATGAAAGTGTAATTGTTCATGTGTTTATGCTTGATGTATGATAAGGTAGCCTGAATGACCCTTTTTGGTTGAAGTTTTATTGTGCAAAGCCAAACATGATGATTGTGTATTTTAGTAGCTAACGTTTCATGTTACTCATATATGTGTGTAATGAGTTCGGTTTATATATATAGGGTTGTTTACAAAATAGGTTTGGTTTTGATAACGTGACCTTGCCAATGGATTATGATGTGATCAATTAAATGTTTGGATGCTTTTGACAATAGAAAAAGGGATCTTGAAATTGGTACAAGTACAATCGTTTTTGAGTGTTAGATAACTTGTTAAAAAGAGAGTAAAGCTTGTACATATTTAGCTAAGGTAATGAAATTGACCTAATGAATAGTAAATGGGTTTTATTGAAAGATGTTTATGGTTTAAAAGTAGTTGAGTTATATGCATGGATTGAAGAATGATGTGCATGGTATATGTAACTGCATCTCTTTTTTTTGGGGGGGTAGTTTTGTCTACATTCGAATAGTAGATGTATCATATTAAGATTTGGTTTTAATATATATATTGAGATGTGAAATTTCCCTTCTATTTCAAAGTAGTCTAAAGAAGTTTGATCAATATGCAATATTATTCGATTATGGATTGGGTTTAGTTTAGTAACACCCCTTAACTATGATCCGGCGACGGATACAGGTTAGGGGTGTTACATTTTATTGGTATCAGAGCTACGGTTTAGTCGGTTCTTAAACTAACGTAGCGCGTAAAGGTCTAGCTGTACATGCCATATTATATGATAAGATATGTGATGACTTCTGATAGATAAATGTATTTGTTTCTTCCATATAGTAATGGATCCGGATCTCGAGCAAACATTAGCTGATGATGTCGAGAGTGTGGCACCTGTTCCCGCGCAAGGGATCGCACCAGAAGAATCTCGACCTGCTGCGAGTGGCCCAGATGAGAGGGTAAAGTAGGCCTTCCATAATATGATGAACGATTGGTTCAATGATTACTTATGAACCACTCCGGCTGTTCATCTACCTCAAGATCCGAATGTACCCCCAGTAACACCTGGGATACCTCCAGTTGCTAATCTTGACAGAGTGACTAAACCTCCAATTGACTGTATTAGGAAACACGAAGCTCAAAAATTTAGAGTCGAGGATGATGACGATGCTGAGAGAGCTGAATTTTGGCTCGATAGCACCATTTGTGTATTCGATTTAACCGCTCGCACTTCGGCGAATGTTTGAAGTGTGTTATATCCTTGTTACGGGATTCTGCCTACTACTGGTGGAATACGCTCGTGTCAGTTGTCTCGAAAGAAAGGGTTACGTGGGACTTCTTTCAAATAGAATTTCGTAATAAATATATAAGCCAGCGCTTTATTGACTCTAAGCGCAAAGAATTCCTCGAGCTCAAACAGGGCCACATGATTGTACCTGAATATGAGCGTAAATTTGTGCGACTTAGTTGCTATGCTCGCGAGTACGTTTCGTTAGAAGCTTCTATGTGTCGGAGATTCGAAGATGGTTTAAACGAGGATATAAAGCTTTTGGTTGGTATTCTGAGAATTAATGAGTTCGTTGTGCTGGTTGAACGAGCTTGTAAAGCTGAAGAACTGAGAAAGAAAAAACAAAAAGTCGAGTTTGAATCTAAAGACACTCGGAAGAGGTCCACAAGCAAATTTTCACAGATGTCTATGAAGAAGTTTAAGAATGACAATGGTCGATCCAAACCTAATACCGGGATTTCTATTCGAGAACGACCCCCAGCAAATTTTGAGCTACATCAGTTGCTAGTGTGGGCAATGTTCGATCGAGCAAACCGAAATGCCAACAGTGTGGCAGGCGACACTTTGGAGAGTGTTGGGGTAAAGCTATTTCTCGCACTTGTTATAAGTGTGGCTCGCATGATTATTTCATTCGGGATTGCCCGGAGACTACAGAAAAGGGTATTGCTCAGAGTGCAAGGCCTAGCGGCACTACAGCTAGAGGTAGACCGTCTCAGATTAGAGGAGGTAGGAGTGGCGCACAGAGGGGGACTACAGATGCGGTTATTCGATCTGATGCTCGTGTCCCGACCAGAGCTTATGCCATCCGTGCTAGAGAGGAGGTCTCGCCACCAGATGTTATTACTAGTATTTTCACTCTCTTTGATACTAGTGTAACTACTTTAATTGATCCCGGCTCAACTCATTCATATGTGTGCGAAACCTTGGTGTCCACTAAGACTCTACCTATTGAGTCTACTGAGTTTGTGATTCGGGTTTCAAACCCTCTGGGTCGATGTGTATTGGTTGATAAAGTGTGCAGGAGTTGTCCTTTGATGATTCAAGACATGAGTTTTTCGGCCGATCTGATTCTATTACCTTTCGACGAGTTTGACATTATTCTTGGTATGGATTGGTTGACCGTCCGTGATGCGGTAGTGAATTGTCGATGAAAAACTATCGAGTTGAGACATCTAAATAATGAGATAGTACGATTAGAGTTTGAGGACTTGAATGGGCTACCAGCAGCAATATCCTCAATGTTGGCTCGACAGTATTTGAGAAAGGGGTGTGAAGCTTACTTTGCTTATGTGATTGATAGTAGAGTGGCCGAAAAAAAGATTGAATCAGTACTAGTAGTATGTGAGTACTCAGATGTGTTCCCAGAGGAATTGTCGGATTGTCGTCTGCTCGAGAAGTAGAGTTTGGTATTCAGTTAGTACCAGGAACGACTCCTATCTCGATAACTCCGTATAGAATGGCACCAACCGAATTGAAGGAGTTAAAAGCGCAGTTGCAAGAATTGACAAACAGAGGTTTTGCCAGATCGAGTTTTTCTTCTTGGAGTGCGCCCGTTTTATTTGTGAGAAAGAAAGATGGAACCTTGAGAATGTGTGTTGATTATCGGCAGCTTAATAAGGTAACCGTGAAGAACAAATACCCGCTGCCTCGTATCGATTATTTGTTCGATCAGCTTAAGGGAGCCTCGGTGTTCTCAAGATCGATCCGAGGTCCGGATATTATCGCCATGGGTTAGAGAATAGGACATACCAAAGACGGCTTTTGAATGAGATATGGTCACTATGAGTTTTTGGTGATGCCGCTTTGGGCTTACTAATGCCCTACCGTATTCATGGATTTAATGAATAGGTGTTCGCACCTATTTGGATCGGTTTTGGTTGTATTCATTAATGATATACTTGGTCTCTCGAGATGAAACCGAGCATGCCGAGCATTTGAGGTTAGTGCTACAAATTTTGCGTGAAAAATAATTATACGCGAAATTTAGCAAGTATGAGTTTTGGTTGAACGGGTTAGCTTCCAGGGCACGTTATTTCAAAGATCGTATTCAAAGTTGACTCGAATAAAGTTTTGGCGATACTCGATTGGAAACCCCAAGGAACATTTCTGAGATTCATAGTTTTCTAGGACTCGCCAGATACTATAGACGCTTTGTGAAAGGGTTTTCTATGATAGCAGCTCCGATGACCAAATTATTGCAGAAAGATGTAAAATTTGAGTGGACAGAATGGTGTCAGAAGAGTTTCAATTAGATAAAAATTTTGTTAACGGAAGCTCCTATACTTGTTCAGCCAGAATCGGGTAAAGAGTTTGTTGTTTATAGTGATGCATCTCTAAATGGCTTGGGTTGTGTATTGATGTAGGAAGGTAAGGTTATAGCTTACGCATCAAGACAGTTGAAACCGCACGAGAAGAATTATCCAACACATGACCTTGAATTGGCTGTTATAGTATATGATTTGAAGATATGGCGACACTATCTTTTTGGTATGAAATGCCATGTCTATTCGGATCACAAAATTCTAAAGTATTTAATGACTCAGAAGGATCTGAATTTGAGACAACGACGATGGTTGGAGCTGTTGAAAGACTATGAGCTTGTGATTGATTATCACCGGGAAAGGCTAATGTAGTTGCTGATGCACTTAGTCGAAAATTGTTATATGTTCTACGTGCAATGAATGCGAATCTAGCCATGACCGATGATTTTTTACTCATTGCTGAATTAAAGGTGAAACCATTGTTTGTTCAACAAATTCGAGAAGCTCAGGAGATTGATGATGACTTAAGAGCAAAAAGGAGCCTATGTGATGCAGATGCAGATTCCGAATTTCAAATAGATGACGAAGGGTGTCTACGGTTTAAGAATCGGATATGTGTGCCTAAGAAATCTGAATTGATTCGAATGATTTGTGAGGAAGCTCATAATAGTAAATTGTCGATCCATCCGGGCAGCACAAAAATGTATAACGACTTGAAACAGCATTACTGGTGGCATGGTATGAAAAGAGACATCTCAGACTATGTGACAAGGTGTTTAGTATGTCAACAAGTGAAAGCTGAGCATCAGGTGCCGTCACGACTACTTCAATCGATTTTGATACCTGAGTGGAAGTGGGATCGAATCACGATGGATTTTGTATCGGGTTTGCCACTGACACCGAGTAAGAAAGATTCAATCTGGGTTATTTTGGATAGATTGACAAAATCGGCTCATTTTATTTCGGTACGTACTAATTTTTCATTTGATAAGCTAGCTGAGCTGTACATATCGCAGATAGTACGGTTACATGGAGTACCTATTTCTATTGTGTCGGATAGAGACCCGAGATTCACATCGCGATTTTGGAAAAAGTTACAAGATGCCTTGGGAACTAAGTTACACTTCAGTACAGCTTTTCATCCTCAATCGGATGGTCAATCCGAGCGTGTTATCCAAATACTCGAGGATACGTGGGAGCGATACTTACCTTTGATCGAATTCGCTTATAATAATAGCTTTCAATCTAGTATCAAAATGGCTCCCTACGAGGCTTTATATGGTCGTAAATGCCGTACACCATTGTTCTGGACCGAGCTCAATGAAAACAAGATATACGGGGTTGATTTGGTCAAAAGGCTGAGCAGAAAGTGGTCGTAATCCGCGACAGTTTGAAAGCAGCCTCGAATCGTCAAAAATCTTACGCAGACTTGAAACGTAAGGACATTGAGTTTCAGATTGGCGATAGGGTGTTTTTGAAAGTTTCACCGTGGAAAAAAATAATTAGATTTGGCCGTAAAGAAAAGTTGTGTCCGAGATTTATTGGGCCGTATAAAGTTATTGAGCGTATTGGGCCAGTGGCTATAGATTGAAGTTACCCTCTGAACTAGACAGTGGATGTGTTCCATGTATCTATGCTTCTGCGATATAGATCCAACCCTTCTCACGTGATTAGTCCAATAGAAATCGAGATTCAGTCTGATTTGACTTATGAAGAGGAACCGATTCGCATATTAGCTCGTGAAGTGAAAGAGTTGCGGAATAAGAAAATAGAGCTAGTTAAAGTGCTATGGCTTAAACACGGGGTGGAGGAAGCAACCTGGAAGACCGAAGAATCTATGAAAGAACTCTATCCACACTTATTCATCGGTAAGATTTTCAGGGACGAAATTTTTTTTTTAGGAGGGGGGAGTTGTAACAGCCCGAATACGACCTTAACTGGAACGGTGGTTTCAGAACCACGAATCCTAATTAGAAAAATATTTTATTTATTTATTTGATGTCTATGTTAAGTGTTTGTGCATGAGTAAAAATATCGTAGGATAATTTAATTGTTTTGATGTTAAATTAAATAAAAGGACCAATTGGTTAAAGTGGGAAAAGTAGAGTGCATGAAATTAGGATGGCCAATTGAAATGCTTTACTCAAATAGGGACTTGCATGTCAAATTTCCACAATTGTTTATAGTGGACTAAGAATGATGATGGGGAGGCTTTTTAATTATTTTTATGTTAAATGTCATTTCTTATATTATAATATGTATTTTATGGGAATAATATAATAAACATATGAAAAATTCATTTTTCTCTCTCTTGCCTTCATCTTCTTCACCGGTTCTCCTTAAAGAAAAAGAAGAAATTTCTCCTTCATCATCCGGCCATTGCATGTTGATGTAAGGTGAGTAATTGAGTTTTAATTTAGTAGATTCTTACATAATTGAGCTGGTCACTTTGAACATGACCGAAACTATGTTAAAATTTTGGAATTTAACATGCTTAGATTCTACCATGGGGGAGTATTTGTGATTTGTAGTGTTGAAGAATATAAGATGATTTGAGATAGAAATTAGATGAAATGGAGTATAGTGATTTAAGTTTGTATGAATGCTATGGAAGTCATTTTTTTTATTGGAGCATAAAGATGCTCTTTACTCTTGATCGAATGTTGAAGTGAGCTTGTATGAGGTTTAGTTTAACCAAATTGTTTGGTTGTGTATATATGTTGAAAAACGGGTGCATTTTTAATATCATAATCGGCCATGGGTGAATGTTTATATCTTGGAAGTGATTGTTGATAGAATATTAAAGATAGGTGATAAATAGAAATGTTTTTGAATTAGAGAGTTTGGTTAAATTAAATATTAGGAGTTTAATTGCATAAATTAATTTGTTAAGGGTACAAATGCCATAATAAATAATTCATATAGACTTGAATGGGACTAGTGGAAATTCGGTTCTTAAGGAATTAATCTAAAATTCTTGTAATTCGGATGTTATATGCTAAGGGACTTAATTCGTGAGAAAAACTGAACTAGAGGGGTGAAGGTGTAAATTAGAAATTTCATGTTAAGAGTTATTTTAGTGCATAAGAGGATTAATTTATTTTGAGGAGTATTCGGCATTACCTTAAAATGTGTATGAATTTTATGTATTTGAGTGAATAATACAATGATGTGTTTTGAGTTGAGATGAATGAAAAATTATTGTATAAACTCTCTTCGAACTTTATTTAGATCAAGGGAAGAAAGATTTGGAAAAGGAACAGGGAAAAGCTAAACTAAACGAGTAGCCGGGAAACCCTGAATTGTCCTTCTTCGAGGTAAGATTTCAAGCGAATGAATTAATTGAGACAATTCTTTATACATTGATAATGTTGGAAGGGTATCGGATTATTGAGCTAATATTGCCAAATGAGTTATCGAGATTATTTAACCGTTTATATTTTGTAAGGTAAATTAAGACAGTTGATTTAGTAGTGTGAATTTTGTACCACTTAAATTGAATGCAAAGGTCATAAATATATATATAAATATAATACTAAGTGACGGTAAGGAATGTATTCTAAGTAAAGATATAGTATGGAGGTAATGTGCTAGATATTTTAGTTATGTTGAACATGAGAATATAATTATTTTCATGAATTAATGCATGGGCGATTATATGCTTGGATGAATGTTAGTTTGATTATATGAATGATTTGGTAATTTTTGTATGAATTACGAGTTTACTAAATGTACTATGGGTACGAAACTATGATTGAGCACTAAGTGGCAAGTTAATAAGTAACGGCTCTGTGTGAGCAGTACGTTACGGGATTTTAAGTAACGGCTCTATGTGAGCGATACGTTACGGGATTATTGAGTAACGGCTCTGTGTGAGTGATACGTTACGAGATCATTGAGTAACGGCTCTGTGTGAGCGATACGTTACGAGATCCTAGAGTAACGGCTCTATGTGAGCGATACGTTACATAGTGATTTTAACGAAGGTACTAATCATGCGAAACACTGTTAAGCTTACTTATCAATGTGCAGGTACATGGCTCGTTTTAAAAGACTATGTTATAAATGCAAATTGGTATATAGTATTGTTAGGAAATAACATCCTAGAATTATGTATGAATGACTAAGTTTTGAATAGTATGTATATTTATAGAGGTACGTTTAGTCATACAATATCCATGAATAGGTTCTTGATACCTTGATTGTTCGGCCATGTTGTTGTTGTATATGAAATGCTTATTGAAATTATTTAGTAGAACAAATGTACTTAGTTTATCAAGCTGAAATCTTACTAAGCTGTGAAGCTTACTTTCTCTCCGTTGTTTCTTGGAATTATAGATCACCTTTGAAAGGTTCAACCTAAGCTCATGGATCAATTCAGAAGCTCATCACATTATCATCTATCTTGGTACCCTTTATCGATAGATTAATCTTTGATGATTATGGCATGTATAAGCTATTTTGTTTTCTTAGGATTTGTATAAGATGAACCTTTAATGGATGTATGCCATGCGAAAATGGCTAAATTGTGGTACTTTGATCTTGTGTATGTTCGGTCATGAGGTTAATCCTTTTATGAAAGTGTAATTGTTCATGTGTTTATGCTTGATGTATGATAAGGTAGCCCGAATGACCCTTTTGGTTGAAGTTTTATTGTGCAAAGTCAACATGATGATTGTGTATTTTAGTAACTAACGCTTCATGTTACTTGTATATGTGTGTAATGAGTTCGCTTTATATATATAGGGTTGTTTACAAAATAGGTTTGGTTTTGATAACGTGACCTTGCCAATGGATAATGATGTGATCAATTAAATGTTTGGATGCTTTTGACAATGGAAAAAGGGATCTTGAAATTGGTACAAGTACAATCGTTTTTTAGTGTTAGATAACTTGTTAAAAAGAGAGTAAAGCTTGTACATATTTAGCTAAGGTAATAAAAATGACCTAATGAATAGTAAATGGGTTTTATTGAAAGATGTTTATGGTTTAAAAGTAGTTGAGTTATATGCATGGATTGAAGAATGATGTGCACGGTATATGTAACTTTATTTCTTTTTTTTTGGGTAGTTTTGTCTACATTCGAATAGTAGATGTATCATTATTAAGATTCGGTTTTAATATATATATTGAGATGTGAAATTTCCCTTCTATTTCAAAGTAGTCTAAAGAAGTTTGATCAATATGCAATATTATTCGATTATGGATTGGGTTTAGTTTAGTAATACCCCTTAACTATGATCCGGCGACGGATACAGGTTAGGGGTGTTACAGGAATAGGTTGAAGATTGTAGATCTTGTCGCCCTAAACAGTAGCGGGGCAAGATCGAAGGCAAATCTTGGCTCCCTAACCAATAGGGAACATGATTTAAGTCCTAATCCTATTGCCCTGACAAGCAGTGGAATAGGTTGAAGATTGTAGATCTTGTCGCCCTAAACAGTAGCGGGGCAAGATCGAAGGCAAATCTTGGCTCTCTAACTAGTAGGGAACATGATTTAAGCCCCAATCCTATTGCCCTGACCAGCAGTGGAATAGGTTGAAGATTGTAGATCTTGTCGCCCTAAACAGGAGTCGGTGCAAGATCGAAGGCAAATCTTGGCTCCCTAACTAGTAGGGATCATGATTTAAGCCCTAGTTCTATTGCCCTGACCAGCAGTGGAATAGGTAGAAAATTGTAGATCTTGTCGCCCCAACCAGTAGTGGAGCAAGGTCGAAGGTGAATCTTGTCTCCCTAAACAGTAGGGAACACGATTTAAGCCATGATCCTATATCCCTGACCAGCAGAGGAATAGGTCAAAAATGATAGGCTGACCAACAGTGGGATAGGCTGAAGATTTCAAACCATATCTCCTGAAGATGCAGTAGAGCAATTCAAAATCTCATCCCCTCGAAGTTACAGCAGGAGCAAATTGAAGCTATAAGTCCTATCCCGCTGAAGTAACGGTGGAGTGGATTGAAGCGACAAGATGTGGTGGATCGGAATGAGGCTACTTGAAGAGGAAGGAAAAGAGCATCGAGGCTCAATAAAACCGCAAAATTGGCCCTTTTTGAAGTCTTTGCTCCATTCTCGTTACACGACAATGAGCAAAGAGGGGCAGCTGTACAGGCCCATTTTTGCCCGGCCCACAAAAAAAAACAAATTACAACACCCAAACCCAATAACTAAACCAAGCCCAATAAGCCCAAAACATAAAGCTAAGTCAGAAAACCGAAACCCTAGCTACTCCCTAGCGCCGCATGCCTTCTGATCAGCTTCCTTGGTGCCGTACCGCCCCCCATATGCTACCATCGACGTGCACACCGCCCAAGGCTCATTGTAACATCCTGAATAGGGCCTATGCATTTCCAGATCAATTGTATGAAATGACAGGTTTCAAGTACTATGAATAAATTCTTAATACTTTTGGAAACCTAGAAATGCATGAAAAAGGAAATGAAAATGAAAATGGAAATGAAAATGGAGACGGAAATGAAAATGGAAATGGAAATGGAAATGGACATTTTTGGAAACTTAGACATTTTGGAAACCTAAACATTTTGGAAACCTGAACATTTTGGAAACCTGAAGATGTAAGGAAAATGGCAAGTTACAGAGCCGCGCAAAAATTTTAGGAAACTTAGAAATAAGGCCGGAATGACAAATTTTAAAGCCCAAAATAGGAAATAAGGGCAAGAGGGCCTTAAAAGAAAAAGTTGGTGAATTTTGACACACAATCGGGCTTGGAAAAGTGGCTGAAGGTGTCACTTAAGGTTTATGGAAATGGCCTGAGTTCGAGTCACTTGGAAAGAAAATATTGAAGGTTTAATTTTGCTTCCCAAGGCTAGGGGTGGACGGCACTTAATTGCTAAAAAGGGAAGAGTTTTATTTTTATTAAAACTTGTCAAATTAAAGTGATAAATAAAAGATTTTCTCTACTAAGATAAATGAGGAATTAAAGGATGGATTAAAGACTTTTAATTTAATTAGGTGATAATTAATGGAGATTAAATTATCACTTGGGAGAGTAGTGGCCAAGTTTTGGACTCTTGGTCTAGCAATTTCAGTTAAAAGAGGAAAATTGAGACTTCTCTCTCTTTCCCCCCCCTCTGCCGAATTTTCCTAAGCAAGAAACCATCCTCTCTTTTGTCATTGCTAAGTCAAAACCTTTCTTTTGATCTCCGTTAAATCTTCAAAGCGGGATCTCAGTAACTCAAGTCAAGGAAACAATTGTTTAAAGGCATCAAGGTAAGGTTAAGCCATTCAATTCCCTCTCTTTTCTAGTTGCCGAAAGTAAAAGGCCTAATCCCCATTTTTTTGATCATGGCCGAATATGCAAGGGATCTCAGGTTTCCACAATCGTTGAATCTAAAGATCAAGGATCTAGGTAAGAACAATTGATTCTTGTTCCTTTAAATTGTTTAATCAAGATTTAGGGAAATAACCTCTCTTATGTCTTTTGGCCGAATGTCAAAGGAGGAGTTTTGGGATTTCAGATTCGAGGAATTTAAGGTAAGATACATTCTACCAAAGGCCAATTACAACTTATTAAAGTGAGATCGAGATCCAACCTATGAATTTTAAGAATTTCGACAGATATTCAAGACAAAAGGAACTTTCGGATTTGGAATCTATAAGGTAAGCCTCTAAAATATTCGCCAATGGTTGTGAGATTATCTAGATCAATTCCTTAATTTTGAAAAGTCAAAACTAACCCATATTGAAATACAAGGTTGGCTTAATATCGTGTAGAGGAAAAACCAAACTTTCGGTTTTGTATAAACACCAAATCGGCAAAGGTGAGTCTTTTACAAATCCTACTAGGATTTGGTTTTGTTTAAGCCAAATAGGTTTGTTAATATGTTTTAATAATTGGTCAATATAGGAGATAAAGATCTAGATCGGTAGATCGTTCTTCTGGATTTCAAGGAATCTATTAAGCCAATCGATGTGTACCCTTACTACCCTTCGATATTTTATGGCTAAATATTTTAATATATGATTATGAATAAGAATGTGAATGTGGCTATGTACCACAAATGTGGCAAAAGTACCTGTGCACGCTTCCTACTTGATAGGATTGTGAAATATGTTATTTAATAACATGCGAATATATGTATATGAACATGAAATTAAGTTATGCACAATATATATATTTTGGGGCATTCGGATTTATGTGAAAGGGGAGAATAGGTGCCGACTTCGTCTCACCAACGAAGGTGTTGACTTCGCCTCACCAACGAAAAATGTTGACTACTATCACATTATGAAATTTTGGTAACTTTACAATATAGTGTCTAATGACACAACGCTTAAATTTGACTATAGTGTCTAAAGACACAACGTGGTGTGTAGCGGATGGAGGGTTGACTTATTAGTCCCCACGGTGTGAATGGCGTCTTGGTGGTGTGTAGCGGATGGACCATTAGGATTGGGTTTGGGTTGCATCATAATTTCATTATTATATGGACTTGATGATTTGAACATGAATGCCCGATTTATTGAATGATAGTATTGTGTGCACATTGAGTCTGCTTGACTCACCCCATTGTGGGAATTATTTTTCGTGTGATGAGCAAAGTGATTTTGACCGGGCTGTGGACCATGAGGTGGCCATGCTACATGCGAAAATTTCATTTAGTTTGGACTTAATTTTATTTTTAGTTACGCTTGTTCTATTTTGGGTTTTACTTGATGTAATAAGGCCTTAAGGCCCAAAGGATTATACTTTTGTTTGTTTACCGTTAAGTTTCATGCTAAGAACTATATTGGATGTATTTAATTAAATGGGCTTACAAGATCAAATAAATGGGTTTCCAACCTAAGCCCAACTCAAAATCATAGTTTTTCTAAAATTTACAATTTTCTAAGTATCGAAAATGTTTTGAAATCGGTTTACTATTAGGAACATACCGATCCGGTTTAGGCTCGTGGGTCGGTGTGGGTGTTTCAGCTTGGTATCGAGCCCGCTTTTAAACTTCTACACGTGGGCTAAGGCCCAAAACGCTTTCAAAGCGAGCCAAATGATTATCTTTAAAAAATAAGGTGTTTTCCGGCATGGCACCTAAGTCTCCAATTCATGAATCCACCAAGTAAGTACTTCTATCCATTGTGTGATTTATATTATGATTTGTAGAAGGGTAGAAATGGAATGGAACGAGAATAGAGATTAAGTACTTGAACCCTAGGACTAGTTACCCCAACAATCACATAAGACTTAAATACCTAATCAAACAAACTCGTGATTAAGTCACCGAGCTAGGTGTCGAATCATGTTGTGCGCATGTCTCAGGAGTGGATTCAAGAAGAGCTTGGTATTTAAGCATCCTAGTGACTCACCTCCTCTTTACTCGAATCCTACCAGTGCGTGAGTAACTGCTCACCCTAACCAAGAGGACTTAGTCACTGCCAAACCCAATAACAAAAACCCAAAGGGACTAGCCATATTTTATGAAAACCCTAATTTTAAAATTTCTAAATTAACCTCTTGATTTGAAAAGAATATTTTATAAATTTTCCTGAAATACTTCGATTTACAAATTTACTAAAATACCCTTAGTGGTAAAATTACAAAAAATGCCTTGGTTTATAAAATATTCAACTACTCAACAGCTTTACAAAAATTTCATCATTTTATAAACATTCTAAAACCCTAATTTGTAAAATATCAAAATACCTTGATTTTGAAAAATTACAAAATTGCCCCTAACTTACAAAATTACCAAAATGACCCTAATTTCCAAAATTTTTGCAACTTCATCGTGCTGGAAAATAAATTTCTCAAAAAGAACCCTCAAAGTTTTGCAACTTCTAAAATATCCCTGATTTATTAAAATTTTACAATTTACCCGATTTGTGGAAAAATTACCAAAATACCCTAATGTCCAAAATTTACGAAATACCCTGATTTCAAAAAAAATTTTTCCAAAATACCCCAGAACTTAAAAGGACCAAAATACCTTGTGACAAAATCACCAAGGAACCTTATTTTGACAAATTATGAAAATACCCCGTAAGACAAATTACGAAAATACACCCGGGTAGTGGAAAACAACAAATGAAAAACTACAACGCTTTCTCCGAATGAACTAAGGTTCATAATTGTTTGATGGATGTGAATGAATGAAAAGACTGTGTGCATGTATGAATACGAAGAACCACTTCTAAAAATTCTTTCCATAAACTTCTTCATGTTAATCGCTGAAACAAATTTTTTAATACATAAAACTTCTTAATCGATTAAATCGCGACGTTAGAAATGAGTTCTAAGGGATGGGAACTTAGAGATTGTGCCTGAAAGTATGATGGTTCTATTAAGATCGAGAAAAGCAGCAGTAAGCATAGTGCGTGTGAGAAAGATTGTACGATTGTTAGTAAGTAATTTCGAGGACTAAATTATTTTTAAGGAGGGTAGAACTGAATATCCTGAATAGGGCCTATGCATTTCCGCATCAATTGTATGAAATGACAAGTTTCAAGTACTATGAATAAATTCTTAATACTTTGGAAACCTAGAAATGCATGAAAATGGAAATGAAAATGAAAATGGAAATGAAAATGGAGACGGAAATGAAAATGGAAATGGACATTTTTGGAAACTTAGACATTTTGGAAACCTAAACATTTTGGAAACCTGAACATTTTGGAAACCTGAAGATGTAAGGAAAATGGCAAGTTACAGAGCCACGCCGAAAATTTTAGGAAACTTAGAAATAAGGCCTAATGACAAATTTTAAAGCCCAAAATAGGAAATAAGGGCAAGAGGGCCTTAAAAGAAAAGTTGGTGAATTTTGACACACAATCAAGCTTGGAAAAGTGGCTCAAGGTGTCACTTAAGGTTTATGGAAATGGCCTGAGTTCGAGTCACTTGAAAGCAAATATTGAAGGTTTAATTTTGCTTCCCAAGGCTAGGGGTGGACGGACTTAATTGCTAAAAAGGGAAGAGTTTTATTTTATTAAAACTTGTCAAATTAAAGTGATAAATAAAAGATTTTCTCTACTAAGATAAATGAGGAATTAAAGGATGGATTAAAGACTTTTAATTTAATTAGGTGATAATTAATGGAGATTAAATTATCACTTGGGAGAGTAGGGCCAAGTTTTGGACTCTTGGTCTAGCAATTTCAGCTTAAAGAGGAAAATTGAGACTTCTCTCTTTCCCCCCCTCCGAATTTTCCTAAGCAAGAAACCATCCTCTCTTTTGTCATTGCTAAGTCAAAACCTTTCTTTTTGATCTCTCGTTAAATCTTCAAAGCCGATCTCTGTAACTCAAGTCAAGGAAACAATTGTTTAAAGGCATCAAGGTAAGGTTAAGCCATTCAATTCCCTCTCTTTCTAGTTGCCGAAAGTAAAAGGCCTAATCCCCATTTTTTTGATCATGGTCGAATATGCAAGGGATCTCGTGTTTCCACAATCGTTGAATCTAAAGATCAAGTATCTAAGGTAAGAACAATTGATTCTTGTTCCTTTAAATCGTTTAATCAAGATTTAGGGAAATAACCTCTCTTATGTCTTTTGGCCGAATGTCAAAGGAGGAGTTTTGGGATTTCAGATTCGAGGAATTTAAGGTAAGACACATTCGGCCAAAGGCCAATTACAACTTATTAAAGTGAGATCAGATCTAACCTATGAATTTTAAGAATTTCGACAGATATTCAAGACAAAAGGGAACTTTCGGGATTTGGAATCTATAAGGTAAGCCTCTAAAATATTCGGCCAATGGTTGTGAGATTATCTAGATCAATTCCTTAATTTTTGAAAAGCCGAAAAACTAACCCATATTGAAATACAAGGTTGGCGAATATCGGTAGAGGAAAACCAAACTTTCGGTTTTGTATAAACACCAAATCGGCAAAGGTGAGTCTTTTACAAATCCTACTAGGATTTGGTTTTGTTTTAAGCCAAATAGGTTTGTTAATATGTTTTAATAATTGGTCAATATAGAGATAAAGATCTAGATCGGTAGATCGTTCTTCTGGATTTCAAGGAATCTATTAAGCCAATCGGTGTGTACCCTTACTACCCTTCGATATTTTATGGCTAAATATTTTAATATATGATTATGAATAAGAATGTGAATGTGGCTATGTACCACAAATGTGGCAAAAGTACCTGTGCACGCTTCCTACTTCGATAGGATTGTGAAATATGTTATTTAATAACATGCGAATATATGTATATGGACATGAAATTAAGTTATGCACAATATATATATTTTGGGGCATTCGGATTTATGTGAAAGGGGAGAATAGGTGCTGACTTGGTCTCACCAACGAAGGTGTTGACTTGGTCTCACCAACGAAAAATGTTGACTACTACACATTATAAATTTTGTAACTTTGTTACAATATAGTGTCTAATGACACAACGTTTAAATTTGACTATAGTGTCTAAAGACACAACGTGGTGTGTAGCGGATGGAGGTTGACTTATTAGTCCCCACGGTGTGAATGGCGGTGTACGGTGGTGTGTAGCGGATGGACCATTAGGATTGGGTTTGGGTTGCATCATAATTTCATTATTATATGGACTTGATGATTTGAACACGAATGCCCGATTTATTGAATGATAGTATTGTGTGCACATTGAGTCTGTTGACTCACCCCATTGTGGGAATTATTTTTCGGTGATGAGCGTTGGATTTGACCGGTAGGTGGACCATGAGGTGGCCATGCTACATGCGAAAATTTCATTTAGTTTGGACTTAATTTTATTTTTAGTTACGTTTGTTCTATTTTGGGTTTTACTTGATGTAATAAGGCCTTAAGGCCCAGTGGATTATACTTTTTGTTTGTTTACTGTTAAGTTTCATGCTAAGAACTATATTGGATGTATTTAATTAAATGGGCTTACAAGATCAAATAAATGGGTTTCCAACCTAAGCCCAACTCAAAATCATAGTTTTTCTAAAAATTTACAATTTTCTCTAAGTATCGAAAATGTTTTGAAATCGGTTTACTATTAGGAACATACCAGATCCGGTTCAGGCTCATGGGCCGGGTGTGGGGTGTTTTAGTTTGGTATCGAGCCCGCTTTTAAACTCTCGGCACGTGGGTTAAGGCCCAAAACGTTTTCAAAGCGAGCCAAATGATTATCTTTAAAAATAAGCGTGTTTTCCGGCATGGCACCTAAGTCTCCAATTCGCAAATCCACTAGGTAAGTACTTCTATCCATTGTGTGATTTATATTATGATTTGTAGAAGGGTAGAAATGGAATGGAACGAGAATAGAGATTAAGTACTTGAACCCTAGGACTAGTTACCCCAACAATCACATAAGACTTAAATACCTAATCAAACAAACACATGATTAAGTCACCGAGCTAGGTGTCGAATCATAGCGCATGTCTAGGAGTGGATTCAAGAAGAGCTTGGTATTTAAGCAATCCTAGTGACTCACCTCCTCTTTACTCGAATCCTACCAGTGCGTAGTAACTGCTCACCCTAACCAAGAGGACTTAGTCACTGCTAAACCCAATAACAAAAACCCGAAAGGGACTAGCCGATTTTTATGGAAACCCTAATTTTAAAATTTCTAAATTACCCTCTTGATTTGAAAAGAATATTTTATAAATTTTCCAAATACTCGATTTACAAATTTACTAAAATACCTTTAGTGGTAAAATTACAAAAAAAAGCCCTTGGTTTATAAAATGTTCAACTACTCAAATGACTTTACCAAAATTTCATCATTTTATAAACATTCTAAAACCCTAATTTGTAAAATATCAAAATACCTTGATTTTGGAAAATTACAAAATTGCCCTAACTTACAAAATTACCAAAATGACCTCGATTTCCAAAATTTTGCAACTTCATCGTCTTTGAAATAAATTTTTCAAAAGAACCCTCAAAGTTTTGCAACTTCTAAAATATCCCTGATTTATTAAAATTTTACAATTTACCCGATTTGTGGAAAAATTACCAAAATACCCCAATGTCCAAAATTTCAAATACCCTGATTTCAAAAAAAAAATTTCCAAAATACCCGTGAACTTAAAAGGACCAAAAATACCTTGTGACAAAATCACCAAGGAACCTTATTTTGACAAATTACGAAAATACCCTCATAAGACAAATTACGAAAATACCCCGGTAGTGAAAAATAACAAATGAAAAACTACAACATTTCTCTGAATGAACTAAGGTTCATAATTCTTTGATGGATGTGTGAATGAATGAAAAGATCTGTGCATGTATGAATCTGAAAGAACCACTTCTAAAATTCTTTCCATAAAACTTCTTCGCGTTAATCGCTGAAACAAATTTTTTAATACATAAAACTTCTTAATCGATTAAATCGCGACATTAGAAATGAGTTCTAAGGGATGGGAACTTAGAGATTGTGCCTGGAAAGTATGATGGTTCTATTAAGATCGAGTCGTGCGTAAAGCATAGTCAGTGTGAGAAAGATTGTACGATCATTAGTAAGTAATTTCGAGGACTAAATTATTTTTAAGGAGGGTAGAACTGTAACATCCTGAATAGGGCCTATGCATTTCCAGATCAATTGTATGAAATGACAAGTTTCAAGTACTATGAATAAATTCTTAATACTTTTGGAAACCTAGAAATGCATGAAAATGGAAATGAAAATGAAAATGGAAATGAAAATGGAGACGGAAATGAAAATGGAAATGGACATTTTTGGAAACTTAGACATTTTGGAAACCTAAACATTTTGGAAACCTGAACATTTTGGAAACTCAAGATGTAAGGAAAATGGCAAGTTACTGAGCAGCGAAAATTTTAGGAAACTTAGAAATAAGGCCGAATGACAAATTTTAAAGCCCAAAATAGGAAATAAGGGCAAGAGGGCCTTAAAAGAAAAAGTTGGTGAATTTTGACACACAATCGGGCTTGGAAAAGTGGCTCAAGGTGTCACTTAAGGTTTATGGAAATGG
Organism: Gossypium rotundifolium; assembly: GCA_025506655.1. NCBI lineage: Eukaryota > Viridiplantae > Streptophyta > Magnoliopsida > Malvales > Malvaceae > Gossypium > Gossypium rotundifolium. The sequence continues at coordinate 4,379,163 of CP106722.1, read as the reverse complement.
CCTGAGTTCGAGTCACTTGAAAGCAAATATTGAAGGTTTAATTTTGCTTCCCAAGGCTAGGGGTGGACTGACTTAATTGCTAAAAAGGAAGAGTTTTATTTTATTAAAACTTGTCAAATTAAAGTGATAAATAAAAGATTTTCTCTACTAAGATAAATGAGGAATTAAAGGATGGATTAAAGACTTTAATTTAATTAGGTGATAATTAATGGAGATTAAATTATCACTTGGGAGAGTAGTGGCCAAGTTTTGGACTCTTGGTCTAGCAATTTCAGTTAAAAGAGGAAAATTGAGACTTCTCTCTCTTTCCCCCCCTCCGCCGAATTTTCCTAAGCAAGAAACCATCCTCTCTTTTGTCATTGCTAAGTCAAAACCTTTCTCTTTTGATCTCTGTTAAATCTTCAAAGCCGGATCTCTGTAACTCAAGTCAAGGAAATAATTGTTTAAAGGCATCAAGGTAAGGTTAAGCCATTCAATTCCCTCTCTTTTCTAGTTGCCGAAAGTAAAAGGCCTAATCCCCATTTTTTTTGATCATGGCCAAATATGCAAGGGATCTCAGGTTTCCACAATCGTTGAATCTAAAGATCAAGGATCTAAGGTAAGAACAATTGATTCTTGTTCCTTTAAATCGTTTAATCAAGATTTAGGGAAATAACCTCTCTTATGTCTTTTGGCCGAATGTCAAAGGAGGAGTTTTGGGATTTCAGATTCGAGGAATTTAAGGTAAGACACATTCGGCCAAAGGCCAATTACAACTTATTAAAGTGAGATCAGATCTAACCTATGAATTTTAAGAATTTGACGATATTCAAGACAAAAGGAACTTTCGGGATTTGAATCTATAAGGTAAGCCTCTAAAATATTCGCCAATGGTTGTGAGATTATCTAGATCAATTCCTTAATTTTGAAAAGTCAAAAACTAACCCATATTGAAATACAAGGTTGGCTTAATATCGTGTAGAGGAAAACCAAACTTTGGTTTTGTATAAACACCAAATCGACAAAGGTGAGTCTTTTTACAAATCCTACTAGGATTTGGTTTTGTTTTAAGCCAAATAGGTTTGTTAATATGTTTTAATAATTGGCCGAATATAGGAGATAAAGATCTAGATCGGTAGATCGTTCTTCGGGATTTCAAGGAATCTATTAAGCCAATCAGGTGTGTACCCTTACTACCCTTCGATATTTTATGGCTAAATATTTTAATATATGATTATGAATAAGAATGTGAATGTGGCTATGTACCACAAATGTGGCAAAAGTACCTGTGCACGCTTTCCTACTTGATAGGATTGTGAAATATGTTATTTAATAACATGCGAATATATGTATATGAACATGAAATTAAGTTATGCACAATATATATATTTTGGGGCATTCGGGATTTATGTGAAAGGGGAGAATAGGTGCCGACTTCATCCTCACCAACGAAGGTGTTGACTTCGGTCTCACCAACGAAAAATGTTGACGACGGTCACATTGCGAAATTTTGGTAACTTCGTTACAATATAGTGTCTAATGACACAACGCTTAAATTTGACTATAGTGTCTAAAGACACAACGTGGTGTGTAGCGGATGGAGGTTGACTTATTAGTCCCCACGTGTGAATGGCGTACGGTGGTGTGTAGCGGATGGACCATTAGGATTGGGTTTGGGTTGCATCATAATTTCATTATTATATGGACTTGATGATTTGAACATGAATGCCTCGATTTATTGAATGATAGTATTGTGTGCACATTGAGTCTGTTGACTCACCCCATTGTGGGAATTATTTTTCGTGTGATGAGCGGATTGACGGGCCATGGACCATGAGGTGGCCATGCTACATGCGAAAATTTCATTTAGTTTGGACTTAATTTTATTTTTAGTTACGTTTGTTCTATTTTGGGTTTTACTTGATGTAATAAGGCCTTAAGGCCCAGTGGATTATACTTTTTGTTTGTTTACTGTTAAGTTTCATGCTAAGAACTATATTGGATGTATTTAATTAAATGGGCTTACAAGATCAAATAAATGGGTTTCCAACCTAAGCCCAACTCAAAATCATAGTTTTTCTAAAAATTTACAATTTTCTCTAAGTATCGAAAATGTTTTGAAATCGGTTTACTATTAGGAACATACCAGATCCGGTTCAGGCTCGTGGGCCGGGTGTGGGGTGTTTCACTCATTGACCCTCGAAAGCACCTGCAAAAAGAGTAAAGAGGACAACAGAGAAAACAACACAAAAACAAACAGACAACAACAAAATGGGATTAAAATGTAATATTTATTCAGCTATATAAGCCCGAAAAACCAATGTATTCGGAGGGGGATTTTTGAAATAAAAAAAAAGAAAAAAACTGATTATTGAATTTGAAAAATCAAGAAATACAACAAAAAAAATCAAAAGGTTGATTTCGTTTTATTTTTTTTATCATTGTTACTGTCGATTAGCTTCTTCTTCTTTTATTATTTTTATTTTGTTATTTTAAATCTTTACAAACTAATTGATAACAAAAAGAAGAAGAGGAAAACTTACCTGAACCCCAGGGCGCGTCGTCGGAGTTTCCTCTCCATCGTCGGAGTCGAAATCGAAAGCAAAAAGGGGGTTTCTTCTCTTAGGTTTTTGAAACGAAAGTGCTAGCCTTCGAAACAGGGCTTCGAACGGGGATAAAAACCCATCTCCACGCGTCGTTGGCCACCGGACATGGTGGTGGTGCGACGATCGGCCGGAGAACCCCTTTAAATCGGGGAAGACGAAAGGGAGAGGTGAGAAGCTTTAACATTTTTGTTTCTTTTTTTCTAAGCTTCGATTGAAATGAAATAGAATAACAGGGTTTTAAAGTTTGAAGAAAACGGTGTCGTCTAGTTCAAAGGGTGACCTGCGCATTCTAAAAGGACATTTGCGCAAATGGTCCCTCTCTTTCGCAGCTCCATTCGACTAAGCCCTATTTTCTATCTTTTTGTTGTTTTAAATTTGGCCCTCAGGTTTCATTTTGTTCTCGATTTGGTCCCCTTGAAGCACAGCGCATAGAGGCCGGGGAAATTTACCCGTTCGGTCCTCTTTGTTTTGCGCGCGTCCCATTTAAGTCCATACCTTTTTTATTTTATTTATTATGATTTCAACCCCTCAATTTTATTCTGATTTCAACTTGGCCCTTGTTCGTTTATTTTTGTAATTAGAGTATTATTATTACTAACTTCTTCATTAATTATTATTATTATTATTATCATCATTATTATTATTTTATTCCTCTATTATTATTATTATTATTATTTACTATTACTATTATTTTCTTACTAGTATCATTATTATTATTTTATTTTATTATTACTCTTATTTATTTATTTATTTATTTTATTATTATTATTCATTTATTAATATGTTATTATTTTTATTATTAATGTACTATTATTATTATCATTATTTAATCTTCATTCACTTAATTTTCACCATTTATGATTTTTATATTATTTTATTCATTATTTATTTATTTATTTTTATTTTATTCTATTTGTTTCTATAATTTTATTATTGTTATTCTTATTTAATTATTTATTTGCTCATTCATTTATAAGAATTAGATTTATTCATATATTTGCTTATTTGTTAATATCATTACTTTGCCTAATATTAATCAAACAAATTTTCAAAATAAAGTCAATGTTCTGTATTTGGCAATTCGAAATATCGTGCCCTAACTTACTGGGTTGCGATTTTTCTCGTTGAATCTAAATAATCGAATATCCTCCTCAAGCTTAAATACATGAGTTTTTAGAGTCAAAAGACAAACTCAGTTTCAGGAATTCGAAATGTTATACCCTAACTTACTGGGCGTGACATTTTGCTTCTTCGAAATAGGAGGGTCTTGGCATCCATTCTAATTTATTCCATTTTTCTTTAAGTAAAGGGGATCGTATTTTAAAATCTTTTCAAATTTTCGACATTAAGACACTAATTAATTAATTTGGTACCAATTTTGGGCGTGACGAGGGTGCTAACCTTCCTCGCACGTAACCGACTCCTGAACTTGTTTTCTCGAATTTTGTAGACCAAAAATATTGTTTTAGTAAACCAAAATGTTTTATTAAAACACAGGTGATCCGATCACACATAATAAAGATCGGTGGCGACTCCCATTTTTAATTTTCATCAAAGTCGATTCCCGTTCCAAAAAAAATAGTTACGACAGAGACGATACTTTTTTTTATCACTTATTACTTAATAACAACTTACACATTTTGTCATGAACCGATAGAGAGCTAACATATCGCATTTACGTACCAACCAAAGACATACGTAGTGTTCATGTTTTCGTATTTTAAAAAAAAAGGGCATGAGAATAGCGTAGTGTTCATGAGTTTGTTAAATACATGTAAAATGAAAATATTTATTATATATATGAAATGTGACAGGTATATTATTTGATTTTGTTATTAAGGTATTTATTATTGAATTTGTGTTAATTATGGCATCTGATTTAATCAAATAATTAGATAATCATGATACATGTGGAATAAGAAAATATTACTTTCTATTTTCTAAATTTATAAACGTTAAAAGCCTTAATAATGGAGTTCAATTATTTTAATATATTTTAATGAAAGCGTTAAAAAAAAGGTAGACGCCATTGTTGACTATTAAGAAAAATGTCGCACTCCCTGGAGTTATAAAGAGCAGAATAACATCGACAAAACACAGAATATATCCCAATCATATGAAATCAAAACAAAAAGGAAAGGAAAGTTCTATTTTCTTCACAAAGACAATGAGATCCGATTCTTCAATATCCAAGAGGTAACTAAATCCTAAGATTCCAAAAAGTCATATTTTAGATATTTCAATTCCATACAGCAGGTGAATTTTCGAGAATCATCACAATTTAGGTCGTGCTAGATTAACTATCTCTATATTTTAAATTTGAGTCCTTTTATATTGGAATCATTTTTATTTTGATTAATTTTTATTCGAATCATATTTAGGTTCAAGTTGAATAGATATGAGTTTTGAATCAAATTTTAGATTAGAATCAAATTTTAGTGATCTAATCGAATCCAATAAAAACATTAAAATCAATATGTTATATTTTTGTCAAAAAAAAGGACCTACTTGTCTTAAACATGATAGTGTTTACAATAGGTGTTTTCAAAGTGAAAAAGTCTAACCGAAAGTTTTGTTAAGTATGTTCATGTAATCAATCTTTTAAAAGATAATATTGAATTAGGTGAATGTACCTACTACTTCATTCTATTATAGAGGTTAGATCAAATTAATCTTTCTATTATTAAATGAAACAAATTAGTCTATATATTATTAAAAGGAATCAAACAATAATATAGGGACTAAGTTGATCTATTCAATAATAGAGATACTAATTTGATATGGTTCCTATAATTGAGGGACCTTGCAAGAACTTTTACCTATCAAATAGTATCTCAACCTTGTTTCTTCTTTATTTGGTATAGGCTGGATGGCAAGGTGGCATTGATAACTGGTGGTGCCAGTGGCTTAGGAGAGTGTACAGCCAAACTATTCGTCAAAAACGGAGCCAAGGTTCTGATCGCTGATATTCAAGACGAACTGGGCCGCTCCGTTTGCCAAGAGCTTGGAACTGAAAACATTAGCTATGTCCACTGCGATGTAACATGCGAATCCGACGTCGAAAATGCCGTAAACTTGGCTGTCTCCAAGTATGGAAAGCTCGATATAATGTTCAACAATGCAGGCATTCCTGGTGACAATGAAGTAAGAGTGACACATGCCGGTACTGAGGACTTCAAGAGAGTGTTCGATGTCAATGTATTGGGTGGTTTCTTGGGTGCCAAGTATGCTGCCAGGGTCATGGTTCCGGCTAAGAAAGGTTGCATACTCTTCACAGCAAGTCTTGCTTCAAAAATCTCCTTCGGTCTCCCCCATGCATACAAGGCATCAAAGCATGCCGTAGCAGGGTTGACGAAGAGCTTGAGCGTGGAGTTAGGTGAGCATGGAATTAGAGTTAACTGTATTTCGCCTAATGGAATTGTGACCCCAATGTTACAAAAAGCAATTGGGAATGTCGATAAGAAGAAAGGAGAGGAGATGGTTGCGGTTTCAGTCGTGTTGAAAGGCACCGTATTGGAGCCTGAAGATTTTGCGCATGCAGCACTCTATTTGGCAAGTGATGAGGCTAAATTTGTCAGTGGTGTTAACTTACCAGTCGATGGAGCGTATAGTGTTAGCAATCAATCATGGAAGGTGGGATTCGCAGCACTTTCTGAATAAACCAACAAGTCCTCAGCTTTACACTTTGAATGTTTTCTTAAATTTCACTTGTATTAAATTGTATGGTCAGATTTGATCAATACTATTTGTGGTGTTGTTCAAATGAGCAAATTAAGTGCATCTTCTAATGCAGGCACTATTTGCTAACAACTTTGGTTTAATACCACAATAACCAGATCCACAATCTACATCATTGAGAGGAAACGCTTGTCTTACATAATTTATACAAGTAAAGGATTTTATAATACAAGGAAGTAAGAAGGAACTCACCAGAAAGTCTAATACAATAATCTACTCAGCATATCATTTGCCTCTGTTGCTTGGACCTTTATTAGCTTCTCGAGCTAAAAAGAGAGACAATTATATCTATCAGGTCATTAAACTACTGAAAATTAACATGCATGCATGAATCGGTTGCATGCAACCCACAATCAGGAAGTTTCCTTCCTATGCATGTGTTATCGAAACTATTTTTATTTTAAAATTTTGAAAAATGGAGTCGACTTAAAAATGATGTGGACTCGCCACCAATCCTTTTATTTAGGTGTGATTGGATCACCTTTGAAAATTTTATTGGTCTACGAAATTAAATGACAAAAAGGGTTCGGGAGTCGGTTACGCACGAGAAAAGACTAGCACCCTCATACGCCCCAAAACAGATACCAAATCGATTAATTAATGTCCTTACGTTGAAAACTTGAAAATATTAAGGCATGATTACTTTTTTAAGGAAAGTTAATTTATTTTAAATTGAATCTCAAGATTAACTCGTTTCAAAAGAATAAAAATATCATATCTAGTGCGTTAAGATATAACACGTTTATACTTTGACACCGAGATCATCTTTGGTCTTCAAAACATGCAATTAAAAATGATATTTGATTATTTGGTTGAACAAAAATTAACACCCAGTACGTTAGGGCATAATTTTCTCGAACTTCCAAACATCAAATATTGCCTTCTTTTAAAAAAACTTTTAAATAAGCGATTTTAAAAACGACTCAAAATACTTTTAGTGAATCACTATTCAATAATGAGAAACACAAATATAATATGGAATAATAATGCGTGAATACAAATTTGCACAAATAAGAGGTAACAAATTTCAAAACAAACGGAAAAAGAAAGTAAATTTGAAATCATCAATATACATTCAATAAATTACATAGAAAACAAAAATTAAAACAAAGTATATAAAAGTTTAACATAAAAAGGGTTATATTTAATAGTAATATACATATATGAAATTTAAAATTATACATATAAAAAACGGTATTATATAATACGATTTGAAACAAAATTTATAAACAATAAAGAAAAATTATGTACATAATATAATAATACATGCAAAATATTTAAAATTCATATAAAATTCTAAACAAACAATGTATATATAATAAAATGTTAGTAATTTAAAAGGATATAAGTAACCTAAATTATAATATCCAAAAGAATGCCTAAGTGTATAAAATGATTTAAAGAATATACCAAAAAATAAAAATAAAATATATATATACATATGAATAACAAAATCTATATGGCATGAGATTAATAATATATAAAATAATTTAAAACATAATATATGGGTTTAAAGATAATAATATATAAAATAAAAATACATACAAGTATTTATAAAATATTTGAAATAATAATAAATTATAAGAGTATTTAAATTTAAAATTATACAAATCTTTAAAACAAAGAAATGTACAAAAGAGAATTTAAAATAAACTAATTATAAAATAAATAATCTAAAAATATATATAAATGAAAGTCAAAACAATCAAATTAAAATAATGTAAAATTAGTAAAAGAAATTAAAATAATATATTAAAATAATCAAAATAATGAATAATTAAAATAACTCAATTGAAATAAGTATAGAATAAAAAGGATAATTAATAAATAAATAAAACATTGAAATGGAAATGAAGACCAAAATATGACGCGCGCAAAACAAGAAGGATTAAAGACGAAAATATTCCAGGTTCCAAAACGCAACACTTAAATGCGGGCTGAATTGGAATGGCGTTTAAAATTCAAGGTGAAAATAACAAAAAACAAAAGAAACAACAAAAGGGATTCAATCAAACCACGGCGAAACATGGAGGGACCAACCCGCAAATATCCCTCCCTGGTGAAAACACTCGGCCCTGTGGTGCTCGGGTCGGGTTGAATCGGGTTCCCTATACTTCACCGTTTTATACATCTTAATAAAACTAAAAATTAACCCTAATCACAGCCACTTTAAAACACAAAACAAAAATCTAACCATTCTCCTTCTTTTCCTAACCGACCGACTCCTAAAAACCATCATCAAAGGCCATCCGACTAACAACGATGGCATCGAATGAGGTCCGCATCTGGCCTTTTCTGCGCATATGCTAGGAAGCATTGCCTCCCTCACACTCAAATCCCCCTTCAAGCCTTGATTCCAACGAAATGGATAAGAATCCGGCGACGGTATTAGACAGGTAAGGGTTTCTTTCTTTTATTTCTTTTGCATGCATAAAATAGAAAGGCAAGGAATATAGAAAAAGAAAATTTAACGAGATCGAGAGGAAATCCGAGAATCCACCTTCAAAAACGATTTGGATTCTTTTTTTTAATATCTATGTAAAAATTTCAGAAAAAGCGAAATCTATTTACGCCTTTTTGACGACTGATTTCTCTTTTGGTATTCAATATGCCCTCGTCTATCCAAAAAAAAAAAAAAAACCCTTTACGATGGATGTATTCGGCTTTTATAGCCGAAATGAAAAAAAAATGAAATTTAAAAAGATTTCATTTTCTGTTATTTCTCTCTGTCAATCTTGGTTTTGTTTGCGTTTGTTAGTTTGTTGCAGGTACAGTTGGAGGACGTCGATGGTGGTTGCTGGAGAAGAACGGCACGCGTGGGACTAGGTTGCGGCGCACGAACATCTGGAAGCTTCTAGGGTTTCCTCTAGTTCCGATTTATTTTAGGCTGTAGTATGGTTTTGGGCCTCAATTGGGTCTGGGGTTTATTTTAATTTGGGTTAGAAATTAGCTTGGGCCGATTAGGCTCTGAACTATTTGTTTTAATTTAATTTGGGCAATCATTTGAAATTTGGATTGATATTGGACTGTTTTGTAAATGGACTTTTATTAATTTGGATTTTTTGGTTTTTTTTGTTTAATTTAGTTTATTTTTGTTTTGAAGTGGGCCGGGCAAAATGGGCCTATTATAGCTGCCTCTCTTTGCTCATTGTCGTAAAACGAGAATAGAGCAAAGACTTCAAAAAGGACCATTTTTGCCTAGTCTTTTAATTTTGGACTTCTTTCAGTGCTTTTCTTCTTTGAGAAACTTCATTTCATCCCACTGCATCTTCAGGGGCATGAAAACTAGCGCTCAATCCAATTTAAGGAATTTAGATTTGTAGCTTTAATCTGCTCCGCAGCAACTTCTGAGAGATAAGATTTGCTATCTTCAGTCTGCTCCACTGCAACTTCAGGAAGATAAGGTTTAACTGTTTTCAGTCTGCTCCACTGCAACTTTAGGGAGATAAGACTTGTGCCTTCAACCTGCTCCACTACAACTTCAGGAAGATAAGACTTACAATTTTATTCAGCCTGCTCCCTTGCTACCTCAGGAAGATAAGGCTAGGTGACTTGAATCTGCTCCATTGCCAATACATGGAGATAAGATTCGCAAATTTGATCTGCCCCACTGCTATCTCGAGGAGACAAGATCTACCATTTTATTTAGTCTGCTCCCTTGCTACATCAGGAAGATAAGACTATAATCTTCAGTCTGCTCCACTACCATCTCGAGGGAACAAAATCTGAACTTTTTAGTTTGCTTCCTTACTATCTCAGGAAGACTTCAATCTTCAGTTTGCTCAACTACCATCTTTAGGGAACAAAATCTGAACTTTCCAATTTGCTTTCTTACTATCTCAATAAGATTTTAATCTTCAGTCTGCTCCAATATCATCTCTAGGAAACAAAATCTGAACTTTTCAATTTGCTTCCTTACTATCTCAGGAAGACTTCAATCTTCAGTTTGCCCACTACCATTTCGAGGGGACAAAATCTGAACTTTCCAGTCTACTTCCTTACTATCTTAGGAAGATTTCAATCTTTAGTTTGCTCCACTACCATCTCTAGGAAACAAAATTTGAACTTTCCAATTTGCTTCCTTACTATCTCAGGAAGACTTCAATCTTCAGTCTGCTCCACTGCAACTTCAGGGAGATAAGGTTGATGGCTTGAATCTACTCCATTATTGCTTAGGAAGATAGGATCAGTAAACTCACTGATGTTGATACATCGTCCTTCGAGGGACATGTCCTGTTTATGTGTTTATGCTTGTGCAAAAATGGTTAGGATACAATGATCAGAATGAATCCAATATTCCTAACTAAATGTATTATAGACGACATTTGCATGAATACAGAATGTCATGAGAATGGTCTTTTTTACAATGATTAAGATGCAATGATCATAATAAATCAAATGCTCCTAACTAAATGATTATGGATGACATTTGCATGAATACAGAATGTCATGAGAATGATCATTGTTTAAAAGTTTAAGGTGTTATCGCTCATTGTTTATTAAGGCTTTATCACTAATGTATTCTGCTGTCATCTTATTCGGCTGGTATTCTTGACGAAAACCCGAGAAAACAAATATTTTACACAACAGATTTGCCCCACTGTGACTTTAGGGTCATCTCATTGTGACTTAGGGGTATAGGATCTGAATCTTTTCCCATCCATCACACTGCGACTTCAAAATGTAGGATTTGTTTCTTCTTCAATCCATCACATTGCTATTCAAAGGTATAGGATCTATATCAACTTCCATCTATCCCACTGTAACTCAAGGGTAGAGGACTGTAACTTGTTCAATCAACTGATCGCTCCCCAGGTGACCTAACCAATGTGTATGCATGATATTTGCATGGGTACAGAATATCATTTTTTCTTGCGAATGATTCCCCTTTTACACCTAGGTTAACATTGCCCATTTTTCATATTACTGACGCCATATCTTATCATTTGCTCAACCACTATTTTTAACAAAAATTCGAAGAGATAGACTCAATTTAGATTCTTCCTTAAACTTGGTAAGTTTTAAACAAAAGTCTTGTTTCAAGTTTTTGTATTATTCAGAGCTTCTAGAGTAATATGCGAAACTCTTTTTAAAGTATTATTAGTCCACTAATCGTTATTTCAATGCAAAATGCTTGGAAAAGATCATAACCATGGGCAAGAATGAAATTGATTAGTAGCATAGCTCGAAACAAATAAGTTAAGTCAAGATAGCAAATGCAATCAAGAAGGAAATTTAGTAGTAGTGTATTTTGAAATGAATACAACAATTAAAGATAGCAAATTCAGAATGGGTAAGATAGAAACTAGGTGCCCTAGATATCGCAGCCTGAGCTTCTCTTGTTCAAACTTCTTGAGGACCATTTAAAACTCAATATGTGCTTAGGGGATCCGGAGTACTTTGTCGATGCCCCAATACGTCACATACTTCCTCATTGTTAATTCAAGCGTAGCAAAACTACTGTATGCCCCACTTTTAATCAAAATTTGAGCCGCCCTTTTTGGGTTTTCAACTCAAATACCCTTTGGTCTCAAAGCGACATTTGCGGGTTTTCGCCTTGGCCTCTCCTTTTTCTTTCTTCTTTTTTTTATTAAAAAATTTTTATTTCTTCTTTTTCTTTTTTCCTTTGAATTTTTTGAATTTTTTGAATTTTTGATTTCTCTCTTTTTTTTAAAAGGTCTCAAAGCTCCCTTTGCGGGTTTTTACATTGGCCTTTCCTTTTAGATAAAATCTGAATTCACCGGCTTAAACATGTCCTTGACATCCATCTTGGTCAAAATTAATGATCTTCGAGAACAAACCTTCTTCACTACATAAGGTTTTTCAAATTTGACATTTACTTTTCTCTGAAGTCCTTTTGTATGAGAAGGATCCTTCTTAATGCTAGGTCCCCATCATGAAATTCTCTTGGGAGAACCTCTTTTTCATAAGCCCGTATCATCCGTTTTGAATACTTCGATCAAGCTTACTAGAGACATTCTGCTTCATCCAATTCTTAATTCAGTTAAAGCTTGGAGAAAAGGAATCTTAACTTTCAACAATTGCTTTCCCTTTCATAAACCATTGAGAAAGATGTTGCCTCGGTGAAGGTTCAGGCCAACGTTCAAGAAACAAAGAGGGTAAATGGTAACTTCTCTATACCAACCTTTACAAATCTCAGTCATTTTTCAAAAAATTTTGAATGGTTTTTTTTTTGCTATCTTTAATGCACTGATATAGTGCCTGATCTTTGAACAGACTGTAAATCTTTGACATTGTGCAATTATGTTAAACATGTTCCTTTCTGACATTCTTTATTGCCACTTTTTTTTTTGAATTTGAATTTGAATTTGCATTAGGATTTGAATTTGGATTTGAATTTGGCTTTGAATTTGGCTTTGAATTTGAATTTGGATTTGGATTTGAATTTGGATTCAATTTGGATTTAAATTTGGATTTGAATATCATGACTGCTGACTACTGACTTTGTAACTTTGGCGTATGAAGTAACCTTCACCCTTTTAGTGAAGTAATTGATAACCATGAAAATGAATTGGTATTGGCTAGATGCTTTTGACGAGATCTGCCACATAACATCTATGCAATGTACGAGGCACATAAGTCTTGTCTTCCCCAATTTGGCATTTACGGTGTAACTGATGCAATTTCCTTTTCTTGGTAAACCAGTAGCTTGATCCTCTTAATTAGCCTGGCCATCGTAAAACCAATGCCATGAATTCTTTAAACAGCATACCCATATTTCAAGCCTGGCATTCCTCGATATGATTGTGCGACAACATCTTGGAATTCTTAAAAAAATAGATCAATGATGTCTTGCCTTATTTCTATGGTGAGTTAGGCTTCGATCTTTACCCTTTTCCTAAGCTCACAACATTCTCGACCTTTGCCAAGTAGAGTCTATTTTCACTTGTTCTACCATCCTTAACAAATCAAAAGATAGGCTACCATCTCTGTCATCTTCAAAGTCCTTAGATCCCCTAAACCCATATCTGATTCAAAAAGGGAGTCTGTAACAACGTCGCTCATGTCGTTGATATCTAGGTACCTAGGTGATAAACCGTAAAAGTAACATATTTTAACCCCATATTTGGTATGCTTCTGGATGATTTAGCCCTTGAATTATGTAAAAAGGTGTTTTTAATCCTTTCTTTTCATGTTTATACTTAGGAAAGCACCCGAGGATAAAAAGAACACAAAATGGGCTTAAAATAGAGTAATTGGGCCTTAGCAAGAAATCAACATGGCCCGGCCCAAAACCTGCACGACCATGTCTCGACAATTACCTAGAACACGACCCAACTCATGAGTTACACAGTCGTGCATCATCTCATTACCACACACGGGCGTGCCTGGTGATCTACATGGTCGATTTGGGCACGACCCAACCCTGTAATTATACGGGCGTGTGCCATGGGCGTGCCCCTGCCATGGGAATGAGCAATTTCACTCAGAATTGGATGCTTGAAGCCAAAGAAACATACTCCTAAGCCTACTCAAACACCCTAATAGTAATTCTACTTGAAGGAGATACTTAGGAGCCAAGTATAGCATCCCAAAGCCTATATAAACAACCCAAGACAGACATTAAAAGGGGGCTTTTGGGCAGAGGCATTTAGGCCGAAGCATTCATCTTTTAGGGAGTCACTTGAAGATAGCCAGTTGATCCATCTCAAGAAGTCGGAACTCCATTCAAGACAGAGGATCTCTCCTTCAATTCCTTCAGGGGGTTTTAGGGAGTTCTTATATTTTGTTTATTCTTTACGCTTGAGATGTTTTCATATTTAGTTATGCACTAAGCCCCTCAGATACATGAAGGGGATGAAACCTATGATGGATTTTATTATTTGATTTTTAAATTTATATGATAAGTACTTGGTTTATTCTTAATTATGTTGCTTAATTTAATCTGATGTGCTTAGGTGGAGGAGGAATAGACCCTGCCTAAGAGTAGATCTAGCGTAATTGAGCGGAGTTGATCGGGTGCCTAGAGATAGGGTTACGAAATTTTGTCGGATTAGGGTGAAACCTAATATGGGAATCCATTGATCGGTTTACTGCTTCCTTAGGGGATTATTATAAGAGAACGAGAGTTCCACTAATTAACCTAAGGTTAGACGTTATTCGCCTCAAGAGAGGGTTTAATATAGGTTAGGGAGTCTCACGGATCAAGCTAAGTAAATAAATCATATGGTTTGGGGAATAAATAATAAGTGAAGTCATAGGTGGATTCTTCCTAAGGGTATCGTCTTTATTAACTGAGTTTTCTTAAAGTCTTTCTCCAATTCATTCTTTTGTCTTTGCATTTAGTTTAAGTATTTCGTTAGTTTAATAATCCAATCACTCTATATTTTAGGCTAAATAATAGAAAGAAAGTGAGTAGTAGTACTTTTAGGTCCCCTTGGGTTCGATAAGATATTTTTGCCATAGCTATACTCTTTGTTCGATAGGTGCACTTGCCTCTATTGTTGTCACAATACCATGTGTTCGATCACTCTTTTATAAATATTAAAACTCAATTGTTTGACACGATCAAATTTTTGGCGCCGCTTCGGGACATCTAAAATATTAAGAAAGCCCTATTTCTATTACTTTAGCCATTATTTTATTTTTAAATTTCTCTTTTATACATATATTTTGTTTTTATTTTTCTAAATTTCTTTCTTTCTTTTCATATCAGGTACCTCTAGTTTATGACTAGAAGAAATCCGAAAGGACCATTAGAATACGAAAGTGACATTGAGGCTACCGCTTGTAGAAATCGTAGAGAAATAAGATGAGCCCTAGACTATCAAAGAGAAGAACAGCAAAGATCCAATCCTACTGAAGGGATGGACGAGAACAATCCACCAAATGTGCAAGAACAGAATGCTCCGCGTACTATGTATGATTATGCTAAACCTATTTTGACAGAGCGAATCTAGTATTGTTAGGCCGCTATAGTGCTAATAATTTTGAATTAAAGCCTAACACAATACAAATGATTCAACAATTTGTTCAATTTGATGGTTTGCGGATGAGGATCCAAACACTCATATATCTAATTTTTAGAATTCGTGATACCTTCAAAATAAATGGCATTTCGACGATGCCATACGCCTTGATTATTTCCTTTTTATTAAGGAACAAAGCAAAGCGTTGGTTGAACTTCGTTACCACGAGGGTCAATCACCACATGGAATCAAATGACTGAAAAATTTCTTTTAAAATATTTTCCACCAGCCAAAACGGCTAAATTTAGGAATGATATATCTTCTTTTGTGCAGAATGATGCGGAAATATTATATGATGCATGGGAAAGATATAAGGATCTCTTAAGGAGATGCCCACACCACGGATTACCTTTGTGGCTTCAAGTCCAAACTTTCTACAATGGTGTGAATTCTCCAACTAGGCAAATGATTGATTCATCAGCCGATGGAACTTTGAACAACAAAACTCCGGAAGTGGCTTACGATTTTATTGAGGAGATGTCGTTGAACACCTATCAATGGCAAATTACAAGGGCTAAACCGACAAAATCAATGGAGTTTTTAACATAGACGCAGATGACAATGTTGTCAACACAAATAGAGTTAATGAATAAAATCTTGATAATTTATGTTCTTCACAGTACATCCAACATGCAATGCGAAGCGGCGGAATGTGGCAAATTCGAAGTACCCACTTTACCAACCAAGAGCGAAAACGAAGCAGACAAACTATATAGGTAACAATTTCAGATCTAATAATAATCCTTATAGTAACACTTACAATCCAGTTGGAAGAACCACCCAAATTTTTCGTGGGAGGACAAGGAAATCAAAGGCGAAGAACCTCTTCCAAATTACCAAAATCAACCTTATCCACCGGAAAAGAAGCCGAGTCTTGAAGAGATGTTGAAAAAGTTCATGGCGCATACGATGCCCGCCTCCAAAGAACTGATACAACATTTGATAACCAAGAAATATCGATCAAAGAAATCAAGGAACAAGTCGGGGAAATCACTAGGTCAGTGGGACAACTCACAAAGCTTGTTTCAGAACGTCAACAAAGACGTATACCAAGCAACACAAAAATAAACCAAAAAGAACAGATACAAGCCATCACATCTCAAGAGGATACAAAGGTAGACCAGCCCACCTCAGTACAAGAAACCAAGGAAGAAACAGGTAAAATAGAGGTAGCACAAGAAAAATCGATAATTAAAGAGTACCACCCTTGAATACCTTATCCCGAAGCATTGAAAAGAGATGATTCAGAGGAACAATTCGGTAAGTTTCTAAAACTTCTAAAGAAATTACACATTAACTTACCTCTTCTTGAAGCTCTTTTTCAAATGCCCGACTTGAGGAGATTTTTAAGACAGCTCTTAACAAACAAACGCAAAATAGATGAAGAGCACCATGTGGAACTTAACGCAACATGCTCAACAATGCTACAAAACTGACTACCGCAGAAATTAAAAGATCCAGGGAGTTTTACGATTCCATGTTTAATTGGTAGATTAACTATTGATAATGCGTTAGCTGATTTAGGGGCAAGTATAAATGTCATGCCTTATACACTGTTTAAACGACTAGGTCTAGGGAAGCCCAAACAAACTAGGATGAGTATCCAACTAGTCGATAAAATCATTAGAATTCCTAGGGGCATTATTGAAGACGTTTTAGTAAATATCGATAAATTCGTCTTCCCAAAGAGATTTTGTTGTTTTAGATATGGATGAGGAAAATTCAGTCCCTTTAATTTTAGGAAGACCTTTTCTTGCAATCGCCAAGACTAAAATTGATGTTGCCACAAGAGAACTCATACTTGGTAGGAGATGAATCACCAATCTTCAAGCTCTCGACTCACCGAACCACAAGATGAAGGTAAGAAAGTCGTTTCAATAGATAATCAAATTATTCAACCTTCATCGCAGGAAACATCACAAAGCATCAAAACTGAGCCAACACAAAATCGTATGATCAACAATTTAGAAGAGCAAAAGATACACACCAAAGAAAAGCCAGATCCACACGAAATAAAACCTGAGGAACCACCAGAAGAGCTCATAGGGACATCAAATCACTTTAAAATAGAAGATCAAGTGCTGTTAGATAAAGTCGATCCTTACATCAGTTCAACAGAACTGAAGAAACAGGAAGAAATACTCCTTCAGGAACGCGATGTTTTCCCACACAAAATAGTCGAGGTAAGCAATCCAATGTTCAGCAATTTCAAGGTAAACACTTCTCGACCTAAACTTTGTCACGAAAATAAAACTCCAAGAAGAGGAAAATATTCAAATCTTTAAACCTCCCTAAATTTTCAAAGCCTAAGACAGCCTAGCTTAAGACTATAAACAAGCACTTCTCGGAGGCAACCCAGCGCTAACACTTTTATTTCTCAAAATTATTTTTCTTTTCTTTTCTTTTCTTTTCTCTCTCTCTCTCCACAATTAAAACAAAGACGTAGGTTTCCAGGCCACATGGCTTTACACATGGCCGTGCCCGTGGCCCTGTGGACCACCAGAACCACCACACTGACAGAGCAGAGCCGTGCAAGTCAGTCCAATCACCCCCCAACGTCACAGATCCAACCACCCACAGCACGGGCACTGACAAAAATAGCACGGTCGTGCCTCACAATCGTGCTAAGATACTGACTTATTTAGCACGGGCAGACCACGCCCGTGCATTCTGACCGTGCTCCTATACTGGCTTTTTAGGAACGGGCGTGCACACCAACAACACGGGCGTGGAAGGACAACACACCCCACAACACGGCCGTGCGATATGGCCGTGTGAATCGACACACCCTCAGTACACGGGTGTGGGAACATGCCAGATTTGAAATCTTATTTAAATTCCCACAGCCCGTCCTCTTTGTCCCATCTTTTTCCTTATTCCTTCTTTCTCTTTTCTTTCAAATTTTTCTTCCTATTCATAGAAAAGATCCAAGACACTTGAGCAACACAAAGATCATGCCAAAGAAACGTAAGCATCATCTCCTCAGAGGAGACCTCATCATGAGTTCATGCCGGCAGCTTCACTTAATTGACATGCCAAGGGTCTCGAAAACCTTTTCGGTTCTATTTTTCTTTTCTTGTCTTCTTTATTTTCCTTATCTTTACGTATTTCCGCTTAAATTAATTTATTTCATATTAGTTTCTTGGTTTTAGGTTCTAAAGGCTGCGTGGGAATCACGCATCACGACTTCTTCGAGGTCACATCCACCTCGTGAACCATCCAACAATAAGGACTCCTTAGTCCATTAGTATTTTCTTTTAATTTTAGTTTTCTTCTTAGTCCCTTCATTTTATTTCCTTAATCCTTAATTATATTATTAGTATAATATTATTATTACCCTAGATCTCTTGGCTATATCTTCACAGGCTACCCAATTTCTTCAACTAGCAAATTGCTTTTTGGTAGCCACTCCACCGGGCCCATAGAAAACACCATCATCGCCACCAAAGACGCCCGGGATCATCCAGATTTCAGGGAGTATTACTTTTCCCACTTATCTTTTTGATTTGGCACATAAATTTTATTATCTATCCTTGTACATTGAGGGCAATGTACATCTTAAGTGTGGGGGTAATAGTGCCTAACTTTTTGCATAATTCTCAAAAACCTGAAATTAGTTTTGATCTTAAGTATTTTTCTCATATTATTAATTAGGATGAAATTTCTAATAATTTATGATTTTTATTGATAGGTTTTAGAATAAGTCTTAGCTGATTGTGCATTGATAATTAAATTTGAAGAATACTAGAGAATCGAGCATGATAAGTCCACTTTCTAAAAATTAAAATTGATAGGTTGTTGAACCTAATTTGAGTATTACCTTGAAATTTGGAATTTATAAGGATTGATGTCAAAAACACCCATAATTTTTGTGAGATATGAGCCTTATAGAGCATATATTCTTTTTCGTGCTCACTTTATTGATTATGAGTGTGTCAACTTTGAACTATTATTCTAGAACTTGCCTCGTTTATACATGTCAAGACCACACTTTTGATTTGATACACTGAGATGATAAAGGCACCTAGGTTTTAACTCATTCACACCACTAAAAAGCCTACCCACATAATTAACCCTTAGTGAACCTCGTTGAATCCTAACAACCTTTTTATTGACTCACCCACTAATATTAACCCAAAATCCCTTTGTATTTGTTATCAACATTCCTTTGACTACCCCTTTATCGAGAATTGATTTGATCAATTACCGAATTAGGTTATTTCAAAGTTCCTTCTATTATGTTTATTTTAGTTTATTCTTAAAAAAAAATTCCAAGTATAGTCAATATTAGTAGTACAATAAAAGAGCTTAGAGCATTTAAAACTCCAATTGTTAAAGAAAAAGCTTGTATTATAGTATTTTCAAAATTTGAGTGATGAAAATACTCTTATAGATACTGTTAGCTTTTCATTCGATGTAAATATTCATATTTAGTTCATTATCTTTAGATTAGGTAATTAGTCAATTCAATCTCGATTTTAAACCTCTAGTTTAGCCTATATCCACACCTTTTAACCCCAGCCTCATTACAACCTTGATTAAAGACCTTTTGATTTGTGTATCATCTCATATACAATGGTAGAGATTTGATTTTTAGGCAAGTCTATGGGATTAACTTTTCAGGTTCGACTTAGAGTGCTTATTCTTGAATCTTAAACACCTTTGAGTGATTTGAGTGAATCTTTTGTGAGGATGTCAGTCCTTGTCGATTTTGAATTAAAGGTAAGCACTTAGATAACGGAAGTCACCTATGTTTTCGTACTATAAAGGTATGACTTATCGTAATTGAATCTTTAGGGTTCTTTGAGTTGAATTATCCATGTATAAATTATCTATGAATTATGATAAGACATTGTCGATAGGAATTATGAATTATGGAAAGTTCGTTTTAATTATAAGTTGAGAATTTTGCTTGAGGACAAGCAAAGGCTTAAGTGTGGGGGTATTTGATAAACCGTAAAAGTAATATATTTTAACCCCATATTTGGTATGCTTTTGGATGATTTAGCCCTTGAATTATGTAAAAAAGTGCTTTTAATCCTTTCTTTTCATGTTTATACTTAGGAAAGCACCCGAGGATAAAAAGAACACAAAATAGGCTTAAAACGGAGTAATTGGGCCTTAGCAAGAAATCAACACTGCCTGGCCCAAAACCTGCACGACCGTGTCTCGACAATTACCTAGAACACGGCCCAACTCATGAGTTACACGGCCGTGCATCATCTTATTACCACATACGGGCGTGCCTGGTGATCTATATGGCCGTGCCCAAATCGACAGAATCAAGGTACGGCCCAACCCTGTAATTACACGGGCGTGTGCCATGGGCGTGCCCCTGTCGTAAAAATGAACAGTTTCACTCAGAATTGGATGCTTGAAGCCAAAGAAACATACTCCAAAGTCTACTCAAACACCCTAATAGTAATTCTACTTGAAGGAGATACTTAGGAGCCAAGTATAGCATCCCAAAGCTTATATAAACAACCCAAGGCAGACATTAAAAGGGGGCTTTTGGGCAGAGGCTTTTAGGCTGAAGCATTCATCTTTTAGGGAGCCACTTGGAGATAGCCAG
Organism: Gossypium rotundifolium; assembly: GCA_025506655.1. Taxonomy (NCBI): domain Eukaryota; kingdom Viridiplantae; phylum Streptophyta; class Magnoliopsida; order Malvales; family Malvaceae; genus Gossypium; species Gossypium rotundifolium. The sequence continues at coordinate 4,358,278 of CP106722.1, read as the reverse complement.
TTGATCCATCTCAAGAAGTCAGAACTCCATTCAAGACGGAGGATCTCTCCTTCAATTCCTTCAAGGGGTTTTAGGGAGTTCTTATGTTTTATTTATTCTTTACTCTTGAGATGTTTCCGTATTTAGTTATGCACTAAACCCCTCAGATACATGAAGGGGATGAAACCTATGATGGATTTTGTTATTTAATTTTTAAATTTATATGATAATTACTTGGTTTGTTCTTAATTATGTTGCTTAATTTAATCTAATGTGCTTAGGTGGAGGAGGAATAGACCCCGCCAAGAGTAGATCTAGCGAATCGAGCGGAGTTGATCGGCGCCTAGAGATAGGGTTACGAGATTTTTCCGATTAGGTAAAACCTAATATGGGAATCTATTGATCGATTTATCGCTTCCTTAGGGGTTATTATAAGAGAACGAGATTTCCACTAATTAACCTAAGGTTAGACGTTATTCGCCTCGAGAGGGTTTAATATAGGTTAGGAGTCTCACGGATCAAGCTAAGTAAAGAAATCATATGGTTTGGAGAATAAATAATAAGTGAAGTCATAGGTGGATTCTTTCTGAGGGTATCGTCTTTATCAACTGAGTTTTCTTAAAGTCTTTCTCCAATTTATTCTTTTGTCTTTGCATTTAGTTTAAGTATTTCGTTAGTTTAATAATCCAATCACTCTATATTTTAGGCTAAATAATAGAAAGAAAGTGAGTAGTAGTACTTTTAGGCCCCCTTGGGTTTGATAAGATATTCTTGCCAGAGCTATACTCTCGTTCGATAGGTGCACTTGCCTCTATTGTTGTCGCAATACCTCTGTGTTCTATAACTCTTTTATAAATATTAAAACTCATTTGTTTTGACACGATCACTAGGTACAAAGGCAATCCAAAGAATAAATGATTCTAAGGATAATTACTTGTATGGTATGGTCATGTATAAAGAATGAAAGAATATTTTAAAAACAAAAGAATGTACAGTATGAAATATAAAGAATGAAAAAATATTTACTTAAAAAGATGCATTTTATTGAAATAAAAATTCTGGACACAAGCCCATTTCACAAAAGGATTCTTATTGCTTCTGGGCTTAAAGCAACAAGTATGTTTTGAGTATTACTCTAGATTAACTCTAAAAATACAGGGATCCCTTCCACAGTCCTATTGTTTAAAATCTTCCCAAGTATGTAAGAGCTTGGAAACTTTTATTCCCCAATTCCCTCCTCAGATATGTCATTAGTGTTTAGATTCACTGATATTCCCTCCAAGCGTCTGACTTCTTCAAGGAATTGCAACTCTTCTTCATCCACTTTCAACTATCATATTCACTGCTTCATCCGAGTGATTAGGTTCTGAGGAATCATCGACTTTCACAATTCCCCTTTCAATGAGCCTCTCGACCAACTTTTTAAATGTAATGTAGTTTTCAATTGAATGCCCTATTATTCCCGCGTGGTACTTGCATTGGGAATTCTCATTATACCATTTTGGGTACGGAGGTTGTACAGGTTCCACGTAAAACGGAGACACTACATGTACATAAAAAAGATTCTGATACAGCTCTTTATATGTTGTTGGGATGGGTGTGAACTGGGGCCTTTCTGTATTTGGCCTCGAGTTGGGTTCTTGCTTTGAAGAGCCTTGATGTGTACTCAAGATATTTACCTCATTTTCCTAATTTCTCGAAGTTAATCTTTTGGTGCTCTCTCACACGTCTATCTTTTCGTTTCTTATAGCATTCTCAATGATCTCACTGGACATTACCATATCTGAAAAGCTTACGGCGGCACTTCCCAACATATAGTTAATGAACGGGACCTTCAGAGCATTGATGAAGAGCATCATGGTTTCTTTTTCCAGTAGAGGTGGCTGGACTTGTATAGCGACTTCCCTCCATCTTTGAGCATACTGTCGAAAACTCTCATTTGTTCTCTTCTCCATATTCTGCAAAGTGATTCTATCAGGGGTCATATCTGTTACATAACTATACTGCATCATGAAAGCTTATGCTAAATCTCTCCATGAACTGATCTTGGTACGACTCAATTGGTTATACCATCTGGACGCTGCCCCATTTAAACTGTCTTGGAAGCAATGGATCAATAATTGATCATTGTTGACATGCCCAGTCATTCGTCTGCAGAACATAGTGATATGAGCTTCGGGATAACTATTTTTGTTGTACTTCTCAAACTCTGGCATTTTGAATTTATGAGAAAGTACTAGGTCCGGAACCAAGCTTAGATCCTTAACATCGATCCCTCTATAATTATCAACGCTTTTTATTGCATTGAATTTTTTTTTCAGCCGTTTATATCGGTCCTCTAACCGCTTTTGTGATTCTATTCTTGCTCTTTCTCTTTCTACTATATTATCTAGATCGAGAACAGTGGGATTGGCAGGATTATCTCCTGAACCTGAGCCAGTTTGGAGGTTCACTGAAGCGTCAGCTTGGAATTGTTGAGGCCTGATCGCGACAGATGGCCTTTGTAAAGCTACTTTCGGTTGTGCTCGTACATGTGGTGGAGTAAAACCAGGGGATATTGAGGATACTCAGTATTCTCCTCAACATTAACCATTAGGCTCTTTCCTTTGTCCATAAACTCATTCAACAGCTGCGCAATCTGAGTCATCATATTTCTCTGAGATTCCATCTTTTTTTCCATCATATCCTGCTGGATCTTAGCGAGCTGCTCCTGCATCTGTGCTTGCATCTGTTTTTGCATCTCCATCTGTATTTGTTCCAACTTTTCTAATCTTTTATCCATTGCTTAAGTTTTCTTTCTTGTGCCGTAGGGATGCATATCTGGTAAGGTTTTTTCAGTTTCTAGGTTGCTAAAATAATTTTTAATTAATTACAGTTTTTCTACAAATTTTAATGCATATGTATTAATGTAATGCAAATGCATGAAATGCAATGCAAATGCATGGAATGAATGCAAATAGAAAGAGAGGCGTTGATTCTGAATTTAATTCCATTAGAAGAACTTTTCTAGAAAATAAATTCCTTTACATAAAACGGATTACATATGCGGCTTTGTCCTCATAGTCTAAGTGAATACACTAATCCTTTTCTTCGTATCTAGATGTTATGGTTGTCTCCCATGAACTTTCTCAATAGATGCCTCTTCTAGCTCCTTGTTGCCTGATCCAGGCCGTGACTCTTCACTCACTTATCCTCCGTAATGCTCGTAAGCTTCTTTAAGAAAGTCGAGACGTGACAGCTCTTGAATAGTCTTTGTCGGCTTGAATCCTCGAGCAAAGTCTTGTATTCTTCTGCGGACCATCAACCTTCTCTCGTTGTTTATTTTGACTATTCGAACGATCGTATTATAATCCACTTTATCAAGCAATCCATTTCCTTATGACAAACTCTTCTATTTAGTAATCGAATATTAATCAACACCTCCTTTCTATGATGATGCAACAAAACAAAAGAAAATACGTTAGTATCATATACAGATGGTAAAAATCAAATCAAACAGAAAATAATCAAACACCTATCCAGGTGACCGCAAAGGTTCAAACAGTTCTACCTAAAGTGGGATCCTAGGGTTCACTATATGTGGTTTGGTTCTAAGGAATGGGTACCTGAACCAGTAGATTCCTCAATCCTCACCCATTATAGGCTCATATGGACCGAGTTTGGTTCAGGGGAATACATTTCCCTATGGCCATGTGGAGATGAGAATCTCACGAAGCACATAGGTACAGATATATCCCGGAAGCAGTCCACTAGCCCATACGGAGGTGAAAACCTCACGAAGGCATAATTTCTCACTCCTACTTAAAAAGTGCAACCACAACGGTTATGCAATGCAATGCAAGAGTATTCTACGAGACTCGACATTATTGCAATCATAGCACCAACAAATGCATCAAAAGAAACATGATTTTTCAAAACAGTTTTCTAAATTTTTAATAAAAAAAACAAAAATTAATCAATCTATGGCCTGACTCTCAACCAGTCCCCAGTGGAGACGCCAAGCTGTTGAAACCATTTTTATTTTAAAATTTTGAAAAACGGAGTCGACTTAAAAATGATGTGGAGTCGCCACCAATCCTTTTATTTAGGTGTGATTGGATCACCTTTAAAAATTTTATTGGTCTACGAAATTAAATGACAAAAAGGGTTCGGGAGTCTGTTACGCACGAGGAAGGATTAGCGCCCTCATACGCCCCAAAACAGGTACCAAATTGATTAATTAATGTCCTTACGTTGAAAACTTGAAAATATTAAGGCATGATTACTTTTTTAAGGAAAGTTAATTTATTTTGAATTGAATCTCAAGATTAACTCGTTTCAAAGGAATAAAAATATCATATCCAGTGCTTTAGGATATAACAGGTTTATACTTTGACACCGAGATCATCTTTGGTCTTCAAAACATGCAATTAAAAAGGATATTTGGTTATTTGGTTGAACAGAAAATTAACACCCAGTACGTTAGGGCATAATTTTCTCGAACTTCCAAACATCAAATATTGCCTTCTTTTAAAAAAACTTTTAAATAAGCGATTTTAAAAACGACTCAAAATGCTTTTAGTGAATCACTATTCAATAATGAGAAATAGAAATATAATATGGAATAATAATGCGTGAATACTGATTTGCACAAATAAGAAGTAACAAATTTTAAAACAAACGGAAAAAGAAGTAAATTTGAAATCATCAATATACATTCAATAAATTACATAGAAAACAAAAATTAAAACAAAATATATAAAAGTTTAACATAAAAAAGGGTTATATTTAATAGTAATATACATATATGAAATTTGAGATTATACATATAAAAAACGGTATTATATAATACGATTTGAAACAAAATTTATAAACAATAAAGCAAAAATTATGTACATAATATAATAATATATGCAAAATATTTAAAATTCATATAAAATTCTAAACAAACAATGTCTATCTAACAAAATGTTAGTAATTTAAAAGAATATAAGTAATCTAAATTATAATATCCAAAAGAATGTCTAAGTGTATAAAATGATTTAAAGAATATACCAAAAAATAAAAATAAAAATATATAGAATAACAAAATCTATATGGCATGAGATTAATAATATACAAAATAATTTAAAACATAATATATGGGTTTAAAATAATAATATATAAAATAAAAATACATACAAGTATTTATAAAAATATTCAAATAATAATAAATTATAAGAGTATTTAAATTTAAAATTATACAAATCTTTAAAACAAAGAAATGTACAAAGAGAATTTAAAATAAACAAATTATAAAATAAATAATCTAAAATATATATAAATGAAAGTCAAAACAATCAAATTAAAATAATGTAAAATTAGTAAAAGAAATTAAAATAATATATTAAAATAATCAAAATAATGAATAATTAAAATAACTCAATTGAAATAAGTATAGAATAAAAAGGATAATTAATAAATAAGTAAAACATTGAAATGGAAATGAAGACCACAATATGACGCGCGCGAAACAAGAAGGATTAAAGACGAAAATATTCCAGGTTCCAAAACGCAACACTTAAATGCAGGCTGAATTGAAATGGCGTTTAAAATTCAAGGTGGAAATAACAAAAAACAAAAGAAACAGCAAAAGGGATTCAATCAAACCATAGCGAAACAGGGAGGGACCAATCAGGCAAATATCCCTCCATGGGGAAAACACGCGGGCCCTGTGGTGTTCGGGTCGGGTTGAATCGGGTTCCCTATACTTCACCGTTTTATACATCTTAATAAAACTAAAAATTAACCCTAATCACAGCCACTTTGAAACACAAAACAAAAATCTAATCATTCTCCTTCTTTTGCTAACCGACCGACTCCCAAAAACCATCATCAAAGGCTATCCGACTATCAGCGATAGCATCGAATGAGGTCCGCATCTGGCCTTTTCTGCGCATATGCTAGGAAGCATTGCCTCCCTCACACTCAAATCCCCCTTCAAGCCTTGATTCCGACGAAATGGATAAGAATCCGGCGACGGTATTAGACAGGTAAGGGTTTCTTTCTTTTATTTCTTTTGCATGCATAAAATCGAAAGGCAAGGAATATAGAAAAAGAAAATTTAAGGAGATCCAGAGGAAATCCGAGAATCCACCTTCAAAAACGATTTGGATTCTTTTTTTTTTTTAATTTCTATGTAAAAATTTCAGAAAAAGCGAAATCTATTTACACCTTTTTCACGACTGATTTCTCTTTTGGTATTCAATATGCCCTCGTCTATCCAAAAAAAAAAAAAACCCCTTTACAATGAATTTATTCGGCTTTTATAGCCAAAATGAAAAAAATGAAATTAAAAAATATTTCATTTTCTGTTATTTCTCTCTGTCAATCTTGGTGCTGTTTGCGTTTGTTAGTTTGTTGCAGGTACAGCTGGAGGACGTCGATGGTGGTTGCTGGAGAAGAACGGCGCGCGCGGGGCTAGGTTGCGGCGCACGAACATATGGAAGTCTCTAGGGTTTCCTCTGGTTCCGATTTATTTTGGGCTGTAGTATAGTTTTGGGCCTCAATTGGGTCTGGGGTTTATTTTAATTTGGGTTAGAAATTAGCTTGGGCTTATTGGGCTCTGAACTATTTGTTTTAATTTAATTTAGGCCATCATTTGTAATTTGGATTGATATTGGATTGTTTTGTAAATGGACTTTTATTAATTTAGATTTTTTGGTTTTTTTGTTTAATTTAGTTTATTTTTGGTTTTGAAGTGGGCCGGGTGAAATGGGCCTATTTTATGTGTTACTTTAAATACATAAATTCCTACGATAATAATCTAAGGGTTTACCAAAAATTAACAGTAAATTGGTACTAACAATGACGTCAGCTAGATACTGGAAACTCCTCATTAACGATTCCAACTTAGAAATTTCTAAAGGTTCAGCAAAAAAAAAGCAAGGAAGAAGAAAAAGCAGAAGCAAAAACTTAGAAACATGCTAACTAGATATACTTATACAACAGACATCCAAGAAATTGTCGGAACAATTGTTAAAGCTTGATTGTGAATGAAATAAACCAAGAGTTGTAATTATTCTAGTTATTCATATTATCGTTGGTAAATCTTGTGAATTGCTTCTAACCATTCATTGCATTTTATTTTATCTTATTTGCATATTAGTTGTTAATATAATTAGGACATCCATTACCTTAAAAAATTTTATTTTCTTAACCAACTTGTAAATTATCAATTTTACAATTGCCCATTAATAGATACAATTCATGTGGAGACTCCCATTTACCAACCAAAGACATACATAGTGTTCATGAGTTTTCTTTTATTTTTGTAGAATTACAATAATAGGATAAAATTTAAACAATCAACACGACTAGTGCAACTCAATCCCAAACCACACTTGGGGTGATGAACACCCTTAATCATTAAACCATTACATAAGATTCAATGTTCATGAGTTTCTTAAATACATGTAAAATGAAAATATTTATGTTATATACGAAATGTCATAGGTATATTATTTGATTTTGATATTAAAATATTTGTTATTGAATTTGTGTTAATTATTACATCTGATTTAATCAAATAATTGGATAATCATAATACATATAAAATAAAAAATATTACTTTCTATTTTCTAAATTTATAAGTCCAAGGAAAAGTCATGGGAAATGTGTTGCCGTATTTATAGACGTAAAAGCCTTAAAAATGGAAGAGTTCCGATTTTTTGGGTGCAAGATTATTGGGACATTAAATATAATATTCCAAAAGATATATTACAAAGTAATGGTAGTGTTCAAATAAGGTCGACACCATTGCTGAATTTTAAGAACAATGTCACACCCTGAAGTTATAAAGAGAAAACACAGCATCCCAATAATTGAAATCAAAAGAAAAAGGAAAGGCGAAGGGAGGGGAGGGTCTATTTTCATCACGAGTACAATGAGCTCCGATTCTTCCATAACCAAGAGGTAACTAAATCCTAAGATTCCAAAAAGTCATTTTAGATATTTCAATTCCATAAAGCAGGTAAATTTGGGAGGTTTGTGAATAGAATAATCACAATTTAGGTCGTATTAAGTTAACTATCCCTATATTTTAGGTTTGAGTCATTTCATATTTATATAATTTTTATTCAAATTAATTTTTATTCGAGTTATATTCAAGTTCAAGTTGAATAGATCTGAGTTGTTAACTTTTTAAGAACAAGTTTGATTTGATCGAGTTTAAATTTAGATAATTCGAATTGAATTTTTACATTAGGATCAAATTTGCCAGACCTAATTGAATTCAATACAAAACATTAAAATCAATATGTTGTATTTCTGTCAAAAAGAACGTTTTGTCTTAAACATGATAGTGTTTAGAATAGGCTTACCAATGTATTTTCAAAGTGAAAAAAGTCTAACCAAAAATTTCGTCAAGTATGTTCATGTAATCAATCTTTTAAAAGATGATATCGAATTTGGTGAATGTACTATGTCCTTCTATTATAGAGGTTAGATCAAAATAATCCTTCTATTGTTAAATGGATCAAATTAGTCTATATACTATTACAAGGAATCAAACAATAATATAGGGACTAAGTTGATCTATTCAATAATAGAGGTACTATTTTGATATGGTTCCTATAATTGAGGGACCTTACAAGCACTTTTACCTATCAAATAGTATCTAAACCTTGTTTCTTCTTTATTTGGTACAAGGTGGATGGCAAGTTGGCATTGATAACTAGTGGTGCCAGTGGCTTAGGAGAGTGTACATCCAAACTATTTGTCAAAAACAGAGCCAAGGTTCTGATTGCTGATGTTGAGTATGACTCTTATTTTAGTCAAATTTAAAAAATAATCTTTCAATTAAACTCTGTTTATTTGTTTCAATCAAACTCTATTTAGTCTAGATTATTTTATTATTATTTGACCTATGAATTTAGCCTATAAATAGACTCTTTTACAACATTAGAAAACACACCTATTAGAGATTAGAACTCATAACACTTTTGGAGAATTTTTGTGTTTACGTTTTGAGGGTTCTTTGTTTTCGGGTGATGGTCACTAAACTAATAATAAATACGACTAAGGTAAGTGCACCCATCGAACAATAGTATAATTATGGTGAGTAGGGAATCTTGTATCGGCGAGGACTAAAAGTACTAGTAATTACCGTTTTTCTATTATTTAGCCGACAAATTGGAGTGATTGTTTTTAATTTAAATTTACTAATCTAATTTATCTAATAACGCAACAGAGAATGAAATAGGAAAATAATCAAAGATAACAAATGAGATAGCCAATACCCAAGAAAGAATCTACCTAGACTTCACCCATTATTATGAATCTAAATTAAACGATTTATTCACTTGTGTCTTGATCCGTAGAAATACCTAAATTATGTTAATATCTCTTTCGGGAGTAAGAACAACTGACTTTAGGTTGATTAATTGGAATCTCTTTCTAATTAAAAAACCTATCGTCGTATTAACTCGATCTATGGATTCCCTTATTAGATTTGACTCTAATCCCGTAGATTTATGTTGTCCTATTTCTAGGATTGCATGCAACTCCACTCAATTATACTAGATCTACTCTTAAATAAGAACTTTTGCTCCATTGAAATAAGCACATTAAACATGAATTAATATCCAAAAATATTAAAACACGAAATAAGCATACATAATTGAGAACAAGAATCAAGTATTTATCGCATAAAAACAAAAATTAAATAATAAGATTTATCATAGGTTTCATCCTCCCTAGGTATCTAGGGAACTTAGTTAACAATCTTGAATGAAACCATCTCAAAGTCAGAATAATCACAAGACATAAAGAAACTCTACAAAACTTCGAAAGAAATTAAATGGAGATCTTCGATCTTGAGGGAGATTCGATTCTGAGTTGATTTCGATGGTGTTCTTTGAGTCTTTTCTTCAATCTTCTCTGAGTGCCCCCTTAGATCTTCTTCTAATTGGTATTTATAGACTTTAGAATGCTCAAAAAGCCTATAAATTGGGTTTTTCCTACGTATTTGGGAAGCAGGGTGCGATATCGACACGGGCTGGCACACGGGCGTGTGGCCAGCCCGTGTGGAAATGCCCAGGCCATGTGGATCCTGAAACAGCTCTATTTGTCTGATTTTGACTCATTTTTCGCTCATTTCGCTCCCAAAGGCTCTCTTAAGTATAGAAATATGAATTTAAAGAATTAGAAGCATTAAATTCACTAATTTACATAATTAATCATCCAACAATGCATTAAGAGTGAGATTAAAATATGTTACTTTTACAGGTTATCATTGGGTTTTCGGGGTTTAGTTTTTTTATCTCTATCTTTTGTACTCTTCGTTCTTTTGCCATTATAGTAAAATTATCTTTGCCCATGATTTTTTATCCTCTTTGGAGGGATTTTTCCACGTTAAATTTGTGTGTTAAATTTCTCAATTTCTTCCATTTTTTTTACTTGTTCGTTGCTTAATCAAGTCAATTCTCAATAAGTGGTATCAGAGCTAGTTTAATTTTCGTAGATCAGTCAGTTCAGAAATGACAGCAACAAGGTTTGAAATTGAGAAGTTCGATGGTGATGACATCACGAACTAACTAAAATACGACAAAGGCAAATGCATCTATCAAATGGTAGTATAGCTATGGTGAGACGGGAATATCGTATCCACGAGGACTAAGAGTACTAGTAGTTACTATCTTTTTATTATCTAGTCGAATAAATTTAAGGGATTTATTTTAACCTAATCTTAACTAACCTAATTACTAAGACGAAACAGAGAATAAAGTAGGAAAATATTTGAAGAAAACCGATGAGAGAGACAATACCCAGGAAAGAATCCGCCTGGACTTCACTTATTATTCTAAATATGAGTTAAACAATTTATTCACTTGCCTTGATCCGTTGAAATCCCTAAATTATATTAATATCTCTTTCGAGAGTAAAAATAACTGACTCTAGGATGATTAATTGAAATCTATTTCTAATTAAAACCCCTATTGTCGCATTAACTCGATCTATGGATTCCTCTATTAGATTTGACTCTAATCTGGTAGATTTATGTCGTCTTATTTCTAGGATTGCATGCAACTCCACTCAATTATGCTAGATCTACTTTTAAATAGGGACTTTTGCTCTACTGAATAAGCACATCAATAATGAATTAGTATCTTGAAAACATTAAAACATGAAATAAGAATACATAATTGAGAACAAGAAAAAATATTTATCATGTAATTCAGAAAAATCAAATAATAAGATCTATCTTAGGTTTCATCCTTCCTAGTGTTCTAGGGAATTTAGTTCATACTTTTGGGGGAAAACATCTCAAAATTAGGAAAACAACAAAACATAAAGAAATCTAAAAAATTTGAGAGAAATTGACTGGAGATCTTCAGTCTTGAAGGAGATCTTGCTTCTAAGTTGAATCCGTTGGCGTTCTTCGATTCTTTTCTTCGTTTAGCCCTGTATACCCCCTAAGGTCCTCTTCTAGTGTGTATTTATAGACTTTAGAATGCTCAAAAACCCTAAAAATTGGCTTTTTTTGCATAACAGGGAAGCAGGGTGCGAGATCGACACGGGCTGGCACATGGGCGTGTAGCCAGCCCATGTGGAATTGCTCAGGCCGTGTGGATCTTGGAAATAACTTTTTTTCTCGAATTTGGCTCCTTTTTCGCTCTTTTCGCTCCCTTATGCTCACCTAAGTATAGAAACATGAATTTAAAGGATTAGGAGCATCAAATTCACTAATTCACATAATAAATCATCCAAAAACGCATTAAGAATAGGATTAAAAACATGTTACTTTTATTGCTTATCAAATATCCCCACACTTAAGTGTTTGCTTGTCCTTAAGCAAAATCCTCAACTCATAATTAAAATTAATTTTTCTCAACTTGTAATTCACATTAATAATGTTTTGTCATAATTCACAAATAATTATACATTGATAATTCAACTAAAAGAGCATTAAAGATTCAAACAATCTAAGTCAAACATTTTTAAATCATGAAAACATAGGTATTTTGATAGATCGTAATATATACATATTTTAATACCATATTTGACATACTTTTGGATAATTTATCCCTTGAATTGTGGAATTTGATGCTCTGAATCCATTAATTTCATGTTTTATACTTAGGAGAGCATAGGAGGATGAAAAGAACGAGAAACGAGCCAAAAACGAAGAAAATGAGCAAAAGTAAGAAATCAACACGGCCTGGAGTTCACCACAGGGGTAAACCACACAGCCGTGCCACTTTAGCAGACTTGAACACGGCCCTGGGCTCGATTCACACGGGTGTGTCCTTGCCGTAACCCATTTTAATTCCACTCAAAATAGGATACTTGTGGGCCAAGTAAGGCATCCCGAAAGCCTATATAAACAACCTAGAGGGCAACCTAAAAGGGGAGTTTGATAGAAGGCTTCTGTCAGGGTTGTTGACGAGGAGCAAAGCCATATAGGGCTGAATATGAGGGAATTACTTGAAGAAAGCCAATTGATCCATATCAGAAGCCAGAGTCACACTCAAGACTGAGGATTTTCCTTTCAAATTCTTTCAGAGGGTTTTAGGGTTTTTTTTCATGTTTTGTCATTTAATTTTTTCTGAGATGTATTCTTTTATAAACATGAACTAAACCCCTCAAATACCTGAGGGGGATGAAACCTAAGACGGATCTTGTTATTATTTTTTGAGCTGTATGATAAATACTTGATTTGTTTTTAATTATGTGTTCTTAATTCTTGCTTTAATATTTCAGGATATTGATTCAAGTATTGATGTGCTTATTCAGAGGAGCAAAAGTCCTTGTTTAAGAGTAGATCTAGCATAATTAAGCGGAGTTGATCGCACTCCTAGAGATAGGACGACGAAAATTTGTCGGATTAGGGTCAAACCTAATATAGGAGTCCATAAATCGAGTTAATGCAACACTAGGGGTTTTAATTAGAAAGAGATTTCAATTAATCAACCTAGGGTTAGACGTTAGTAGCCTCGAAAGAGGTATTAATATAAATTAGGGAATCCTACGGATCAAGTCAAGTGAATAAATCTTCTGATTCAGAGTTAAATAACAAGTGAAGTCTAGGTGGATTCTTCCTCGGTATTGTCTTAATCAATTGGTTTTCTCAAAAGTATTTTCTTAATTCATTCTCTGTGTCTTGGCATCCTTAGTTTAGGAATTAGTTAGATAAACATAAATCGTCTTTATTTTAGGCTAGATAATAAAAAGAAAGTCAGTACTAGTACTTTTGGTTCCCTTGGGTTTGACATTCCGGTCTTGCCACTAAGCTATACTACTGTTTGATAGGTGCGCTTGCCTCAATCGTGGTGATAGTTAGTTTCTAGGCTCGATCATTCATTATATAAATATTAAAACTCTCAGACACGATCAAGTTTTGGGCGCCGTTGTCGGGGAACTGAAATATTAAGATCGTCAATTTTTATTACTTTAGCCATTTTATTTTATTTATTTATTTCTAATTTTTATTCTTAGTTTTCTAATCTCTCTATTATTTGCTTTGATAGGTTTTTCTAGTTAATGACTAGGAGGAACCCTTCAGGACCATTGCTTTTTGACAGTGAGATCGAGGCAACCATTCGCAGAAATCGAAGAGAAATTAGGTGAAGTTTACAATACATAGAGGAAGAGCAGGAAAACATTACCAATCCTCCTGAAGAGATGGCTGAAAATCAGAATAATCCATTACCTCCGGTGGCTATGGAAAATCCGATGAATCAAAATCCTGGTCCTCGTACTATGAATGATTATGCTAAGCCTAGTTTAGCCGGTACTGAATCAAGTATTGTTAGACCTACTATTGCTACAAATAATTTTGAATTGAAACCTAACACTATACAGATGATACAACAGTTTGTTCAGTTTGATGGTTTGCAGAATGAGGGTCCTATCACACACTTAGCGAACTTTTTGGAATTATGCGATACGTTTAAAATTAATGGCGTTTCTGATGATGCCATTCAGCTTCAGTTGTTTTCCTTTTCATTGAAGAACAAAGCTAAACAGTGGTTGAACTCGTTACCATAAGGATCAATCACCACATGGAAACAAATGACCGAAAAGTTCTTATTAAAATATTTTTCGCTGGCTAAAACGGCTAAGTTGAGGAATGATATTTCTTCTTTTGTGTAGATGGATCTAGAGACACTTTACGATACATGGAAGAGATATAAGGATTTACTAAGAAGGTGCCCTCATCATGGGCTACCATTATGGCTATAGGTTCAAACCTTCTATAACGGTGTGAACCCCTCAACTAGGCAGCTTATTGATGTAGCCGCCGGTGGAACCCTAAATAACAAAATCCCTGAAGCGGCTTATGAATTTATTGAATAGATGTCACTGAATAACTATCTAGCAAGTTATGAGGACAAAGCCGACAAAAGCTGCCAGTGTTTTCAACATCGACGCAGTCACTATGCTATCAAACCAGGTAGAGCTTTTGAATAAAAAGATTGATGGTTTGTGTAGTTCTTTACAGGTACATCCAGTAATGCAGCGTGATATGAATGGAGGAGGGATGAGCAATACAGAATATCCACCTTACAACCCGAGCGCTAAAAACGAACAAGTTCACTATATGGGTAATAATTCTAGACCTCAAAATAACCCTTATAGTAATACTTACAATCCAGGTTGGAGGAGCCACCCTAATTTCTCATGGGGTGGTCAAGGAAATCAAAGACAACAACCCCCTCCAGGCTTTCAACAACAACCCTACCCACAGGAGAAAAAGCCAAATCTCGAAGAGATGCTTACGAAATGTATGGCGGTGTCAGAAACATGCTTTCAGAACACCGAAACAACCCTCAAAAACCAGCAAGCATCGATTCAAAGGATCGAAAGCCAACTAGGTTAGCTTGCTAAGCTGATCTCAGAATGACCACAAGGTAGCTTGCCAAGCAACACCGAACCTAACCCAAGGGAGCAACTTTACGCCATCACAGCATGCGATGAAGAAGGGTTAGCGGAATCTGAATCTGCACCAAGGCAAGAACCTTTAGTCAATAAAGGTAAGCTTGAGGTAAGCCACGATACATAAAACCTGTCATTAAAGAGTACTAACCTTGTGTGCCATACCCCAATGTGACAAAGAAAGACCCCACAGATGAACAATTTGGTAAATTTTTAAACTTCTAAAGAAATTACATATTAACTTACTGTTTCTTGAAGCTCTTTCGCAGATGCCCAATTCAAGGAAATTTTTAAAAGGGCTTCTGAAAAACAAACGGAGGTTAGACGATACGTCGTATGTGGAGCTAAATGCAGTGTGTTCAGAAATTTTACAAAATAAACTACCACGAAAGTTAAAAGATCCAGGGAGTTTTAAAATTCTGTGCTTAATTGGTAGCTTATCTGTTAATAACACCTTAGCTAATCTAAGGGCGAGCATAAACGTTATGCCATATAAAATGTTTAAATAGCTAGGTCTTGGGAAATCTAAACAAACTAAGATGAGCATTCAATTAGCTGATAAAACTATTAGAATTCCTAGGGGTATAATTGAAGATGTACTCATGAAAATTGCTAAATTTATATTCCCAGTAGACTTCATCGTTTTAGACATGGATGAGGAAAATAATATTCCTTTAATTTTAGGAAGACCCTTTTTAGCAACTACTAGAACTAAAATTAATATTGGTACAGGAGAACTTATACTTCGTGTAGGTGACGAGACGATTCACTCTTCAAGCTCTTGACTCGACTAGGACATCAAGTAATAAAGGTGAGAACATAAATTCTATTAATGACTATTCGGTTAAACCTTCTTTTCAGGAAGCACCACGAAACTACACAACTGAGCCAGATCCTAGACCTCATGCCAACAAGGAAATAACTCATGAGGAACGAAGCTTCCAATCGATGAACTAGGCGAGTGGAAGACGTATTTCAAAAAGAAACTAGGAACACACGAAGCAAAACCGAGACAACACCATAAGCCAAACCAATTTAAGATCGGAGATTAGGTATTGTTGAACAAAACAGACCCTCAGATCGCCACTTCATACCTTGATACAAATGAAGAAATCCCTTTTGAGGTACTAAATAACTACCCATACGGAACAGTCGAGGTAACTAATCTTAAATTCGGTAGTTTTAAGGTAAACACTACTCAACTCGAACTATATAATGATCATAAAACTGATAGTAGGGGAGAGGAGTTTCAACTCCTCAAACCATCATGAATATGTGAATGAGAGGTAAGTCTAGCTTAAGACTTTAAATGAGCACTTCTCGGGAGGCAACCCGAACACTGACCCCATTAATTTTCATATTTTTATTTTTATCTTTATTTTTATTTTTACTTTTAGCATTTAACTACAAACTAACCAAATTAGTGAAACATAGGTTTCCCTACCACACGGGCTTACACACGGGCGTGGCCGTGGCCGTGTGGACACCACAGATTTACACACCAGCGTACATAGATTGTACGAACCAAGGACAAAAAATCTTCAAACCACAAGCAATGATAAAATGCCACGATCGTATGATACGGCCGTGGTTGACACTGATTTATCAATATGGGCGTGGTGACCACTACACAGGCGTGGGAGAAATGAAAGAAGCACAACATGGCCGTGTGACCTAACACGCCCATGGTACACCAAGCAAGGCGACAACCAGATCCCTGACTCTATTTAAAACCCCTTCTTTCTCACCTTCTCCCCAAATTCTTTTTCAACTACCACACCCCTCTTCATTTCTATTACCTTTATCCTTCCATTTTTCTTCTTCCCCTTTCCTTCATTCTTCCTCAAAACTACCATCTCGATGTCGAAGAAGCGAAAGGACCCTAGCACAGTCTTCCCGTACAAGACCAATCTCCATAAGTTCATGCTGGCCGCTTCATTCCCTCGACAAGATAAGAACCTTTGAGTCCATCTATTTTTTCTTTTTCATTTCTCTTCTCCTTTATTTTCATTCTCTTTATCTTTCTTGTGCTTAATTTATATTATTATATTTTGTTTTCTTTGATACAAGTTCAAAAGTCTGGTAGGGAATCACCACACCACGACCCTAGTATCCACCTCCACATGAATACCCTCTTCCAACTCTGCCTGAATTTCCCTTGTTTTTTCTCTTTGACTCCATCCAAAATTCAGGAAGTTTCACTTCTCTCCCTCTGTTATGATTTTTAACTATATTTTTATCATACATTTTAATACATTGAGGGCAATGTACATCATAAGTGTGGGGGGTGAATTTTATTCAGAAAAGTTCCTAATTTTTTGCATTATTCTCAATTCCCTAAATTTTGTCTTTTTTTTCTCATATCACTATTAGAACAAATTCTGATTGATTTATGATTTTTATTGATATGTCTTGAATTAAAACATAGGTAGTTGTGTATTGATTGTTTAAACTTGAAGGCTTTAGAGAATCAAGCATGATAAGTTGATTTTTGAAAATAAAAAATTTGCTAGGTTGTTTCCCAAGTTTAAGTATTACCTTGAAGTTTGAAGTTCACAGGGTTGACATCAAAAACAATAATTTCTGTGAGATCTTGAGCCTTTGAGAGCATTTTCTTTTCTTGCTCACTTTTATTGTTGCTTTGAGTGAGTCAATATTGATTTGTTATTCTAGAACTTGTTTCGATTATGCATGTCAAGACCACACTTTTGATTTGATATACTGAGATGATAAAGGCACCTAGGATTTAACCCACTTACTTCCCAAAAGACCTACCTTCATAATTAATCCCTAGTGAACCCTTTTGATCCTAATAAACCATTCATTGATTTACCCTTAATATTAACCCAAGACTTACTCTTTTTTGATTCATTAAGAATTTTTCCTATTGTATTAACCTTTTTAGCGAGATTTGATTTGAGAAGTTGCCTAACTATATTTTTCATTTCAGTTGTTAAATTATTATCATTGTACTTGATTTATTCTTAAAAAAAATAAAAAATTTGAAAGTATATTCATTATTAGTTCTATGTTATTTAAGCTTAAGCAATTAATTTCACATCTTGAGAAGAAGCTCGTGTTTATTGTAATTATTCAGTATAGTCTATTTTTCTAGTTAGGAAATTTGTTAATTCGGTCTCGATTTTAAACCTTTAATTCAGCCTTTATCCACACCTTAAACCCAAGCCACGTTACAACCCTTTTTAAAGACCTTTTGATCGATGTAACATCTCAATTTATAGTGGTAGAGATTTGATTTTCGTGCAAGGTTATGGTAATAACTTTTCATGTTGACTATTGAGTGCTTAAATTATTGTCCCTTAAACACTTTGAGTGATTTGAGTGAATCCTTAGTGAGAATGTTAACTCTGTGATATTTTGAATCAAAGGTGATTACTTAGATAAGGGGGAATACCTATGTTTTTCCATGAATAAAATGCTCAACTTGGATTGTTTGAAACTTTCATGTTCTTTTAATTGAATTCTCAATGAATGATTACCTATGGATTATTTCGAAACATTATTGATAATAGTTATAAGTTGAAAAGAATGAATTTCAATTGTGAGTTGAGGATTTTGCTTGAGGACAAGCAAATGCTTAAGTGTGGGGGTATTTGATAGACAGTAATATATACATATTTTAATCCCACATTTGGCATACTTTTGGATGATTTATCCCTTGAATTGTGGAATTTGATGCTTCTAATCCTTTAATTTCATGTTTTATACTTAGGAGAGCATAGGAGGATGAAAAGAACGAGAAACAGGCCAAAATCAGAGAAAATGGGCCAAAGTAAGATATTAACACGCCTAGAGTGCACCACACGGTCGTGTCACCTTAACAGACTTGAACACAGCCCTGGGCTTGATTCACAAGGGTAGGCGTGTCCATGCCGTGACCCGTTTTAATTTCACTCGAAATAGGATACTTGTGGGCAAAGTAAGGCATCTCGAAAGCCTATATAAACACCCTAGAGGGCAACCTAAAAGGGGAGTTCTACAGAAGGCTTCTGTCAGTGCTGATTGACGAGGAGCGAAACCAGAGAGGGCTGAATATAAGGGATTACTCGAAGAAATCCAGTTGATCCATCTCAGAAGCTAGAGTCACACTCAAGACTGAGGATTTTCCTTTCAAATTCCTTCAGGGGGTTTTAGGGTTTTTCTTTATGTATTGTTATTTAATTTCTTCTGAGATGTATTCTTTTATAAACATGAACTAAACCCCTCAAATACCTGAAGGGGATGAAACCTAAGACGGATCTTGTTATTGTTTTCTGAACTGTATGATAAATACTTGATTTATTCTTAATTATGTGTTCTTAATTCTTTCTTTAATATTTCAGGATATTGATTCAAGTATTGATGTGCTTATTTAGAGGAGCAAAAGTCCCTGTTTAAGAGTAGATCTTGCATAATTAAGCAGAGTTAATCGCACTCCTAGAGATAAGACGACGAAAATTTGTCGGTTTAGGGTCAAACCTAATATGTGAGTCCATAAATCTAGTTAATACAACACTAGGGGTTTTAATTAGAAAGGGATTTCAATTAATCAACCTAGGGTTAGACGTTAGTAGCCTCGAAAGAGGTATTAATATAAATTAAGGAATCCTACAGATCAAGTCAAGTGAATAAATCGTCTGGTTCAGAGTTAAATAACAAGTGAAGTCTAGGTGGATTCTTCCTCAAGTATTGTCTTAATCAATTGGTTTTATCAAAAGTATTTTCTCAATTCATTTTCTGTGTCTTGGCATCCTTAGTTTAGGAATTAGTTAGATAAACATAAATCGTCTTTATTTTAGGCTAGATAATAAAAAAAAAGTCAGTACTAGTACTTTTGGTTCCCTTGGGTTCGATATTCCGGTCTTGCCACTAAGCTATACTATTATTCGATAGGTGTGCATGCCTCAATCGTGGTGATATTTAGTTTCTAGGCTCGATCATTCATTATATAAATATTAAAACTCTCTGACACGATCAAGTTTTTGGCGCCGTTGCTGGGGAACTAAAATATTAGGAACGCTCAATTTTTATTACTTTAGCCATTTTTCTTTTATTTATTTATTTCTAATTTTTATTTTTAGTTTTAGTTTTCTAATCTCTCTATTATTTACTCTGATAGGTTTTTCTAGTTTATGACTAGGAGGAACCCATCAGGACCATTGCTTTTTGACAGTGAAATCGAGGCAACTGTTTACAGAAATTGAAGAGAAATTAGGTGAAGTTTACACTACATAGAGGAAGAGCAAGAAAAAATTACCAATCCTCCTGAAGAGATGGCTGAAAATCAGAACATTCCATTACCTCTAGTGGCTATGGAAAATCCTGTGAATCAAAATCCTACTCCTCGTACTATGTATGATTATGCTAAGCCTAGTTTTGCCGGTACTAAATCAAGTATTGTTAGACCTACTATTGCTGCAAATAATTTTGAATTGAAACCTAACACTATACAGATGATACGACAGTTTGTTCAGTTTGATAGTTTGCAGGATGAGGATTCTAACACACACTTAGCGAACTTTTTGGAATTATACGATACGTTTAAAATTAATGGCATTTCTGATGATTTCATTCGGCTTCGGTTGTTTCCCTTTTCATTGAGGAACAAAGCTAAACAGTGGTTGAACTCGTTACCACGAGGATCAATCACCACATGGGAGCAAATGACCGAAAAGTTCTTATTAAAATATTTTTCGCCGGCTAAAACGGCTAAGTTGAGGAACGATATTTCTTCTTTTGTGCAGATGGATCTAGAGACACTTTACGATGCATGGGAGAGATACAAGGATTTACTAAGAAGGTGCCCTCATCATGGGCTACCATTATGGCTACAAGTTCAAGCTTTCTATAACGGTGTGAACCCATCAACTAGGCAACTTATTGATGCAGCTGTCGGTGGAATCCTAAATAACAAAATCCCTGAAGCGGCTTACGAATTTAATGAAGAGATGTCACTAAATAATATCAGTGGCAAGTTATGAGGACAAAGCCGACAAAAACTGCCAGTGTTTTCAACATCGACGCAGTTACTATGCTATCAAACTAGGTAGAGCTTTTGAATAAAAAGATTGATGGTTTGTGTAGTTCTTCGCAGGTACATCCAGTAATGCAGTGTGATATGAATGGAGGAGGGATAAGCAATACAGAATATCCACATTACAACCCAAGCGACTGAAAACGAACAAGTTCACTATATGGGTAATAATTCTAGACCTCAAAATAACCCTTACAATAATACTTACTGATTGTGTCAAACAGTCGAGTTTTAATATTTATAAAAGAGTGATCGAACCTGTAGACTAACTGTTACAACGATAGAGGCAAGTGCACCTATCAAGCAAAGAGTATAGCTCGAGCAAGAATATCTTATCGAACCCAAGGAACCTAAAAGTACTACTACTCACTTTCTTTCTATTATTTAGCCTGAAATATAGAGTGATTGAATTATTAAACTAACGAAATACTTAAACTAATTGCAAAGACAAAAGATTGAATTGGAGAAAGACTTTAGGAAAACTCAGTTGATAAAGACGATACCCTCAGGAAGAATCCACCTATGACTTCACTTATTATTTATTCCCCAAACCATATAATTTCTTTACTTAGCTTGATCCGTAAGACTCCCTAACCTATATTAAAACCTCTCTCGAGGCGAATAACATCTAACCTTAGGTTAATTAGTGGAACTCTCGTTCTCTTATAATAACCCCCTAAGGAAGCAGTAAATCGATCAATGGATTCTCATATTAGGTTTCACCCTAATCCAACAAAATCTCGTAACCCTATCTCTAGGCGTCCGATCAACTCCGCTCAATTATGCTAGATCTACTCTTAGGTAGGGTCTATTCCTCCTCCACCTAAGCACATCAGATAAAATTAAACAACATAATTAAGAACAAACCAAGTACTTATTATAAAAATTTAGAAATCAAATAACAAAATCCATCATAAGTTTCATCCCCTTCATGTCTCTGAAGGGTTTAGTGCATAAGTAAATATGAAAACATCTCAAGAGAAAAGAATAAACAAAACATAAGAACTCCCTAAAACCCTCTGAAGGAATTGAAGGAGAGATCCTCCGTCTTGAGTGGAGTTTCGACTTCTTGAGATGGATCAACTGGCTATCTTCAAGTGACTCCCTAAAAGATGAAAGCTTCGGCCAAAAGCCTCTGCCAAAAAGCTCTCTTTAATGTTTGCCTTGGGTTGTTTATATAGGCTTTGGGATGCTATACTTGGCTCCTAAGTATCTCTTTCAAGTAGAATTACTATTAGGGTGTTGGAGTAGACTTAGGAGTATGTTTCTTTGGCTTCAAGCATCCAAATCTAAGTGAAATTGCTCTCTCCCACGATAGGGGCACGGCCATGGCACACGCCCATGTAAATCGTGGTTGGGCCGTGTCTCAATTCTGTCATTTTGAGCATGGCCGTATGAGTCAAGATTCAGGCCGTGCTTCCGGTCTGTCGATTTGGGCACTACTATGTAGATCACCAAGCACGTCCGTGTGATGAATAGATGCTGCATGGTCATGTGTTACATAGTTGAGGCCGTGCTCTAGGTAATTGGTGAGGCACGATCGTGTGGCCTTTGGGCCAGGCCGTGTTGATTGTTTGCTAAGGCCCAATTATTCCGTTTTAAGCCCATTTTGTGTTCTTTTTATCCTCGAGTGCTTTCCTGAGTATAAACATGAAAAGAAAGGATTAAAAGCACCTTTTTACAGAAATCAAGGGCTGAATCATCCAAAAGCCTATTAAATATAGGGTTAAAATATGTTAATTTTACGGTTTATCAAATACCTCCACACTTAGGCTTTTGCTTGTCCTCAAGCAAAATTCTCAACTTACAATTAAAACGAACTTTCCATAATTTATAATTCCTATTGACAATGTCTCATCATAATTTCATAGATAATTTATACATGGATAATTCAACTCAAAGAACCCTAAAGATTCAATTACAATAAGTCATACCTTTATAGCACGAAAACATAGGTGTCTCCCCTTATCTAAGTGATTACCTTTAATTCAAAACGACAAGGATTGACATCCTTACAAAAGATTCACTCAAATCACTCAAATGTGTTTAAGGTTCAAGAATAAGCACTCTAAGTCGAACTTGAAAAGTTAATCCCATAGGCTTGCCTGAAAATCAAATCCCCACCACTGTATATGAGATGATACACATGTAACATCCTAAAATTTGTGCAACAGTTGGTAAGCTTGTGTTAGCTCGGGTAGTATTGTTTGTGTGCTTAGCATAGCCTTGTGAAGGCTTGACTTTAATTATGAAGCTAGAATAATTCTTAGTATTTAAAATTTAATGAAGTGGACTAGGTGATCTTGACACTTAAGATGATATAAGTATTAAATTCTAGCATATGAGGAGTTAGTGGCAAGGTGGCTATGATGCATGAAGGGTTGCTTGAGAGAAGAGGTTTGAGTAGCATGGATTGCATTGGAAGGCTTCATTTTTATGCACCTTTGCATTAAGTGTCGACCAAGCTATTCTTATGGTAGGTTGGACTTTCAATTTTTTTGGTAAGTTGAATAATAGATTTGGAAAGCTTGTATTTTGGGATAAGATTCTTAAGACTTATGGAAGGATGGGGGGACAAAGGGCTTAGATGATGGAGAGTGTTTTGGAAACTATGGTAAGGCCATTAGTCCATGAATGTGGGCGGCATGTGTGGCTAGGGGGTGGCCGAATGTTGATAGGAAGTTTGGGGGGGATTGGTTGGCCAATTCTAGCATTTTGTGCACCATTTGGCATTTCTTCTTTTCCTCTCCAAAAATTTCTTCCCTAGCCGAATGTACCTTAGGCATTAGGTGAAATTTTGCTTTTGGTTTAGCTCTCATTTTGTTTGAACCAAATTCTATCTTCTTTTTTTCTTTTTCTCCTTTTGAAACTGAAACCACACTTTGCACTTTGTGCACTTTTCTTTTTCAGCAAACAAGGTGTTTGGCCGAACCACTTTCTCCCATCTCTCTCTTTTCTTTCTTTTGATATTTGCTCAAAACCACATTTCTTTTTTACTTTCTTTTGGTCGAATCTTCCTCCTTCCCAAACCTCATTTCTGTCACTTTTGCTCAAAGTTAAAAACATCCATCTTCATCCTATTTTCTCCTTCCATTTTCTTCTTTCTTTTATCTTCGAATCATCCTTCTCCTACTTCATTTTTACTTTTATTTTCCTTTTTTTTCTCTACCATTGCCGAATCTTCTTTCTCTCTTTTGGTGTTGTCTTGGCCGAAAATCATCAAGGTAGATTTCCTTTGGGTTCATCTATAACCGGTTTTGAAGATAGGTAAGTGTCTTGGCCGAATCTCTTTTTTCTTTCTCTCTTTTCTATGTTGTTTTTCTTGAGGGAAAAGGCTAAATTTTTGGGCATTTGTTGTAAGGTTCTAACTATTCATAGGAATTTATTCTTCTAGACTCTTCGGGACTTTGGAAGCAATCGTTCTAAGCCTCAATTCTTTGACAATTATTTTGGGGTAAGCCAATAGGTAAGACTTGGTATTTCAAACGATAACCTTTCGAGATTTGTTGGTATGGCCAAATGGTTTTGTTTATAATCTTGTGGTTTGGCCGAATATAGGACAAGGTGATCTAGTGCGGTAGATCGGGTCTTCGAAATCTAGTACTTGCATTTGTGACAGGTGTGTACCTTACACACTTTATAACTCGGTTTATATATATATTAATAAACTAATCATGTTACTAAAGTCAAAAACTATGAGATCTTGATATGATACCTTGATGGATATGCACAAGGACTCGGGTAAGTCCTTTTCGATATGATGTTGTTATATGTTGATCTATATCATGATTTAAGATATATACATTTGTTATATGATCATATCAAAGCATGATGGCATGATTTACTCTTGTAAAACATTGGTTTGGGTAATTTGAGAGGAGGGGGAAGGATTTGATATCCGTGTCTTTGGGACACCAGAGGTTTGGCACCTCCAGTGGTTTGGTACCACAGTTATTTCGTGCCTTTGGGACACTAGAGGTTTGGCACCTCATAGCGACTCGTCCCAGTGGCTTAGTACCACCGTCGATTGGCCCCACTTTCGATATATTGGGATCATCGCCAGTGATTTGGTATCACACGTGGGTTGGCCCCATAACTTGATTCTTTGTGACTTTGGGTCACCAGTGATTTGGCATCACATTATTGGATATCGTGACTTTGGGTCACCAGTGGTTTGGCACCACCAGTGGTTTGGTACCACACGGGGTAGAAAAGGAGTTATGGATGGCTAGGTTGGGTGTATTAAATATATATTTATATATTGCTTGGTTATAAATTGTGTAAGAATGTTGTATTAATCGGGGGAAGGATTTATGCACTGAGTCTTGGTGACTCACCTTCTCCTTTATCTTTTCAGATGATTCTTGATCGCGGAGGAGGAGCCGGATGAACTCGAGGAGGCCATGCAAATAAAAATTCAGTTTTATAAGAACTTCGATTTGGGTACTATATTTTATCTTAATTTGGTTTATATTTTTAATTGGGTTTGTAATAAGGCCTTTTTAATTATGTTTTTGGAATATTTATATATTTTGGACTTGTTTTAAATATGGCTTATAAATTACATGATTGAGATAATAATTTGAGCACAAAGTTTTCTAAATTACAAACGCAATGGTTTCCAAAATGTTACCATCGGGTAATATAAATCGTTTGATAATATTTAACAACTTAAGTGATTTTGATAACTCATACGTTTTTCCAAAACTTAAGTTTGTGAATTTCAATTAACAATGGTTTTCAACTATTCGCTTGAGTCTTTTATAAAAATTATAAAAGGTTTTCTAATCTATGGATCTGTAACTAAGTTTTAAAGATTTATTCACGGAATTTCAAAGTAAATTATCAGTTTTTAACTTATTATAACCTGTTTTCTTCAAATATAGAATAACAAAGAGTTTTTCACTAAAAATTTATCGTTATCTCGATTTTCTTCAAAAAGTTTTCCCTTTGTGCCATGCCAGATTCGGTCTTGGCTTATTGACCGAGTTTGGGGTGTTACAAATTGGTATCAGAGCCAAGTTCAAATGCTCGGCTGTGGGCCCAAGGCCCAAAATGATTTAAAGTATGGTCTTAAAATGTTTTTGTTGAAAAATATATGGTTTGAAAGGCATGGCATCGAGTCTCCGGCACCGATCCGCCCGGGTAAGTACTTCAAACTATTGATTTTGATGATATGATGATGATGGTATGACTGTATAGTAGTAGGAACTACTCTAGAGACACAAAACTATAGGTTGGATGTACTCGCTAAACAACCTCTTATTAAAACTATTCATAAAACTGTGTTATAAAGATAGTGGAATAATGACTAATGCATAAAACTTTTAAATCAGCTAAGTCAAGACTTTAGACATGAGTACTTGAGATTGGGGTCGTGTTATGCGTGGACGCGGTCGGGGTAAGATGGTTGTGTCTGAGCCAGTGAGGTCGGGTCAAGGATCCGAGAATGAGGTACCACCACCCCCACCACCAAATTGGAGTTGAGTTTCAGGAGCAAATGGGGGATGACGCAGTGTCTCAGGCGATGCTGCGAGTTCTTAAGAGAGTAGTTGGAATAGGAGGAGGCGCGGGAACTCAGAAATCTGTACCTGAGCGACTCTGAGCCAATAAAACTGAGGTATTTCGAGGTGTTTCGAGTGTATCTCCCAGTACGGCTGAATATTAGTTAGAGGCGACGGAGCGAATCATGGATGACTTGGACCTGAATGCTGAGAAAAAGCTGAAAGGGATAGTGTCACTTCTTCGGGATGAGTCATATCAGTGGTGGCTCACGGTGAAAAACAGTGCTGCGGTAGAGGATCTTACTTGGGATTATTTTAAGGCAGCGTATCAGAATAAATATATTGGGTCTAGTTACATTGATGTGCAACGTAAGGCATTTCTGAGTTTGGTCCAGGGGAGTAAGTCCGTATCAGAATATGAAGCAGAATTTTTAAGATTGAGCCGGTATGCTAGAGGTATCGTGGCTTTGAAGCACGAGCGATGTGTTCGATTCGAGGATAGATTGAGAGACGAGCTGAGACTGCTGATTGCTCCACATCAGGAGCGAGAGTTTGCTGTGCTAGTTGAAAAGACTAAGATAGCTGAAGGGATAAAGGAATCTGTAAGGTAGAGTCACGACAGGAATAAACATAAGAGAAGTTTTGGATCATCCGGGTCAGCCGGTAATTCTCAGAAGAATTCTAGGCAGAATGGGCAGAATCAATCTGGGAGGTCTGTTACTGCTAATCAGGGACCAGCCCAGTGTAACTGATGTGGAAATATCATTGGGGTGAGTGTTAGACTGGAGGGAAAGGATGTTTTGAGTGTGGCTCACTAGATCATCGTGTGAGGGATTGTCCACATAAGCTAGCCAGGAATCAGTCTGAGGGTCAAGGTCGTGCTCAGTTCAGAAAGGAGGGGCCGTCACCGTAGAGAAGTCGTGGTAATGGTAGAGGAAGTAATGGTTCTGGTCGAGGCCGCGGAGCATCGGGCAGAGGTGCAAGTAACACTGAGGCAAGACAGCCTAGTTTGGTGTATGCAGCGAGGCGTCGAGAGGAGGGTAACGGACCGGACGTCATAATCGATACGTTTTTAATCTTTGATGTACCATATACTGCTTTGATAGATGTGGGTTCGACGCATTCGTATGTTGCCAGTAGCATAGTAGAGACCATGAACTTAGATTCTGAAACTGCTTCTAGGAGGATGACAGTACTTAGCCCTCTAGGTCACTCTGTAGAAGTAAATAAGCTGTATAGGGATGTACCCCTAGAACTCCAAGGGGTAGTGTTTGTAGCTGATCTGATGAAACTGCCGTTTGGGGAGTTCGATCTAATTCTTGGGATGGACTGGTTGGTCAAGTACCAGGCGAGTTTGGATTGCGCTGCTAAGCGCATGGTGTTGAAGACAGATGAGGGTAAAGAGGTGGTCATGATAGGTAATAGAAGAGATTATATATCCAATGTGGTATCTGCGTTGAAAGCTGAGAAGATGGTCAGGAAGGGCTGCGAGGCATTTATGGTTCATGTGTGTGCATTGGAGGCTAAGGAGTCTACTGTAGGGAATGTTCGAACAGTGAAGGAATATGCTGATGTATTTCCAGAAGAACTTCTGGGATTGCTTCCGGATTGTGAAGTTGAATTTGGTATAGATTTATTACCCAGAACTGCGCCAGTGTCAATTACTCCGTATAGGATGGCACAGAAGGAATTGGTGGAATTAAAGGCTCAAATTCAGGAGTTGTTGGATCGAGGTTTTATCGGACCAAGTGTTTCGCCTTGGGGAGCGCCGGTACTTTTTGTCAAGAAGAAGGATGGTACGATGCGGATGTGTATAGACTACCGCTAGTTGAATAAGCTGACGATCAAAAACAAGTATCCTTTGCCGAGGATAGATGACTTGTTTGATCAGCTTAAAGGGGCAGTGATTTTCTCCAAGATTGATTTAAGGTCTGGATATCATCAACTAAAGGTGAAAGAGGCTGATATCCATAAGACGGCATTTCGCACTCGGTATGGACATTACGAGTTTCTGGTAATGCCTTTTGGATTGACTAACGCACCGGCAGCATTCATGGACATGATGAATCGGGTATTTCAACAGTTTTTGGATCAATTTGTCGTAGTATTTATAGACGATATTTTGGTATACTCCAAGTCAGAAGAGGAGCATGATGCGCAATTGCAAGTAGTGTTGCAGATCCTAAGGGAAAAGCAGCTATATGCCAAATTTAGTTAGTGCGAGTTTTGGCTTAGGGAGGTGACTTTCTTGGGTCACGTAGTATCAGCTGAGGGGATTAGAGTGGATCCTCGAAAGATTGAAGCAGTGTTGGATTGGAAGCCGCCTAAGTCAGTGGCTGAGATTCAGAGTTTTCTAGGTTTGGCGGTATTACTGAAGATTTGTAGAGGGATTTTCTTTGATCACAGCACCAATGACCAAGTTATTGAGGAAAGGAGTTCCATTTGTGTGGACTGAGAAGCAACAAGAAAGTTTCGATAAGTTAAAGAAGATTCGATCAAGCTCGGTTTAATTCAACTTTGAGATAGGCAAGGAATTCACGGTTTACTGTGATGCATCACATACTGGTTTGGGATGTGTGCTGATGCAGGAAGGGAAGGTAGTGGCTTATGCATCTCGACAGTTGAGACCACATGAAGTTAATTATCCGACGCATGACTTGGAATTAGCTGTAGTGGTTTTCACTTTGAAGATATGGAGACACTATTTGTACGGAGAGAAGTCGATATTCTACACTGATCACAAGAGTCTAAAATATCTTTTGACTCAGAAGGATTTAAATTTGAGGTAGCGCAGATGGATTGAGTTATTGAAAGACTGTTCGATTGAGTATCATCCGGGCAAAGCTAACGTGGTGGCAGACACGTTGAGCTGTAAGGTTGTATTAGACTTAAGATCGATGTTTGCTCGTCTTAGTTTATACGACGATGGGAGTCTTTTGGTAGAATTACAAGTCAAGCCGACTTGGTTAGAGCAGATCAAGAAGAAATAGTTAGAAGATGATGGTTTGAATGATCGGAGGTTGCAGGTTTAGAATGGTGGTTTAGAGGATTATAGTTTGTCCAGTGATGGAGTGTTGTGTTTTTCAAAGGAGAGCTTGTATGCCGAAGGATATTGAGTTGAGGCAAAGGATTCTTCGGGATGCACATAGCAGCCCATACGCTATACATCCTGGAGGTATCAAGATGTATCGGGATTTAAGAGAGTAATTTTGGTGGCTAGGTCTGAAGCGGGAGGTAACTGAGTTTGTGGGTAAATGTCTGACGTGTCAGCAGGTCAAAGTTGAGCATCAGTTACCATCTGGATTACTTCAATGGTGAAGATTCCACATGGAAGTGGGAAAGGATCACTATGGACTTTGTCGTTGGATTACCTCTTACACCTAGTAAGAAGGACTCGCTTTGGGTGATTGTGGATCGTTTGACTAAGTCGACTCATTTCATTCCGTAAGGGTGGATTACTCGCTTGAAGTTAGCTAAGTTGTATGTGGTGGAGATAGTAAGGTTGCACGGTGTACCAAAGTCGATCATCTCGAATGAGATCCTAGATTTACGTCGAGGTTTTGGAGAGCGTTACATCAAGCATTGGGTACGCGGTTGGATTTCGATCGCATTTCATCCACAGTCTGACGGGCAGTCGGAAAGAGTTATCTGATTTTAGAGGATATCTTTGAGAGGTTGTGTTTTGGACTTGAGAGGTAGGGGGAAGAGTTTTTACCATCAGCTGAGTTCGCGTACAATAATAGTTATCAGGCAAGCATTAAGATGACACCATATGAGGCATTGTATGGTAGGAGGTGTCGCACACCTACATGCTGGACAGAGTTGGGTGAGCGTCAGATGTTAGGACCAGAGTTGGTTGCAGAGACTGAGGATAAGGTTAAGATGATTCAGACTCGTTTGAAGGAAGCTTCGGATAGGCAGAAGTCTTATGCCGATCTCAAGCGGAGGGATATAGAGTTTGCTGTGGGTGACCAAGTCTTCTTGAAGGTCTCGCCATGGAAGAAAGTGTTAAGATTTGGAAGAAAAGGCAAGTTAAGTCCAAGGTTCATTGGGCCGTATAAGGTGTTGAGACAAGTGGGACCAGTAGCCTATCAGCTAGAGTTGCCATCAGAGCTGAGTCAGATTCACGATGTGTTCCATGTTTCCATGCTTAGACGCTATCGTTCTGATCCATCACATGTTGTGGCAGTGGAGGAAATAGAGGTGAGTCCAGATTTGACGATAGAAGAGGAACCAGTGCAGATTCTAGATTAAGACGTGAAAGTTTTACGTAAGAAGTCAGTTCCTTTAGTGAAGGTCTTATGGCGGAACCATGGTATAGAAGAAGCTACGTGGGAACCGGAGGATGTTATGAGGCAGCAGTACCCTCAACTCTTTTGATCAGGTAATTTCGAGGACGAAATTATTTTTAAGGGGGGTAGAATTGTAACATCCTAAAATTTGTGCATCAGTTGGTAAGCTTGTGTCTCGGGTAGTATTGTTTGTGTGCTTAGCATAGCCTTGTGAAGGCTTGACTTTAATTATAAAGCTAGAATAATTCTTAGTATTTAAAATTTAATGAAGTGGACTAGGTGATCTTGACACTTAAGATGATATAAGTATTAAATTCTAGCATATGAGGAGTTAGTGGCAAGGTGGCTATGATGCATGAAGGGTTGCTTGAGGGAAGAGGTTCGAGTAGCATGGATTGCATTGGAAGACTTCATTTTTATGCACCTTTGCATTAAGTGTCGGCCAAGCTATTCTTATGGTAGGTTGGACTTTCAATTTTTTTGGTAAGTTGAATAATGGATTTGGAAAGCTTGTATTTTGGGATAAGATTCTTAAGACTTATGGAAGGATGGGGGTAAAGGGCTTAGATGATGGAGAGTGTTTTGGAAACTATGCTAAGGCCATTAGTCCATGAATGTGGACGGCATGTGTAGCTAGGGGGTGGCCGAATGTTGATAGGAAGTTTGGGGGGGATTGGTTGGCCAATTCTAGCATTTTGTGCACCATTTGGCATTTCTTCTTTTCCTCTCCAAAAATTTCTTCCCTAGCCTAATGTACCTTAGGCATTAGGTGCAATTTTGCTTTTGGTTTAGCTCTAATTTTGTTTGAACCAAATTCTATCTTCTTTCTTTTTTTTTTCCTTTTGAAACCGAAACCACACTTTGCACTTTGTGCACTTTTCTTTTTCGGCAAACAAGGTGTTTGGCCGAACCACTTTCTCCCATCTCTCTCTTTTCTTTCTTTTGATATTTGCTCAAAACCACATTTCCTTTTACTTTCTCTTGGTGAATCTTCCTCCTTCCCAAACCTCATTTCATCACTTTTGCTCAAAGTTAAAACATCCATCTTCATCCTATTTTCTCCTTCCATTTTCTTCTTTCTTTTATCTTCGAATCCTCCTTCTCCTACTTCATTTTTACTTTTATTTTCTTTTCTTTTTCTCCACCATTGCTGAATCTTTTTTCTCTCTTTTGGTGTTGTCTTGGCCGAAAATCATCAAGGGTAGATTTCCTTTGGGTTCATCTATAACCGGTTTTGAAGATAGGTAAGTGTCTTGGCCAAATCTCATTTTTCTTTCTCTCTTTTCTATGTTGTTTTTCTTGAGGGCAAAGGCCAAATTTTTGGGCATTTGTTGTAAGGTTCTAACTATTCATAGGAATTTATTCTTCTAGACTCTTCGGGACTTTGGAAGCGATCGTTCTAAGCCTCAATTCTTTAACAATCATTTTGGGGTAAGCCAATAGGTAAGACTTGGTATTTCAAACGATAACCTTTCGAGATTTATTGGTATGGCCGAATGGTTTTGTTTATAATCTTGCGGTTTGGCTGAATATAGGACAAGGTGATCTAGTGCGGTAGATCGGGTCTTGAAATCTAGTACTTGCGTTTATGATGGTGTGTACCTTACACACTTTATAACTTCGGTTTATATATATATTAATAAACTAATCATGTTACTAAAGTGGAAAACTATGAGATCTTGATATGATACCTTGATGGGTATGAATAAGGACTCGGGTAAGTCCGTTTCGATATGATGTTGTTATATGTTGATCTATATCATGATTTAAGATATATATATTTGTTATATGATCATATCAAAGCATGATGGCATGATTTACTCTTGTAAAACATTGGTTTGGGTGATTTGAGAGGAGGGAAGGATTTGATATCGTGTCTTTGGGACACGGAGGTTTAGCACCTCCAAGGTTCGGTACCACGCTTATTTCGTGTCTTTGGGACACGGAGGTTTGGCACCTCATAGCGACTCGTCCCAGTGGCTTAGTACCACCGTGGGTTGGCCCCACTTCGATATATTGGGATCGTCGCCAGTGATTTGGTATCACACGTGGGTTGGCCCCACAACTTGATTCTTTGTGACTTTGGGTCACCAGTGATTTGGCATCACATTATTGGATATCGTGCACCACTAGTGGTTTGGTACCACACGGGGTAGAAAAGGAGTTATGGATGGCTAGGTTGGGTGCATTAAATATATATTTATATATTGCTTGGTTATAAATTGTGTAAGAATGTTGTATTAATTGGGGGAAGGATTTATGCACTGAGTCTTGGTGACTCACCTTCTCCTTTATCTTTTCAGATGATTCTTCATCGCGGAGGAGGAGCCGGATAAACTCGAGGAAGCCATGCAAATAAAAATTCGGTTTTATAAGAACTTTGATTTGGGTACTATATTTTATCTTAATTTGGTTTATATTTTTAATTGGGTTTGTAATAAGGCCTTTTTAATTATGTTTTTGGATTATTTATATGTTTTGGACTTGTTTTAAATATGGCTTATAAATTACATGATTGAGATAATAATTTGAGCACAAAGTTTTCTAAACTACAAACGCAATGGTTTTGTAATATAGATCGTTTGATAATATTTAACAACTTAAGTGATTTTGATAACTCATACGTTTTTCCAAAACTTAAGTTTGTGAATTTCAATTAACAACGGTTTTCAACTATTCGCTTGAGTCTTTTATAAAAATTATAAAAGGTTTTCTAATCTATGGATCTGTAACTAAGTTTTAAAGATTTATTCACGGAATTTCAAAGTAAATTATCAGTTTTTAACTTATTATAACCTGGTTTCTTCAAATATAGAATAACAAAGAGTTTTTCACTAAAAATTTATCGTTATCTCGATTTTCTTCAAAATGTTTTCCCTTTGTGGCATGCCAGATTCAGTCTTGGCGTATTGACCGGGTTTGGGGTGTTACAACACAAATCAAAAGGTCTTTAATCAGGGTTGTAACGGGGCTAGGGTTAAAAGGTATGGATACAGGCTGAATTAGAGGTTATAATCGAGATTGAATTGACTAATTACCTAATAATGAACTAAATATGAATATTTACATCGAATGAAAACTAGCAATATCTACTATTGATAATTACTCTATAATAAGAGTATTTTCATTACTTAAAATTTTATAATACTTTAATACGAGCTTTTTCTTCAACAATTGGAGTTTAAATGCTCTAAGCTCTTTTATTATACTACTAATATTAAGGATACTTGGTTTTTTTTAAGAACAAACCAAAATAAACATAATTGAAGGATATTTGGTGATTGAAATAACGTAATTCGACAATTGATCAAATCAATTCTCGATAGAGGGGTAGTCAAAGGAATGTTGATAACAAATACAAAGGGATTTTGGGTTAATATTAGTGGGTGAGTCAATAAAAAGGTTGTGAGAATTCAATGGGGTTCACTAGGGGTTAATTTGTATGGGTAGGCTTTTTAGTGGAGTGAACGGGTTAAAACCTAGGTGCCTTTATCATCTCAGTGTATCAAATCATTAATGTGGTATCGACATGCATAAATGAGGCAAGTTCTAGAATAACAGTTCAAAGTTGACAGACTCATAATCAATTAAATTGAACACGAAAAAGGGTATATGTTCTATAAGGCTCAAAATCTCACAAAAAATTATAGGTGTTTTGACATCAATCCTTATAAATTTTGAACTTCAAGGTGATACTCAAACTAGGTTCAACAACCTATCAAATTTAATTTTTAGAAAGTAGACTTATCATGCTCGATTCTCTAGTATTCTTCAAATTTAATCATCAATGCACAATTAACTATGACTTATTCTAAAACATATCAATAAAAATCATAAATCATTAGAAATTTCACCCTAATTAATAATATGAGAAAAATACTTAAGATCAAGACTAATTTCAGGGTTTTGAGAATTATGCAAAAAGTTAGGCACTATTACCCCCACACTTAAGGTGTACATTGCCCTCAATGAACAAAGATAGATAATGATAATTAGGTGCCAAATCAAAAAGATAAGTGGGGGAAGTAATACTCCCTGAAATCTAGATGATCCCTGTCGTCTTTGGTGGCGGTGATGGTGTTTTCTATGGGCCTGGTAGAGTGGCTACCGGAAAGCAATTTGCTAGATGAAGAAATTGGGTAGTCTTGTGAAGATATAGCCAAGAGATCTAGAGAAATAATAATACTATACTAATAATATAATTAAAGATTAAGGAAATAAAATGAAGGAGACTAAGAAGAAGACTGAAATTAAAAGAAAATACTAATGGACTAAGGAGTCCTTATTGTTGGATGGTTCGCGACGTGGACGTGACCTCGAATGCTGTGGTGCGTGATTCCCAAACAGCCTTTAGAATCAAAAAGGTTTTCGAGACCCTTGGTGTGTCAATTAAGTGAAGCTGCCGGCATGAACTCATGTTGAGGTCTCCTTTAAGGAGATGATACTGACCTTCTTACATTTCTTCAGCATGATCTTTGTGTTGCTCAAGATTCTTGGAACTTTTCTACGAACAGAGAGAAAAATTTGCAAGAAAGAAAAGGGAGAAGGAAGATGGGGGAGAGGGGAAGGCTATGGGAATTTAAATAAAATTTTAAAATCTAGTATGTTCCCACGCCCGTGTGCTGAGGGTGTGTCGATTCACACGGCAGCTTCGCACGGTCGTGTTGTAGAGTGTGTTGTTTTTCCACGCCCTTTTGTTGATGGGCACGCCTATTTCTAAAAAGCCAGTATAGGAGCAGGGGTGGAATGCACGGGCGTGGTATGCCCGTGCTCAATAAGTCAGTATCTTAGCATGGTTGTGAGGCATGGCCATGCTATTTTTGTCGGTGCCCATGCTGTGGGTAGTTGGATCCATGACGTTGGGGGGGTGGTTGGACTGACTTGCACAACTCTGCTCTGTCAGTATGATGGTTCCAGTGGTCCACACGGCCACGGGCATGGTCATGTGTAAGGCCCTGTGGCTTGGAAACCTGCATCTTTGTTTTAAATGTGGAGAGATAAGAGAGAAGGAAAGAAAAGAAAAAATAATTTTGAAAAATAAAAAGTGTTAGTGCTTGGGTTGCCTCCCGAGAAGCGCTCGTTTATAGTCTTAATCTAGACTGTCCTTGACTTTGAAAATTTTAGGGAGGTTTAAACGTTTGAATATTTTCCCTCTTGCTGACAGTTTTATTTTCGTGATAAAGTTTAGGTCGAGAAAAGTTTACCTTGAAATTGCCAAATATTAGATTGCTTACCTCGACTATTTCGTGTGGGAAAATATTGTGTACCTGAAGGAGTATTTCTTCCTTTTTCTTCAGGTCTGTTGAAGTGATGTGAGGATCAACTTTGTCTAACAGCACTTGATCTCCTATTTTAAAGTGATTTGATGTCCCATTGAGCTCTTCTGGTGGTTCCTTAGATTTTACTTCGTGTGGATTCGGTTTTTCTTTGGTGTGTATCTTCTGCTCTTTTAAATTGTTGATCTTACGATTTTGTCTTGGCTCAGTTTTGATGCTTTGTGATGTTTCCTGCGATGAAGTTTGAACAATTTGATTATCTATTGAAACGACTTTCTTACCTTCATTTTCTATTGTTTTGGCTGAGTCGAGAGCTTGGAGATTGACTGATTCATCTCTTACACGAAGTATGAGTTCTCTTGTGGCAACATCAATTTTAGTCTTGGTAGTTGCAAGAAAAGGTCTTCCTAAAATTAAATGGATTGAATTTTCCTCATCCATGTCTACAACAACAAAATCTACTGAGAAAACGAATTTATCAATTTTTACTAAAACGTCTTCAATAATGCCTCTAGGAATCCTAACAGTTTTATCAGCTAGTTGGATACTCATCCTAGTTTGTTTGGGCTTCCTAGACCTAGTTGTTTAAACAGTTCATAAGGCATGACATTTATACTTGCCCCTAAATCAGCTAACGCATTATCAATAGTTAAACTACCAATTAAACATGGAATCGTAAAACTCCATGGATCTTTTAGTTTCTGTGGTAGTCTGCTCTGTAGCATTGCTGAGCATGTTGTGTTAAGTTCTACGTGGTGCTCTTCATCTATTTTACGTTTATTTTTCAAGAGCCATCTTAAAATCTCCTTGAGTCTGGCATCTAAAAAAGAGCTTCAAGAAGAGGTAAGTTAATATGTAGTTTCTTTAAAAGTTTTAGAAACTTACCGAATTGTTCCTCTGAATAATCTTTTTTCAATGCTTCGGGATAAGGTATGCGAGGTTGGTATTCTTTGATTACCGGCTTTTGCCTATCTTGTGCTACCTCTGATTTACCTTTTCCTTCCTTAGTTTCTTTTACTGAAGTGGGCTCGTCTACTTTTGTATCCTCTTGAGCTGTGATGGCTTGGATTTGCTCTTTTGGGTTTATTTCTGTGCTGCTTGGTAGACGTCCTTATTGACGTTCAGAAATCACCTTTGTGAGATGTCCCACGGACCTAGTAAGTTCTCCAAGTTGATGCTCGATTCCTTTGATCGATTTTTATTGTTCATCACGTATTGCTTCAGTCTTTTAGAGACGAGAATCTGTAGCTGCCATGAATTTTGTTAACATCTCTTCAAGGTTTGATTTCTTTTCCTGTGGATAGGGCTGATTTTGGGTAATTTGGAGAAGGTTGCTGCCTTTGATTTACTTGTCCTTTCCACTAAAAATTTGGGTGGTTCCTCCAACCTGTATTATAAGTGTTACTATAAGGATTATTATTAGATCAAAAATTGTTACCTATATAGTTTGTCTGCTCGGTTTCTGTTCCTGGTTGGTAGGGTGGGTACTTAGAATTTGCCACATTCCCGCTTGCTTCGCATTTCCTGACTAGATGTACCTGTGAAGAACATAAATTATCAAGCTTTTTATTCATTAACTCCACCTGTGTTGACAGCATTGTCACTGCGTCTATGTTAAAAAATCCGGCTGATTTTGTCGGTTTAGCTCTTGTAATTTGCCCTTGATAGGTGTTCAACGACATCTCCTCAATAAAATCATAAGCCGCCTCAGGAGTTTTATTATTCAAAGTTCCACTGACTAATGAATCAATCATTTTCCTAGTTGGAGAGTTCACACCATTGTAAAAAGTTTGGACTTGAAGCCACAAAGGTAATCCGTGGTGTGGGCATCTCCTTAGGAGATCCTTGTATCTTT
Source organism: Gossypium rotundifolium (assembly GCA_025506655.1). NCBI lineage: Eukaryota > Viridiplantae > Streptophyta > Magnoliopsida > Malvales > Malvaceae > Gossypium > Gossypium rotundifolium. The sequence goes on along the minus strand of CP106722.1, from coordinate 4,320,443 downwards.
CCCATGCATCATATAATGTTTTTGCGTCATTCTGCACAAAAGAAGATATGTCATTCTTAAATTTAGCCGTTTTGGTTGGTGGAAAACATTTTAAAAGAAATTTTTCGGTCATTTGATCCCATGTGGTGATTGACCCTTGTGGTAACGAGTTCAACCACTGCTTTGCTTTATTTCTTAATGAAAAAGGGAATAACCGAAGACGTTTGGCATTGTCAGAAATGCCATTTATTTTGAAGGTATCGAAGAATTCTAAAAAATTAGATATATGAGTGTTTGGATCCTCATCCTGCAAACCATCAAATTGAACAAATTGTTGAATCATTTGTATTGTGTTAGGCTTTAATTCAAAATTATTAGCAGCTATAGCGGGCCTAACAATACTAGATTCTGCTCCTGTCAAATTAGGTTTAGCATAATCATACATAGTACGCGGAGCATTCTGTTCTTGCCCATTTGGTGGGTTGTTCTCGTCCATCCCTTCAATAGGATTGGATCTTTGCTGTTCTTCTCTTTGATAGTCTAGGGCTCGTCTAATTTCTCTACGATTTCTGTGAGCGGTAGCTTCCATGTCACTCTCGTATTCTAATGGTCCTCTCGAATTCCTTTTAGTCATAAACTAGAGGTACCTGTTATGAAAAGAAAGAAAGAAATTTAGAAAAACAAAAATATATGTATAAAAATAAGAGAAATTTAAAAATAAAGATACCGGCTAAAGTAATAGAAATAGAGCTTTCTTAATATTTTAAGATTCCCCGGCAACGGCGGCAAAAACTTGATCGTGTCAAACAGTCGAGTTTTAATATTTATAAAAGAGTGATCGAACCTATAGACTAATTGTGACAACGATAGAGGCAAGTGCACCTATCGAACAGTGGTATAGCTTAGGCAAGAATATCTTATCGAACCCAAGGGAACCTAAAAGTACTACTACTCACTTTCTTTCTATTATTTAGCCTGAAATATGGAGTGATTGAATTATTAAACTAACGAAGTACTTAAACTAATTGCAAAGACAAAAGATTGAATTGGAGAAAGACTTTAGGAAAGCTTAGTTGATAAAGACGATACCCTCAGGAAGAATCCACCTATGACTTCACTTATTATTTATTCCCCAAACCATATAATTTCTTTACTTAGCTTGATCCGTGAGACTCCCTAACCTATATTAAACCCTCTCTCGAGGCGAATAACGTCTAACCTTAGGTTAATTAGTGGAACTCTCGTTCTCTTATAATAACCCCCTAAGGAAGCAGTAAATCGATCAATGGAATCCCATATTAGGTTTCACCCTAATCCGACAAAATCTCGTAACCCTATCTCTAGGTGTCCGATCAACTCCGCTCAATTATGCTAGATCTACCCTTAGGTAGGGTCTATTCCTCCTCCACCTAAGCACATCAGATAAAATTAAGCAACATAATTAAGAACAAACCAAGTACTTATCATATAAATTTAGAAATCAAATAACAAAATTCATCATAGATTTCATCCCCTTCTGGTATCTAAAGGGTTTAGTGCATAACTAAATATGAAAACATCTCAAGAGAAAAGAATAAACAAAACATAAGAACTCCCTAAAACCCCCTGAAGGAATTGAAGGAGAGATCCTCCGTCTTGAGTGGAGTTTCGGCTTCTTGAGATGGATCAACTGGCTATCTTCAAGTGACTCCCTAAAAGATGAAAGCTTTGGCCAAAAGCCTCTGCCAAAAAGCTCTCTTTAATGTTTGCCTTAGGTTGTTTATATAGGCTTTGGGATGCTATACTTGGCTCCTAAGTATCTCTTTCAAGTAGAATTACTATTAGGGTGTTGGAGTAGAATTAGGAGTATGTTTTTTGGCTTGAAGCATCCAAATCCAAGTGAAATTGCTCTCTCCCGCGGCAGGGCACGACCATGGCACACGCCCATGTAAATCATGGTTGGGCCGTGTCTAGAATCTGTCATTTTGGGCACGACCGTGTGAGTCAAGATTCGGGCCGTGCTTCAGGCCTGTCGATTTGGGCATGGCCATGTAGATCACCAGGCACGTCCGTGTGATGAATAGATGCTGCACGGCCATGTGTTACGTAGTTGAGGCCGTGCTCTAGGTAATTGGCGAGGCACGGTCGTGTGGGCTTTGGGCCAGGCCGTGTTGATTGCTTGCTAAGGCCCAATTATTCTATTTTAAGCTCGTTTTGTGTTATTTTTATCCTCAGGTGCTTTCCTGAGTATAAACATGAAAAGAAAGGATTAAAAGCACCTTTTTACAGAAATCAAGGGCTAAATCATCCAAAAGCCTCTTAAATATAGGGTTAAAATATGTTACTTTTACGATTTATCACTTACAATCCAGGTTGGAGGAACCACCCCAATTTCTCATGGGGTGGTGAAGGAAATCAAAGACAACAACCCCCTCCAGGCTTCCAACAACAACCCTACCCACAGGAGAAAAAGCCGAACCTCGAAGAGATCCTTACAAAATTTATCGCGGTGTCAGAAACACGCTTCTAAAACACCGAAACAACCCTCAAAAACCAGCAAGCATCGATTCAAGGGATCGAAAGCCAACTAGGTCAGCTTGCTAAGCTGATCTTAGAATGACCACAGGGTAGCTTGCCAAGCAACACCGAACCTAACCCAAGGGAGCAACTTTACGCCATCACAGCATGCGATGAAGAAGGGTTAGCAGAATCTGAATCTGAACCAAGGCAAGAACCTATGGTCAATAAAGGTAAGCTAGAGGTAAGCCACGATACATTGAAACCTGTCATTAAAGAGTACTAACCTCGTGTGCCATACCCCAATGCAACAAAGAAAGACCCCACAGATGAACAATTCTGTAAATTTCTTAAAATTCTAAAGAAATTACATATTAACTTACTGTTTCTTGAAGCTCTTTCGCAGATGCCCAATTCAAGGAAATTTTTAAAAGAGCTTCTGAAAAACAAACGGAGGTTAGACGATATGTCACATGTGGAGCTAAATGCAGTATGCTCAGAAATTTTACAAAATAAACTACCACGAAAGTTAAAAGATCCAGGGAGTTTTACAATTCCGTGCTTCATTGGTAGTTTATCTGTTAATAACGCTTTAGCTGATCTAGGGGCGAGCATAAACGTTATGTTGTATAAAATGTTTAAACAGCTAGGTCTTGGGAAACCCAAACAAACTAGGATGATAATTCAATGAGCTGATAAAACTATTAGAATTCCTAGGGGTATAATTGAAGATGTACTCGTGAAAATTGATAAATTTATATTCCCAGTAGACTTTTTGGTTTTAGACATGGATGAGGACAATAATATTCCTTTAATTTTAGAAAGGCCCTTTTAAGCAACTGCTAGAACTAAAATTGATGTTGGTACAGGAGAACTTATACTTCATGTAGGTGACGAGACGATCACTCTTCAAGCTCTTGACTCGACTAGGACATCAAGTAATAAAGGTGATAACATAAATTCTATTAATGACCATTCGGTTAAACCTTCTTTTCAGGAAGCACCACGGAACTACACAATTGAGACAGATCCTAGACCTCATGCCAACAAGGAAATAACTCATGAGGAACGGAGGCTTCCAATCGATGAACTAGACGAGTGGAAGACGCATTTCAAAGAGAAACTAGGAACACAAAAAGCAAAACCAAGGCAACACCATAAGCCAAACCAATTTAAGATCGGGGATTAGGTATTGTTGAATAAAATAGACCCTCAAATCGCCACTTCAGACCTTGATACAAACGAAGAAATCCCTTTTGAGGTATTGAATATCTACCCATATGGAACAGTCGAGGTAACTAATCCTAAATTCGGCACTTTTAAGGTAAACACTACTCGACTCGAACTATATAATGATCATAAAACTGATAGCAGGGGAGAGGAGTTTCAACTCCTCAAACCACCATGAATTTATGAATGAGAGGTAAGTCTAGCTTAAGACTTTAAACGAGGGCTTCTTGGGAGGCAATCCGAACACTAACCCTATTAATTTTCATATTTTTATTTTTATCTTTATTTTTATTTTTACTTTTAGAATCTAACTACAAACTAACCAAATTAATGAAACATAGGTTTCCTTACCACACGGGCTTACACACAGGCGTGGCCATGGCCATGTGGACACCACGAATTTACACATCGGCATGGCAGATATCGTACGAACCAAGGACAAAAAATCTCCAAACCACGAGCAGCGATAAAATGCCACGGCCGTACGATATGGCCGTGGTCGACACTGATTTATCAATATGGGCGTGGTGACCACTACACGGGCATGGGAGAAACGAACGAAGCACAACACGACCGTGCGATATGGCCGTGTGACCCAACACGCCCATGGTATACGGGCGTGGGCAATGATCAGATCCCTGACTCTATTTAAAACCCCCATTTCTTCTCACCTTCTCCCCAAATTCTTTTTCAACTACCACACCCCTCTTCCTTTCTATTACCTTTATCCTTCCATTTTTCCTCTTCCCCTTTCCCTCATTCTTCCTCAAAACTACCATCTCTATGTCGAAGAAGCGAAAGGACCCTAGCACAGTCTCCCCATGCGAGACCAATCTCCATAAGTTCATGCCGGTCGCTTCATTCCCTCGACAAGACTAGGACCTTTGAGTCCATCTTTTTTTTGTTTATCTTCTCCTTTATTTTCCTTCTCTTTAACTTTCTTCTGCTTTATTTATATTATTATATTTTGTTTTCTTTGATTTAGGTTCAAAAGGCTGGTAGGAAATCACCACACCACGACCCTAGTATCCACCTCCACCTAAATACACTTCTCCAACACGGCTCGAATTTCCCCATTTTTTCTCTTTGACTCCATCCAAAATTCAGGAAGTTTCACTTCTCTCCCTCTCTTATGATTTCTAACTATATTGTTATCATACATTTTAATACATTGAAGGCAATGTATATCTTAAGTGTGGGGGGTGAATTTTATTCAGAAAAGTTCCTAATTTTTTACATTATTCTCAATTCCTTGAATTTTGCCTTTTCTTTCTCATATCACTATTAGACAAATTCTGACTGATTTATGATTTTTATTGATATGTCTTGAATTAAAACATAGGTAGTTGTGCGTTGATTGTTTAAACTTGAAGGCTTTAGAGAATCAAGCATGATAAGTTGATTTTTGAAAATAAAAAATTTGCTAGGTTGTTTCCCAAGTTTAGGTATTACCTTGAAGTTTGAAGTTCACAGGGTTGACATCAAAAACCATAATTTCTGTGAGATCTTGAGCCTTTGAGAGCATTTTCTTTTCTTGCTCACTTTTATTGTTGCTTTGAGTGAGTCAATATTGATTTATTATTCTAGAACTTGCTTCGATTATGTATGTCAAGACCACACCTTTGATTTGATATACTGAGATGATAAAGGCACCTAGGATTTAACCCACTTACTTCCCAAAAGACCTACCTTCATAATTAATACCTAGTGAACCCCTTTGATCCTAATAAACCATTCATTGATTTACCCTTAATATTAACCTAAGACTTACTCTTTTTTGATTCATTAAGAAATTTTCCTATTGTATTAACCTTTTTAGCGAGATTTGATTTGAGAAGTTTCCTAACTATGTTTTTCATTTCAGTTGTTAAATTATTATCATTGTACTTGATTTTTTCTTTAAAAAATATATAAAAAATTTGAAAGTATATTAATTATTAGTTCTATGTTATTTAAGCTTAAGCAATTAATTTCACATCTTGAGAAGAAGCTCGTGTTTATTGTAATTATTCAGTATTAGTCTATTTTTCTAGTTAGGAAATTTGTTAATTCGGTCTCGATTTTAAACCTTTAATTCAGCCTTTATCCACACCTTAAACCCAAGCCACGTTACAACCCTTTTTAAAGACCTTTTGATCGATGTAACATCTCAATTTATAGTGGTGGAGATTTGATTTTCGTGCAAGGTTATGGTAATAACTTTTCATGTTGACTATTGAGTGCTTAATTTATTGTCCCTTAAACACTTCAAGTGATTTGAGTGAATCCTTAGTGAGGATGTTAACTCTGTGATATTTTGAATCAAAGGTGATTACTTAGATAAGGGGGAATACCTATGTTTTTCCATGAATAAAATGCTCAACTTGGATTGTTCGAAACTTTGATGTTCTTTTAGTTGAATTCTCAATGAATGATTACCTATGGATTATTTCGAAACATTATTGATAAGAGTTATAAGTTGAAAAGAATGAATTTCAATTGTGAGTTGAGGATTTTGCTTGAGGACAAGCAAATGCTTAAGTGTGGGGTATTTGATAGACCGTAATATATACATATTTTAATCCCACATTTGGCATACTTTTGGATGATTTATCCCTTGAATTGTGGAATTTGATGCTCCTAATCCTTTAATTTCATGTTTTATACTTAAGAGAGCATAGGAGGATGAAAAGAACGAGAAACAGGCCAAAATCGAAGAAAATGGGCCAAAGTAAGATATCAACACGGCCTAGAGTTCACCACACGATCGTGTCACCTTAACAGACTTGAACATGACCCTAGGCTCGATTCACAGGGGCGGGCGTGTCCCTGCTGTGACCCGTTTTAATTCCAATCGAAATAGGATACTTGTAGGCAAAGTAAGGTACCTCGAAAGCCTATATAAACACCATAGAGGGCAACCTAAAAGGGGAGAGGAGCGAAGCCAGAGAGAGCTGAATATAAGGAATTACTCGAAGAAATCCAGTTGATCCATCTCAGAAGCTAGAGTCACACTCAAGACTGAGGATTTTCCTTTCAAATTCCTTCAGGGGGTTTTAGGGTTTTTCTTTATGTATTGTTATTTAATTTCTTCTGAGATGTATTCTTTTATAAACATGAACTAAACCCCTCAAATACCTGAGGGGGATGAAACCTAAGACGGATCTTGTTATTGTTTTCTGAACTGTATGATAAATACTTGATTCGTTCTTAATTATGTGTTCTTAATTCTTTCTTTAATATTTAAGGATATTGATTCAAGTATTGATGTGCTTATTTAGAGGAGCAAAAGTCCCTGTTTAAGAGTAGATCTTGCATAATTAAGCGGAGTTAATCCCACTCCTAGAGATAGGACAACAAAAATTTGCCGAATTAGGGTCAAACCTAATATTGGAGTCCATAAATCGAGTTAATGCAACACTAGGGGTTTTAATTAGAAAGAGATTTCAATTAATCAACCTAGGGTTAGACGTTAGTAGCCTCGAAAGAGGTATTAATATAAATTAGGGAATCCTACGGATCAAGTCAAGTGAATAAATTGTCTGGTTCAGAGTTAAATAACAAGTGAAGTCTAGGTGGATTCTTCCTCGGGTATTATCTTAATCAATTAGTTTTCTCAAAAGTATTTTCCCAATTCATTCTTTGTGTCTTGACATCCTTAGTTTAGTAATTAGTTAGATAAACACCATTCCTCTTTATTTTAGGCTAGATAATAAAAAGAAAGTCAGTTCTAGTACTTTTGGTTCCCTTGGGTTCGACATTCCGGTCTTGCCACTAAGCTATACTATTGTTCGATAGGTGCGCTTGCCTCAATCGTGGTGATAGTTAGTTTCTAGGCTCGATCATTCATTATATAAATATTAAAACTCTCAGACACGATCATATTTCACCTTATCTAAGTAATTACATTTAATTCAAAATCGACAAGAATTGACATCCTCACTAAAGATTCACTCAAATCACTCAAAGTGTTTAAGGTTCAAAAATTAAGTACTCAACAGTCAAATATGAAAAGTCATTACCATAGGCTTGCATGGAAATCAAATCTCCACCACTATAAAATGAGATAATACACAAATCAAAAGGTCTTTATAAGGTTGTAATGGGGCTTAGGTTAAAGGTGAGGAGAAAGGCTGAAAAAGAAAGTTAGAATCGAGATTGAATTGATAAATTACCAAACTAGAAAAATATCAAATGCTGAATTACAAATAATTACATCAATAAAAACTATTCAAGAATAACACGAGCTTCTTCTCAAAATATGAATTTAACTATTCAAGCTCAAATAACAAAGAACTAAATGAACTATATATGTATTTTTTTTTCTTATTTTCTTTTTTATTTATTTTTATATGTAAATAAGAAGAAATAATTCAACAACTTAATCAAGAAGCTTAATCAAGCAATTAACCAAATCAAATCTCGATAAAAATAGAGTCAATAAAATGGGAAAAATTCTCAATGAATAAAAAATGAGTTATGGGTTATCATTAATGGGTAAATCAAGAAATGGTGTGTTAGGCTCGGAGGGGTTTACTAAGTAGGTAGACTTTTTATGGAATAAGTGGGTGATAAACCTTAAAAGTAACATATTTTAGGCCCACATTTAGCATACTTTTGGATGATTTAAGCCTTGAATTATGTAATTTGGTGCTCTTAATCCTTTGTTTTCATGTTTTATACCCAGGAGAACACCAGAGGATGAAAAGAACGAGAAACAGGCCTAAAATGGACCAAATTGGATCAGAATACGACCCCAGCTGCTCCAAGGCGAAGCTCTTGTCCCGCCTCTGAGGTAAGTACATTCTATTCTAGCCCATACACTTACAGGTCGGCGAGAAAGCACTAGCATCCTCAATACTCACGACGCCTACTACCTGTGGTACATGTCGAACGGACACGTTTTTGACTTGGCCTATTTCCTAGCCCGTGCCATTCAACACCAGACATAGCAACACAAGAGAGGAGTCATCTCTATAGGGCCCTACATCACACGCTTGGCTCGATATTTTGGACTCCTAAACACCGATGCCCAAACCTCCTCCCTTACACTGATAGGCCGGATGACACAACAAGGCATCCAGACTATGTTACACATGAGAATGATCCAACACCAACGTGGAACTGATCCTCCTCAATATCGACTTAAACCTTCCACTGACCAGAAGGAGCCTGAGGACTTTCCTGAGGATGTTCCTCCACTACAGGAAGCACCACAACAGAGTTACTGGACAGTTCATTCGGCTGTTTCACTCTCAGACATTTCTGTACGTCTCACACAGTTCGAGCAGTACTATACGCAGCAATTTAATAACACCACTCGACGATTCGACAGCATTGATGCAACTCTTCAGCAGATCTGTCATCACCTTCATATCTCATCACCACCAATGCCTCAAGACCCAGATGATGCAGAGGACTTCTGAGTCCTTTCTTTTTATTTTTTTGGTTTTATTTTATTTTTATGTTTATTTTTATTTTAATCTACTGTCTAAAAACTTGAAAGTTTCATTAGTACTTTTTATCTCACTTCATCACTGGATATCTAACCTTAAGTCTCCATAATGGCACCATTTCATTAAATTTACCTGATGACTTCGCAAATTAAATAGATTTAATGTATTACTCAAGGAACGAAAACATCGTTTATACATAGTCATCACATTTTTCATGGAATATACTCCAAGGAATTCATCCATAATTCAGGAAATTTCACTTCTCTCCCTCTCTTTTGATTATCTTACTAAGTGATATTATCTATCTTTGTACATTGAGGGCAATGTACAACTTAAGTGTAGGGGGGTTAACTATAGCATTATTTGAAAATACCTGAATTATGCATTGTTCTTAAGTAATTTTCTCATATTACTAATTAGTATGAAATTTCTATTGATTTATGATTTTTATTGATATGTCTTAGATTAAGTCATAGTTAATTGTGCATAAATGATGTAAACTTTAAGATACGAGAGAATCAAGCATGATAAGTCTATTTTTCAAGAATCAAAAAATTTTCTAGGTTGTTGAACTGAATTTAATTATTTCCTTGAAGTTTGAAATTTACAGGGATTGATGTCAAAAACCCATAATTTTTGTGAGATTTTGAGCCTTATAGAGCATATATTCCTTTTTATGCTCACTTTATTGATTATGAGTGTGTTAACACTGAATTGTTATTCTAGAACTTGCCGCGATTATACATGTCAAGACCACATTTTTTATTTGATATACTGAGATGAAAAAGGCACCTAGGTTTTAACCTACTCACTCCACTAAAAGCCTACCTTCGTAATTAACCCCTAGTGAACCCCTTTGATCTCAACAACCCTTTTTATTGATTCACCCACTAATATTAACCCAAAATCCCGCTCGTATTTGTTATCACCATTCCTTTTTTGACTACCCTTTTTTCAAGATTTGATTTGATCGGTTGCCTAATTATTTTATTAGTAAATTCATCATTTGACTTGTTCTTAAAAAAATAACACACGAAGTATATTCATTATTAGGTCTATGTTTTAAGAGCTTATACGTTTAAATTCAACATCTTGAAGAAGAAGCTCGTATTATTAGTATTTTAAATTTCATGTGATGTAATTATTCAGGTTATTAGTTCATTTTTCTAGTTAGGTAATTTGTCAATTCAATCTCGATTCTAACCCCTATAATTTAGCCTTTATCCACACCATTAACCCAAGCCCCATTACAACCTTGTTTAAGACCTTTTGATTTGTGTATCATCTCATATTACAGTGGTGGAGATTTGATTTCAGGCAAGCCTATGGGATTAACTTTTCAGGTTCAACTTATGAGTGTTTATTCTTGAACCTTAAACACTTCGAGCACTTTGAGTGAATCTTTAGTGAGGATGTCAATCCTTGTCGGTTTTGAATCAATGGTAATTATTTAGATAAGGGGAGACACTTATGTTTTTGTGCTACAAATATATGACTTAGAATTGTTTGAATCTTTAGGAGTCTTTGAGTTAAATTATCCATGTATGAATTGTCTATAAATTATGATGAGACATTGTTGACGAGGATTATGAATTGTTGAAAGTTCGTTTTAATTGTAAGTTGAGAATTTTGCTTGAGGACAAACAAAAGCTTAAGTGTGGGGGTATTTGATAAACCGTATATTTTAGGCCAACATTTAGCATACTTTTGGATGATTTAAGCTTTGAATTATGTAATTTGGTGCTTTTAATCCTTTTTTTCATGTTCTATAATTAGGAGAGCACCGGAGGATGAAAAGAACGAGAAACGGGCCTAAAACGGACCAAATTGGGTCAAAATGGAAATCAACATGGCCTGGGCCCAAAACCACACGGCCGTGCCTCCCTAATTTACTCTAACACGGCCTGGACCCGAAACACATGGGCGTGTCTCTTCAGCAGACTAGACCACGGCCTGAAATTGAAACACACGGGCGTGTCTCTTCAGCAAACTCGACCACGGCCTGAAATCGATTCACACAGGCGTGTGCCATGGGCGTGTCCCTGTCGTGACAAAGAGAAGTTTCACTTGGATTAGGATATTTAGGGGCGGAGAAACATATTTTGAAGCCTATATAAACACCCTAAGTATAACCTAAAAGGGGGAAACCCTAGGCTTTAGTCAGGGGGCGTCCATCTAGGCCAAAGAGGGCAGATTTGTGGAGATTTACTAGAAGATAGCCAGTTGATTCATCTCAAGAAGCTGGAATTATACTCAAGACGGTAGATCTCTCCTTCAATTCCTTCAGGGGGTTTTAGGGATTTCTTATGTTTTGTTTTATCTTTTCTTTTGAGATGTATTCCTTTATTATTATTATGAACTAAACCCTCAGATACCTGAGAGGGATGAAACCTAAGATGAATCTTGTTATCGTTTGCTAACCTATTTGACAAATATTTGACTTGTTCTTAATTATGTGTTCTTAATTATTGTGTTGATATTTCTAGGATATTAATTCAAGTATGGTATGCTTAGGTGGAGGAGCAAAAGTCCCTGCCTAAAAGTAAATCTAGCATAATTAAGCGGAGTTGATCGTGTGCCTAGAGATAGGGTGACGAGATTTTGCCAGATTAGGGTGAAACCTAATATGGGAGTCCATAGGTTGAGTTAATGCAATTCTAGGGGTTTAATTAGGAAGATATTTCAATTAATCAACCTAGGGTTAGACGTTAGTCACCTTGAGAGAGGGATTAATATACGTTAGGGAATCTTACGGATCAAGTCAAGTGAATAAACCGTCTAGTTTAGTGTTAGATAACAAGTGAAGTCTAGGTGGATTCTTCCTTGGGCGTCGTCTTAATCAATTGGTTTTTCCTCAAGTTATTTTCCAAATTTCATTCTTCTTTATCTTAGAGTCTTTAGTAGGTTAGTTAATTTAGATTAAACAACAAATTCCCTTAATTTTTAGGCTAGATAATAAAAAGAGAGTTAGTATTTGTACGTTTGGTTTCTTTGGGATTCGACATTCCGGTCTTGCCTAAACTATATTACTGTTCGATAGGTGCGCTTGCCTCCGTCGTTGTCTTAGTTAGTTTCCAGGTTCGATCATTCTTTATATAAATTTTAAGACTCGACAACACAACGATCAGTAGGTTAAAACCTAAATGTCTTTATCATCTCAGTATATCAACTCAAAGGTGTGGTCTCGACATGCATAATCGAAGCAAGTTCTAGAATAACAAATCAAATTGACACACTCATAATCAATAATATAATGTGCAAGAAAAGTGTATGCTCTAAAGGCTCAGAATCTCACAAAAAAATTATGTTTTTTTTTATGTCAAATTTGTAAATTTAAAACTTCAAGATAATACATCAATTCAGGGAAACAACCTAAAATTTGTAATTCTGAAATAAACTTATCATACTTGATTCTCTCATGTCTTAAAGTTTAAAACAACCAATGCACAAATATTTTTGAATTTAATACAAAACACATCAATAAAAATCACAAATCGATAAAAATTCATTCTAATAGTAGTATGAGAAAATTACTTAAACACAAGACATAATTCAGGGATTTTCTAATAATTATATAGATAACCTCCCCACACTTAAGATGTACATTGTCCTCAATGTATAAACATATATAATCACAGTATAAATAAAATATCATAAGAGAGAGAGAAACTAAATCGCCTCAATATTGGATGAAATCCTTAGAATAGTAAAAAGCGAAATTGTAGTCAAATCTAAATGTAACACATGATTCCGAGCAAACTAATAAGAAAATAAACACAAATAATAAAGAAGATTAAGGGGTATAATTCGATTAGAAACAACCATATATATTTCAAAAGATAATAATGAAAATAAGTTGAAGAAAATAATAATAATAATAATAATAATAATAATAAAGCAACTAAAAACAAAATTAAAAAGAAAGATAAAAATAAAATGAAATAATAATAATAATAATAATAATAATAATAATAATAATAAAAACTCAATGATACCAATAAACTTAAAAGTAATCTGTAATAATAATAGTAAAAAATAGCAAAAAAAGAAATAGCAAAAAAAATTAAATATAAGTATAAGAATAATAAAAATTAGTAAAATAATAAAAAATAAATAAATAAAATTAAAAATAAAATAAAAATGGGGTGATTAACCCAGTTTTCACATGGCCATGGACACGCCCATGTGTCTAGGCCGTATAGGTCACACGGCCATGTGCCAGACCATGTGTATTTTCCTTCTTTTCTTCCACGCCCATGTGAGATCCCACATGCCAGACCATGTGCCTTGCCTATGTAACTCTCTGACTTTAAAAAAAAAAAAACATTAGCTCCAGGTTTCACACGGCCTAGGACACGCCCGTGTGTTCAGGCCGTGTGGGTCACATGGCCATGTCGTCAGCCGTGTGTGTTTTCCTTCGCTTCTCCTATGCCCATGTGAGATCCCACACGCCCGTGTGGCCAGGCCGTGTAACTCCCTGTCGATTACCTCATTTCACACACGACCTGTGACACTCTCATGTGTCTAGACCGTGTGCTCTACACACCGTGTGTCCAGGCCGTGTGGGTAAAAAACACACCTTTTTTTTTAAGATTTAGAAAATTAATTATTTTTTTAAAATATCATGAAATAAAGTCAAGAAAATTAGCAGTGTTAACACTCGGGTTGCCTCCCGAGAAGCGCTTATTTAAAGTTTAAGCTCGACTTACCTCGTATTCGCACGGTCACGGTGGTTCGCGAGTCGAAACTCCTCTTTCTCGCTGTCAATTCTTTTATTTAAATAAGGTCTAAGTCGAGTAATGTTTACCTTACAAGTCTCAAAATGAGAATGACTTACCTCGACTGTACCGTATGGGAAGACATTGAGTACCGTAAAAGGAGTCGCTCTGTTTGCGTTAAGCTCTGAAGTGGTTATTCGAGGTTAGTTTCATCTAATAACACCTGATCTCTAACCTTAAATTGGTTTGCCCCATCCTTAAGCTTGTCATGGAGTCGCTTTGGTTCATCGTGTATTCTCGGTTTCTCCTTGACGTGTGTCCGCCATTCATCTAGTTCATCGATTTGTAGTCTTCTTTCTTCATGATTTGTTCTATTTTTGTCATATAAACTGGACGTGGCTCTATCACATTTTTTCGAGGTGTTTCCTGCAAAGAATGTTGAGCCACAAGATTATTAACATTAACAGAACTCTTAATATCATCTCGATCACTAGATATCCTAACAAAATCACGAGCTTGGAGTTTAATTGTGTCATCACCTACACGAAGTATTAACTCACTATACCAACATTTATGATAGTTCTAGCAGTTGCTAAAAAGGGTTGTCCTAAAATCAAAGGTGCGTCACTATCCTTATCCATATCTAGAACAACAAAGTCAACTGGGAATATAAATTTATCAATTTTAACAAGCACGTCTTCAACAATACCCCTAGGAAATTTAATAGTTTTATCTGCCAATTGAATGCTCATCCTAGTTTGTTTGGGTTTTCCAACACCTAGTTGTTTAAACATTTTATAGGGCATGACATTAACACCATGTTTGATTCGCTATAATGGAATAGAATTGTAATGAAATAGAGGTGCAATGGAATAGAGCTGTAATGGAATAGAGGTGTAATGGAATAGAGGTGTAATGGAATAGAGCTGTAATAAGTAATTCAACGTTTGGTTGAATGGAATGGTGTTGTAATAGCATAAGGAAAATAACTAAAATGACCAGAATACCCTTAGCAGAATTTTTGTTAGGTAGATGATTATTGTTATTGTTATTAAATTTTAATAAGGTTATTATTGAAAATAATTTAATAAAATAATAAATAATTTAATCACATTTTAACATAATTATTATTAAATATAATTTAATAAAAATATAATTTAATAACATGCTTAATATAATTATTATTTTATGAATTAAAAATCAAAATATATAATACTATAAAAATATATATAATCTATTTTATTATTTTTAAACTGCAATACATATATGTGCTAAAATATGATTATCAAACAAATAATTTAATTACTCTACAAAAAAATTAAATATTAGAAGTAATTAATTTGCTTCAAAAATAACTCATTTATTTAAAATAACTCCTTCATGTTATAAAAAAATCAATGCTCAATTTGCTTCAAAAATTCGTACATCAGCCTTCAACTCTATAACCATTATCTCATATTACATTCCTTCCTAAAACCAAATAACTAGGACACGAACCAACTTCTTACTATCCCGCAAGTTTTTCCATTACTTACAAAAAGCTTTGACATGCATAACAGGCTCAAGTTAAAGATCTCCAAGCTAATCCCCAAAACTAGATCCTATCAAGACTCGACCTTGCTTCAAAAAATGCACAACGGCACAAACGTTTTTGTTTTAACATTTATACAGATATGCCCTTCACCAAAATACATTATAAACATCCATCACTTTCCTTCACCTCTTGTGATGAAACCGCACTTTCAACAGGAACTGCATCTTAACCTGTCCCAATCAACAATATTGTAGATGATAAGTATAGATCACATTAAGAACATCAATTGGATTTCACTAATTATAGCAATAACATTGTTAGGAGCGTGTTTAGCAAAGATGGTAGCTATATTAAATGGACTCTTCAGTTTTATAAAGTAATTGTGTCCAAAAATGTTCGTACATAGTTATAAGGGTATAATCTTCCAAATATATGGAAAACTTACAGAAAAATTAAGCATACCCATCACTTACCCCCAAGTCCTGATGCTATAGGCGGTAGGCGGTAGTAATAATAATAACACATGTCCAATTATTTTCAAACAAGGCTACATGTTACACCCAGAACAAAATATGTTAGAGGTTAAGGTTATTTAGTCCTCCCTAAACACTTTCCTCGAATCCAGGTAACCTAGATGGTATGTTGGTAATAATAATAATTACACATATCCACTCAATTTTAAACAAGGCCACTTAAGTACAGCAAGAATGAAATATGTCATAGGTTACTTCAAACAAGGTCATTTAGTCCTCCCTGAACAATGCCAACAATTTCTTAGCCTCAAATATTTTCAGCACATTTTAAATCTTAATCTTGTGATTTCAAAACTAAATCCATTGTTCATCTAATTCAAACCACTTCTTAAAGAAAAACCTCAAAGCTCTTAAAAAACAGAGATAGAAATGATGGCATCTTTGAGGAAAGGGCTACAGAGAAAATAATGCACTGATGGGAATACGTAAAGCACATTGCAATCGAACCAAAGTTTTAATTTGTTTCATGCATTAAAGGTAGATAAACTCATCAACTGCAAAATGCCAGAATCAATATTTAGCTATATGGACAGAATTCACATTAATATGAGCATAGCTAAAGGATCTAGTAACTAAACCATGAGAAGAAAAAAGAAAAGTATATAAGATAAAATTGATGGTGATTAAGGATGAGATTATCCAACTACCTGATCATCTGATAATCTCTCAGGCTGCGACGATATCGATCCAAAACTTTCAGTTTCACCAGGACTTCTCTCAGAAGACTTCCTCTTCCACAACCAACTCTTTTTTTCCATATCAAACTCCAATAGTCCAACAGGATCTGCAAACAAAGACACAAAAAAGGAAAAAAAGCAAATCATTGTTCAAATGTCACCATCTAGTTACCACAAAAAAGGAAAAGAAGCAAAAGACACAAAAACAGAGGAGTCCACTAGCATCCTCTATAATAATTTCTACAATGCAAACACGAATACACCATTGAAACGCCCTGAATTGATTATATTTTTTCTTTTATATATATAAAATTATTTAACTACACCTAAACCCTCTTCAAACCTCTAAATTGCCCTCGAACCCCCAACAACAATGTTAACTGCGCTAGTACTCAATCGGCATTCATATTTTTTCTTTGTCACCCCAATTCTCTATAGCATTTTAAGGGAAACCACACATATTCTTCAGCTAGGGAGATCCCCCAATTAAGAAAGAACCCAATAATACCAATTACAGTAAAATACGATAAGAAAGATAAGAATTATCTTTTGCTATAACCTTGACAGAGATCTTGCGGTCACTTTGAGGCCTCTTGAACTTCTTAACACGCTTCTTCACAATCTTCTTTGACAGCAAAGGGACCGCCATTTATTCCTATTTAATGAATCAATTAAATGAAAACCAATTCGTAAAGAGAAAGCATTTCAAAGATTCAAACGACAATTTAAACTCAGATATAACAAATTGAAGCAATAAATCGAATGAAAAATGAAGAGACAACTTCAATAGATTGACCTAGGCCTCCTCTGCAATCAAAAGAAAAAAAGGGAAACGTAGAGATGGAAAGGGAAAAAAGTTATCAGTAAGACCGAAAGAGAAGATGATGGTTCTCGTTACAGCTTCTTCATTCAAAAATTAAAAAAGGGAAAAAAATTGATTGTTGCAAGAACAGATACCAAACGAAATTATACTTGAAAAGAAAAATCTGCTAACCTGAAAATGTATTGTTGTGATAAAAAAGCAACTTTGAATGCATTTGCAGAGAAAGTCTGAAGGAGATTCTGGGAAAAATTTTCTTCATTTCTATTCAGCGATGGATGGAATGGCCATTCAGAGCTTTCAGCACTGAATTCCTATTATGCATTTGAGGGAATAGAAATGTAATAAGCAATACGGTCGAATGAAAAATGGTGAACCAAACAAAAGTATTAGGTGGCCCTACAAAATAGGGGTGTAATGGCATAGCCATTGCCATTACACCCAACCAAACATGGTGTAATACTCACCCCTAAATCAACTAAAGCATTATTAAGATTTAAACTAACAATTAAATAAATAATAGTAAAACTCCCTGGATCTTTCAACTTTTGGGGTAGTTTATTATGTAAGATAGCTGAGAAAACTGCATTTAGCTCCATGTGTGACAAATCATCCAACTTCTGCCTGTTTTCCAAAAGCTCCTTTAAAATTTTTTCTGAATTGGGCATCTGTGAAAGAGCTTCAATAAATGGTAAGTTAATATGTAACTTTTTCAAAAGTTTAAGGAGTTTACCGAATTGTTCATTTGTGTGGTCTTTCCTTGTCGCATCTGGATATGGTACACGAGGTTTATACTCCTCTCTTACCGATTTTTGTTTGTTATGGCTTACCTCAACCTTATCATTGCTTACCACAATTTCTCGCCTCGGTTCAGATTCAAATTCAGCTAACACTTCTTCATCTCAAATAGTAATGGCATAAAATTTCTCCCTTGGGTTAGTTTCGGTGTTGCTTGGCAAGGTACCTTGTGGTCGTTCTAAAATCATCTTTGCGAATTGACCAATTTGATTCTCAAGCCCTTAAATCGATGCTTGTTGATTTTTGAGTGCTGTTTCGGTGTTTTGGAAGCAGGTTTCTAAATCTGAAATAAATTTCGTCAACATCTCCTCAAGGTTTGGCTTCTTCTCTTGAGGGTAAGGTTGTTGTTGGAAGCCTGGAGGGGGTTGTTGTCTTTGATTTCCTTGACCACCCCACGAGAAATTCGGATGGTTCCTCCAACCTGCATTGTAAGTATTACTATAGGGATTATTCTGAGGTCTAGAATTATTACTTATATAGTTAACTTGTTCGTCTTCTGTGCTAGGGTTGTAAGATCGACTTTCTGGATAGTTCCCTCATCCATTTGTATGGCATTGCATCATCGGATGTACCTGCGTAGAACCATATAAACCATCAATCTTTTTAATCAAAAGTTCTACCTGATTTGATAACATGGTGACCGCGTCAACGTTAAAAACATCAATTACTTTCATCGATTTTGTCCTCATGACTTGCCACTGATAATTATTCAATGACATTTATTCTATAAACTCGTAAGCCTCCTCAGGTGTTTTATTATTCAAAGTACCACCGGTAGATGCATCGATCAACTGCCTAGTTGAGGGGTTCAAACCGTTTTAAAAAGTTTAAACCTGTAGCCATATATGTAACCCATGGTGAGGGCACCTTCTCAATAAGTCCTTATACCTCTCCCATGTATCATATAGGGTTTCCAAATCCATCTGTACAGAGAAAAGATATCATTCCTCAACTTGGCTCCTATGTAGTGATAGAACCTCGTGGTAGGGAGTTCAACCACTGTTTAGTCTTATTCCTTAATGAGAATGAAAACAACAGAAAGCAAATGGCATCGTCAGAAATGCCATTAATTTTAAAAGCGTCGCAAAATTCCAAAAAATTAGCCAAATGAGTATTTGGGTCTTCATCCAGCAAACCATCAAACTGAACAAACTATTGAATCATTTGAATAGTGTTAGGTTTCAGTTCAAAATTATTTGCAATGGCAGTTGGTCTAACAATACTCGATTCAGCCCCAGTTAAATTGGGCTTGGCGTAATCGTACATAGTACAAGGAGCAGCATTCAGATTTACAGGATTTACAGCAACCACAGGAAGTAGTTGATTATTTTGATTTTCTACCATCTTCTCAGTATTAATAACAACGTCCTCTTGCTCTTATATTTACTCTATCGACTCTGCCTCGCTTCTCTACAGTTTCTGCGAGCTATACTTTCGATCTCACTATCGAATACTAGAGGTCCTGATCGGTTTCTTCTAGTCATAGACTAAAGGAACCTGCTAGAAGCAAATAAAAGAAAAGTTAGTAAATTAAAATAAAAAAATATAAATAAATTGCAATAAAAATAAAAAATGAATAAAGTAATAAAAATTAAGTGTTCCTAATATTTTAGTGTCCGGCAACGGCGCCAAAAACTTGATGACATCACGAACTAACTAAAATACGACAAAGGCAAGGCACCTATCGAATGGTAGTATAGCTATGGTGAGTCGAGAATATCGTATCCACGAGGACTAAGAGTACTAGTAGTTTCTATCTTTTTATTATCTAGCCGAATAAATTGAAGGTATTTATTTTAACCTAATCTTAACTAACCTAATTACTAAGACGAAACAGAGAATAAAGTAGGAAAATATTTGAAGAAAACCGATGAGAGAGACAATACCCAGGAGAGAATCCGCCTAGACTTCACTTATTATTCTAAATCTGAGTTAAACGATTTATTCACTTGCCTTGATCTGTTGAAATCCCTAAATTATATTAATATCTCTTTCGAGAGTAAAAATAATTGACTCTAGGTTGATTAATTGAAATCTCTTTCTAATTAAAACCCATATTGTCGCATTAACTTGATCTATGGATTCCCTTATTAGATTTGACTGTAATCCGGTAGATTTATGTCGTCCTATTTCTAGGATTGCATGCAACTCCATTCAATTATGCCAGATCTACTCTTAAATAGGGACTTCTGATCCACTGAATAAGCACATCAATCATGAATTAATATCCTGAAAACATTAAAACATGAAATAAGAATACATAATTGAGAACAAGAACAAATATTTATCATGTAATTCAAAAAAAATAATATAATAAGATCTGTCTTAGGTTTCATCCTTCCTAGGTTTCTAGGGAATTTAGTTCATACTTTTGGGGGAAAACATCTCAAAATTAGGAAAACAACAAAACATAAATAAACCCAAAAACTTTGAGAAAAATTGACTGAAGATCTTCAGTCTTGAAGGAGATCCTGCTTCCGAGTTGAATCCGTTGGCGTTCTTCGAGTCTTTTCATTGTTTAGCTTTGTATCCCCCCTGAGGTCCTCTTCTAGTGTGTATTTATAGACTTTAGAATGCTTAAAAACCCTAAAAATTGGGTTTTTCACGTAACAGGGAAGCAGGGTATGAAATCGACACTGGCTAGCACATGGGCGTGTGGCCAGCCCGTGTGGAATTGCCCAGGCCGTGTGGATCCTGGAAATAGCTCTTTTTGCCCCATTTTGGATCGTTTTTTTCTCCTTTCACTCCCTTATGCTCACCTAAGTATAAAAACATGAATTTAAAGGATTGGGAGCATCAAATTCACTAATTTACATAATAAATCATCCAAAAATGCATTAAGAATGGGATTAAAAACATATTACTTTTATGACTTATCAGATGGTGTCACAAATTTCAATCGATGGCAAGTTCAGATGATGACAATTCTAGTTTAAACCGGCCTGAAAAAAGTTGTTACCGGGAAAAAGCCTGAGAATCTAAATCAAACAAAATGGGAAGATCTTGATGAAAAGGCCTTATCTACAATCCAGTTGTGCCTCATGAATACAGTATTGCAGAAGTTATTGATGGAGAAGACTTCATCCGCCTTGTGGAAAAGGTTAGAAACTTTTTATGTGACTAAGTCTCTGGCTAACCATTTAGTTTTGGATCAACATCTGTTTACGTTTCGCATGAATGAAGGTGAGCTTTTTAGAGATCATATTAGTCAATTCATTACTCTTTTAAATGATTTATAGAACGTTGAGGTTCAGATTGATGATGAAGATCAGGCTATGCTATTATTGTGCTCTTTACCTCCTTCATACAAGCCTTTCAGGGAGACCCTAATTTATAGCAGAGACAAACTCTCATTCAAAGAATTGAAGGGTCATTTGTTGAGTAGAGACAAACTCGACAATGAGTTTGTTCAGATAGTAAGGCAGGTAGGCAAGCTTCCGTTTTGGTAGCATCAAAGAAGCGGGACAAAAGGTGTCGCTATTGTAAAAAGTTAGGTCACATCAAAGCAAATTTTTACAAACTACGAAATAAAAGAGCTACTGAAAGTAACGAGGAAGATGTAGCTAGTATTAATTTGGTCAATGAAAGCGGTGATGATTTCTTGTTAGTGTCAACGAGCGATAACTCCAAGCTTAAGTCTGAGTGGATCCTAGATTCGAGATGTTCTTTCCACATGTGTCCCAATAGAGAATGGTTTTCTAGATACAGTTCGATTGAAGGTGGAGTTGTACGCATGGGAAACGATTCATCTAGTAAGGTAATTGGTATTGGTACTGTTAAAATTAGGATGCATAATGGTAGGACTCTCTTCGATGTCAGTTATGTACCTGATTTACAAAAGAATCTAATCTCTTTGAGCATTTTAGACTCGAAAGGATGCGAAATCAACATTGAGTCGAGCGGCACTAATGTATCTCGTGGAGTTCTTGTTTTGTTAAAAGGTAAAAAGACCGATGATTTTTATATTCTGGAAGGTTTTATAGTAACCGATGAAATCGGACGTCCCTCGTCCGTTACGAAGTCGAAATCAACTCTTTTGGAGCGGAGGTAACTTGGTCATAGGAAGGAAAAAGGTACGACCATTCTGTTGAAGAAAGGTTCTCTTTTGGATGCAGGTTTTGAAAAGTTAGGGCACTGTGTTCATGACAGTTAGACCCAGGTTAGTTTTGATTTGACAATTTGCAAGTCGAAGGCTAGAAGTCTTCTAGTTTCTAAGCACATATTTGACTCAGCTAATTTCCTGTATAGTTGAAGATAGACCCATGATGGGCTTTGGCAAAGATGGCGTTATGAAAATATGAGTCAAGGTGGAGATTTGTTGAGTATGACTTCTAGTTCAGTCAAATTTGAGAAATAATATTCCAATTAAACTCTGTTTATTTGTTTCAATCAAACTTTGATTAGTCTAGATTATTTTATTATTATTTGACCTATGAATTTAGCCTATAAATATACTCTTTTACAACATTAGAAAACACACCCATTAGAGATTATAACTCATAACACTTTTAGAAATTTTTGTGTTTACGTTTTGAGGGTTCTTTGTTTTCGGGGTTTAATTTTTTTATCTCTATCTTTTTTACTTTTCGTTCTTTTTCCATTATAGTAAAATTATCTTTGCTCATGGTTTTTTATTTTTTAATTTTTTTATCTTTATCTTTTGTACTCTTTGTTCTTTTGCTATTATAGTAAAATTATCTTTACTCGTGATTTTTTATTCTCTTTGGAGGGGTTTTTTCCATGTTAAATTTGTATGTTAAATTTCTCAATTTCTTCCTCTTTTTTTTACTTGTTCGTTGCTTAATCGGGTCGATCCCCAATAGTTGATATTCAAGACGAACTGGGCCACTCCGTTTGCTAAGAGCTTGGAACTAAAAACATCAGCTATGTCCACTGCGATGTAACATGCAAATCCGACGTCCAAAATGCCGTAAACTTGGCTGTATCCAAGTACGGAAATCTCGATATCATGTTCACCAATGTAGACATTCCTGGTGACAATGAAGTAAGAGTGACACATGCCACTGAGGACTTCAAGAGAGTGTTCGATGTCAATGTATTGGGTGGTTTCTTGGGTGCCAAGTATGCTGCAAGGGTCATGGTTCTGTTTAAGAAAGGTTGCATACTCTTCACAGCAAGTCTTGCCTTCAAAAATCTCCATTGGTCTCCCCCATGCACACAAGGCATCAAAGCATGCGATAGTAGGATTGACGAAAAGCTTGAGCGTGGAGTTAGGTGAGCATGGAATTAGAGTTCACTGCATTTTGCCTAATGGAATTGTGACCGCAACGTTCCAAAAAGTAATTGGGAATTTCGATAAGAAGAAGGGAGAGGAGATGTTTGCGGTTTTTAGCAGTGTTGAAAGGCACCGTATTGGAGCCTGAAGATTTTGCGCATGCAGCACTCAACTTGGCAAGCGATGAGGATAAATTTATCAGTGGTGCTAACTTACCAGTCGATGGAGCGTATAGTGTTAGCAATCAATCATGGAAGATGGGATTCGCAGCACTTTCTGAATAAACCAACAAGTCCTCAGCTATACTCTTAGAAGATTTTCTTAAATTTCACTTGTAATAAATTGTATGGTCGGATTTTATCAATACTATTTGTTTTGTTGTTCAAATGAGCAAATTAAGTTCATCTTCTAATCCAGGCGGGAATTTATTCATTAGGTGAAGAGAAAATTCAAGCACTCAAAAGTGTAAAAATTAGTTCTATAAATAATATAACAGTACTAAAAACCTATATTACCCCAGTAAATAATTTATTTTATAAATTCCTTCAGGAATTTACAGCTTTTTTTTTCTCTAAAATTCAAATGATTTTTTCCCAACAAATTAAATAATATTTTAAAAGATGATAACTTACCAGTGGCGTTAACTTACCAGTCGATGGAGGGTATAGTCTTAGAAATCAGTCATAGAAGATGGGATTCGCAACAGTTTTTGAATAAATCAACAAGTCCTCAACTTTACTCTTTGAACAATGTTTTGTTAAATAAGGAAAGTAAAATTTAATCCAAAAATTACTCATTGTTCAAATGAGTAAATTAATTTCATTTTCTAATTTAAGGTGAACAATGATTAATCTGATCAAGAGAAGATTTAAGTACCCAAAATCATAAGAATTGGTTAGAATTTACGACCATTTATTTTAAATTTAAATAATTTTCTATTTTTATACTAATCAAATAATTTTCTTAAGACATTACACACTTCAGCAAAACAGATTTTTAACGGCCTTTTTTTAGACTTTTAGCGGCGTTTATAAGCACCAGTAATAGTAAACGTCGCAAATTTTAGCGGTGTTTATGAGAATAGACGCTAACATGACCTTTAGCGACGCTTTTACCAAAAGCGCCGCTAAAAAGCCATGAAAAATAAAAAAATTTAAAATATCATACTTTTAGCGACGCTTTTTTCAAAAACGCCGCTAAAAAAATCATAAAAAAATTAAAATATCATACTTTTAGCGGCGCTTTTCCAAAAACGCATCTAAAAGTCCTAAAAAAATAAAATATTATACTATTAGCGGCGCTTTTCTAAAAAACGCCGCTAAATATTATAAAAAATAAAAAAATAAAATATTATAAAAACGCCACAAATTCAATTTAAAAATATATAATTTAATTTGAAAACGTATTAAAATAAAAAATTCACGAACAATATGTATTAAAATGAAAATTCATGAACAAGACATATAAAAAATCGCAATCGAGGTAAGTTGATACAAATAGCATGATCAAAGAACTTAATCACACAAAAAAAACACATGGTTAGACAGATCTTTTTACATTTTAATACATATAACCATAATTGGTACAATTTTATACCCTATTTGCTGCACCAGCTGCAGTTTCCAATTGAAGAACCTTGATTCCATTGACCTCCTGCAGCCAATTTTATAGTTTAGAAATTAGAAATCCACCAGAGACGACATAGTAAGAAAGAAATACAAACCTTCGGGTTTAGAATGATCTCCATCTTGAGTGCATTAGCTTCCACAAGCCTCTTGATAGCATTCAGGTTAACCCACCTGTAACATTGACTGTGATAATTGTATGTTTAACTCCAATAGGATTACTCAAAAATGGTAGTTTGACAGAACAAGCATATTTAGATGTTTTAACTTCACCGTAAAATGATTTGTTAATGATCAAACTAAAATGTATTAACTCATGCTTAGAAGGAACAAAGTATATAGAGGGTTTTCAATTTTCATTCAGTGCAGTAGATGTCAAAATTGTTTTTGGGACAAAATTACATATATGCATAGTACATAGTACATAGTACATAAATTTAAATTTTCTAGTTTGTAGGTTCTGTAATTCCAATTTTTATTTACCAACAAATATGTTATACACGTCTAAAGCCATATGACAGTAATAGCATCAATTTCATAAATTTAAACAACATACTCCAAAAAGCAATGCAAATTGTTAAGATATCCAGCATCTTTAATACCTTAAAATGCATTATGTTTATCAAAAGAATCTACTAAGAATCCTAATTCATTGACACCAGAACTTTAAGGAAAATGAAGAGTTTATAGTAACAAAGATAAAAGCATACTAAGATAATAGAATTCAGAAGCCAAGACTTTATTAAACAAACAATATGGACAAACACATCTTTTGCTATGTTAGTAATTTAAATTGCGCTTATGTAAATTTTGATACATTTCTGTATTATATCATGTACTTACTTTTCTATTATTCTTAAATTTTGTGTCGTTATTACTACCTTTTTTTCATATAATGTTGGTATTACAAATTATCAACTCGGTTTAACACAAACTCGATCGCAAATTGTCCAATCCTCCAAAGAAGAATAGCTACAAGGACAACTTTTCCATATTTCATCGACCAAGCTATAAGATGAAAAAACAAAAAAAAAGATTAAAGAAGATTAAAAAAAAGGCTGATTAGAGAGCTACAATGTTTAAGAAAAAGGAAATGAAAGATGGGGTCATATTTGGGAGAATGCAAAAGTCTACATCTAATAAGGAAAAGTGCAATAAAAGGTACCTCTTCCAAAGCGATTGATGTTTATTAATCTGAAGTAAGCAAAGCAACAACTTCCGTGTCGGTCTTGGAATTGGAAGTATTTGCTTTGAAGGAACCTATATTTAGTTTCAAAATTGAATTATTTAACAATTTAAATATTGAAATAAAAAGGTAGAATAGATGATACACAAGATTTTATAAAATGTTGAATAAACAAATAAATAAACTTGATCTTATACCTTCATGAATTCAAGATAACATCCAATAGTCATGACTGCAGCAGAGTTCCAACTTCCAAATTTCTTACAGAATCTCCAATGGCGAAGAATTATTCCCACTTTTATGTAATAAAAAATTGAACCATGGCCATAAGTATATCAGCTTAATTGAACTAAATTATATTACCACATTCCAAAATGATACAGATCTAGCTTTTGCGTGAAAAACATGCATCAAGTATATAGAAAATATAGATTGAAAATCAGCTAGTCCTCTGGGCAAATTTTTCAGTATGAAACACATACAATTTGCTACAATGGCAATAAGCAACAAATTATCAGAATGATCAATGAGAAAGCAAATGCACTCATTCAGATAAATTTAGGAACTAAATGAATATTTAAAATTATCTATCAACGTTCAAATATGGCATCCAGCAAGTAAAGCTTCACACATGTGATATAAGTTCATTTAACAAAAAGGCTAAATTGGCATTTCCATCTATTCAAACAGTTAATCTTGGCTGTTTCTCATGAAGCTTAATGTTCCCATGTTGGTAGGCATTGAAGAAATTTCTTTCAAAAAAAGACACCTTGGTGAAATTTCACGCCCTGTTGTATTTGTTGGGATATGGCTTGAAACTCAAATTCTACCATGGTGTCCACTGTAATATATAGATATAGCAGAAAAGAAAGTTACGAAGAAAACAACAATTTGTTACACTAATATGGACACCTCAACTTCTACTTACCTGTTTCTCAAGTTAGACCACGAAATAAAATGACACTGGAAATAAAATTTAAATAAAAATTTAGATATGTTCGATGTCATTTTATAAAGTAATGATTCATTCATACCGAGCTTTATCATTACACTAGAACTTAATGCTTTTAGTGTGCCAAATTGGGTATTTAGATGTGGTTAGGTGAAAGATAAATCCATAGACAGCCAAAGCCATAAAGGTTTTTAGGCCATTAATTAAAAAAAACAACATATTAAGGACTTGGGGGGGGGATCTTAAAATTTGGTTTCAAGGTATTCTTCCTGCTGTCCCCCTAACTTCCATCTCGTTCTTAGGTCATCTTCGTTTTTAGTAAAGAAAAAAGCTGGCTCACTTTAATATAACAACAAATGTCTACAACTATATAATATTTCAAGAATGGAAAAGACTCCATATTATATGTTTCAAATCATAAATAGAGAATAATTCTTTAAAAATATCATGTCATATCATATCTAGTTTTAATTCTTTTAAATAATAATTAAAAATAGAGGATGAAATTACTGTTGAAGATTTCAACTGTGATTTGGAAGCCAAATATCTAGGGGGTAACTATTTCGTATATATGCTTTTCCCAAAGCATCTATGCTAATCTTAAAAACTAGATGCTGGAACACTCAGATTTCAAGCTAATGCTAATTTATTTTAAATTTAAATTGAAATGTTAATTTGTGAAAGTAAAGTACCTGTTAGAATTCTGTAACATTTGAATCTGCTGTCTGAACTTGGCTGATTCTTGTTGATAATACTACATAGTACATACCCAATTAATGATATACACGTATATGTATCATTCTTTTCATGCAAATGCAAATGAGATATCACATCAGCAAGCAGAAAACAAATCTATGAGTTGGGTAAACAAAACATAGAGCATGACAAATAGAATCACAATTTTTCTTCCTGGTTTCCCTATAGACCCAAACCAAATTCACATAAAAGATTTGAACAAGTGAGCCATGAAGCATACCATTCACAATTCATTGTGAAAATTACTATATACTGTACATAGAATGTTCAAAACTAAGATGTAGACTGCTGCCAAGACAAGAGAACAGAAGTAATAAAACTTGCTTTGTAGTTTTCAAAAAGAAACATCCAACAGTTAACACTACTATTTGGGGAGAGGAAAGCACCTCAACAGTTAACTAATTTTTAAAATTGAACAAAATTATATTAGTTATTATGGAACAGGATTTTAATGGTGACTTTCCAGTTACATTAAAATGGTGATGAAACCATAAATTCTATCAACCAACAAGACATGATTGCGACATTGACAATTAGCACCCACCACTCAAACATAACTAAGGGCATGTTTGGATGGCCAACTTAATCTACAACAATGGCTCGATTGGCTATTGTTACCTAAAATTGCTCCAATTAACGTTAGAAATGCCTAATTACTTTAGATTAGGATTAGACATTGGAGTCAAACCAGTTGACACCATTTCTTCTTTTTGACCATTTTAGCAGACACAATGCAGAATTTGACAGACAATTGCATAAGTAAATTCACAAAAAATTACAAATGTCGGTAACAAACCAAAAAAAAATCCACCATTACAGATCATAGATGAAAAATATTTTTCTTTTTTGTATTGTACACAAAAAAATGAACCATCCATCAAAATCTAAATTCAAATCTGATCATCTCACTACTATTTAATTCAACAAAATGGGAAGTATAAACAAAGAAAACGCCCTGCGATTTAAAAAAAAAAATGGAAACTAAAATCTAAGCATGCAGGGACACAGGAGCCACCAAGACGGAGTGGGTTGATTGTAGGGTGGAGCAGCCAAGACTGCAGTTGAAACAGGCGGTGGAGGAGGAAATTATGGTGGGGGATTTGGGTTCGTGTTAGGAGGCGGTGGAGGAGGAAATTGTGGTGGGGGATTTGGGTTCGTGTTAGGAGGCGGTGGTGGAGGAGTAAAATCAGAAAATACCCAGAAGCTCTTACAGTGAAAGCAAAGTATACCCAGAGAGACCGAAAAAAAAAACACACAACAAATAGAAGATTTCCGGTGAAAAACAGAATGTATTAAAATGACATACGAACACAAAAAAATCGGGGGGAAACCGATTTGGGGATTTGGTTTGGGGATTTTGAGAAACTGATATAGGGAAATTTTGGTGACTTACGAAATTTAGGGTTTGGAAAAATAAATATCGGGGTTGAAGGGATAGTTAACTTAGTTTTTTAGTAGAGAGAAAACAACATTGTTTATAGATTATTTTTTGCAGCATTTTTATTAAAAACGTCGTTATAGTTTTATTTTTGCGACATTTTTTATAAAAATATTATTATAGTTTTATTTTTATGACGTTTTTTAAAAAACGTCACTATTACAAAATTTTAATTTTTTCTTATTTTTAACTTTATTTTTCTATTTTTTCTTTCAAAAGTTTTAAGATTATCATTTTTGAATTTTTATTTTTATTATATTTTGAATATTAAATTTTTAACTAAAATATTAAATTTTTAATTTTTTAATTTTTTAATTTTTTATTTTTATTATTAAATTTTAAAATTTAATTACCATTATCATCAACTCTTTTAGAAATTTCTTTTTCTTTCTTTTTACATCAACATTATTTTTTTAAGTATGGTCTGCATTAATTGTTTAGATTTTTATATAAATGACATTTATTTATATGTATACACCTAAATTTTGATATAGATACATCTCGAAATATATATGAGTTTTGATTTAATGTGTAATTCTAGATGTGAAATTCTAATTGTGGTTTAATTGTATAGTTGAAACTTTAATTTTGATTTAATCATACACATTATTTTAAAATATAAATGCATCAATATATTTTTATATTGAATAAATATAAATTTTATGTATGCAATATATGAATATAAAAATGATGTTAATTATATCAATAATTGTGTTAATATTTTACAAGATCTGGATCAAATTAAAGTTTATGTATACAATTGCACACTAAACCATTGTTCATGTATGCTTTTGTGATTTAAACTATTTTGATATATATTTTTAAAAATAATAATTTATATTTATCTTATTTTAATTTATATTCTAAAAATTCAAGATTAAACCTTAACGTTTTATCAAAGCCTTAAACCCTAAAATCCTAAGTCCTAAAAACTTTTAAGTTTTAAACATAATGAACAATTTACATGTATTTCATTTTTTTTAATTTTATAAATTTTTATTTTTGATTTTTACTTTTTTTATTTTTGAATTTTTAAAAATTTCATCATTTAACAAATCTCAAGTAAACATTAAATCCTAAACCATTTAATATATGTAAAGTTTGTCTATTTATCTCTTAAATAATTTAAGCTAGAATCATAATTTTAATATATTAAAATTAATGTTATCTCTTTACAATTATATAAGAAATTATTTAATATATAAATTAAAAGACACTAATTAATTTAAACCCTAAATCCCTATCCTCTATCTCATAAACCCTAAACCATAAAACATAAAACCCTAACCCCTAACCCTTAATCATTAACCTATTAACCCCAAACCCTTAACCATTTACCCTTAAACCCATTAACCCTAACTTTTAACCCATGAAACCCTAACACATCCCCCTTAAACCTTAAACCGCAAATCATAAATCATAATCCCTTAACATTAAAATAGTAACTCCTAAACCATACACCCTAAACTATATATGCTAAACCATAAACCCTAAACTATAATGATAATTAATTTAATATTTTAAAATTAATATATCTCTTTTACGATTATATAAGAAATTATTTAAAATATAAATTTAAAAACAATCAGTCATATATATCTAAAAAATTTTAAAATTATTTGCGGCGTTTTTCAAAAAAGCGCCGCTAATGCTCAGACTTTTAGCGGCGTTTTTCCAAAAGCACCGCTAATGCTCAGATTTTTTGGCGTTTTGCAAAAGCGCCGCTAATTCTCAAACTTTAACGGCGTTTTTCCAAAGCGCCGCTAATGCTTAGACTTTTAGCGTTTTTGCCAAAGCGCCGCTAGTTCTCAGACTTTTAGCGGCGTTTTTGCAAAAGCGCCGCTAATGCTTAGACTTTTAGCGGCGTTTTTCCAAAAGCGTCTAATGCTCAGACTTTTAGCGACGTTTTGGAAATAAACGCCGCTATTGCTTATTTTTTTGCGGCGTTTTCCTTCAAACGCCGCTAATGTATAATATTTGCGGTTTTTTTCTTTAAAACGCCACTAAAACGCCGCTAAAAGTCTGTTCTGCGGTAGTGACACCAATAACTATATTTTTATTCATAGAGAAAGGAATATAAATTTTCCTAAAAATGTGATGTGTGATATTTAGAGAAACGAGAAATTTGAAAGAGTTGGAAAAAAATAGAAGTAGAAAATTAAGAGGAAAAGGAGAGAAGAAATTCACAATCATTCCATAATGGTCCCTTTACACCCTTCCCGCTAGAAATAAGAGTACATAATGGGCAAGGGGTTGGTTGCCACGAGTTGTTATTGACACCATTTCAATTAACTAACAATGCTGCCCAAAACATAGCATTTCTAGCTACTCTATAACATGAGCAAACTGCACCATTTCACTTAAAGTTCTACTAACCAAAACGGTGCGCAGCATTGATGGTCATTAAAAGTAAAATAAAATAGAAATTAACAGAAACATTTTCATGCCATAACAATATTGCATTCCTCGAAACATCCTTGCCCTCAATGATTGAAGTGGGCCTATTTTTGCTGCAAGTCGTGGAGCACCTCCCAAGTTGAGTCCTCAGGGAAAGTTAAGCGGTACACAGTAGTTGTCCATGTATAAAGAGAGGCACTGTAGAGGCTCGACCTCAGGGTTATAGTTGGTTGTATATGTTCTTGAATCCCCATCCTGGATTTGTAAATAAATTGTTGGAATAGAGCTCCTAAGAGTCTGACTAAAGAAATATGTAGTGACTTGAACTAATTTAGAGAATATAGATTGAAAGAATTGAAAAATGCTTTGTTTCTATTTCATTTGAATCTAGTCTACCTTTTGATCACTGTACATACAGTTTATATAGAAAGGTCATAGTAAGCTGAAACTATTGCTAACAGTATTATCTAACTGCTTAACTGATTACTAATCAATTGTAACAAACTATCAACTGCCTGAGCTATACTCTATCATGCACCCAACTTCCCAATAGTTAAGACTCGAAGAAGATTTTGAAACCGAGCAAAAAAATTGACGGACAAAGGCTTGGTGAGAACATCAGCCACTTGATCACATGCGAGAACCTCGCCAACTTGTAAAGAACCATCCGCGACTTTCTCATGAACAAAGAAAAGATCAAGCTCAACATGCTTGACCTTCAAGTGCAAAACAGGATTTGCAGCAACAGCGACAGCACTAGAGCTATCGCACCACACACTCGGGGTATCATCAGACTGAAGATGAAGTTCTTGGAGCAACGATAGTAACCAGGTGACCTCACTAGTGGCAGCCGCAAGGCTCCTATATTCGGTATCGGCTGTGGAGTGAGACACCACCTACTGCTTCTTGGAACACCATGACACTGGAGTTTGCCTAAAATAAACACAGTACCCTGACGTAGAGTGCCAGTTGTCAAAATCAAGTCCCCAGTTGGCATTAGCATACCCAACCAAAGACAACCGATCAGACGGACGGAAAACAAGTCCAAAATTAAGAGTACCACACAGATATCGCAAAATATGCTTCAGTGCCACCATGTGTGCTGTAGTAGGGTTGTGCATGAACTGGTAGACCCAATTTACGGCATAGGCAATATCAAGCCTAGTCAGCACAACAAATTGAAGAGCACCCGCAAGACTCCGGTACTCAGTAGGATCCTCCAAACTATCACCATAATTCTTAGACATAGAAGAAGAGCTGACCATCGCTGTAGGATGTAATATCCCAGATTAGGGGTTATGCATTTGGCGCATAATTCATGAATTAATAGGCTCAGTGTGTGGGTGAGTGTGTTTAAGGGGTTTGGAGAACCTTAGGAGATGGGGAAAATGCATCGGAAAAAATATTGGAATTTTAAGTGAAAAGAGGAAAGTGAACATTTTTGGAAACTTGGAAATGTAAGGAAATGTTTTAGAAATGTTAAGTTTAAAAGAGGAAAGTGAACACTTTTGGAAACTTGGAAATGCAAGGAAATGTTTTAGAAATGTTAAGTTTAAAAGAGGAAACTAAAACAAGGTGGCCTTAAGAAAATTAATAGAAGAAATTTGACACAAGAACGGGCTTGGAGAAGTGGCTAGGAGGCACCATTTAAAGCCCAGTAAGTGACGCCACAATCAAGGGGGAAGAAGCCTAGGTTCGAGTCACATGGGAAGCAAATAAAAGAGTTTTATTTTGCTACAAGGAGCAAGGGATTTGGACGGCACCAAGGCACTTGGGGAAGAGTTTAATTCTCTTTAAAATTCGGCTAAATAGATAGATAATGATGAACTATTATTATTATTATTTTTATTAAGAGATTAGAGATAAATATTGGATTAAGTTTTATTAAATTGAATGGGTGATAATTAAAGTGATAAAGTTATCAAAATAGGAGTGATGGCCAAGTAAAGTATTTTAAGTTAGTAATTTCAGCTACTAAAGGAAAAGAGAGCCATTCATCATATCTTATTTCAACTCTTTCTCTGCCGAATTTCCTAGAGCATCTCTTCTTCTTCTTTTTGTTAGCCAAAGCCGAAAACTAAAGTAAGCCTAGCCGAATTCTTCATAGCTTTTGTGATCTCCATTAAAACCGAATCCATAAACTCCTCAATATACCATCATTAGCCGATCTCTTTATACCAATCAAAAGCCGAAATCAAGATCCTTCTAGCCTACATAGCCGAATATTGCTAAAGGTTCAAGCAAGGATTGCCGATCTCTAAAGTAAGGATAAGATCTCATTTAGTCTCATCCTTATTTTTTTTTAAGATTTGCCGAAATCTAGGACTAACCCCATTAATATCTTGTTGCCGAAACTTTGAAGAGATCTTTCGGGATTTACTAAGTGTCGACTACAAGGAAGGAGAAATTCTTTTCCGAAGGTACACCATAGGCAGCGTGTTCCTAGTTATTCGGTGAGTTTGGGATTTAAAATCCACAAGGTAAGTATCTATAGCATTTGGCCAAGGCCATGTTGAGTAAATAGATGTGTTTCATTAATATTTAAAAGCAAACTAATCTATTCAAGTAATCTAGTGATTGCTGATTTCAAGAAAGAAGGATACAAAGTTTAGGCATTTAATTAGACATCAATCGGCAACAAGGTAAGGATTTAAGTGTACTAATCCTACTAGGATTTGGTTTTATGGCCGAATGGCTCTTTACTAAGTATTAAATGATTGATTAAATGTAGAGATTTAAGATCTAAGGCATTAGATCAAGCTTTTCGGGATTTGGATTGGAAACCTTAAGCGAATCAGGTGTGTACCCCACACTATCTTTTAATAAGATTTATGGCTAGAACTTAATATGAGCATGTTTATAAGACTGTGAATATGGCTAAAGTACCATGCTATGGTACAAAGTACTAGGTACGTTTCCTACTCCTACTAGGATTATGTTAAATATCTGTTACGACACACATATGACATTATAAGAATGTGAAATAAGAATTTGGCATGTTAATGCATGATATGTATGATATGGGGCATATGGGTTATATGAAAAGGGGAAGTGAATGTGGTGACTTAAGACCACGATATCTGAATGTGGTGACCTAAGACCACGAATTTTATAAGGGCGATGAGCGCGTCATTGCAGATGACTTCCTTCGATGGTGTGTAGTGGATGGAGGGTTGACTTAGTAGTTCCCACGGTGTGCAGGATGGTACGGGTGATGTGTAGCAGATGGCATATAGGTTTGGGTTCGGGTTGCATCATTATTTCCTATCATTATATGAATATGCATGTAATATGTGAACATATGCCTAAATTGTTAAATTTTAGTGTTGGTTACACATTGAGTCTGTTTGACTCACCCTTGTGGGATTATTTTTCGTAACGATCGAGAATGGACCGGGTCGGCAGGAGCTTAAAGGTGGCCATGCACAGCAAGGAATTTATTTAATTTGGATTTTATTTCATTAAGTACTTTGAATTTATTTTTTTTGGGAATTATTTGATGTAATAAGGCCATAGTAGATCTACTTTACTTTGCTTTTATTTATTAAGCTTACAAACTTTTATTTATTAAAAGATTAAGTAAATTTATTTTAAAACAAAGCCTAAACGTTTTGTCACCTAAAGTAAAGGATTTTAATAATGAAATAAACTTGTTATCAACTCAAGCCCAACCCAAAACAATTTTTCTTTCAAAACACACAAGTTTTTTTCCTAAGTAACAAAAGAATTTGAAACGGTTTACACCGGGGAACATACTGATCCGATTAAGGCTTGTGGGCCGGGTTCGGGTGTTTCAATTTGGTATCAGAGCCCAATTTTAAACTCTCAGCCTTGGGTTTAAG
Source organism: Gossypium rotundifolium (assembly GCA_025506655.1). NCBI lineage: Eukaryota > Viridiplantae > Streptophyta > Magnoliopsida > Malvales > Malvaceae > Gossypium > Gossypium rotundifolium. The sequence goes on along the minus strand of CP106722.1, from coordinate 4,284,791 downwards.
GCCCAAAACGTTTTCTGTCTTTTGAAAATGGACTTTTCTAAGAAATAAACAGGCTTTCTGGCATGGCACCTGAGTCTCCGACCCGAAGTCCACCAGGTAAGTACTCCTAACCTCTTTGTGATTTGTATGTAGGGATATATAGGGACGTAGACTAGTAGATTAGGAATTAAACTCTAGGACTAGTCTACCCCAACATGAGAACTACATAAAACTCTAAGGCACAATTAAACAAACCTGTGTCCAAGTCGCCGAGCTAGGGTGTGGCAACCGTTGTGCGCATGTCTAGGATTGGTTTCAGTGGGAGCTTGGTATTTAAGCAGTCCTAGTGACTCACCTCCTACCCACTCGAATCCTACCTGGTGCGTAGTGATGTTTCACCCTAACCAAGAGGACTCAACCACAGGCTAAACCCAATAACTAAAACCCGAAAGGGACTAGCCATATTTTCATGGAAACCCTAGTTTTAAAAGTCAACAAACTACCCTTTTGAAATTATGAAAACTATTATTTTGGAAAAACTTTCTAAAAATTTTTTATTTACAAAATTACCTAAATACCCTTAGTGGTAAAATTACTAAAATGCCCTTGGTTTATGAAAATTTTCAAAATACCCACAGTTCTTATCAAAATTTTACTAATTTGCTTAAAGGAACCCTAGATTTACAAAATATCAAAATACCTTGATTATGGAAAAAGAAAAAAATTATTTACGAAATTACCCCTACCCTGCAAAATTATCGAAATACCCTCGAGTTACAAATTACCAGAATGACCCCCGATCTTCAAAAATTTCTGCAACAACACTGATTTGGAAAACAAATTCTCAGAAACAACCTTCAAGTTTTGTAAATTCCAAAATATCCTTGATTTATTAAGATTTATAAATTTACCTTGGTTTATTACTGAAATACCCCTGTAATTTTAAAATTTCTGAAATACCCCTGGGATTTCAAAAATTACCAAAATACCCTTATTGACAAAATCACCAAGGAATCTTATTTTGAAAAATTATGAAAATACCCCTATAAGACAAATTACGAAAATACCCCTGGGATAGGAACGGACAGAAATGTCCGAAGAGTGAATGTGTATGTGAGATACTATGGAATGGATGTGCTTTTCTGTGAATTAGGATAGAAGACTTGAAAATTTGATTGATCGAAAGAACTACTTCTAAATACTTCTTCTCATAAAATTGTTCGTGGCTAATCAGTGGAACCAAAGTTCTTATGCATAAAACTTTTTAATCAGACTAAAGCGCGATCGTAGAAATGAGCTCTAGGGGACGTGGTCGCAATGTACGAGGACGCGGTCGAGGTAGAATGACCGTGTCGGAACCCATTCGATCAGGTCAAGGATCTAAAATGAAATACCACCACCACCCCCAGCCGCTAATATGGAATATCAGGACCAGACGGAGGATGATGCAGTGTCACAAGCGATGCTGCGAGTCTTAGAAAGGGTAACAGGAGCAAGTGGAGGCATGGGAGCTCGAAAGTCGGTACCTGAGTGACTCCGAGCCAACAGAGCTAAAGTGTTCCGTGGTATATCAGGTGTAGCACCCAATACCGCTGAGTATTGGTTGGAGGCGACTGAGCGGATTATGGATGAGCTCGACTTAACTGACGAGAAAAAGCTGAAAGGGGTGGTGCCGCTTCTTCGCGATGAGTCATATCAATGGTGGCTCACGGTGCGAGATGGTGCTACAGCTGAGGAACTCACGTGGGAGTATGCTAAGGCAGCATACCAGAAGAAGTATGTGGGCACTCATTATATTGATGCCCAGAGAAAGGCTTTTCTAGGGCTGGTTCAAGGGAACAAGTCCATAGCTGAGTACGAGGCTGAATTCCTAAGGCTGAGCCGTTATGCACGAGGCATAGTGTCGACTGAGCATGAGCGGTGTGTTCGGTTTGAAGTCAGCCCAAGAGATCACTTAAGGTTATTGATAGCCCCGCAACAGGAGCGGGAGTTTGCTGTATTAGTGGAAAAGGCCAAAGTGGCAGAGGGTATCAAGGAGTCCGTAAGGGAGAACTCCGATCGAAATAGGCAGAAGAGAAAATTTGGATCATCAAGGCCATCCAGGAATGAGCAAAAGAGGCCTAGAGTTGAAGGGCCGTGAGGTCGACAAGTCATTCTTGGAGGCGATACCCTACTTGTGAACAATGTGGAAAGAAACACTTAGGTGAATACTGGAAAAAGACGGGAGGATGTTTTAAGTGTGGGTCAAAGGACCATATGATTAAGGACTGTCCGATGAGACCAGATGGGAATCAACCAGTAGCTCAAAATGTTAATCAGGCTGGTAGAGGTGGACAGCAGCCTCAGCGAAGGTCGTGGTCCAAACCATGGAGGAAATGGTTTCGGCCATGGTCGTGAGCACCAAGCAGAGGTGCTAAAGGTTCAGATGCAAGGCAGCCAAGGTTGGTTTATGCAGTCGGCCGTCGCGAGGAAAGTGATGTGCCAGATGTGACAACGGGTAAGTTTTTTATTTCTAGAATGCCTCTATTACCTTGTTTATTATAGAGCTAGCTCGTTCTTGTATTGCTAGTGAATGGTATGAAAACTTGGATGTGAACTTTGGAATTGTGCATAGGAAATGTGTTAGTTTTATTAAGATCGGAGTGCGCAGCAATAGCGTAGTGTGGTGAGTTAGATTGTACGATTGTTCGTTAGTAAGTAATTTCGAGGACGAAATTATTTTTAAGGGGGGTAGAACTGTAATATCCCAGATTAGGGGTTATGCATTTGGCACATAATTCATGAATTAATAGGCTCAGTGTGTGGGTGAGTGTGTTTAAGGGGTTTGGAGAACCTTAGGAGATGGGGAAAATGCATCGGAAAAATATTGGAATTTTAAGTGAAAAGAGGAAAGTGAACATTTTTGGAAAGTTGGAAATGTAAGGAAATGTTTTAGAAATGTTAAGTTTAAAAGAGGAAAGTGAACATTTTTGGAAACTTGGAAATGTAAGGAAATGTTTTAGAAATGTTAAGTTTAAAAGAGGAAACTAAAACAAGGTGGCCTTAAGAAAATTAATAGAAGAAATTTGACACAAGAACGGGCTTGGAGAAGTGGCTAGGAGGCACCACTTAAAGCCCAGTAAGTGACGCCACAATCAAGGGGGAAGAAGCCTAGGTTCGAGTCACGTGGGAAGCAAATAAAAGAGTTTTATTTTCTTGCAAGGAGCAAGGGAGTTGGACGGCACCAAGGCACTTGGGAAGAGTTTAATTCTTTTAAAATTAGGCTAAATAGATAGATAATGATGGACTATTATTATTATTATTATTAAGAGATAAGAGATAAATATTGGATTAAGTTTTATTAAATTGAATGGGTGATAATTAAAGTGATAAAGTTATCAAAATAGGAGTGATGGCCAAGTAAAGGATTTTAAGTTAGTAATTTTGGCTACTAAAGGAAAAGAGAGCCATTCATCATATCTTCTTTCAACTCTTCTCTCCAAATTTCCTAGAGCATCTCTTCTTCTTCTTTTGTTAGCCAAAGTCGAAAACTAAAGTAAGCCTAGCCGAATTCTTCATAGCTTTTGTGATCTCCATTAAAATCGAATCCATAAACTCCTCAATATACCATCATTAGCCGATCTCTTTATACCAATCAAAAGCCGAAATCAAGATCCTTCTAGCCTACATAGCCGAATATTGCTAAAGGTTCAAGCAAGGATTGCCGATCTCTAAAGTAAGGGTAAGATCTCATTCAGTCTCATCCTATTTTTTTTAAGATTTATCGAAATCTAGGACTAACCCCATTAATATCTTGTTGCCAAAACTTTGAAGAGATCTTTTGGGATTTACTAAGTGTCGAATACAAGGAAGGAGAAATTCTTTTCTCGAAGGTACACCATAGGCCGCGTGTTCCCTAGTTATTTGGTGAGTTTCGGGATTTAAAATCCACAAGGTAAGTATCTATAGCATTCGGCCAAGGCCATGTTGAGTAAATAGATGTGTTTCATTAATATTTAAAAGCTGAAACTAATCTATTCAAGTAATCTAGTGATTGCCGATTTCAAGAAAGAAGGATACAAAGTTTTCGGCATTTGATTAGACATCAATCGGCAGCAAGGTAAGGATTTAAGTGTAGTAATCCTACTAGGATTTGGTTTTATGGCTGAATGGCTCTTTACTAAGTATTAAATGATTGATTAAATGTAGAGATTTAAGATCTAAGGCATTAGATCAAGCTTTTCGGGATTTGGATTGGAAACCTTAAGCAAATCAGGTGTGTACCCCATACTATCTTTTAATAAGATTTATGGCTAGAATTTAATATGAGCATGTTTATAAGAATGTGAATATGGCTAAAGTACCATGCTATGGTACAAAGTACTCAGGTACGTTTCCTACTCCTACTAGGATTATGTTAAATATCTGTTACGACACATATATGACATTATAAGAATGTGAAATAAGAATTTGGCATATTAATGCATGACATGTATGATATGGGGCATATGGGTTATATGAAATGGGGAAGTGAATGTGGTGACCTAAGACCACGATAATCGAATGTGGTGACCTAAGACCACGATATCTCGAATGTGGTGACCTAAGACCACGATATCTCGAATGTGGTGACCTAAGACCACAAATTTTATAAGAGGCGATGAAACACGTCATTATGTTGACGCCTTTGATGGTGTGTAGCGGATGGAGGGTTGACTTAGTAGTCCCACGGTGTGCGAGGATGGTACGGGTGATGTGTAGCGGATGGCATATAGGTTTGGGTTCGGGTTGCATCATTATTTCCTATCTCATTATATGAATATGCATGTAATATGTGAACATATGCCTAAATTGTTAAATTTTAGTGTTGGTTACACATTGAGTCTGCTTGACTCACCCTTGTGGGATTATTTTCGAGTAACGATCGGTAATGGACCGGGATCGGCGGGAGCTTAAAGGTGGCCATGCACAAAGAAGGAATTTATTAAATTTGGATTTTATTTCATTAATTACTTTGAATTTATTTTTTTGGGAATTATTTGATGTAATAAGGCCATAGTAGATCTACTTTACTTTGCTTTTATTTATTAAGCTTACAAACTTTTATTTATTAAAAGATTAAGTAAATTTATTTTAAAACAAAGCCTAAATGTTTTTTCACCTAAAGTAAAGGATTTTAATAATGAAATAAACTTGTTATCAACTCAAGCCCAACCCAAAACAATCTTTCTTTCAAAACACACAGGTTTTTTCCTAAGTAACAAAAGAATTTGAAACGGTTTACACCGGGGAACATACCAGATCCGGTTAAGGCTCGTGGGTCGGGTTCGGGGTGTTTCATAGGAACACTCTTTGCCGTAGCCATTGAACAACGATCCAGAATATCCTGAATATATTTTCGTTGGCATAGATGTAGACAACTGGAGGAGCGAGTCACTTCTATCTTGAGAAAATAGTGAAGATCACCCATATCTTTGAGGAGAACTCATTGTTTAACAATCGAACAAACCAGTCAATCGTTGTGGACGAGTTGCCAGTGATAATGATATCATCAACATATACAAGTAAGTAAAGAACAGAATCGGACTTTACCTAAACAAACAATGATGCATCAGATTTGGAGACAATGAAACCAGCTGAGACCAGAAACTGTCGCAGCTTCTCAAACCAGGCCCGAGGAGCTTGACGTAGACTATATAAGGCTTTTTGTAGGCGACAGACAAAAGGTTTACCCTCTAAATCGTACTGTTCATATCCGGAGGCTGATGCATAAAAACTTCAGTATCGAGATCCTTATTCAAGAAAGCATTGTTCACATCAACTTACCTCAATGATTATCCTTTGGAAACGACAATCGGTAAAATAACTCGAATAGTGGCAGGTTTAACTACCGGACTGAAGGTTTCCTTGAAATCACAGCCAGAAACCTGAGAACAGCCCTTCGCCACTAGCCGAGCTTTCTGTCGAACTATAGTACCATCGGATTTTTCTTGATCTTGAAGAGCCACTTACACTCGATGACCTTGTAATTCAGTGGTCGGGAAACAAGTTGCCATGTAGAGTTATGAACCAGAGCGTCATATTCAGTTTGAGCTACTGCATGCCATTCAGATGAAGAGAAGGCTTGCTCAATCGAAGAAGGTTCCACAGCTTCAACAGTCATAGATTTAGGTTTGAAATACCAGCTTTTGATCGATTCACTATAGGGTGAGTGTTGACAATGGACTGCTGACGAGATTGATCATCAAAAGAGAACTCTTGAACTTCAACAGAAGTGATTCGATCAATAGTAGGTGCAGACGACCCTTGTGGGTCACGATCAAACCCAACATCAAACTGAGCCTCAGCAATAGGAGTAGAGATTGGACATTCAACTGACTGTGGGTAGGGACGGAGATGATTGATCGCATGGAAGTTCAGAGGGCTGAGACAGAACCCGTCGAACTATTAGAACGAACGCAAAGATGGTCTGACTAGAACCTGTGAGTTTCTCGTCTGCACCAGACTCAGACGAGAGAAAATGACTCTCATCAAACACAACATGCCGTGATATAATTATCTTGTCAGACGGTAGACGACAACGATACCCCTTGTGTTGAGCATTGTATCCCAGGAAAGTAGAAGGCTGAGAACGGAACTCCAACTTATGTGCCACAAACGGTCGTAAATACGGGTAACAATAGCATCCAAAAACTCAGAGATGATTGTATGTGGGTTCACTTCTATACAGTGCCTTATACGGAGTTTGTCCATCTAGCACAGGAGTCGAAAGTCTTTTATGAGATGAACAACACAACAGAACGCATAGCCCCAGTGCTCTATAGAGAAGTTCGCTTGAGCCAAAAAGTGATGCCCATGTCAACAATGTGTCGGTGTTTGCGTTCTGCAATTCCATTTTGTTCAGAGGTATGTGGATACGTGAGTCGATGAATGATTCCTTGCGAAGCTAGAACAGACGTGAAAGTCCTATACTCTCCGCCCCAATCACTTTGAAATTGTTTAATATCTTTCCCAAACTGAGTTTTAACAAGTTGCTGAAACTGAATAAAACACTTCACAGCCTGATACTTTTGACGTAGTAGATAAATCCACGTGAATCGAGTGCAAACATCGATGAACGAAACATAATACCAATCATTACCACACGGAACAGATGCAGGGCCCCAAAGATCAAATACAACTAGAGTAAAAGGATCACTATATTTTGTCGTGGATACAGGAAATGGCAATTTATGAGACTTTCCTTTTTTACATGCAGTGCATACAGTATTATCATGGAATTTATTTGCAGTGATACTACATTTATTTAAAACAGATTGAACAACACCAGAAGATGGGTGACCTAAGCGCCTATGCCATAGAGAGAAAACATTACACTCCCTGGATGTAGCCTCAAGTGCAGAAGAACCAGTGGAAGAGGTTTTGGTCGACTGAGTAGACATTACAGGCACTTGGAAATGATATAGTCCATCATGAATGTGGCCCTTCAGCAGAGTTTTCCGGGTCATGATGTAACACCCCTACCCGTATTCATTGTCGGAATAGGGTACGAGGCATTACCGGAGTTTACGATTTTTTTTTTAACTCAATATAACCCATTTATAAATATCTAGCTTTTCCTGCAAATTCTAAACAGAGGCCATTCCAATTCAACATATTTTCAAAATAAATTCATGCATATTTATAAGATAACATAATCACATACAAAAACTAAAATTTGTTAGCCATACTAATGGCTGACCTTACATTCATATCATATTAACATTTACTTTATTAGCTTATACATGTCATTTATTTCCAAAATAAAGTTTCTTTAAATACCAAAATCTTGGTGTTGATAGTGTGATGTGTCTCTGACCGAATCCGACCTCCGAGCTCTTAAAACTACAAAACAGGGAAAAAGGAAATAGGGTAAGCACTTTGTGCTTAGTAAGCTCATGTAACAAGAATTATACTTACCCAATATTTTCAATACAAGCAATAAACATTCATATACCCATTCAATGCATTATTACCCTAACATTCACAAACTCAACATTCAAGTCAGTCCAATAATTTCCATATATCCATAATATAAATACTATGATTGATGAGCTCATCAATATCATGATTTCCATTTCCTTGTTATTTTCCCATATTTATCCCGTTGAATTACTCAGAATTTCGATGGATTTTCAGAAGTACACTTTTAGTGTACAATCCAGGTCCGTCAATTCATGTTCATGTGCGCACATTTTCATTTCAAAGAGCACACTCCCGCGAACCTTATCTTGACAATGGATTACCGGTCGAGCTAAATCCTCAGAATGTAAACTCATAGAGTATTGTCGGGATTACCACCAAAGCTAAATCCTCGCAACGACACTTACTCTAATGAGCTTGGATCCGAATTACCACCAAAGCTAAATTGAGACCCTAATTGGATTACCCATCCGGCTAAATCCATTTTACACATATTCTTGGAGAGGGCTATATCAGATAGGATCACCCGTCCTGCTAGATCCTTTTACCGTCAATTCCTTTTAGAGATCCATCGAATTTTCTTTTCATTCAACCGGATTTCTTCCACTTTTTATCAAATATATCAATATTTCATCAACTTTCATACAATGAACATTCAAATTATATTCACATCAATAACATACATTTCAAGCATTTAAGAAGATAATTCAAGTTACATGAACTTACCTCGATACTTGTTCGTACACAAAAATCTACTAATCCGGGACTTTTTCTTTTCCTCCATCTAACTTTGTATTTGTATTTTCCGGATCTAAATAAATAAATTCAATCATCAATTCAACACATGTCATGTTCACATGTAGCATTTTCTATAATTCTATTATTATTTTTAGTTTATTCAAAGCTGTCTACTTGAGTCATAGTCACTAAATTATTTATTTCTCGAGCTACAGAACTCCAAATGAAGAACCGTTAATTTTCTCTGAAACTAGACTCACATTTCTTTATACAATAAAATTTCTAGAATTTTTTGCTTAGCCAATTTGTACAGTTTATTCATTAAAGTCACCCATATTCTGCTATCTAGCAGTTCTGACCCTTCTTTACTAAATATTAATTATCTCCTCATACAGAATTTGGATGATGTTCTCATTTATTTTTATTGAAAATAGATTCATTCAGAATTCCAAATATATAAAATCAAGCCCCTAATTATTTTTCTTCAATTTTTGATGATTTTCTAAAGTCAAAATAGAGGAACCCTAATTCATTCTGAATCAGTCTTACAAAAATCTAAATATCTCAAAATACAGAATTTGTTTTCTTTCTCTGTTTCTTTCATATGAAAATAGACTCAATAATATTTAATTTTATATCTCATTAAACTTCTAATTCCACTTCTACGATTTTTGGTGAATTTTCAAACTTACTCTACTGCTGCTGTCCCAAAACTGTTTTCTTATAACTCATTTTACAATTTAATCCTAATTAAGTTTACTTATTTTCTTAACTTAATTCATACTTTGTTTCTACTTAAATTCCTTCCATCTTCAACTTGACTATCTAATATTCATATTAAAACCCTAATTTATAATTTCTTCCAAATTAATCCATATAGTAGGAAACTTATAGTTTACTTTACAATTTAATCCTTTTCTAATTCTAACTTAGATTTCATTTAATTTAATCCATAACTCATCTTTTCTTCAATATCAACTATACTTAAAAACCTAAAAACTCTCAAAATATCAACTTAGTTTCATCAAAATCTTGCTTTAAAGCTTCTAAAACAACAAAAATTAAGAGAATAGGACTTGATTGACTTACGCTTAAAACCTTGAATCTTTAGTTTTTTTCCTTTTTCCTTCTTTTTCTTCTTTCTTTCCTGCTTGTGTCGAATGCTCTCTGTTTCTTTTTCTTATTTCTTTTATTCTATTTACTTTATTATATAATATTATATTATATTAATAAAGTTAACTAATAATAATATATTTTAACACATAAAAATCTTAAGATTTTTATGCTTATGCCACCTCAACATTTAAAAATGGCAGAATTACCTTTTTAGTCCTTTTATTTTCTTTAATCTTTAATTAAACTTTCACACCTATTTCAATTTAGTCTTTTCATTTAATTATCTACCCAAACGTTAAAATTTTCTAACGAAATTTTAATGCCACATTACTAACATTTTATAAATATTTATAAAAATATTTCCTATCATATAAATATTCATGCAAATATATTAAATTAAATTTCTCTTTAAATCAGATTTATGGTTGCGAAACCATTGTTTCGATAACCTTGAATTTAGGCCATTACACATGATGTCCTTAATAACACAATAGGTGGGGTGAAACTAAAAAAACAACATTATCATTTGCAAATTGAGACACCGATAAAAGATTCTTCCGGATGCTTGGAACACACAAAACGTTAGACAATCGCAGTAACTTAGATTCAGTAGGTAAGAAACTGTGACCAACTGACGCAATTGAAGTGGGAGTGCCATCACCCATTAATAGATTAGAAGTACCTGAGTACGGGGTCACGTGATGTAGAGCGGATGGATCCCGACCACATGATTACTGGCACCCGAGTCAGGATACCAGGATGTATTGCCCATCGCACGAGGATATAAGAATTTGTACCACCACCATGGGAACCAACATGTGCACTATTAACATTGGAGTCAGAGGACTCACAGTAATCTGACGGGTGGAGGTCGCCTAATCGTGGCAGTCCGATACATCGATCAGATCCAGAGTAAACCCGAGCATGTGGTTTGGTATGCCACGGAACAGCACCACCACCAAAGTGACCTGCACATAGGCCTATACCAAGAGAAGAGTTAACCTGAACATTATTAGTAACTGGCGTATGAGGTAAAGGTGGGGCATTCAGCCTATTAAACTCATGAATTTTCCCAACATCATGCGGCCCATTAGTGGGGGGCCTACATGTATCACGAATGTGAGTAGGGAGTCCATATTGAACATGCGGCCCAAGCTCATAATATGGCCTACGTGTAACACAATTGTGTTGTCCATTATTCGGCCTGACAAGGGGAGTAATTAATACATCACGTGGTCCCACAGCACCATAATTTTGACCAGCATAATTATTTTGACCACCAAAATAATTTTGACCAGCATCAAACCTAGGTCGTCTGTTGGCTTGTGAGTACTAATATTCCCCTGCCGCAAAAAGACGCAGAGCATTCGAAAGATTTGAAAATGGACCATCAGGGGTTTTTTTATTAAATTAGGATAAAAAAATATATATTCGAAAATAGGATGTGGCCGATATTATTTATCAAAATGGGTGAAAAATAGTGTCTCATAAGGCGGCACCATCTTCCTCGCAGCAGCAGATCGACACTTGGTGAAGAATGGTGTGCCATAGGCGGCACCAGGGTGAACAATACCCTGGCATAGGCGGCACCAAAACTTGAACAATACCCTGGCATAGGCGGCACCAAGCCTGGAAAATGTAATGGCAGAGGCGGCACCTGCATTTCCCACACCTTAAAATGGCACCTCCCCCCCTTCCCCCACACCAGAAGAAAGAAGCATTAGAGGAGGAAGAAGCTGGTGGTGCCGGAAGAAAAAAGAAAGAGAGGGAAGGAAGAAAATCGATAAGAAAAATAGGGAAAATTAAGTATAAATTTTTTAAATAATATTTGTGTATTTAATTTTTTATTATATATTAACTTTTATTTTACTACTTAGTAGTTTAGTATTGTTAGTAATTTAGTTATATTATTATTAGTAGGTAATTAGAATATAAACCCTAAAAATATTTAGAATATTTGTGTATTTATTTTTTATTATATATTAACTTTTATTTTATTACTTTAATTAGAGGTTTTATCTCTTTATTTTAGTTAGTATATTGTTATTATTGTTGTTAGTGTAATATTATTATTTTGTTAGTATATTGTTATAATTATTGTTAGTATAAAAACATTAAAATAATATATAAAACATTATGCCATTTTATTGTTATTATTATTGTTATTATTATAATATTATTGTTAGTGTAATATTGTTATGTTGTTAGTAAAAATGGTAAATGTTATTTTATTTAGTATTATATTATTATTAGTAGGTAATTAGAATATAAACCCTAAAAATATTTATGTTAGTTAGTTAGTATTTTAGTATAATATAAGGTTTTAATTAGAGTTTTTATCTCTTTATTTTAGTTAGTATATTGTTATTATTATTGTTAGTGTAATATTATTATTTTGTTAGTATATTGTTATAACTATTGTTAGTATAGAAAACATTAAAATAATATATAAAACATTATGCTATTTTATTGTTATTATTATTGTTATTATTATAATATTGTCATTATTATTGTTAGTGTAATATTGTTATGTTGTTAGTAAAAATGGTAAATATTATTTTAATTATTTTTTTATTATTAGTAGGTAATTAGAATATAAACCCTAAAAATATTTATGTTAGTTAGTTAGTATGTTAGTATAATATAAAACCTTAATTAGCATTTTTAACTCTTTATTTTAGTTAGTATATTGTTATTATTATTGTTAGTGTAATATTATTATTTTGTTAGTATATTGTTATAATTATTGTTAGTATAAAAACATTAAAATAATATATAAAACATTATGTTATTTTATTGTTATTATTATTGTTATTATTATAATATTGTTATTATTATTGTTGTTAGTGTAATATTGTTATGTTGTTAGTAAAAATGGTAAATGTTATTTTATTTTGTATTATATTATTATTGTTAGTAAAGAAATATTATAAGTATTGTTAGTATAAAAGAACATTAAAATAATACATGAAACATTATGATTTAAAATAAATAATATAAAATAATAAAATATAAAATAATATGTATTTTGAAAGTAATGTAATTTGAGAAAAGGAAAATTCAAGTAAATGGTCGAAATAAGTGATTTTACTAAATCTAATAGTACTTTATTGAAAATTATAGGATTTGAACACTTAGAAAATACGAACAAACATAGTGCCAAAATAGTGCCAAATTTTTAGTTTTGTTTTAAAGTTATTTTGTTTGTTTATTTTGATTTGTTAGTAATTTATGTGTTTATATTAATTAATTTTTATTGTGAATGTTACGTTTTAAATTTTGTTTGAGAAATTTTGTTTATTTTTGAACAGATTGACCATTGAAGATGGATGATCAGTTTTTCGTATGCGTTTATTTCGATGGAATCATCTTGACAACAACCGTTGGATGCATATTTGAATGTCGGCAACAAATAGCAATGAGATTTAATAGAAATTGTAACATCCTGAAATTATGCCTAGTAGGATTGAGCCCAATGGGCCTTAGGCGTAGTAGCGTTTAAAATTTTTTTGAGAATAGGAGATCGTCTTAAGTGCAAGTTGGACCTTTTAGATAAGTGATTTTGGAAGGTTAGGGGGCTTCTATGAAGTCCCGGGATCAAATATTAGCTTTGGGAAAATTTTGGTTTTAGGTGAAAAAAAAAACCTTGGAGGTTGGCGGGTAGGCCTTAAGAATAAAATGTGGAGAAAATGACACAAGTGGTGTGTGTGGTGTAGTGGCAAAGTGACTCCACAAGGAAAGAAGGGGTCCAAGGTTCTAGTTGTAGCGTTTGCATTCCTTTTTGATTATTTTTATTAAATGAATTTAGACCTTGGCCATAGGGTTATATTTAATTGCATGGTTTGAGGCATAAGGAGCTAGTTGGTAAAGTGGCTAGCAGCGTGGATTATGTTATAAGGAGCTGGGTTGAATCTCATGAGAAGCGAGGAGTATTTATTTTGGAGTGGACGGTAAGAGTTTGATTGAATTTAAACTCTCTTGTGAAAGGATCCCACATCGGAAAGATACAAGGAATGAAGGTGAAGAGCTAGCTATATAAAGAGCATGCGGAGAAGGGTTAACATACCTTGGTGGGCGTTGAGCAATGTGGAGTGGTCGTGGTGTGCTTTTGCACCGAGTCTGTCGGTGTGTAACTCTCTACTCTAGTTATAGGCGACAAATGTCGAAGTCTTGCAGTCAAGAATAGTATTACCTGACGTGCGCCTTGCGTGTGGGGCTTCAACGCGATAGTTGAGGCCATCGAGTATTCTTGTGGGTTGATGTCAATGTGATGGTAGAAGTGGACCCAATGGGCCGTCAGGCCCAATTGGAATAAATTGTATGATGATATAGTATATAGTGAACTAGACTAGGTGGAACTTATATCGTGGATAGATTTGTGTTAGGTGGGCCACACGGCGTGTGGGCTGAATGGGCCGAAATCGGGTTTTAGGCCCAACAATCCCAATAAAGACCGAAAATGGTAGTTGAGTCGCTCAAGGCAACACTTGCACCTTTAGAAAGGCCATTCGGTACAAAATTACAAAATACCCTTGGTGGGTAAATTACGAAAATACCTTGGTGGGTAAATTACGAAAATACCCTTGGTGGGTAAGTTCTGAAAATACCCTTGGTGGGTAAATTACAAAATACCCTTGGTGGGTAAGTTACGAAAATACCCTTGGTGGGTAAATTACAAAATACCCTTGGTGGGTAAATTACGAAAATACCCTTGGTGGATAAATTACAAAATGCCCTAGGTAGGTAAATTACAAAAATACCCTTGGTTGGTAAATTACAAAATACCCTTGATGGGTAAATTACGAAAATACCCTTAGTGGGTAAATTATGAAAATACCCTTGGTGGATAAATTACGAAAATACCCTTGGTAGGTAAAATTACGGTTATACCACAGAGGTTGATTAGCATGATTATGTTGTTTTATGTCTATCGATTATGATGGTAATTCATGTTATACTTATATTTGATATATGTCTAGCATCCATGACATAACGCATACACGAATTATTATGTCATATTGCACGGTATGATGAGAGGAGGGAAGATTGATATCGTGACTTGGTCACGGGATTTGGTATCACATTCGTGTCTTGGACACCGGAGGTTTGGCACCTCATAGCGACTCGTCCACGTGGTTAATACCACCGGGTTGGCCCCACTTTTGAGATATGGGATCGCCGCCAGTGATTTGGTATCACACGTGGGTTGGCCCCACAACTTGATGATTCGTGACTTGGTCACGGTGGTTTGGCACCACCGTGGTTTGGCACCACCGGTGATTTGGTATCACATTCGTGTCTTGGACACGGAGGTTTGGCACCTCAATCGACTCGTCCACGTGGTTAACACCACCGTGGGTTGGCCCCACTTTTGAGATATGGGATCGTCACGGTGATTTGGTATCACACGTGGGTTGGCCCCACGATGGATTATTCGTGACTTTGGTCACCGGTGATTTGGTATCACATTTATATCGTGACTTGGTCACCAAGTGGTTTAGCACCACCGATTGGTTTGGTACCACACGGGTAGAAAAGGAGTTATGGATGGCTAGGTTGGGTGCATTATACATATATGTTGCTTTGTTATAATTTGTGTAAGTATGTGGTATTTACGGGAGAAGGAATATGCTGAGTCTTGGTGACTCACCTTCTCCTTATCTTTTCAGTGATTCGTGAGTTTGCGGATGAGGAGCGGATGAACTCGAGAGGCCATGCAATAAAATTTGGTTTTACATGAATTTCCAATTGGGTACTTTATTTCAATTTGGTTTTCATATTTTTATGGATTTGTAATAAGGCTGTTTAATTATGTTTTGGATTATTTTTATGTTTTGAATATGTTTAAAATATGGCTTTTAAATTACTTGGTTAATTTAATAATTGAGCCCAAAGTTTTCTAACCTAAAACTCATAATGGTTTTAAAAATCTTACCATCGGGTAACATGAATAGTTCAATAGTAAAATTACAAGTTAAATGTTTTCAACAGTTAAGTGATTTCCAAAATTCAAGTTTCTATACTCAATTGCAAGCGGATTTTCCAAAATGATATTTCAATTTTCTTAAAAGATATAAATGTTTTCTATCCTATGATTTATCAACTAAGTTTTAAAGTTTTATGTAATTTCAAGTAAATTTCAATTTTAACTTATTTTAAACAAATAAAGAATTACAAAGAGTTTTTCACAAAAATTTAATTGTTAATTGATTCTTTCAAAAATTATTTTCCTTAGTGACATACCGATTCTATTAGTGGCGTATTGACCGGTTTTGGGTGTTACAAATTGGTATCGAGCCTAGGTTTCAAAAACTTCATTTGTGGGTTATGGGGTTCAAAAAAGTTTGTTTGAAAATACATGTTGTTTGGAAGTATGGCACCTTGAGTCTCCTTCCAAACTGTAAGTTCCTTATTTTATGTTTGTTAAGATAATGTTATGATTGTATTTTTGGTATTTATTTTGTGTGTCTTTGGTTTGGATATAGAAATTGTATGTATAAATATCGATTTGCTTTTGTGTTTAGTTATCTAGTTATGAGAAAGAAGTTTTAGATTTGGTTTATTAGTGTTATTAGATCGAGTCTTGTGACGTGAGCGTAGTGTGGTAGGTTAGGACGTCATGATTGTTAGTTAGTTGGAAATTTCGAGGACGAAATTTCTTTAAGGAAGGTAGATTTGTAACATCCTGAAATTATGCCTAGTAGGATTGAGCCCAATGGGCCTTAGGCGTAGTAGCGTTTAAAATTTTTTGAGAATAGGAGATCGGCTTAAGTGCAAGTTGGACCTTTTAGATAAGTGATTTTGAAGGTTAGGGGCTTCTATGAAGTCCGGGATCAAATATTAGCTTTGGGAAAATTTTGGTTTTAGGTGAAAAAAAACCTTGGAGGTTGGCGGGTAGGCCTTAAGAATAAAATGTGGAGGAAAATGACACAAGTGGTGTGTGTGGTGTAGTGGCAAAGTGACGCCACAAGGAAGGAAGGAGGTCAAGGTTCTAGTTGTAGCGTTTGCATTCCTTTTTGATTATTTTATTAAATGAATTTAGACCTTGGCCATAGGGTTATATTTAATTAGCATGGTTTGAGGCACAAGGAGCTAGTTGGTAAAGTGGCTAGCAGCGTGGATTATGTTATAAGGGAGCCTGGGTTCGAATCTCATGAGAAGCAAGGGAGTATTTATTTTACGGAGTGGACGGTAAGAGTTTCAGTTGAATTTAAACTCTACTGACGAAAGGATCCCACATCGGAAAGATACAAGGAATGAAGGTGAAGAGCTAGCTATATAAAGAGCATGCCAGGAGAAGGGTTAACATACCTTGGTGGGCGTTGGGCACAGGAGTGGTCGCAGCAGTTTTGCACCGAGTCCTATCGGTGTGTAACTCTCTACTCTAGTTATAGGCGGCAAATCTGTCAAGTCTTCATTCACTTAATAGTAGTTACACGACGTCTGGCGCTGCGTGTGGGGCTTCAACGCAATAGTTGAGGCCATCGTAGTATTCTTGTGGGTTGAATTGCTTGGGGTGCGATGGGTAGAAGTGGGTCCAATGGGCCGTGAGCCCAATTGAAATAAATTGTATGATGATATAGTATATAGTGAACTAGACTAGGTGGAACTTATATACGTGGATAGATTTGTGTTAGGTGGGCCACATGAGCGTGTGGGCAGAATGGGCCAAATCGAGTTTAGGCCCAACAAATCCAGAAAGACCTAAAATGGTAGTTGAGTCGCTCAAGGCAACATTGCACCTTTAGAAAGGCCATTCCGGTACAAAATTACAAAATACCCTTGGTGGGTAAATTACGAAAATACCCTTGGTGGGTAAATTACGAAAATACCCTTGGTGAGTAAGTTACTGAAAATACCTTGGTGGGTAAATTACAAAATACCCTTGGTGGGTAAGTTCTGAAAATACCCTTGGTGGGTAAATTACAAAATACCCTTGGTGGGTAAATTACGAAAATACCCTTGGTGGATAAATTACAAAATACCTAGGTAGGTAAATTACAAAATACCCTTGGTTGGTAAATTACAAAAGTACCTTGATGGGTAAATTACTGAAAATACCCTTGGTGGGTAAATTACGAAAATACCCTTGGTGGATAAATTACTGAAAATACCCTTGGTTGGTAAAATTACGGTTATACCTTTAGAGGTTGATTAGCATGACTATGTTGTTTTATGTCTATCGATTATGATGGTAATTCATGTTATACTTATATTTGATATATGTCTAAGATCCATGACATCTACGCATACACGAATTATTATGTCATATTGCACGGGTATGATGAGAGGAGGGAAGATTGATATCGTGACTTGGTCACCACCAGTGATTTGGTATCACATTCGTGTCTTCGGACACGGAGGTTTGGCACCTCATAGCGACTCGTCCTCGTGGTTAATACCACCGGGTTGGCCCCACTTTTGAGATATGGGATCGTCGCTAGTGATTTGGTATCACACGTGGGTTGGCCCCACAACTTGATGATTCGTGACTTGGTCACGGTGGTTTGGCACCACCGGTGGTTTGGCACCACCGGTGATTTGGTATCACATTCGTGTCTTCGGACACCGAGGTTTAGCACCTCATACGACTCGTCCCTCGTGGTTAACACCACCGGGTTGGCCCCACTTTTGAGATATGGGATCGCCGCCAGGTGATTTGGTATCACCGTGGGTTGGCCCCAGATGGATTATTCGTGACTTTGGTCACGGTGATTTGGTATCACATTTATATCGTGACTTCGATCACGGTGGTTTGGCACCACCGTGGGTTTGGTACCACACTGGGTAGAAAAGGAGTTATGGATGGCTAGGTTGGGTGCATTATACATATATGTTGCTTTGTTATAATTTGTGTAAGTATGTGGTATTTACCCTGAGAGGAATATGCATTTGAGTCTTGGTGACTCACCTTCTCCTTATCTTTTCAGTGATTCGTGAGTTTGCGGATGAGGAGCCGGATGAACTCGAGGAGGCCATGCAATAAAATTTGGTTTTACATGAATTTCCAATTGGGTACTTTATTTCAATTTGGTTTTCATATTTTATGGATTTGTAATAAGGCACTGCTTAATTATGTTTTGGATTATTTTTATGTTTTGAATATGTTTAAAATATGGCTTTTAAATTACTTGGTTAATTTAATAATTGAGCCCAAAGTTTTCTAACCTAAAACTCATAATGGTTTTAAAAATCTTACCATCGGGTAACATGAATAGTTCAATAGTAAAATTACAAGTTAAATGTTTTCAACAGTTAAGTGATTTCCAAAATTCAAGTTTCTATACTCAATTGCAAACGGATTTTCCAAAATGATATTTCAATTTTCTTAAAAGATATAAATGTTTTCTATCCTATGATTTATCAACTAAGTTTTAAAGTTTTATGTAATTTGAAGTAAATTTCAATTTTAACTTATTTTCGACAAATAAAGAATTACAAAGAGTTTTTCACAAAATTTAATTGTTAATTCGATTCTTTCAAAAATTATTTTCCTTAGTGACATACCGATTCTATTATTGGCGTATTGACCGGTTTGGGGTGTTACAGAAATGTATCGTTGGATGATATGAAGCGAAGGATAAACGCAAAAATCGTTAGACGTTGTGGGAAAATGATATCGATAATTTTCTACAAGTTTCCAATTTCGGCAGATCCGATCAAATTCACAGAAATGGAACTTGTAGACGACGAAGACCTGGAGACAATGATCGCGCTGTACTGTGGGAATGGGAGTAACAAAAATGCACCGATTCACTTATTTGCTGAGTTAGCCGGTATTGAGGCAAATGAAGACAGCAATGCATATGGTGAAGAACATGGAGCTCAAGAACCGTACATGGTGCCTCCAATATCGTATGTTGATGACGAATCGAATATATGTCGGATCGATATCGATCTTAATATTACACCCGATATTGATGTGGTTGGTGATGATGGACATGACAGTAGTGATCATTGTGAAGAAAAGGTCGATATTGACAGTGATCCCGATATGGATGATATACCTGATGATATTGACGATGAAGACGTGAATGACGATGGGAACATTAGTGCGTCTTCTTTCGAGAACTATATGCGATGTATTACGATACACAATAATCTGGGCGCACATGTCAATCATAGACCACGACGCAGCAAGGTAATCGAAGTTTCAGTACCACGAAATATATCCCGCCAACGCTCACCGTAAATTCCAATCATGAGGAGTTATTCCTAGGCCAGAGATTTAGAAGTAAAGAAGAGTGCGTATCTGCTATTAAACGGTATAGCATGGATATATCAGTGGATTACAAAGTCGCAGAGTCTAAATCGACAGTATATATTGCAGAGTGTTGGAAGGCAGTGGAAGGATGCAATTGGCGGATACGAGCTGCATTCATTCAAAAATCGCAGATGTGGGAGATTAGAAAAATGGTTGGGCCTCATACATGCAGATCGACACGTATGACAGAAGATCATCGAAAACTTGATTCCAAAACTATATGTACGTGTATCATGCCAATGGTGAAGGACATGCCGACTATTAAAGTTTCGGTACTGATTGCTGAAATACAAGCACGATTCCAGTATCGAGTATCATATCGAAAGGCGTGGATAGCTAAACAGATGGCAATGGAACAATTGTATGGGGATTACGATTCATCGTATAATGAGCTACAGGGATGGATAGCTGCTATGCGGGAGTACATACCGGGAACTGTGATTGAGTTACGAACCGACCTTCTTACGCCCAAATAACCAATTACGGTAGGGAAAAGAATTTTTCATCGGATGTTCGACGTTTGATCCATGTATGCGGGCATTTCCACACCGCAAGGCAAATGCGGTGGATGGGACATGGTTATACTGAAAATATACAGATCTTACTTATTGCGGTTGCTCAAGACGGCAATAGGAATGTACTCCCAATAGCGTTTGCAATAGTAGATAAGGAGAATATGGAATCTTGGGAATTCTTCCTCACCAACTCATGGAGGTATGTTATCGAAGCGATAATATTTGCATCATCTCCGATAGAAGGAAAGGATTAATTGCCAAAATTAGGCGTTTGATGTGCCATGGAGATCCGTTCTTGTATCCGCCACATTATGCTAACTTTCTTCGAGAGTATAAGAATGCAAACTGGAAGAGAGAAGTGGTGAAAATGGGTAAAGGATAACCTTATATTTTTAAAATGTATAGTTTAATGTTTTATGTTATCCAGATATCAGTAACTAATATTTTTTAAAACATATATAGCGTCGAGTTAGAGCCACATATTTTTGCGAATGATGACTCAACTCGAGAGTGACATGAAAGGTCAAGCGAACAAATCTTTTCGGAGTGGTTGGGTACAATGGAGCCGTGGCAATGGGCTCAAAGTTTTGACGAGGGCTTTCGTTATGGTCGATGACCACAAACTTAGTGGAGGGGTCAACGCGTGTTGTTGAAAATACGGCATCTTCCGATTTCATCATCCTTCTCGACAACATTCTACTGAGTTGGCAACCTTGATGCCAAGAATGGGTGAACAACAAGTCAACCGGATGGATGCGGGACACGTGTTTGTGGAAGATGTGAGGATGCATTGATTGCAAATCGTCGGATTACGAGGTCGATGACTGTAGAAATATATTCACGACGAATGGAAACTTTTCGAGTTACGGGAGTCCATCGATCGTCGACCGGTTTGCCACCTAGGTCTTATGGAGTCGATCTTGAAAACAGACAGTGTGAATGCAAGAGGTTCCAAACACTTCATTATTCGTGTGCACATGTTGTGGCAGCATGTGCTAAAGCGAACCTTAGTGTTGAACATTTTGTGAATGATGTGTACACGCTAGAGCGTACTTTGCGTGTCTGGGAAAATGAGTTCCCTGTCCTGCCCGACCTATCTACATGGGAGGTGCCCCGGACGACTTTCGAGCTTGTCCCAGATAAAGCGCTACATAGAAATCCGAGAGGTCGTCCACAATCATCCAGAATCCGTAATGAAATGGACATGATGGAGAAATCACGAATGTACTGTGTGGAATATGTAGGTTAGGTGGTCATAATCAAGTAAATGCCCGCAATGAAACTATCATGTTGGACAATCGTCACGAGCGATCGAATTGAGCTTATTAATATTAACATGTGCTATCTATCACTATATGATGTTGCTATATATATAATTGTAATAAATTTGATTGATATATATAATCAGATACGATAATAATTATGAAACTTCCCGCTAAATTATTTACGAATGAATTGTTTGAATCTTACTAAGTCATGGAAGCTTATTTCGTTTGTGGTTGATGGTATTTATTTGTAGATTCATTTGGAGAGTATAGAAATGTGATTAAATTGCAACTAGATCCCATGTGTAAAGCAAACAAATCAATTTAGTTGTTGGTGTACAAGTGAGCTATTGGTGTCATGTCTTAAAATCTTGTTATGAAATTGTAAAGCTCCAAATCATCAAAAATCATAACAATATTAAGTAATCATAGCTACAAATAATCAAGTTAATTTTATAAAATAAAGTATAAACATAGTAATATTTACAAATACAAATAATCAAGACCTAATAAACACCCTAAAACCGATGGTTCGATGGTGTAGTCCTCGGTGTGTATTTCTGGGTGGTCGAAGTTCACGTCGTCCACTGCGATGACCAACATCCTCGTCGGTCTCCTGGGGGTCCAGATGGCGGTGTGCTAAATATGGCCGAAAAATCATGTTGCTCGAAGGACATAGATGAACTCGAGCGGATGGAGTGTCTCGATGCGATGGATACGACCGGGATACGAGCCGAGAGTGCTGTACTCACGGTGTGTACGATCCGAATATATCAACCCGTCTTGGTATCCACCTCACGACGAGCCACGAAAAGTTGTCGATTCGCACATATGGATGATACGAATGTGCATCCGAATGTGATTGTAATTGTTCGGCTCGGCTCGACCTCGGCTCGACCTCCGGCTCGGGCTCGGCTCGAGCTCGCTCGGGCTCGGCTCGGGATCGACCTGCAATCGCCTCGGCCTCCATATTCGCCATCGCTCGTATGTCCCATACACGCACATGTGGGGATTACAATCGGCGCCTCTCAGAATATATGGCTTCCCATAATAGAGTACCATTGTATGTACTCTAATGGAGGTTGAAGACTGGAAGCCATATCCATCTGAGGCATTCGGGACATGCGATCATTCCACACCGCAATAAATTGACCATGCCTAACCCCCCAATCCAAGTCTGGTCTCCCTCTCTTATTTTTGCAATGAACCTCTCCCACCGCACGGCGGTTCGGGATGTATTGGGCGCAACCAAATTGCATGCAAGACTGGTCCCCGTGATACCACTCTACTACATGGAAATGCACAATTGGTGCGTTTGTGCACCACATATACGAGTGGATATAGGAGGACGGGGGTATAACAGCTGCAATTTTCGGTCTACGATATGGCATCCATATAAACTGCACGATTAATAACATTGTTAAAATTAAACACAGTGTGCGTAAGATATACAAACTACTACGTAACTAATATTGGAATCGCTTACCCCTTCCCCGACATGTTGTTCAATCATAAGCGGTATATCGGGAACGATGTACGACCTCCGATGCCCGGATAATTACTCCACCTACAAAAAAAATTAAGTCAAATAGTATCGATATAAAGAAATTTCAATTAAAAACAAGTTATATTTTATCACCTGTTCACTAACGGATATACGTATGGTTGGTGGGTAACTGATGCCAAGAATGGCATCCGATCTGAGCCCAGATCGCAATAGTGTAAGGCATCCGCTTATGTCTCCAATCGTTGGGTCGTAGTCCAAAGAAAGCTTACGGTACAACCACGTAAGAATCTGCGAGCCCCAACTATACGACGAGCATTGCTTAAATCACCAATAGGGGTAGGTACTTGAATATGAACCTTATTATTGTTTGCACTTTGGGCATAAGTATACCCCTATGATGTGCATAATGTACGCCGACTAGCGCACATCAAGTTGCCTTGATGGCATCAATGATATATGTTCGTACCTCGTTCTCGACCATGTAAATTTTAATTACAGTAAAATATGTTCCATCATTACCGTCACGAGTGCCCTAGTAGGTTCGGCAGAGGTAACGGTCACCATCAGACTTGACGCTCAGAACGGACTCCGTCAATTGGGAGCCCAAGCTGCGGTGCAACATCCTCTAGAGTGATCGTGCACTCTCCACACGGAAAATGAAAAGTGTGGGTCTCCGGCACCAACGCCGACTAGTGCGGATATTAAATCATACCGCAAGTCAAACGTCTGGATCGGTCTTTCTTGACCAATCCGACTTGCTCTATATATGGCATCGATCGTTCATCCGGGATTTTTTGGCCATTCACCGCCCCGTAATACACTGTGACGAGTCCCGACAGTGTTAAATCATAAAAGATTACTACTTATGTAGAATAACATAATTTATTATGTAGCTATTTTGTTAATATAACTTTGTAATTAATAAATAACAATACATTACCATATTATTAGCGGTGTACGCATATGTGAGGAACTTTACTAATCAATGAAGCCATTTCGTCTCAAATCAAATTTTTCCTACATAAAAATAATAAATCTATATTCAATTAGTAACAAATAACATGCCAATACTAATCATATAATAAGAACATCATGTCAACGACGCATAATAAATATAATATTTTATTATTTATACAAGCATCATAATATTAAGTTAAATATTAATTAGAGTTTTTTATAAACAATGATAATAACTAATAATAATATTTACGGTTTCTTCATAATAATATTATATTAACATAGCTAAAGTAATAATATAGTTTTTACGATTCCTTAATAATAATATTACGTATCGTATAGCTTTTTCTATTACTAGCCTTTGTCCGTTTTATTTTATATTATTTTCGTACATAATCATTCAAATATATTATCTATGAGACACATTTTAGTGCATAATAAATCAAATATTTTATTTTACTATTTTCGTTTTTATTATTTTATATTATTTCTTTTCTACGTAATATTTCAAATGTATTGTTTTATTACTTTTATATATCAATTTAATAAAACCCACTTATTTTAACTATTTATTCGTATTTTCTTTTCTCAAATACTATTACTTTAAAAAATATACTATTTTCATATTTTATTATTTTATATTATTTATTTTATACGTAATATTTTATGTATTATTTTAATGTTCTTTATACTAACAATAACTATAATATATTACTAACAATAGTAATATAATACTAAATAAAATAACATTTACCTTTTTTACTAACGATAATATTACACTAACAATAATAATAATTATTTTATATATATACTAACTAAATTAATTATTAAAGTTTAACTAATAATAATATACTAACTAAAATCATGTTAGAGTTAAAACTAACATATTAATACACACTAACATAATAAATTATTAACTAACTAACATAATTAAATATTTTTTAGGGTTTCTATTCTAACTACCTATTAATCATAATAGTATTTAACTTAGTTACTAACTAACTACTACTTAAACAACTAATGTTAGTTATAAACTAAGTCATAAAATATAAATTAACATATAATAAATTTAATAAAATTATTATAAACTACTTAAACTACTTACATTATAAACTACTAACAACAAATATGTCATAAAATAAAATTAACATATAATAAAATAATTTAATAAAAATAAAAAATTAACAACATAAACATTATTTTAAAAAATTATACCTAATTTTCTCCTAATTTCTTTTCCTTCTTCCTTCTTTGTTTCTTCTTCCTTCCTTCTTTTCTTTCTTTCTTCCTTCCTTCCTTCTTTTCTTTTTTTTTCTTTCTTTCTTCCTTCTTCTTTTCTTTCTCCGTTGCTCCTTCTTTCCTTGTTTCTTGAAGCTCAATGTTGTGGGGGGGCGGGGAAGGAGGGACCATTTAAGGTCCCAAAGGGTTTAGTGCCGCTTTATGCGGTATTGTTCACCTAGTGCACCATGGCACACCATTCTTCATCGGTGTCGATCTATCTGCTGCGAGGGGCACTGTTTGCTTACATCTTCTTTGCAGGGGCGATGGTGCGCCTATGGGACACCATTTTTCACCCATTTTGGTAAATAATACCGGCCACGTCCTATTTTTGAATATATATATTTTTTATCCTAATTTAATAAAAAACCCACCATCAGGCTTGGATGAAGGAACCACCATCGGCAGCCGCGTCATCGCGATGGTACTGGTAATAGCAGCGTTGAGTGACATGGCCATACCGAGCACAGATCTGGCATTGAAGCCGCTGTCGAAAACTCCTCCCTCGGCCTCTCAAGAAATTTCAGTCGCCACGAGCAGTTCATCCGTCCTCTGTGAAGAAGTGGTCTCCACCATGTTTGCCGCTAGAAAAACTTCATGAACAGTCGGTTCTTGACGGTGTCCACACTCAATAAGTGCATCGACGACTCGTTGAAATGGCAAGGGAGAGGAAGAAAGAGAGGCAGACGACACCACAGCATCGAACTCGGTAGGAAGTCCCGCAAGTAAGATCTCAGTTCTCTCGGACTCAGAGATGTGCGATCCTGATGCTTCTAGAAGAGCACACACCACTTTTAGTTTCGCAACAAAATTAGTAACAGAAAGATTACATTTTCGCAAAGAATGGAGTTCGTGGCACAAGTGAGACTGCTTCGCACCAGTGTCTGCCGTCAACAGAGTGTTCGCCATTGTCCACACATCAAAGGCCGATTGAACATCGACCAAGGAGGAGAGAAACGAAGTTGCAATGGTGGATAGTAGCCAGGAGGTTAGAAGGTTGTCTTGCTGCGTGAAGGTCGAGGCGGCTGGATTGGACACAAGGCCTCTGTCAGGCGCTTGAATAAACTGAGCAGGAGCAGTAATTGAGCCATCCAAGAACCTAGCCAAATCATATCCGATAACAATAAGCTTCACTTGTTTTTGCCATTGAATGAAATTATTTTCGTCAAGTTTGACGATGTCATACCTGGGAAAGGAAGTGACAATTCTGTCACTAGTGAAGGGAGAGCCATACGGCTCAACAAAGGTGAAATCATTAGAGTGTACGGTGGTCATGGCCTAGGATCGACGGCGACTGATACCATGAAAAAATATGTAGTGACTTGAACTAATTTAGAGAATATAGATTGAAAGAATTGAAAAAGGCTTTGTTTTTATTTCATTTGAATATAGTCTACCTTCTGATCACTGTACATACAGTTTATATAGAAAGGTCAGAGTAAGCTGAAACTGTTGCTAACAGTATTATCTAACTGTTTGACTGATTACTAATCAGTTGTAACAAACTATCAACTGCCTGAGCCAACAGCTATGTACAAGACGTATTAGCAAATTAAATTATAAAATCCAAATTGTTAATGATGTACTTAGATTGGAAATCGAAAGTTTATTAATTCCTTCGATTTAATGTAGTATTTGGTACCCATACCCGACGATCGAGTTAGGTAAAGGGTGTTACAAGCAAAGTCTTGAAATTAATGCTTAAGTTAAGTTAGCCTTAGTGTCCGAATGTGGTATCTCTTACTCGTGATGTATCAATTTATTCTGGGTGAGGGGAGTTACATATTCTGTCCATAATTTCATAATTTTAATTTGTCTATATTTTTCATGGTTTTTGGTTTGTTCACTCTGTGTTCTTTGAAAATAGAGGTGGTTTTATTTTTACTTTTAATTTTTAGTCATGTTTTGGCATATATGTGAGATTTGTCAAAATAAAGGTGTTGCTATATCTATTAGGAACTATTCTCGAGAGGCTTTATCATGATAGATCTTAATGATGGTGATAAATTTGAGATGGTGAGGAGAACGATGAGAAATCTAAGACTTAGTCTTTTATGCATCGTTGATGTTGTGGGTCTCTTAGGGTTTTTTACAGTTTTTTTTGGTGATCGGTGTAACATCCGAGATTTAGGGGTCTTGTATTTTTATGATTTTTGCGTGTCGAAGTGGTCTGCTTGATGTTTGGTCGTGTTTAGAGGCCTCGGGAAGGCTCAGGGTTAAGCCGAAGCCTTAGTAAAATTTTTAGTTTTGGCACTTTTAGAGGAAAGCTGAATAAAGAGTAGGACTTAAGGGTTTTAGTTGCGTTTTGTGTCACAAGGTGAGGCAGTGGAAGAGTGGCAAGGAACGCATACATAGCATGCAAGGGAATGACGCCACAGGAGGGAAGGAGGTCCAGGGTTCAAGGCATATTGGCAGCTTTTGGGAGTCTCTTGTTGAGTCAAGAGGCTGAGGAGGTGGCTTCTATTTGGATTCTTCAGGGTGGTTGGTGGATAGAGACTTAGAATTTGAAATAAGTGGCTAGGAGGTGTTGGGAGAGATTTGAACTGGTCTTCTAATTCAAATGAGTGGATGGGAGGAAAAGTAGGAGCAAAAAGGGGAGTTGATAACTATTGGAGGTGTTGGCCGAATTTCAAAGTCTTAGTGGAGGAGAAATCGGTTTTGGTTGGGGCTAGGTGGTGCCGAATTTCATTTGTGGTAGCATAGGTTTTCCATTTTCAAGTGTGCATTTTCGGTTCTGGCATTAGGAGAGGGTGCCGAAATTTGGTGATTAGGTTGCTAGTGTGTAGTGGTTTGTTTTCGGCATTAAGGTGTGTGCTTCACATTTTATTTGAGCTTTTTCTCTCATTCTCTCTTTTGCCGAAAACCATCTAAGCATTTTCCACTCTTTTCTTCTTTTGACCTATAGCCAAAACTAGAAGACCAAGGTTGCACATCTCTTTCATTTTTCTTTTCTTCTCACACTCAAAAGCCGAAATTACCATTTCTTCCTCCCTTTTTATTTTCTTTTTCCTGTTTGAAAATCCTTTCTAGCCGAATCTTCTTGATCTTCATTGTCTTGTTCTTATTCTTCTTCCATTCACTAAAAGCCAAAACTACACCCTCACTTTCTCTCTTAGCCGAAACCTCTAAGTCTCAGCATCATTCCATTTGTTTCTCTTTTCCCGAAGTTTCACCATAGTCGAATCATCATCCTATGGTTGGTAAGTTCTCTGTCGTTTTCTTCTTTGCTATCTCTTTTCTTTCTCATCTTTATTCTAAACCGAATCACTTCCTTAATATCTCGATGGTTTGTTCTTTTCTTTTCACACTTTATTCCTAGAAGCCGAATCCCCTCTGTGGTGTCTGCTTGTGCCGAATCTTGAGGAAAATTGAAGGTAAGGAGATAGGGTTTTTGTGTGGCCGTATAGTAGAGGGTGGACTTATGATCCCTGTTTGGCCCAAGGGCCACTTCTTTTTAATTCATTCTCCATTAGTCGAATCTCATTTGGTTGTGGTGTAGGGGTTCAATCAACGTTTTAGCCAAGACCGTTAACTCCGGGATTCAATCGATTTAGGTAAGAAGATCCCTTTAATGGTTCTATAATCGATTTATTGTTTATCTGTTGTCTTAACCGAGTTGGGTGGACATTCAAATCATATCTCTCGTAGTGAGTTTTGACGAGGCTTTTAATGGATGCAAGAAACATAAAAGTTGGTGAGGGAAGCAAACCTTTGGGTTCGATCCCTAAGTTCAAGAAGAGGGCTGTGTTTGCTGTTCGTGATTGGCCACCTGGGTGTGGGCCAGCTTTTGAGCAGGATCGTAGGCAGATAGCGGTGGTGTCGATTAGTGATAGTGTCGACATAGAGGGCACGATATTACGTGTTATTAGGTTTGTAACTACTCGCACCATCCTTAATGCTATATTAATATGATTATCATATTCTGTTAAATGCCGAAAGTTCGGTATGGCTATTGTGACACCTGAGGAGGATGTAAGCGGGACATCAGGTTAGTGATTTTGTTCTGATAAAATAAAAGGTTATGATGAAATACTTCAATCCATGTTATGAGTATTTCGTACACTTGTTGTAATCCATTACATCCATACATCTTTATTTTATGTTGCATAGGGTTGGGAATATGTGATGAAAGGGGAAGTGTTGTAGTGGCTCTGCCACGATCTATTGTAGTGGCTCTGCCATGATCTGTTCTGGTGACTATGTCACGATTTGATGATGAGCAGCATGATTGCCATTGATGGTGTATAGCGGTCAGGGTTGATTGTAGAAATCCCCATTGGCGTGATTGCCAGGTACGGGTGGTGTGTAGCGGATGGAAATCTAGGATTTGGGATGGGTTCTGCATCATTTTGGCATGTGTTGTGCTGTTATTCTATTCTGTAGGGCTAAGGCCCGATCTGATGGTGCATGAGTGTTGCACACTGAGTTTTATGACTCACCTAATTCCTTAACATTTTCAGGTAGCACGTAGTGCGGTGGACCGGGTTGGAGATGAGCACAAGGTGGCCATGCATGGTTTCTCGCATTTCAGTAAAGAACTATATTTATTTACTTATTAACTGGTTTGGTATTTTTACGTTGTAATAAGGCCACTGTTAATCGGTTTTAAATTTCGAGATTTCTTTTTTTTTAAGTTTTAAACACTCGAGTTAAACAACCGAACAAAATCATTACATGTTGATAAAAGAAGCACAAAGACAACCAAGTTTTCTTGCGACTAAACTATCAAGTAAATTTACCCTCTTTTGCAACGAAATTTTCATAACTTAAAAAGGATAACGTGGGTTTTAAATGGTCAATCGTTTCTGGGAAATTCGGCGAAAATACAACTCAGTTAGCATAAAGTTTCTAAGTTTTCTAAACAAGCGCTAAACTTGTTTTTCCCACAGAGGTTTTCTTCAAGGTCGCTTTGTGTGTTACAAAATTTTCTTAGTGACATGCCAGATCCGGTCGCAGTGTATGGGCCGGGTTTAGGGTGTTACAATCGGAGTTCATCATCAGGTTGATTTGATGATGGCGAGACTAGGATGCAAATTTATAAGTCTATTGAAATAACAATTATAACCAATAAATATTTGACACATGTGCTCTAATAATAAAAATTTTAAATTTTAATTAAAATAAAAAGAAAGCTTAAATATCAAATTAAGTATTATAACCGCTCATACACTTAATTGACATAACTTAAATATCAATTTTAAGCATTAAATTATACATTAAAATTAAAGTAAGGTATCGAATAAATATATATTGACCCTTATTTTATATCAAATGTGACGAAAAGTGGGGACAGGGAGACGGAGATTGGCTCAATTTAAAAAGTCTTCGTGCTTAATAAAATAGATGGCGGTGCCGGTCAAGCCAGATTTTTCATTTTCATTTCATAAAAGATAAAGCTAGCCAACTTTGAATTCAATTATTAAGTTATTGGTTTGAATTTTTTCAATAAATAAATATTTTTAAAAAAATTATATAATGAGTACGTTTAATCAATGAATGCATTGGATTGAAAAGAATGCAATATTTAAAAAAAAAAAACTTCATCATAATCATATAAAAAATTTTAATAAATACTACCGATTATGAGGGAGAAATATTTATGATTTGTGAAATAAACATTAAAATATTATTTGATGAAGTGAGTTTCTTAAATACATGTAAAATGAAAATATTTATTTTATATATGAAATGTCATACGTTTATATTATTTGATTTTGATATTTATGTATTTGTTATTGAATTTGTGTTAATTATGACATCTGATTTAATCAAATAATTGGATAATAGTAATACATATCATATGAAATAAAAATATTACTTTCTATTTTCTAAATTTACAAGTCAAAGCAAAAATAATGGAAAACGTTTTGTCAAATTTACAGACTTCAAGGCCTTGAATATAAAATAAGTACGACGCCATTGTTGAATTTAAAGAAACAAGGTCACACTCCCAGGAGTTATAAAGAGCAGAATCACAAAGAGGAGAAAACAAAGCATCCCAATCATTGAAATCAAAAGAAAAAGCAAAGGGAAGTTCCTGTTTTCTTCACAACCACCATGAGCTGCGAGTCTTCAATAACCAAGAGGTAACAAAATCCTAAGATTCCAAAAATTCATATTTTAGATATTTCAATTCAATAAATCAGGTTAATTTTGAATTATTTCTATCTATATTTTTTAATTTTCTAATCATTTCGGGTTGGCCAATAGAATCATTACAATTTAAATCATGCTAAGTTAATTATTTGTATCATTTTAAGTTTGAGTCATTTCGTATTTGAATAATTTTATTTAGTTCAATTCTTATTCGAGTTATATTTAGGTTCAAGTTGAGTAGATTCAAGTTGTTGAGTTTTGAGAACAAGTTTAATTTAATTGGGTTTAAATTTAGATTATTGAATCAAATTTTTAGATTAAGGCCAAAATTGACAAATCTAATCGAATATAATACAAAACATTAAAATCAATATGTTGTACTTCTGTCAAAAATAACCTACTTGTATTAAACATGATAGTGTTTAGAACAAGCTTACCAATGTGTTTTCAAAGTGAAAAAAAATTGAACCGAAGGTATACTTAAGTGTATTCATGAAACCAGTCTTTTAAAAAATGATACTGATCTCTTTATTATTAAATGAATCAAATTAGTCTATATACTATTAAAAAGATCTAAATAATAATATAAGGACTAAATTGATCTATTATTGGGAGGGAAAATTATAAGTATTTACACTATCAATTAGTATCTAAACCTTGTTTCTTCATTTTTTGTTACAGGCTGGATGGAAAGGTGGCACTGATAACTGGTGGTGCCAGTGGCTTAGGAAAGTGCACAGCCACACTATTTGTCAAACATGGAGCCAAGGTTCTCATTGCTGATATTCAAGATGAATTGGGCGACTCTGTTTGCCAAGAGCTTGGAACTGAAAACATCAGCTATGTCCACTGCGATATAACATGCGAATCCGATGTTGAAAATGCGGTAAACTTGGCTGTCTCCAAGTACGGAAAGCTCGATATCATGTTCAACAATGCCGGCACTCTTGGTGACAACGAAGCAAGAGTGACACACGCCAGCACTGAGGACTTCAAAAGAGTGTTTGATATCAATGTGTTGGGTGGTTTCTTGGGTGCCAAGTATGCTGCCAGGGTCATGGTTCCGGCCAAGAAAGGTTGCATACTATTCACTTCAAGTCTTGCTTCAAAAATCAGCTTCGGTAGCCCCCATGCATACAAGGCATCGAAGCATGCCGTTGCAGGGTTGACGAAGAGCTTGGCCGTGGAGTTAGGTGAGCATGGAATTAGAGTCAACTCTATTTCACCTCATGCAATTTCGACTCCAATGTTCCAAAAATCAATTGGGATACCCGATAAGAAGAAGGGAGAGGAGATGATTGCCGCTTCAGCAGTGTTGAAAGGCACTGTATTGGAGCCTGAAGATTTTGCACATGCAGCACTGTATTTGGCAAGTGATGAGGCTAAATTTATCAGTGGTGTCAACTTACCACTCGATGGAGGGTATAGTCTCAGCAATCAATCATGGAAGCTGGGATTCGCAGCACTTTTTGGATAAACCACCAAGTCCTCTGCTTCACTCTTTGAATTATATTCTCTTAAATAAGGAAAATAAAACTTAACCAAAATTACACACATGAAAATTTGTATTGTCGGATTTGATCAGTCTCCTGTAATGCTTTTTGAAGTATCCTTTCTTTATCAATACCACTTGTTTTGCCGTTCAAATGAAAAAATTACTTTCATTTTCTAATCTACTTATTCTCTAAATAAGATAACATTACTAAAAAAAATAAACAATATGCACGATAAACCGGTGTATCATATCATTAACTCATTTCCAGCAAAAACGATGAAAAACGTATATATTAACTAGTTACAAAAAAAGAAAAGGATTATACCCAGTGATAGATTGTGCCATCTTCGAAAAGAATTTAGCATCGCCGTCGTGCAGTTCTCTGATCAACAGCCCTGCTTCTTGGGTTACTGGTAATGGATGATGGCTATGCGCTTCTCCGTCAGGTCTCTGCTTTTCTTTGTGCCGTGGGATCCTTTCCCCCTTTCTTTTGAAACCGTGAGTCTTTTCTTTTTATATTATACACCATCGGCAACCCAAATCCAGTAACCGACTCCGAACTATCGCGTCGGCCGTCGTTACTAATAATTTGATTAACTGGGTTCATTTGAAGGTGATGGCTGGTGATGAAGCTTGGGAAAAATAGATATTAATTAATTTTTTGGTGTTGGAATCCCGTCCAAATGAAGAAGAAGATGCAACTATTTTCTCCCTTCCCTAAATTTCTCCTTAGAAATTAGAAGTAACAACTGATTTTTTTTAAACTCGATGGATGGTGGAATCCATATATCCAGTTTAATTAAAAATTATTAAAATTTTAAAAATTTTAAAAATTTCAGTTTTATTGGTTGAATCATCCAATCAATCGAATTTTTATCCGATTCAACCAGTTCTAATCCAATCGATTCAAAATCATTTTTCGAATTGATCTCCCGACTGGTTCTGAATCCAACCAATCTGACCTGTCGATCCGGTCTAGTTCAAACAACATTTGTCACAATCGTTCCCCTATTGCCTTTTTTTTAACTTTTAAATTATTTTCCCTTTTTCTTTTCCTACGATTCAATCAGACACCAACTTAGTTAGAAAAATTATAGAAATATTTTTCTATAATTAAAATAAGTTATATTACTGGAGGTTACCTTAGTTATTTTTTAAAGAAAATATGTATATGGTGCGTGTAAGGCCCAATTTTAAGACTCGGAGCCCATTAAACCAAGACCATAAAGATAAACAATAACAAATTTAAAACTGGTCCATGGCCCAAAACTTAACCCAATGTATTGCAGGGCCCAAACGACCCAAATCTCTTTAGTAAACGGGAAACCCTAAAGGCTTCTAGGGTCTTTATGCACCGTCAGCAGCCACGACAACTCCTCAAGCTGCACGTCTCCAGCAACTCCGCATCGCGCGCCTCCATGTCGCCACACCTGCGAAAAATGGGGACAAAGCAACAGCAAACATAACAGATTTATTTGTAAAATCCGGCTATAAATGCCGGGATGATACATTGTAAAAGGGACTCTTTTTTTTTCCTTTACACGATTTACACAAGGAATACACGCAATCATTTTTTTGAGAAATCAATACAACAGAATCAAGAAAAGGTTTTCTTTTTTTTCCTTTCGTTCTTTTTTCAAATCTGTTACTTACCTATAATTTATTTTTGTTTCTTTTTTTAAAAAAGACCTCGTATATTTATGTAAGATACATTTACAAAAAAAAAAAAGAGGATTTTTACCAGTTTTGGGGGTTCCGGCCACTGTGCGCGATGGCCGGCGATGGTAGCTGACAGTGGTCGGTGCGGTGGTCGGCGTCAGTGACTTTGGCCGGACTAGAAGACCTGCAAAGAGAATAGAGGAAGTTTTTTGTTTGTTTTTTTTTTTTTTTTTTGGAAGGGAGAAGAGAGAAAATGATTTTTTTCTAAAAAAATCAGATTTATATAGCACCAGGAAAAGACGTCGTTTCACCTGAGTGCCTTTGCGCCAAAATGGCGTCGTACCGGGTGGCCCGTCTGACCCAACCCGCTCCACGAGGGGTCCTCGTGTTTTTTCTAAAAAGGGGATATTTATAGTTTTGGTCCTTCCGCTTTTTCAAACTGCTTCAATGCAATCCGTTTGCCTCTGTTTATGGTTTTTTAATTCGGCCATAGCAATTTCTTTAGGCGTTCAATTTGGTCCTCGATCTTGTTGATCCATTGGGAAAGGACGCGTGCCCCAGGGAAGGGTTTATTTTCTATTCGGCCTCCACCTTTCTGTTTCGAATGTAATTCAGTCCTTTTTTATTTTGTCATTAAATTGATTGGCTTTAATAAGGTTACTATTATTGTTATCATTTTATCAATTATCTACTATTGTCATTATTTCCTTATTGTTATTTATTTTCAAAATTGTTATTATTATATGCATTAGTATTATTATTCTTTATTTCCGTTATTTTTGTATGTATATATTATTATTCTTATGATTATATTTATTATTAGCATTATATTTATTATTATTTTTACTACTATTATATTTTTTACTACTATTATTTTACTACTACCACCATTTTATTATATATATTATTATTCTTATAATTATATTTATTATTATTGTTTTATTTTTATTGTCAATATTGTTATTGTCATTTTCGTTATCATTATTCTTTTATATATTTTTATTATTATTTTATTATTATTATTATTATTATTATTATTATTATTATTATTATTATTATTATTATTATTATTGTGACTATTTTGTTATCATTCCTATTACTTTTATTATTATTTGTCATTTTCTTTAGTATTAATACTATCGTTTATCTTGTTTTTTTTACCATGTTTTCTTCAAAACTCATAAAAAAGTTTTTTAACAAGGCAACGTTTCATGTTTTAGAAATTCAAGGAATTGTGCCCTAACGTGCTGGGTTTCGGTTTCTGTCTGACAAAATCATTGAATATCCTTTGAGACTGTGTCTATTTTTTTTAAAAATTAAAAGCAAGGCAATATTTTGTGCTTGGAAGTTTTGAGAAATTGTGCCCTAACGTGCTGGGTTTCAATTTTTCGCTTGTCCAAAGGACTAAATATCCTTTTAAAGTTCTGACCATATTTTCTCAACTTCAAAAATAAGGCAATGTTTTGTGTTTGGAAATTCAAGGAATCGTACCCTAACGTGCTGGGTTTCAGTTTGTCATTTGACCAAATCACTAAGTATCTTTTTAAGGTTTTGACCATGTTTTCCTCGATTTTAAAAAATAAGGCAATGTTTCATGTTTGAAAATTCGAGGAATCGTGCCCTAACGTGCTGGGTTTCGATTTTTTCGTTTGGCCAAATACCGGAATACCCTTTTTTTAATTGCAATGCATGAATTGGAAATCATGAAATGATCTTGGTGTCTAGGGTTTGAAATATCGTATCCTAACGTGCTGGATGTGATATTTTATTCTTTTGGAACAGGAGAATTTCGATATCCAATTCAAATTACCCAAACATTTTCCAAAGGATTCGTATTTTAAAATCTCTTCCAATTTTCGATATTAGGACATTAATCAATCAATAAGGTACCAATTTTGGGCGTTGCGAGGGTGCTAATCCTTCCTCGTACGTAACCGACTCCCAGACCCATTTTTTTAAAATTCGTAGACCAAAACATTTTCTAAAAGTGACCCAATCGCACTTCAAAAAAGATTGGTGGCGACTCCATTTTCCTTTTCAAAGTCGGCCTGTTTTCCAAACAAAAAAATGGTTTCGATAGCTTGGCGACTCCACTGGGAACCAATAAGAGAGTCAAGCCGTAGAATTAATTGATTAATGTCCTTTTATTGAAAATTAAAATTTGGTTTGGACTTTTTTTTTCCATCACGTATGTTTTTCTACATTTTAAGTGTCTAGGATACATTTGCATCATAATTGCATGATCGTTGGTCACACCTTTAAGTGAGAGTGAGAAGCTACTCCTTCGTGAGGTTTTCACCTCCGTGCAGGATAGTGGATTGCTTTCGGGATACATCCGTACCTATATCTTCGTGAGGTTTTCACCTCCGTGCAGCCATAGGGAAATGTATTCCCCTGAACTGAAATCAGTCCGTATGAGCCTATAATGGGTGAGGATCGAGGAATCTGCTGGTTCAGGTACCCTTACTTTAGAGCCAAATCGCATATAGAGAGCCCTAGAGCCTACCCTAGATAGAGCCACGCCAAACCCGAGTGGTCACCCGGACAGGTGTTCTGTGTTATTTATTTTCCTGTGCTAACGTGTTTTCTTTTGTTTTGATTGCATTGCATTCACATCATAGAAAGAAGGTGTTGATTTCAAATTCAATTGCTAAATGGAAAAGTTGGTCATAAGAAAATAGATTTTTTTGATAAAGTGGATTATAATACGGTCGTCTGAATATAGTCCAAGTGAACACAACGAGCGAAGATTGATAGTCCATGAAGGAATACAAGACTTTATACCCAAGGATTCAAGCTGATAAAGATTACTTGAGAATCACGACATCTCGACTTTCTGGAAGAGCATCATGGAGGATAGGTGAGTGAAGAGTCACGACCTGGATCAAGCAACAAGGAGCTAGAGGAAGCATCTATCAGAGGATTGCAAGATTTGACTTTTGCAAAGAAGGGATTGATGTTCTCACTCGGACTATGAAGACAAGGCCGTGTATGCGATCCGTTTTGTGTAAAGGAATTTATTTTCTAGTAAAGTTTTTCTACTGTAATTGAATTCAGAGTCAACGCCTCTCTTTCTTTGCATTCATGCATTTTCATTACATCGCATCATTTCCATTAGACTTTTACAAAAGAACCCTATTAACTAGAGATCATATTATAGCTACCCTGGAACATCGCTACTACACTCAAAGAAAAACCAAAGTTATGAATCAAAGGTTAGAGAGGTTACAGCAGATGCAGAAAGAGATGCAAGACCAGCTGCAGGCTCAGATGCAAGAATAGTTGGCTAAAATCCAACAGGACATGAGGGATCAAATGCTGGAGTCCTAGAGGAGCATGATGAGCCAGTTGGAACATTTTCTAACTGGGGGGCATGGAAAGGAGAATGACCCTATGGTTGATACCGGAGATGATAACGAAGGTTCTACTTATCCTCCAGGCTCGGCCCCGATAAGTTCCTAGATTCAACCACTAAAAGTGTCAGTCCACATCAAACCTTAGTATCAATCTGGTACCCCAGCACCGGTAAACTTCCATGTAGGCTCGAGCTCCAACCTAGGAGATAATTTGGAAAAACCAATGGTCCTTGACTTCGATAATGTAGCGGAAGAGGAAAAAAAAGACGGAGCTCCCAAAGGAGTTCAAAGAACAATGCGAATGGTTGGAGGAGAAGTTTAGGGCATTGGAAAGCTGATTACCAATGCGAGGTAGATGTTAAAAAGTTGAGTCTGGTCCCTGATCTGGTACTCCCACCAAAGTTCAAGATTCCATAATTTGAAAAATATAACGGGACCAGCTGCCTTGAGGCCCACATTACAATGTTTTGTTGGAGAATGATGGGATATGTCAGCAACGAGCAGTTGTTGATCCATTGTTTCCAGGATAGTTTGACTGGGGCTGCAGCAAAATGGTACAATAGCTGAGTTGTACTCAAATCAAATCATGGAAGGATTTATCACGGGCCTTCATGAAATATTATGGCCACATCACTGATATAGCACCTGACAGGATCACGCTACAAAACATGGAGAAGAAACCAAATGAAAGCTTCAGGACAGTATGCATAAAGATGGAGAGAGGTCGCCATGCAAGTTCAGCCACCACTCCTGGAAAAGGAGACTACAATGCTCTTCATCAATACCTTGAAGGCTCCATTCATCACTCATATGGTAGGAAATACTACTAAGAGCTTTGCAGATATAGTGATGGTAGGAGAGATGATT
Source organism: Gossypium rotundifolium (assembly GCA_025506655.1). Taxonomy (NCBI): domain Eukaryota; kingdom Viridiplantae; phylum Streptophyta; class Magnoliopsida; order Malvales; family Malvaceae; genus Gossypium; species Gossypium rotundifolium. The sequence goes on along the minus strand of CP106722.1, from coordinate 4,245,758 downwards.
GAAAATGCCATAAGGGGTGGCAAGATTGAAGTAGAGGAAACTACTAAAAGGTCTATTCCTAGAAAAAAGGATGACAAAGTGAATAATATGAGTACATACAACAAGGGGTACTCAAAAACAATTACTGTTAACCAGCCAAAGGTTATCACTGTTGGGCAACAAGGGTCGATGAGACAAGAGTCGAGCACGAGGTAAAACTCTGAAAAGTTCCAATTTACGCTAATCCCAATGACGTATAAAGAGTTATATCAAAGTTTGTTGAATGCACACATGGTGTTCCCATTTTATTCGAAACTGTTGCAACCTCCATTCCCAAAATGGTATAATAAGAATGTCCAATGTGAGTACCATGTGGGAATAAAGGGTCATTCAATTGAAAACTGCACTACGTTTAAAAAGTTGGTTGAAAAGTTCATTAAAATGGGAGTTGTGAAGATCGACGATTCATCAAAACCTGGTCACTTTGATGAGGCAGTAAATGTGATAATTGAAGGAGGAGAGAACAAAGTTGCGACTCCTTAAAGAGAATAAAGTTTCCCAGCCCTTGTGCACTTGAAAGTGTTTTGAATAATGGGACTGTGGAAGGAGTCCCTATATTTTTTAGAACTGATTTATAGTAATGTGCAAAACATGTTTGTTGCCTTAGGCTTAAAGGCAATAAGAACTCTTTTGTGAAATAGGCTTATGTCCAGAATTATCATTTCAATAAAATGCATCTTTTTGAATACATATTCTTTTATTCTTTACATTTCATATTGTACATTCTTTGTTCTTTCATGACCATACCAATAATCATCTTTAGAATCATTCATTCTTTGGATTTCTTACCTTCATACCTAGGTACCCAGATATCAAAGACATGAGCGACGTTGTTACTGACTCCCTTTTTGAACGAGATACGGGTCTAGGAGATCTAAGGACTTTAAAGATGACAGAAATTATAACATATCTTTTGATTTGTTAAGAATGGTAAAATAATATGAAAAACAGACCTTACTAACAAATGATCAGCAGATGTTATGAGCCTAGAAAAGGGGTGAAGGTTGAAACCCAATTTACTATAGAAATAACGCAAGACATCATTGGATTATTCAAAGATGTTTTTGCACAATAATATCAGAACATGCCTGGGATACTAAGATGCGGGCTTAACATAAGGATCGGGTACTGCTGATCTACACAAAAAGGGATGGTATCAGCTATGTCGTATTCAAGGAGACGAGATTCATGTACTTTCTCCAATTCTTCATAAATCTTCCATATGTGGGACATAGTTGTGATGGGGCCAATCTTGTCAAACATTTCTAGTTGACATTGATTCACCGTTATGGTAATCGTCTACTTCGCTAAGAGGGTAGCTTCATATGCCAATATTACAAGGTCGAAGTCATCAAATTCGCCCAAAAAAAGGGATCAAGATACTAGCAGAATGCCATAAAGGATCGCGTTTAAATAACCGTACAAAGACAAAGTCTACAGTTTGTCTAAGGATCAGACAGTGTATCAAGTATAGCAAAAGTTGTAAAAAAAAAGGGGGTTGACTTAGACTTGTAAGGACTGGCATAGGAAGCTACCGTTGCCTTCTGAACGTCGGCCAAGACCTTTGCTGGGGCAACTCATTTCTCATCGGAATAGAAACGGTTTTGCCAATTGAACCCAATTGAAAAAGGGGTTAGAAGTCATTTGTCACAGCCAGATGATATGAGCTTAAAGAAGTTCATCTTAGGGAATCCCACGAAGGAACCTGATGTTGAAAATGATTTTTCTTCTACAAAAGGATTTCGGAGGAAAGAATATTCGAACTGGGAAATCCCTTATGTTGAAAAAGGCCTATTCTGGAGGAGCATTGATATTGGTCAAGACGAATGGCGAAAACTTGCCTAATCCGGCAAATTCAGGTTTAGTCAAGAGATATTTTACCTAAAAGAGGAAATACCAAGGTGAAAACCCGTAAAGGGCGCCTCGAAGGAATAAAAAAATTCAAAATAATCAAAATAAAAAAAATCAAAGAATCAAAAAAAAAAGAGAAAAAGAAAGGAAAAAAAAAGGAGAGGCCAAGGCGAAAAACTGCAAAGGGGCGCTTTGAGACCAAAGGGGCTTTGAGTTGAAAACCCGAAAAGGGCAGCTCAAATTTTGACTAAAATTTTGTATATTATATAATATATATTGTTTATATTAATTATATAATTTTGTATTAAATTATTGTAAATATTTTTTTTACCATTTATTTATTTCAAAGATGTATTTTATTTTCTCAAAATATATATATTTTATTTTTATTTTATTTGGTATTCATCATTACATGAAATTTTTATGTTGCATGAGAAATTTTCATATATATATATATATATATATATATATATATATATATATATATATATATATATATATTTATTTACTTATCATTGTTGCTTAATATATTCTATTTAGTCATGTTCTTTCATTTATTTATAGACCTCAATGTAGTTATTTTTTTATTTTATTAATTGCTATTTTATATTCTATTCATTTATTGCCTATGTTAAACATGAAATGTTAGTATATTGTAGTTGTTTTAGATATTTATAAATGATGATATTTTCTCATGGATTATCGTTTAGAATAGAATATATTTTTGCAAAATTACTATATTTCACCTAAATATTTTTAAAATAAAGCAATATTTTGGTATTTAGAAATTCGAGAAATAGTGCCCTAACGTGTTGGGTTTCGATTTTTCGTTTAACTAAATATCTAAATATCCTTTTAATAAATTTGTAAATCATGAGATGATTTTAGTTACTAGGGATTAAAAATATCGTGTCCTAACGTGCTGGATGTGATGTTTAGATTCTTTCGGAACAAAGAAATCTCAAATTTTAAATCCAATTGTTCAATTTTTTTTAAAAAAAATCATATTTTAAATTTTTATTAAATTTTCAACATTTGGACATAATTTTATCGATTAGGTACCAATTTATTTTGGGCGTTATGAGGGTGCTAACCCTTCCTCATACGTAACCGATTCCCGAACCCATTTTCTTGTTTTTCGTGGACCAAAATAGAATGTTTTGAAATAAAACGTGTTGCAAGGTGATCCAATCACACCTAAATAAAAAGGGATTGGTGGCGACTCCCATTTTTGTTTTTAAAGTTGACCTCATTTTTCAAAACTTTTAAAAATGGTTTCGACAGCTTGGCGACTCCACTGGGGACCAATAAGAGAGTCAAGATGTAAAATCGATCATTTTATGTCCTTTTGTTCGAATTTAAAATTTTGATTTTTAAAAAAAAATGTGATCCTTTTATTGCATATGGTTTTAACTTCTGCATTGTACTACATGACCGTTGTGGTCACGCCTTTAAGTGGGAGCGAGAAGCTATGCCTTCGTGAGGTTTTCACCTCTGCATGGGCTAGTGGATTGCTTTCGGAATACATATATACCTATGTCTTCGTGAAGTTTTCACTTCTGCATGGCCATAGGGAAATGTATTCCCCTAAACTAAACTCGGTCGGTATGAGCCTATATTGGGTGAGGATCGAAGAATCTGTTGGTTCAGGTACCTTAACTTTAGAACTAAACCGCATATAGTAAACCTTACGAACCGACCTTAAGTAAAGCTATGCCATACTTTATTAGTTACCCAGATAGGTGTGCGTTTATTTCACTTGCTTTATATTTTATTCTATGGCACTAATTCGTTGTGTTTCATTTTTGTGCACGTCATTTCATATTTTTAGAGGTATCGATTCACGGTCAATTTCTAAGTTAGAAAGCTGGTTATGGAGAATGAGTTCCTTGATAAAGTGAGGGACAATACAGCTGTTCGCACATGGTTAGAGCAAACGCAATCGGAGAGAGGGAATAGTTTAACTGACAGGTATGTATCTGAACTATGGGATTTTACTCGTATTAGTACTACACAGAATGAGTTCCAAGAGTTGAAGAGACATGGACCTAGTGGGACGATGAGTCAAATAAGATATTCTAATGTAATTATGGTGATCTACCCTACTTGCTCTACATTAAAGTAGATAAGCATTTATTCTGGGCTATGACTCAGTTTTGGAATTCTGCTTATAGCTGTTTCACTTTTGGAGAAGTAGATTTAGTGCCCACGCTGGAGGAATATATGACCTTGCTTCGCTGTTCGAGATTCTAAGTCGACAAAGCTTATTTTAGGGCTGTCAATGTTCCAACTTTTGTGAAGAAGTTGATGAGTATCACAGGGATGAGTGAACAGTAGGTTACAGCTAGAATCCAAGAGAAAGGTGAAGGTAAATGCATACCTTGGGTGAGTTTGAGAGACCTGATCCTGGCACATCCAGATAAAAGAAGAAGATCGACGTCTTCGCCTTATGTATTTATGGTTTGATTATCTTTCCCAAAGCTCTAAGGCATATAGATGAAGCAATTAATGATTTATTCGATCGACTTAACAAAGGAGTCACGCCTGTACCTGCGATATTAGCCGAAACGTTCAGATCTTTGAATGTATGTCGGAGAGCTGATGAAGGAGGTTCATTGGGTGTGCATAGCTATTAATGGTTTGGTTTTGCAGCCATTTTTGGAAGATTGACAGGGTTCCTCACCGAGTGTTCTCTAAAAGTTATTCTCCCTTAAAGGAGGCCACAACTAAGACAATGAGAGACGGCATATCAGAGGAAAGATGGAGGGAAATTCTTCCAAATCTCTGAGAGGAAGATGTTGAGTGGAAAGCCCCTTGGATGGTTCCTGACGAAGTCCTTTATCGATGCAAAAATTTTGATTGGGTACCTCTGCCTGGAGTATGGGGAGCTGTTGGATATGCACTGCTGCTCGTTCTAAGGCAATACAAAGCAAGACAGTTCGTACCGATGACATATGGGTTAGCTCAAAGTGAATTCTTATATAAGGGGGATAATTATAAGAAGAAGATTCGAGAGATTTCTGAGGCTTGGAAGCAGGCTTGCCGTATGAAGATATTGACTAGAGGGCCGATGACAACCCTAGAATATAATGAGTGGTCGAGCAAGAGGATCAATGATAACATCCCTGGACCAAGTTTGGAGGGTGCTCGATCTATGAAGGAGTATTTACAAGTGGTCTCATCGAAGTTAGATATTATAAAGCAGGACTTTGAGAGACAAAGTTTAGAGCTCAGAAAGAAGATAGAGAAGCTAGAAGAAGAAAAGATGTACTTGAGGCTAGATGTGGATGTTCAAAAATCAAAAGTTGAGAAAGTAAGAAAGGAGAAAAGAAAGATTGGGGAACATCGAGATAGTTTGAAGGCTAAATATAAGAAGATGCATCTATCAATGAAGAATGCTGGATTAGGGAAGTCTTCGGAACAGTGGCAACAAGAGGTCCAAGAGGAAAAGGCTAAAGCTAACTATTGGAAGAGGAAATTTCAAGAAATGCAAGCACAAAATGAGGTCTTAGAGAAGAGTTTGTCAGAAAGTCAAAGTGAAAAAGAACAATTAAAAGCTAGAATAGCTAAACTTGGACGGTCTCTTCATTCCATCGAAGCTGTAATTTCATGATCGAGTTAAAGTCAAGCCCGAACAAGATCGAGAAAATGAAGGGTAGAATTGAAGAGTTAGAATCAACATTGCACAGTTGTGAACTTCGAATTAAGCTTCTTGAAACTAGAGAAGAGCATTGGAAGGAAGAGCTTCACCATTCTCAAGATCAAGTTAGGAGTCGAGATTACCTTATGGGTGAAGCTATAGTTCAGATTCGAGAAGTAGCTGATCACTTACAGACTTTGGCAACATAAGCTAATGTATTGAGCATGAAATATGAGCTACAATCGGATCATAGTCAAGAGTTAACCTCTTTGTTTAGGAAAATCAAAACTTTAGGACTTAGGGCGAAAGTATATTTGTAGTCCATTTTATGTAAAGGATTTTGTTTTCTAATAAAGTTTTCTAAAGTGAAGTTAATTTAGAATCGATGCCTTTTTGCATTCATGCATTTGCATTACATCATATCATATGCATTTAAGTCCATAGAGAGGGTCTAATTAGTTGAAATTATAACAGATATGGAGAGAAAAAAAAGGGAAGAAAAATCTAGAAGCTGAACATTCTTACGATACACGTGCCAAATCGAAGAAAATGGATCAAAGATTGGAACAATTCCAAAGAGACATGCAAGGCCAGATGCAAGAGCAAATGGAAAAACTCCAACAAGAGATGAGGGACCAAATGTTGGAGGTTCAAAGGAACATGATGGCTCAAATGGCCCAAACGACGAGTGGCATGATGGACAAAGGAAACGGTCCCATGGCTATTACTGGAGAAGAGAGCGAAGGCAATCCCCCGAGTTTTACCCCACCACATGCGCCAACACAGCCTAAAGAGTATCCTCAGAGGCCATCTGTCACAATTAGGCCTCAATAGGGGAAAACTGATACCAGACCACCCATGAACTTCCAAATGGGCTCAGTATCCAACCCAGTAGATAACCCTACTAACCTCATTATCCCTAATTTGGATATAGCAGAGAGGGAAGGGATAAAAATTGAATCCTCGAGGCAGTTAGAGGATCGCTGTAGATGGTTGGAAAAAAGTTCAAGGCTTTGGAAAATGCCGATCATCATCATGGTATTGATGCAAAGGACTTGAGTTTGGTTCCAGATTTGGTGCTTCCTCATAAATTTAAGATGTCAGAATTTGAGAAGTACAATGGGACTAGTTGCCTGAAGCCCACATCACTATGTTTGTAGACGGATGGCTGGTTATGTGAACAATGATCAACTTTTGATTCATTGTTTCCAAGACAGTTTGACGGGAGCAACGTCTAAATGGTACAATCAACTTAGCCGTGCTAATATTAGCTCATGGAGAGACTTAGCTCAAGCCTTCATGAAGCAATATAATCATGTCATAGACATGACGCCTGATAGAATCATGTTCCAAAACATTGAAAAGCAATATAACCATGTAAGTTCAACCACCTCTCTTAGAGAAGGAAAGCACTATGCTGTTTATCAACACCTTAAAGGCACCTTTTATCACCCATATGATAGGAAGAACCGCCAAAAGCTTCGCAGATATAGTGATGGCAGGTGAAATGATAGAAAACGCCATAAGAGGTGGTAAAATTGAAGTAGGAGAAAGTACTAGAAGAGCTGCTCCTAGAAAAAAAGGACAACGAGGTGAACAATACGAGTACATACAACAAAGGGTACTCAAAAGCAGTCACTGTTAGCCAGCCAAAAGTAGTTACTGCTGGGCAACAAGGGTCGACAAGACAAGAATCAAGCCCCAGACAAAATGCTGAAAAGCTCTAATTTACGCCAATCCCAATGACGTATAAGGAGCTATAACAAAGTTTATTCGATACACGCGTAGTGTCCCCATTTATCTAAAATCACTGTAGCCCATATATCTTAAATGGTATGACTCCAACGCTCAGTGTGATTACCACACGGGAGAATCGAGACATTCGATAGAAAATTACACTGCCTTCAAAAAGGTAGTTGAGAGGCTCATCAAGTTAGGGATTGTCAAGTTTGATGATACACCCAATACGGAGAACCCATTACCCAATCACGGAGACAAGGGGATAAATGTGATTGGAAAAAATGACGTGAGGAAGATTAAAGAGGACGTCTCAGAAGTGAGAACTCTGTTGAAGATAGTGTGAAAGGAAATGGTAAGAAGGGATTGATAAAATCAAGTCTCGAGAAAGGAAGTGAAGAACAAAAGAACTATTGTGAGTTCCACGAAGCTGAAGGACATGAGATCCAGGAATGTACTGAGTTTAGGGTCTTGATACAGAGCCTTATGGATAATAAAGAATTAGAGTTTTACGAAGAAGGCTCAGAGGAAGGAAACATACATGCAACCGAAGGAGAATTGACAAATCAAAAAGTCAATTATCCGAGGATCATTATTTCCCAACCGAGGAATACAGAAGGCAGAGCACAAATCGTATCTAAAGTTGTAATCCAGAGACTTCTGTCCTTTCCTTACAAGGACAACAAGATGGTACCATGGATTTACAATTGTAACGTAACAACATCGGGAGTAGAAAACTCAGCTAGCACTTTCAAGGAGGTCCAAAATGAGGGATTCTACACACGTTACAACTCGATAAACGTTATAACAGAACCAGCAAGATCAAAAAATGTGCTAGTTGAATTAGAGAAAGGACTTGATACCCTTATCAATGTACCTGTAAAGGAAGAAGAGGCTAAAGAATTTTTAAAATTCCTAAAGCACGTGAATACAATGTGGTAGAGTAGCTACGCAAGCAATCGACTTGCATATCGATGCTAGCCTTACTTTTAAGTTCAGATGTACATCGTGAGGCTTTGATGAAAGTGCCAAACGAGACTTGCGTTATTAAAGATATATCCGTCAATAAACTTGACCATTTAGTTAGTAACATAAGTGCTGATAACTTTATTTCCTTCAGTAACGATGAAATTCCACCTAGGGGTATGGGATTGACTAAGTCCCTACACATAACTACTCGTTGTAAGGGATATACTCTACCGAGTGTGCTAATTGACAATAGATCAACCTTGAATGTCTTACCGTTGTCAACACTAAAGAGGTTGCTGATAGACAGTTCTCACATGAAGACATGCTAGAACATAGTGAGAACATTTGATGGCACTGAGAGAAGAGTGATGGGAAGAATTGATATACCATTGCAGATTGGGCCAAACACGTATGAAGTGGATTTTCGGTAATGGATATCAAGCCCTCATGCAATTGCTTGCTAGGAAGGCCCTGGATTCATTTAGCAGGGGTAGTGCCTTCATCCTTTCATCAAAAATTGAAACTGGTGATAGATGGTCAGTTGGTTACTATAAACGCAGAGGAAGACATCATAGCGACTGTCACCAATGATGCGCCATATGTAGAGACAAATGAGGAGGCTATTGAGTGTTCTTTCCTGTCTTTAGAGTTCGTCAACGCAACATTCATTTTGGAAAGAAAGGAAGTTCCAGTGCCCAAGATATCCAAGACCACGAGGATGGGCATATAAATAATGGCGGGGAAAGGAGCCTTACCAGGAAAATGGCTAGGCAGACATCTCCAAGGGGAAGTTTAAGTACCGATGCTGAAAGAGAAGAAGGATCATTTTGGCTTGGGTTTTAAGCTAGACGCTAGACAAAGAAGAAAGGAAATTGAGAAAAAGCAAGAAAGAAGGAAGGCATGGTTGAATGGGAAAGAAGTCTAGTGGGGATCGATGACATTCCCACACATATCTCAGACCTTTGTATCCGGAGGATAATTCACCCTGAGAGAGGGTTATTGGAAAGTCCTCACATCAATGTCATACACGGGGAAGAAGTTGAATAAAGAAACCTGTTGGGCATCCGCCCTTATGAACCTGGAAGTGTTTTGAATAATTGGACTGCAGAGGAACTTCCTGTAGTTTTTAGAGATTATACAGAGTAATATTCAGAACGCTCTTATTATTTTTAGCGTAGGAACAATAAGATCTCTTTTTTTCAAATAGGTGTTCAGAAATTATTTTTTTAATAAAATACATTTTTGATAATTAACTTGAGCAAATATTCTTTCATTTTATTCTTTTGACTTTTTAATTTCATTCCAATTTTTTTATTTCTCATTCATATCATGTGAATAGTTATCCTTGAATTCATTTGTTCTTTGTATATTCTTTGGTACCCGTCACAGGTCCCTAGATATCAATGATGTGAGTAACGGTAATACAGATCCAGAGGTCTACTTTGAGCAGGATATGTGTTTAGAGGAATCTCAGGGTTTTAAAGGTAACCGAGATTGTGATTTATCTCCAGATTTGTTAAGAATGGTAAAGCAAGAGGAGAAACAAATCTTACCCCATGAGGAGGAGGTAGAGAACATAACCTTGAAGGAAGGAAAGGTTGTGAAAATTGGGACACGCATGGCTGAAGAGACGAAGCAATACCTTGTTGAATTATTAAGGGAATTCAAAGACGTCTTTGCATGGTCATACCAAGATATGCCTGGATTAAGCACAGATATTGTAGTACATCGCCTTCCTATAAGAGAAGATTGCAAGCCAATTCAGCAAAAGCTACGAAGGATGAGGCCTGATGTAATGTTGAAAATAAAAGAAGAGGTCCAGAAATAGTTTGATGCTGGTTTTCTACAAGTGGTCAAGTACTCAGAGTGGGTTGCCAACATTGTTCCCATTCCTAAGAAGGACGGAAAGGTTCGGATGTGTGTAGATTACAGGGATTTAAATAAAGTTAGCCCAAAGGACAATTTCTCTTTGCCGCATATTGACACGTTGGTGGATAATACGGTAGGATTTTCATTGTTTTCCTTCATGGATGGCTTCTAAGGATACAATCAGATCAAGATGCACCCTAAGGATATGGGTAAAACTACCTTCAAAACACTGTGGAGGTACTTTTTGTTATAAAGTAATGCCATTCGGACTAAAGAATGATGGGGAAACATATCAAAGGGCCATGGTAACATTATTCCACGACATGATGCACAAAGAGATTGAAGTATATGTTGATGATATGATTGCCAAATATTGAACAGAAAAGGAACACATTGAAGTTCTAAGAAGTTTTTTTGAGGTTGAGAAAATTTCAATTGAAGCTCAACCCGGCAAAGTGTACTTTTGGAGCCCGGTCAGGGAAATTACTGGGTTTTGTAGTTAGCGAGAGAGGAATTGAAGTTGACTCAAATAAGATCAAAGTAATATAAGAATTGCCTCTACCACGCACTCAAAAGGAAGTTTGAGGTTTTCTCGAAAGGTTAAATTACATCTTCGGTTTATTTCACAATTAACTGAGAAATGTGATCCCATATTTCGTCTTCTCAAGAAACACAACCAAGGTGTATGGGACGATGAATGCCAGAGAGCTTTCGACAAAGTCAAACAGTATCTGTCAAATGCACCAGTACTATCTCCACCTAATCCAGATAGACCATTGATACTGTATTTGTCAGTATTCAATAACTCCATGGGATGTGTGCTTGGACAACACGATGAGTCAGGAAGAAAAGAAATGGCGATATACTATCTCAGTAAAAAGTTCACTGATTGTGAAATGAGATATTCGTCAATCGAGAAATTGTGTTGTGCCCTGATTTGGACAACTTGGAGATTGAGGCAATACATGTTATATCATACTACCTGGTTAATTTCGAAGCTTGATCCGTTAAAGTATATGATGGAGTCCACTGCTTTGAATGGAAGGATGGCTAGGTGGCAGATTCTGCTGTCTGAATTCGATATAGTCTATGTGAACCAAAAGGCTATAAAAGGGAGCGCAGTAGCAGAATTTTTGGCTAGCAGAGCTTTGGAGGATTATGAACCTTTGAGCTTTGATTTCCCAAATGAAGAGTTGATGTATGTGGCAAATACTGAAGATTTTCCATGGAAGCTAAACTTTGATGGAGCGGCAAATGCTGTGGGAAATGGAATTGGGGCAATCTTGGTATCCCCTAGTGGCGATTATTATCCATTCACATGCAAGTTGGATTTTGATTACACAAATAACATGGCAAAATATGAAGCCTGCATCATGGGAATTCGAGCAGCCTTAGAGCGTAAGATTAGAGTGCTAGAAGTATATAGAGATTATTCCTTAGTAATTTATCAGCTTAAAGAAGTGTGGGAGACAAGAGATCCCAAACTAATTGATTACCGAAAAATAGTTCTGGGATTGATTGAGGAGTTTGATGACATTACTTTCAATTATCTCCCGCGCGATGAAAACTAGATAACGCAGATGCCTTGGAGACCCTAGCTTCTATGATCAAAGTAAATAGACCAGAGGATATGAGACCTATTCAAATGAGTATCTTTGAGGTTCCAGCTCATTGTTATGACATAAAAGAGGAGGAAAAAGATGATCACCTTTGGTATCAAGATATATTACAATACGTAAAAAAATCGTGAATACCTGGAGCACGCAACTGAGAATGAGAAAAGGACTTTAAGAAGATTGGCCTCTGACTATGTTTTAGAAGGGATATCTTGTACAAAAAGAGAAAAGATCAAGTATTGTTGAGATGCGTTGATGTTATGGAAGCTAGGAAAATCCTAGAAGAGGTTCATGAGGGCGTTTGTGGAACACACGCTAATAGATTCACATTGGCCAGACATATAATGAGATTTGGATATTATTGGTCCACTATGGAAAGGGATTGTATCAGCTATGCTAAGAAATATCATAAATGCCAAATTTATGGAGACAAAATTTATGTGCCTCCATCACCTTTGCATGTTATGACTTCCTCATGGCCTTTTTTCCATGTGGGGCATGGATGTTACCGGACCAATCTCACTGAAGGCTTCGAATAGACATCGATTCATCTTCGTGGTAATTGACTACTTCACGAAATGGGTAGAAGTTACTTCTTATGCTAGCATCACTAAGTCAACGGTCAGTTAGTTCTTGAAGAAGGAGATTATTTGTCGATACGGAACGTCCGAGAGGATCATATCAGACAACGCACTGAATTTGAACAACAGTACAATAGCAGAGGTTTGTAGTCAATTTGGGATCAAACACCACAACTCCTCTCTATATCATCCAAAAATGAACAAGGCAGTGGAAGCGGCTAACAAAAACATCAAGAAGATAGTAGGGAAGATGACTGAGACCTATAAGGATTGGCATTAGAAATTATCGTTTGCACTCTATGCTTATCGGACGTCCGTCAGAACCTCTACTGGGGCAACGCCTTTCTCGTTGGTCTATGAAATGGAGGCAGTTCTACCGATTGAAGTGGAAATACCTTCTCTTTGGGTTTTGTTAGAAATAAAGCTGGACGAAGTTGAATGGATTCAGGCTCGATATGATCAGTTGAATTTAATTGAGGAAAAGAGGCTAAGGGCTATTCGTCTCGATCAGATGTACCAAAAATGAATGGTGCGAGCCTATGATAAGAAAGTTCATCCAAGAGAGTTTCATAATGGGGACCTTGTATTGAAAAAGATCCTTCCCATACAAAAGATTTCAGAGGAAAATGGATGCCTAATTGGGAAGGACCATATGTGGTGAAGAAGGCTTTCTTTGGAGGAGCACTAATCTTGACTGAAATGGATGGGAAAAGTTTACCCAATCCTATGAACTCGAATTCAGTAAAGAAGTATTTTGCTTGAAAAGAAGAAGAGGCCAAAGTGAAAACTCACAAAGGGCGCTTTGAGTTTCTAAATAAAAAATAAAAAAATGGAGAGGCCAAGGTGAAAACCCGCAAAGGGCGCCTTGAGACCAAAGGCGTTTTGAGTTGAAAACTAGAAAGGGCGGCTCAAATTCTAAATGGACACGTAGTTATCTTGCTACACTTGAATCAACGATGAAATAAAGAATGTTGCATATTGGGGCATCAACAAAGTACTTTGGGTCTTCTAAACACATGTTGATTTCAAGGTAATCTTCATAAAAGTTTGTATATAGAAGCTCAATCGGCGATATCTAGGGCATCTGATTTTTGTCCTATTCATTTTACTATCTTGGGATTCTTTTTCTTCTCAAAGATATGTTCTCAGTTAATTTTCTTTGTATTTCTGATAATTTATTCAATTTTAACTCTTTTTGAGATTAATTTATTACCCATTATTCATAAATGTGTTGCATTGAAATAATGATTAACGAACTAATAATTTCACAAAAAGAAGTTCTACATATTACTTTGGAAATTTCTAGATAAGACAGGAAACCAAAACAGGACAATTGTTTAGAATTTCCATGTGCATAGAAATATTTGAGAAAGAAGAGTCTGGATAGAGACTATTTCTTTGAATTCTTTGTCCAATTGATAAATGGACAAAGTAAATGAGTTGGTGTGATAAAAGTAAGTGATGTCATCAGGTCATAACATTCGGGGAATGGTGTGACGAACTAAGAAACCCTGCATTGTGGTGGAATGGGTTGAAATAAACCCTATACCTGGAAAATTTCAGATGGGTCAGATTGAAAAAGTTTCAATTGTGGTAGCATGGTACCAGGCTCGTGTTCTCAAGATTCAAGCGGAGATTGGCTCAGAAATTACATTGGGGCAAGCTTGTTGAGCAGAACATGATTGATGAACAAGAATAAATAACAAATGAGTGATAACACCTAGAGTAGGAATCATACTCATAGCATTTTTCTATCATAGCAAATTTCATTAGGAGCATTTGATTTAGTCCAATCATTGCGTCCTAATCTTAACCCTTTAAAAGGAATTATCTTCATGACATGTTACATGTAGCTAGAAGCATTTGATTCATTCTAATCATAGCATCTTAGTCATGTGACGTAAACATACGAAACCGAGTCTACAAGTCATATCCCTCAGTGGACAGTGTAGCAACATCAGTGAATTTGCAAATCTCATCTTCCTAAAGTTGCAGGAAGCATATCAAAAGCACTTTCAATATTATCTCCTTGAAGTTGCAGCGGAGTAGACTGAAGACAGAAGATCTTATCTTTCTAAAGTTGTAGGAAGTAGATCAAAGGAATTTTCAACCTTATCTCCACGAAGTTGCGGTGAGTAGATCAAGACGAAAGATCTTATCTTTACGAAGTTGCAGAAGCGATCAAAGGCATTTTCACCTTATCTCCACGAAGTTGCGTGAGTAGATCAAGAGAAGATCTTATCTTCACGAAGTTGCGAAGCGAGATCAAAGGCATTTTCACCTATCTCCACGAAGTTGCGGTGGAGTAGACTGAAGACAGAAGATCTTATCTTCTTGAAGTTGCAGGAAGCAGGTCAATGGCATTTCCAGCCTTATCTCCCTGAAGTTGCAGGGAGTAGACTGAAGATAGTAGATCTTGTCTTTTGAAGTTACAGTGAAGTAGATCAAAGATAGCAGATCTATCATTCTTGAAGTTGCAAGAAGCATATCAAAGACATCAGATTTTGTCTCCCTGAAGTTGCAATGGAGCAAATCAAAGACAGAAGATTTCATCTTCCTGAAGTTGCAGGAAGCAGATCAAAAACACTTTCAACCTTGTCTCCATGTATCGACAATGGAACGGACTGAAAGTAGCAGATCTTATCTCCACTGAGCAGGAGCGGAGTAGATTGAAGATACTAGCCATTTGATAAGACTGGGCAAAATGGGTCCTTTTATAGTTTTCGCTCCATTCTCGTTACACGATAATGAGCAAAGAGGGGCAGCTGTAATAACCAATTTTGCCCGGGCTTAAAAATAAATCAAAATAAAAAACAAAACAAAAATTATAATGTCCAGCATAGTCCATTTAACAGTTACAGTCCAAAACTAAAGCCTAAATTAACTAACACCCAAAAAACCCAATTACAAACTAGCTACCCATTACCCATTACACCCGAGCCCAACTCTTAAACCCGTGACCCAACATCTAAACAGCCTACCCGAATACACCTTGGCCCAAATTATGAAACACCCTCAGCACCTCAAACTAAATCTGCTAACCTAAAGCCTATGCGGCCCAAAAGAGCTCAAATTTTCGAAGCAGAATCAGCAGTGGCCTAGGGTTTCGAAAACCCTAGGCGCCGCAATGGTAGGAACCCAATCGTCGCGCCACAGCACCCCAGCTTTCACGTCGCAGCCTCGTCCGGTCTTCGATCGCGCCGTGATTCATGCCCGAATCACTCCACCACCAAGATCAACTCCTTTCACCTGCAAAAAGGAGAAAAGGGGAGCAGCAAACATGGCAACAAATATGCCAAAATCAATATTTCCTTTTTTCATTTTCTCTTTTGGGTTATAAAAACCCATCACATCTGTAAACGGACACGAATACACACATACACACAGAGAATATACGAAAAAAACACAAAAATATACAGAGAAATAAAGACAACAGTTTGTTCACAAAGGTGATTTCCCATCTTATTTTGTTTATTTTTTGATCTATTTTTTATGTAAACATACTTTTTTAAAAAAATAATAAAAGGAAAAGGGTTTACCTGCGCAAAAAATTGAGGTTTCAACCTCTGGCCACCGTCAGTGGTAGCGCGTGTGGTGCGTAAGAGACGGTGGTCCGAAGGTCCGATGATCAGAGCAGGAAAGGCTTCAGAGGATTCTTTAAAGTTTTTTTTAAAACAGTTTAGAAATGTTTTTTTTGTTAAAACACGACTTATATAGGGTTATAGAAACGATGTCGTTTCTGCTTAATTCAATAAGCATAAAACGACGTCGTTTTGAAGGAGGATCCGCGCGTTGACCTGAAAACCTGGGGAGGATCCGCGTGTTTTTAAAAAAGAGAAATTTACAACTTTAGTCCCTTTACAATTTTATTTGTTTTAATTTCGTCCAAATTAATATTTTCTTTATTTTTTAAATCAGCCCATAAACTTATATTTTGTTTCAATTTAGTTCCTCGGACTGCTTTAAGGGCTAAAAATTAGAACGACGTCGTTTTGGGAAGAAGGCATAATTGCCTAATGAGTCCCTATAGTGGGACGCGCGTTCTAATTTTACCCTTTTATGTTTATTTTATTTGCTATTTAACCTTTTTTATATTTATTTTTTTATATTTTTATTTTATTCTAATACTGTTTTAATTATTTTAAATATTATATTACCCTTATTATTCATATATTAATTTATTAAATTTGTATATTTTATTATATATTATCCTTATGTATTTTAAACTATTATTATTTATTATTTTATTTAATTATTTTATTACATATTTTTTAACTTATATATTCATTATCATATTATATATTTAAAATTTTGTATATTATATAATATATATTGTTTATATTAAATATATAATTTTGTATTAAATTATTGTAAATATTTTGTTATCATTTATTTATTTCAAAGATGTATTTTATTTTCTCAATATATATATATTTATTTTCTTTGGTATACATCATTACATGAAATTTTTATGTTGCATGAGAAATTTTCATATATATATATATATATATATATATATATTATTAACTTGTCATTGTTGCTTAATATATTTTATTTATTCATGCTCTTTCATTTATTTATGACTACCTCAATGTAGTTATTTTTTTATTTTATTAATTGTTATTTTATATTCTATTCATTTATTGCCTATGTTAAACATGAAATGTTAGTATATCGTAGTTGTTTTAGATATTTATATATGATGATATTTTCTCATGGATTATCGTTTAGAATAAAATACATTTTGCAAAATTACTACATTTCACCTTAATATTTTTAAAATAAGGCAATATTTAGGTATTTAGAAATTCGGGAAATAGTGCCCTGACGTGTTGGGTTTCGATTTTCCGTTTGACTAAATATCTAAATATCCTTTTAATAAATTTGTAAATAATGAGATGGTTTTAGTTACGAGGGATTAAAAATATCGTGTCCTAACGTGCTGGATGTGATGTTTAGATTCTTTCGAAACAAAGAAATCTCAAATTTTAAATCCAATTGTTCAAGTTTTTTTAAAAAAAATCATATTTTAAATTTTTATTAAATTTTCAATATTTGGATATAATTTTATCGATTAGGTACCAATTTATTTTGAGCGTTATGAGGGTGCTAACCCTTCCTCATACGTAACCGATTTCCAAACCCGTTTTCTTGTTTTCCGTAGACCAAAATTGAATGTTTTGAAATAAAACGTTTTGCAAGGTGATCCAATCACACCTAAATAAAAAGAGATTGATGACGAGCATTTTTATTTTTAAAGTTGACCCCTTTTTTCAAAACTTTTAAAAATGGTTTCGACACTCTTCAATCTCTTGACATAAGACCCGACCCTCTGTTTCTAGGATTTCAAAAAAATTTGGGGAAATCTATACAGCTACCGGAGTACTACCCTCTCTCAAATGCTGCCCTTCAATTCTGGATGAGCCTAATCCTTCTACAATATCCACCAGAACATCATGACCCCACTTGGGCCCAAAACGAAGTCCAGGCCCATATTACTAACATCCTCACTCGCCCGATCCAATCCACTATTAATTCTACTAGCACCGAAATCAACAACTGCTAAAATTCCCACGCTTACAGCATCATAATCACCTTCATTTAATTCCCCCAACATCTCCTGACAATCTTTTCCTGCACTTTCATTTTCAATGACCTTTTCCTTTGCTACATTCGTCGATACATTTCGGTTACCATCCGTCCATTTCTTCGATTCCAGGCCAATCACAGATTCTGATTCCGACACACTTTCATCAGCCACCCCCTGATTTCTTTCCTTCTTCGAAAAATTATTTTTAAGCTCCTCCGACCATCCTTTTTCCCTAACACTGACCGAAAATTTAACATCTCCCACCTCTAATAAAACAATCTCGTCTAACTTTTGTATTTGTGAGATTGAAATCATCATCTCAATCTTTTCAAAGTTGTTAGCTTCTAAATAATTTTTACCCATCGACACCAGAGTACCCCACTTTCCAACAATCCTTTTGAACATTTCATAGTTCCGGCAGTGCATAGGTACCCCAGATAATTCAATCCATGTAACCCTCTCAGAGAACACCATCTTTTCTGACCAAGGTTCAATATTTATGAAGAACTCCTTCAAATATGACCATTCTCTTTGTTTCAATATATCTAAAAGTTATTCATCCGGAATCTCAATAAGAAAATGATTTCCTTGAATTCTCTTCACACTTATTTCACCAAGTCCCATCCTCGCAACTCTATCAGCTAAACTCTTCAATTCACAGAAAGAAGCCACTTCCCCCACCAGACATTTCTGTAATTTCCATAGTTGCTCATCCTCTACGTGACCTTGTACAACTTTTTCTATGTTCATATCCCCTCCACCTGAGCCATCACCTAATCTTCTTTCGATCGTATTTGATTTCCAAACTAGTTCCAATTGCTCTTCGACTTCCTTACCTCTCAACTCAACATCCACTCCTTTCTGGTTTGTTTCTTTGATAAACGATGGCTTTCATTGTTTGGTAACCCTTCTTCATATTGACCTCCTACCTTTAAAGCTTGTTACCTGATGGCTGTCGATTCCACCAATATAAACCTACACCTAGTTGCAAATTCAAGCAGTATAGGGAGTAGGGTTGATCCCACAGAGACTGGTTTTACTGGAAAATTGTCTATCTCTTGACCAGATTAATGTCTAGACAATTGTCGTGCCCGCGACGTTTGGGGGGGTAAAATATTAAACTTGAAATAAACACAGAAAATAAAAACGTAAAAAGTAACAGACTAAATAGGAAAATAAAATTGAAATAATCTGGAAAGAAATCGATTAATCTTAGCTTAACCTTAAGCGTGGGTTTTTTCGTCTTTGACCCGATCCTCGAAATTAGATGAACTCGTCTTTTTCGATAAGCTAGTTATAGCTACCAAGGACGCCTCGGACACCAACTCTTCCTTGTGTAAATTAGTTATGGAACGTTCTATAACTAACCCTTACCGATCGAACAACCTACGAAACGTTCGTGGTTTAGAACTCTGACAACTTTGTGTTCTAGAAGAGCCTAGCTCGAACCAATGCCCTCAAACGTTGGGACATTTAAATCCAGTTACTACTTCCCTTGACGGAACCAAACAGCAATCCCCACTTGGCATGCCAATGTGTCCATGGAAGACCAATTAGACAATCGATCCTTTTAGAATTCTAAACGACGTCTTTTTTGACTTAGCATGACTTGACTTTGTGAGTTGACGAAGTCATACTCTTAATCTGGAGAAGTAATAAGTATCGAAATCGGGAGTTGAATAGCTCGGGTTCGTAACTCACGGGTTTTTGACGGGGTTAATATCGGCTTAAAGCTGAAAAGGGTTTAGTGTGGTATGATTTTACTCATGCTTGAAGGTGGTGGAAAGTGTTTTTGTGGAGGATGATGGAAATTGAAAAGGGAAGGGGCTTTGAAGGAAATTAAACCAATTTTGGGAAAACAAACAAAAATAATTGAAATAAGCATAATGTTGGACGTTGACTTGAAAAATAGAATAAAAGAAATCCTATTCAAAATTGAAATAGGAAAAGAGAGAAAAACAACTCCAAATAGGAATAGGAAAAGAGAGAATTGATTGATGATTATCCAAATACAAATAACCCCTATTTATATACATAGGGTTTACTAAAAATAGGCTTAATTAATATAAAATCTTAAATATTAAAAATAAAAATAAATAAAAATAAAATAAACTAAAAATAGGATTTTCCATATTTGGCTTTTTACAAAGTCAAATTGCTTGATGAGTCCTTGGCTTCCTCCATCTTTTTTATTTGACCCCATTTCCATGATTTTATTTCAATGTGGCCCTTTTCAGCATGCTTTTGATCAATTGCATTCCTGACAAGAATTAAATCATAAAAATACAAATTTAGTAGGGATTAATTCAAAAATAAACCAAATTAAATACAAGAAATCATGCAAAATAATCATGTTATCAAATCCCCCTACTTAGGTCATGTTTGCCCTCAAGCATGTTGTTCTTTCAAACATTAGAATTAATTCCACAATTTATTAAGAATCGAGCCTCTTTTCTGCATCCTTACTCAATGTAAACATCATAGGCAAAAATAATTAAATAAATGCTCAGAACATATAGTTTAATCAACAAGACAAGTGTCATAAAATTTGACATATGTGAACTAGATAATTTCATGAAATAGAGTTTGAATCCAATAAATTGCAAGGCATTATTAATATACTTTTAGAAAAATAAACTAGACATGGACAAACCTTTTTACGCGAGCTAGGATGACAACCCAAGCACCCTATCCCGGTTACTCAGTTCAAGCAGTCTTTATTATTGGGCTCTGTTAGAGGAATGTTATTAAGTTGTCGACTTGTCACTCGAACCTTTTTACGCGAGACGAGATGACAACCCAAGCACCTCGCCCCTGTTACTCAATCCGGTCACGTTTTCGAAACTTTCACTCATAACTTGAGCCTTTTAATTTTTTTCATTTTTTTTTTGTTTTTTTTTTCATTTATTCATGCACAAGCAAATTTTTTTCAAACAATCAATTCATAAAAATTTAGCTACATACATCAACTTTAAAATACAAGTGTCGATTAATCTATATACTTGAGCATTTAAATTCAAAAAAATATTACCCAATTGTCCAAGTTGACTAAGTATGAGATTAAAGGCTCAACGCCAAAATAAACTGTTGAATGAATTCAATGCAAGATTTAACATATGCAAAAGATAAACATGCATCAAGAACCAATCAACCATCCATGCATACTTTATATATATTCACCCCCTACTTATTCTAAGCTTGTCCTCAAGCATGCATGTGTCATATTATAGATAAATAAAGAATAAATCAGCAGCTCAAATAAATAGAATGAAAAGTTCAGAGTACTCCCCATGTGTGTCTTCAATGATTTTGTCGATGTTGGGGGTAACGGCTTTGCAGGATATCAAGGATTATGGAGACTTGATTAAAGTGAATAGATACTATGCACCAGGTAGGATTCCAGAGAAGAGGAGGTGAGTCATTAAGACCGCTTTAGTACCAAGCTCTCCCTAGATCCAATCCTAGACATGCATATACTCATTGCCACACCTTAACCTTATAGCAAAGAGGGGGGAAGACGGGGACAGAGATGGTGATGGCAGCGTGGGTTGGTTGTGGCGGAAAGGGTTTGTTTTTAGGGTGTTTTTGGGTAAGTGTGGATGGGTTGAATGGATGGGTATTGGGTTTGGGTTTTGGTGTTTTATGAAGGTTAAGTAGTTGGGTTTTTTTTTTTTAGGTAAATATTTGTCTCCAAATTAGCATGTCGTGCCCGCGCCACCATTGTTATCTGACTCTCGAAAAAATTCATGCTCTCCATTATTTTCCTGAAAACATCAAATTAACTGAATTAAATAAAAATTTATTTATTTACACCCTAAATCTTACTAAAATTTAAAATAAAATAAATGAAAAGAAATTTGGGTTGCCCCAAAAAGCGCTTTTGTTTAACGTCGTTAGCTCGACGACCTTAAATGTTATCCGTTTGGCTTATTAAGAATTAAGTTCTCCATCTTGTACACTTGGATGTCCTTGCAGAAAGGTTTCGACCTTTTTTTCCACTATCCTTGAAGCCCTTCCCAGGTTCCCCTCTCATTAGTGGATTGAGGAGTCTTTGAACTTATTCGTTCAAGTTTGCATTTTTCACTGTCGGAATACTTGTACTTTCTAGAAATGATTTCAGCTCTAACTTCGAGGCTTTCATCATAGCTTCACGTACTGGTTTTTGGATTATTGATAATTCCTCTTGCTTAACATCAAGATCAGTATTCCTTCAAGGCACAGTTTGTAACTTATCATTGGGATGTCCCATATCCTCATAAACATTAAACCTAACCACTTCGCCATCAAATTCCATGGTGAGTGTTCCACTCCAAACGTCAATTTTCGTTCGCGCGGTACTTAGGAACGGCCTTCCAAGAAAAATGTTAGACGAATTAGTTGAGTTATCATTTTCCATATTAATAATGTAAAAATCTACAGGGAAAACCAATTCGTTAACTTTAACAAGGACGTCTTCAAACAGCCCTTCAGGATAGACGACTAACCTATCTCGCCAACTAGATTATTACTCATGTCTCTTTTAAAGGACTCACGTTAATCAACTTATAAGTAGAATAATGCATAACATTAATTGAAGCCCCTAAATCACACATGGCTTTCTTAATGCCTACGTTACCTATCTCACAAGAAATAGCAAACATACCTTGGTCCTTGTATTTGGGAGGAACTTTCTTTTGCAGTATTGCGGAGACATTTTCTCCTACATTTACTCTTTTGTTACCTATCAACCTTCTCTTGCTAGAACACAATTCTTTGAGGAATTTTGCATAATGAGGAATTTGTTTGATAGTGTCGAGTAAAGGGATATTTACCTCCACCTTCATGAATGTCTCGAGGATTTCTTTTCCTCCTTCTCTTTCTTATCTTTTGCAAGCCTCCCTGGAAAAGGAGGTGGCATCATAATCGGTTCTTCAATTTACGACTCGGTGAAATGTTGGATCCGTCATTTGCTTTTCCCCTTCCTTGTCTTGTCCACGATTTTTGGCTGGCACTATTTTTAGAACCTTACCGCTACGACGAGTTATCGCACTTACATTCTGTCGAGAATTCAGCTCCGTCTGGGAAGGCAATTTACCTTGAGACTCCAAACGATTAGCTGCCATCGAGAGTTTACTAACTTGATTAGTTAGTTCTTGTATTGATGCATCTATCCTCTATTGATATTTTACAGCATCGGCGGCAAGTCTTTCCACAATAGCTTCTAGAGATGGCTTGGGTTGTTGTTGTGGTGGTTACAGAGGTCTCGGTTGGTACGATGGATTATATCGAGATTAGCTTTGTAACTCAAGTTGGGGTGATCCTTCCACCCAGGATTGTAGGTGTTGGAGAAAGGATCATAACGTCTTTGAGGAGGTCCTGGAAAACCTCCGACAGCATCTCCATGTGCCATTGAATTGTCGTTAAGGATTGGGCACGAATCAGTTGGATGTTCAGATGTAGCGCAAATTTCGCATAGTTGGGTCGGATTCTTTTTCTCTGTAAGTAAAGATTAAACAACATTGGTAAGTTTATCTAATTTATCTTCTAAGATGAAACGTTTACCCCATGAACCCGTCTTGTAGGTTCTGAATTAGGTCGATACTATTGAGAATTTGTCACCATGGTGGATATCAGTTCTCTCGCCCTTTGAGAAGTCATATTGACAAGCGCCACTCCACTAGCAACATTGATCATCTTCATTTCCATAGGGAGCAATCCCTCGTAGAAATACTGAAGGAGTGATTGTTCGGTCAACCCGTGTTGAGGACAACTTGTACATAGTTTTTTATACCGCTTCCAATAGCCATAGAGTGATTCATTCTCCATTTGGCGAATTTTCACTATGTCCCTCCGAAGTTCAGCTGCTCGTGATGCTGGAAAGAATCTGTCAAGAAAAACACGAGATAAGTCATCCCACGTTGTTATAGAACCGGGGGGTAAGTAAAATAGCCATTCTTTTGCTGTATCAACTAAAGAAAAAGGAAAAGCCCAAAGTTTGATTTCATCTTCGGGTACTTCCTGCGGTTTCATGCTTGAGCAGACCATGTGGAACTCTCTCAAGTGGGTATGTGGATTCTCATTCTTCAAGCCTCGAAAAGTAGGCAAAAGGTGAATCAAGCCCGATTTCAACTCGAACGGGGTTCTTCCGGTTGGATAGTTGATGCATAACGGTGTTTGCTTGTTGGAAGTAGCAGCTAGTTGACGAATGGTTCGGTTCACCATCCTTTCTGGTTCACCAAGGTTGCCTTTTGCTTCTTATGGTTCAAGAAGTGGTTCGGTCTCAGGTCCAACCACTTCGACTTGTTTCCCACGTCGAATTGCCTCTGCACGAATTGCTTCGCTCAATTTTTCGACGTCGAATTCTAGGATCCCTTGCCCTAGTTCAACTTCTGCTTTACTTGCGCGTTTGAGAGCTTCTGTCTCTTTTCGTCGCGTTCGCACTGATTTCTCGATCTCTGGGTCGTATTCGAGATCTCCTGATAAAGATCTGATCATGAAGACGAATTAAACAATTGTAAGTGTTGCCAGTCCCCGGCAACGGCACCAAAATGATGGCTGTCGATTCCACCAATATAAACCTACACCTAATTGCAAATTCAAGCAGTATAGGGAGTAGGGTCGATCCCACAGAGACTGATTTTACTAGAAAATTGTCTATCTCTTGACTAGATTAATGTCTTGGCAATTGTCGTGCCCGCGACGTTTGAGGGGGGTAAAATATTAAACCTGAAATAAACATAGAAAATAAAAACGTAAAAAGTAACAAACTAAATAGGAAAATAAAATTAAAATAATCTAGAAAGAAATCGATTAATCTTAGCTCAACCTTAAGTGTGGGTTTTTCCATCTTTGACCCGATCCTCGAAATTAGATGAACTCGTCTTTTTCGATAAGCTAGTTATAGCTACCAAGGACGCCTCGGACACCAACTCTTCCTTGTGTAAATTAGTTATGGAACGTTCTATAACTAACCCTTACTGATCGAACAACCTACAAAATGTTCGTAGTTTAGAACTCTGGCAGCTTTGCGTTCTAGAAGAGCCTAGCTCGAACCAATGCCCTCAAACATTGGGACATTTAAATCCGGTACTACTTCCCTTAACGAAACCAAACAGCAATCCCCACTTGGCACACCAATGTGTTCGCGGAAGACCAATTAGACAATCGATCCTTTCGGAATTCCAACTGTATGTCTAGCTGCACTAACTCAAACTACGTCTTTTTGACTTAGCATGACTTGACTTTGTGAGTTGACGAAGTCATACTCTTAATCCGAGAAGTAATAAGTATCGGAAGTCGAGAGTTGAATAGCTCGGGTTCGTAACTCACGGGTTTTTTACGGGGTTAATACCGACTTAAAGCTGAAAGGGGTTTAGTGTGGCATGATTTTACTCATGCTTGAAGGTGGTGGAAAGTGTTTTTGTGGAGGATGATGGAAATTGGAAAGGGAAATGGCTTTGAAGGCAATTAAACCAATTTTGGGAAAACAAACAAAAATAATTGAAATAAGCATAATGTTGAACGTTGGCTTGAAAAATAGAATAAAAGAAATCCTATTCAAAATTGAAATAGGAAAAGAGAGAAAAACAACTCCAAATAGGAATAGGAAAAGAGAGAATTGATTGATGAATATCCAAATACAAATAACCCCTATTTATATACATAGGGTTTATTAATTACTAAAAATAGGCTTAATTAATATAAAATCCTAAATAATTAAAAATAGGATTTTCCATACTTGGCTTTTTACAAAGTCAAATTGCTTGATGAGTCCTTGGCTTCCTCCATCTTTTTTATTTGACTCCATTTCCATGATTTTATTTCAATTTAGCCCTTTTCAGCATGTTTTTGATCAATTGCATCCCTGACAAGAATTAAATCATAAAAATACAAATTTAGCAGGAATTAATTCAGAAATAAACCAAATTAAATACAATAAATCATGCAAAATAATCATGATATCACTACGTTCACCCATATTCTACTGCCAAGAATCACAAAGCCATTTAATCTTGATATCGCTCTTTGAGCATCCGAGAAATTAGAAAATCTCACGAAACCGAATCTCTTGCCACTTTTACTTTTTTTTTTTCTCCGGAATGAAAGCATCTACCACCTTTCCATGGTAACTGAATAGTGTCCATAACCCTTTCCAATGCATAGTCACCGAAATATTGAACACAAACACCGTAATCTGATAACCTCCCGAGTCCATACGAGCTTAGATTTATATTATTACTTCTTTTCCACCTTGATTAGAAAAAATATGGAAGCTTCACCTTTGTCTTTTCATTTGGTTAGCTGATGGCCAAATTTAAAAATGGAAACTAATAATTTCGTAATTTAGTCCAATTTTATGTATTTTAAAAATAATGAAAATAAGGTAGAAAGCAACTATATTGAAATATTAAGTAATTACATAAAATTAAAATAATTAAAATTTTAAATATATAAAATAAAACCATTAATTTAATTTATTCATAGTAATCGATAGATTATTAAATGAATAAGATTATTCAACGTTAATAATAAAAAATTGTACAAATTAAAAATAATTAATTCCAATTAAAAATAGTTAAAAATTGTTTTTAAAGAAACAAAATTATAAAGCAAAACAAGTTGTTTCATTAGCGGTGTAGAAAGTACAATTCAAGTTTACTATGAGTATTAATAAACTCATTAAAAATTCACTACATCTTTTCATTGTGCAAAATAATTTTAAATAAAATAATGTAAAATTAATATTTAACTAAAATTGATTAAACATTGAATTAGAACATAAAATTATTAAAAATAATATAGAAATTTTGAATATTCAAATTGTATATTCAATTTTAAATTTTGACAAAAATATAATATATTTAATATTTAATATTTAAATTCTATACCAAACTTTTAACTAATTAATATTATATATTTAAATAAATACAAAAAAATAATTATTCTTTATTCAGTTTTACAAAAAAAATTATCTCTTTTACAAGTGGTCACACATGCGGTTGGTGATTCACTGATGACAGAAATGAAATCATGTATAAAGCCTAGGGTTGCAGCAATATCAGACATCCGCATATATCTTGTGTGTCATGCTTTGTCGCATCCTCATATATCTTGTGTGTCATGCTTTGTCGCTTGACAAAGCTCACAATACAACGTCGTCGATACCGCTAAACCCCAACTGTTGGAACGAGCCTGGTACAAATCGACCAATAAAGGCAAGTACATAATGTGGACCTTATTACTATTTGCGTTTGGCATAAGTACCCTATTATCAGTTGCAATATATATGCTCGATCAATGCACATCAACTCCAACTCAGTGGCATTGCTCGATAAGGTTTGGAAATTTTCATTCAACTAAGAAAATTTCAAACTGGAATATAGTTTCCCATCACCAGGCGAGCGTCCAAGCAACTGGTAGCAGAGGGCCAAAGGTTTGACCATTTTACTTGAACCTGTGACCGTATCACTGGCAATTGGGAGCCCGAGTTGCATTGCGACGTCTTCCAGGGTGATGGTGCACTCCCCACACGGCAGATAAAAAATGTGGGTCTTTGAGCGTCACCACTCAAACAAGGCAGATATTAAGTTTTCTCTCAAGTTGAACATCCGAACCAATGCCGTTGTTCCAAATCTGATGGCATCCAAGTATGGCATAATCCATTCGTCCAAACGGTACCTTGAAATATGGACTCGTGACCTCAACTGGTACTCATCTTGTCCATATCATATAACCGCATTTTTTAAATCAACTAAGTAAATATAAATTAAACCGCAACTCTATAAATATATTTGTGTAATAAATATCAAAATATTTTATTAGCTCGTTCATCATCAGTGCAGTGTGATCGGATGCTCGGAGAAGAGAACTCATAGTGATATTTGCATAATTAATAAAAAATTAATCACCAGTTCAAAAAACTAAATACAGTTAAACATTATATTATAATATATAAATTATTGCAATTAAAAAATATTAAATCTAATAAGATTTTCCCTCAAAATTCCAATACAACAATCTCAAAACTTCAAACACTAAAAGAAATACAAAATTTTCAACTTCTCCTTTCTTTTTTTTTTTTCCCAAATTTTGGGTGGTGGGGTAAATAGGGGACCATTGGGATTTATAAAGGAAGAGGGGGAGAAGAAAGGAAGAAAAGATCTGACTTGCGCCACACAACCTGGTGACACCAAAATAAAAAATAAATAAAATTTTCTGACATAAGTGTCGCCAAGGAGAACGGCTGCACCAAAAAGTATATAGATATTTTTCTTTTCTCTGACACATTTTTTTTATATATAGATATTTTTCTTTTCTCTGACACATTTTTTTTATCTAGCATGCTTTTTTTTAAATTTATCCGATGCCGCCAAAGGGAACGACGGCATCCATCAAAATATATTTTTTTTCTTTTTCTTTCTTTTTGCCCAGAATACCAATATTTTTAACATGTATGTAGAAAAATATATACTAGTGTCGCCAATGAGAATGACAACACCAAAGAAATTTATTTATTTTTTAAAATTGGCAGTCATTGAATAATGATGAGGGGTGGTGCTGCCATTGTCATTGGCAGCACCAAGAATCACAATAGAAAACGGGTCATTTTCGTACAAGATTTTGCACCTAGATATTTTTTTGTAATTAATCAATTTTTTTGAGTTAATTTTTTTTAAAAAAAAAGCCAAATAGTGACAATACTATTATTATCGTTTTTATTTTATTTTATTGTAATATTCGTTTTGCACAACATTTTTAATACTATTAGCATAAGAAACTACTTAAATTGTTTGCTTAAGATTAAAATATTATGCTTTTATAATCAATATTTTCTATCTAGATGGTAGGTTTTGGGTTATTATTATTATTATATATATGCCATAATTATTGTAAACACAAGGGTTAATTCAATATTAAATGTTTCATTCCATTCAGTTTGTCCAAATTAAAAATAAAGATTTAAATTTTATTAAGGTCTTTTTCCAAATTTAGCCCAATACTAAAATATAATCCTGTTAACTCCTTTTTTTCCCTATATGTCATAATATGATATACAATTATATCAATGGCCATCCTTGAATACTATAATATAACTTTTCATTTGAAGATATCTAGAAACAACAAGATAATATTTTCCTACATGTCATAATATGATAAACAATTAATTCAAGAGTTGTTTATTTTTAAAATTATCAATTAAAAAACTTATACTCTATTATTTAAAATAAAATAAATGAAACATCTTACCAGTTGGTGGGTCCGAAAATTTGTATTTTGGATCTCAAATTGCATCAAGAAATATTCTAGTGTCATGTGCCAATCGTTCCCATCCAACCATAACAAAGGTGAAACACATATTAAAATCACAAACTACCATAATATTCTGAGTCGAGACACCTGTTTCCTAATGTAGGGAATTTGTTCATTTGGTGGAAGAATAGCGGCAATATGTGTACCATCAATTGCACCTATGCAATCCTAAAAAAATAATCATATTAGTCTCATGCATATTTTTAGTTAAAAATATTAAAAAATAATAATATAATTTTAAATTTTAACCTTAAAATGCGGCATATATCTAGAATCATTATGTATTTGTTTAAGTATTGAACTAAAAGAATGATCGCCGGTGCAATTATATCTGATAAACCGTAAAAGCAATATATTTTAGGCCCACATTTAGTATGCTTTTGGATGATTTAGCCCTTGTTTTATATAAAAAGGTGCTCTTAATCCTTTTTTTTCATGTTTTTACTCAGGAAAGCACCCGAGGACGAAAAGAACAAGAAACGGGCTTAAAACAGGCCAATTTGGGCCAAAGAGGAAATCGACACGGCCTGGACTTCAAGCCACATGGCCGTGCCTCGACAATTAACTAAGACACGACCATGCCACGATTTACACGGCCGTGCCCCAATCGCGGGAGAGAGAAATTTCACTCGGATTTGGATACTTTGAGGCAAAGAAACATATTCCAAAGTCTATCCAAACACTGAGTAGGAAGTATACTTGAATTGAGACACTTAGAGGCCAAGTAAAGCATTCTAAAAGTCTATATAAACACCCTAAGTGTAACCTGAAAAGGGCGTCAGGCTGTGAGCTAGGCCAAGGAGCCGAGCCAGGAAGATCACGTTTTGTGGAATCACTCGAAGATAGCCAGTGGATCCATCTCAAGGAGCCGGAATTCTACTCAAGACGACAAATTTCTCCTTCAATTCCTTCAGGGGGTTTTAGGGATTTTCTATGTTTTGTTTTATCTTTTTTCTTGAGATGTTTTCTTTATTTGTTATGAACTAAACCCTTCAGATACCTAAAGGGGATGAAACCTAGATGAATTTTATTATTGATTTCTGAATTATATGATAAATACTTAGTTTGTTCTTAATTATGCATGCTTAATCTAAATCTGATGTGCTTAGGTGGAGGAGGAATAGACCCTGCTTAAGAGTAGATCTAGCATAATTAAGTGGAGTTGATCGCACGCCTAGAGATAGTGTGACGAGATTTTGCCGGATTAGGGTGAAACCTAATATGGGAATCCATAGATCGATTTACTACTATTCTAGGGGGTTATTATAAGCAAACGAAAGTTCCACTAATTAACCTAGGGTTAGACATTATTCGCTTCAAGAGAGGGTTTAATATACATTAGGGAGTCTTACGGATCAAACTAAGTGAATAAATCATATGGTTCAGTATTAAATAACAAGTGAAGTCTAGGTGGATTCTTCCTGAGGGTATCGTCGTGATCAATTTAAGTCTTCTTCAAGCTATTTCCCAATTCGTTCTTTTTGTCTTTGTCTTTAGCCTAGTAATCGTTAAACTATATTAAATCAACTAATCACTCCATATTTCAGGCTAAATAATAAAAAGAAAGTTAGTATTAGTACTTTTAGTTCCTTTGGGTTCGATAAATCTGGTCTTGCCTAAGCTATACTACTGTTCGATAGGTACACTTGCATTTAATCGTTGTCAGAGCTAGTATCAAGGTTCGATCTCATTCATTATAAATTTTAAAGCTCTGATTTCAGCGATCAAGTTTTTGCCGTCGTTGCCGGGGAACTAAAATATTAAGAAAACTCTATTTTTATTACTTTAGCCATTATTTTATTTCGCTATTTATTATTTTTACTAAATTTTATTTTTCTTCCTTTTCCTTGTAGGTACATCTAGTTTATGACTATAAGGAACCCGATAGGACCTCTAGAATACGATAGTAAAATTAAAGCTACCGCTCGTAGGAATCGCAGAGAAATTAGGCAAGCCCTAAATTACACAGAAGAAGAGCGAGAAGATAGATCCAATCCCACTGAAGGGATGGACGAGAATAATCCACCACGAGATGTGGAAGAAAATAATGCTCCGCGTACTATGTATGATTATACTAAACCTCATTCAACAGCAGTAGAATCTAGTATTGTTAGGCCTGCTATAGCTGCTAATAATTTTAAACTAAAGCCTAATACAATAGAAATGATTCAACAATTTGTGCAATTTGATGGTTTGCAGGACGAAGACCCGAATACTTATATAGCTAATTTTTTAGAGTTCTATGATACTTTCAAAATAAATGGCGTTTCTGATGATGCCATTCGCCTTCTGTTATTT
Organism: Gossypium rotundifolium; assembly: GCA_025506655.1. Classification (NCBI taxonomy): domain Eukaryota; kingdom Viridiplantae; phylum Streptophyta; class Magnoliopsida; order Malvales; family Malvaceae; genus Gossypium; species Gossypium rotundifolium. The sequence goes on along the minus strand of CP106722.1, from coordinate 4,214,279 downwards.
CCCTTTTCATTAAGGAATAAAGCCAAACAGTGGTTGAACTCGTTACCATGAGGGTCAATCACTACATTGGAACAAATGACCGAAAAATTTTTATTAAAATATTTCCCACCAGCCAAGACGGCCAAATTACAGAATAATATCTCTTCTTTTGTGCAGATGGATTTAGAGACATTATATGTTGCATGGGAGAGATATAATGATCTCTTGAGGAGATGTCCACACCATGGATTACCTTTGTGGCTTCAAGTCCAAACTTTTTACAACAGTGTAAATCCCTCAACAAGGCAATTAATTGATTCAGCCATCGGTGGAACTTTAAATAATAAAACTCCTAAAGCAGCCTACGAGTTCATTGAAGAGATGTCGCTAAATAACTATTAGTGGCAAGTTACAAGGACAAAACCGACAAAAATAGTTGGAGTCTACAATATTGATGCAGTAACCATGCTATCAAATCAGGTAGAGTTGATGAATAAAAAGCTTGACAGTTTATGGTCTTCGCAGGTACACCCAGTCATGCAGTGCAACGCAAGTGGAACTGTGGCGAATCCTAAGTACCCACCCTACCAACCAGACGCAGAGCCCGAATAGACAAACTATATAGGTAATAATTTCAGATCCAATAACAATCCTTATAGTAACACTTACAATCCAGGTTGGAGGAACCACCCAAATTTTTCATGGGGAGGCCAAGGAAATCAAGGCAATCAAAGACAACAACCTCTTCAAAACTTCCAAAATCAGCCATATCCTCAAGAGAAAAAGCCAAGCCTCGAAGAGATGCTGACAAAATTTATGGCAAACATAGAAAATCAGTTCTAAGAAACTAAGAAAATAATTAAAAGTAACGAGAACCAAATGGGGGAACTTACGAAGACAGTAAAGGAAGCAACTAATGCAGTCGAACAACTTGCAAAGCTACTGTTAGAACGACCACAAAGACGTCTACCAAGTAACACGGAGATCAACCCAAAGGAGCAAATTCAAGCCATCTTAGCTAATGACAGTAAAGGGTTAGAGGAACCCATTCCAATATAAGAAAATAATGTAGACGAAGGTAAGGTAGGGGTAACACAAGAAAAGCCAAAACCAGTAATCAATGAGTACCAACCTCGCATACCTTATCCCGAAGCGATAAAAAGAGATGATTCAGAAGAACAATTCGGTAAGTTTCTTAAACTCTTAAATAAATTACATATTAACTTACCCCTTTTTGAAGCTCTTATTCAGATGCCAGACTCGAGGAAATTTTTAAAACAGCTCTTGGCTAACAAACGCAAATTAGACGAATAGCACCATGTGGAATTAAACGCAGCATGCTCAGCAATGTTACAGAATAGACTACCACGAAAGCTTAAAGATCCAGGGAGTTTTGTAATTCCATGTTTAATTGGTAGTTTAGCTATTGATAACGCGTTAGCTGATTTAGGGGCAAGCATAAATGTTATGTCTTATACATTATTTAAACGACTAGGTCTAGGGAAGCCCAAACAAACTAGGATGAGTATACAATTAGCTGATAAAACTATTAGAATTCTTAGGGCATTATAGAAGATGTTCTTGTCAAAATCGATAAATTTATTTTCCTAGTAGATTTTGTTGTTTTAGATATGGAAGAGGATAATACAATCCCCTTAATTTTAGGAAGACTTTTTCTAGCAACTACCAAGACTAAAATTGATGTTGCCAAAGGAAAACTCATACTTTGTGTAGGTGATGAATCAATCAGTCTTCAAGCTCTTGACTCAGCTAGGACAATAATCGATGAAGGTAAGAAAGTGAATACAGATGATAATCAAATTGTTCAACCTTTATCGCAGGAAATACCACAAAGGCACAACCTTGAGCCGACTCATAGATTCCAAAGCGACAAAGAGGAATCACACAAGGAACAAGACCTTAGGATTGACAATTTAGAAGAGTAGAGGACACAAGCCAAAAAAGAACTGGAATCGCACGAAGTAAAATCAAAGGAACCACTAGAAAAGCTCGTTGGAACATCAAACTACTACAAAATAGGAAACCAGGTATTGTTAGACAAGGCAGATCCACACATCATCACAACAGACCTAAAAGCAAAGGGAGAAAACCCTCTTAAGGTATACAATATCTTCCCACGAAATAGTAGAGGTAAGCAACCCAACATTCAACACTTTCGAGGTAAACATTTCTCGACGTCAACTTTGTCAAGAAAATAGAACTTTAAGCAAGAGGGAAGATATTCAAACCTTTAAACCGCCCTGATTCAAGTACAAGGAAAAGTCTAGCTTAAGACTATAAACGAACGCTTCTCGAGAGGCAACCTGAGCACTAACCCTACTTCTTTTTACATTTGTTTCTATTTTATTTTTCTCTTTCTCTTTATAGATTAACCAAAAGAGCAGATTTTTAGGACACACGGTCGTGCCCGTGGTCGTGTGGACCACTAGAATCTCTGTACTGACATAGCAGCAGCCGTGCGAATCAAATACCTCCACACTTCTAACGTCACGGATCCAACAACTCTCTCACGGGAACAAAAAAATGGCACGGCCGTACTCCAAGGCCGTGTGAATCTACTGTCCTATCAGACACAGGAAACACACGCCCATGCCGCCCAACCATGCCAACACACTGCCTTTTCAGAAATGGGCGTGGGTGAGCAAACATGCCTAGACACACGGCCGTGCGATGCCACCGTATAATTCAACACACCCTCGGTCCACGGGCGTGGAAACGTGCCAAATTTGAGACCCTATTTAAACCCTACAGCCCTCCACCTTCTCCCCTCATTTTTCTTCCTTCTTTTTCTTTCTTTCTTTAGAAAAAGTGTCTAGACTCTTGAGCTACACCAGAATCATGCCGAAGAAGCGTAAGAAGGCAAGCATTGTCTCCTTAAAGGAGACCCCAACACATAAGTTCATGCCGACCGCTTCATCCAAACACAAAGCCAAGGGTCTTTTAGACCATTTAAATTCTTCTTTATGTTTATTTTCCCCTTTATCCTACTTATCTATAATTCTCTTCTGCTTAATATATTTAAAATTCATTTAGTTTCTTGGTTTTAGGTTCTAAAGGCTGCTTGGGAATCAAGCACCACAACCTTAGAGGTCACACCCACCTCGCGAACCATCCAATAATAAGGACTCCTTAGTCCATTAGTCTTTTCTTTTAATTTTAGTTTTCTTCTTAGTCTCCTTCTCTTTATTTCCTTTGTCTTTAATTATAGTATTAGTATATTATTAATGTTTCTTTAGATTTCTTGGCTATATCTTTGTAGGCTACCCAATTTCTTTATCTAGCACAAAGCTCATCGGTAGACACCCCACCAGGCCCATAAAATGCCACCACCGCCTCCTCCACCCACCTTTCACCAAGACCTCTACCAACTCCCAAAATCATCCAAAATTCAGGAAGTGTTACTTCTCCCCTTCTCTTTTGATTATTTTATTACATAATTGTTTATCTATCTTTGTACATTGAGGGCAATGTACATCTTAAGTGTGGGGGTAAAAGTACCTAACTTTTGCATTATTCTCAAATCTCAATTTTAGGCTTGTTCTAAGTAAGTTTCTCATATTATTAATTAAGGTGAAATTTCTAATGATTTATGATTTTTATTGATAAACTCTTGAATAAGTCATTGATAATTGTGCATTGATGATTTATATGTGAAGAATACTAGAGAATCAAGCATGATAAGTCTATTTTTTTTTCAAAAATTAAAAATTTCCTAGGTTATTGAACTGAATTTGAATATTACCTTGAAGCTTGAAATTTACAGGATTGATGTCAAATACCCATAATTTTTGTGAGATTTGAGCCTTATAGAGCATATATTCTTTTTCATGTTCACTTTATTAATTATGAGTGTGTCAACACTGAATTGTTATTCTAGAACTTGCCTTGATTATTCATATCGAGACCACATTAATATTTGATATACTGAGATGATAAAGGCACCTAGGTTTTAACCCATTCACTTCACTAAAAAGCCTACCTTCACAAATTGACCCTTAGTGAACCCATTTGATCCTAACGACCTTTTTTTATTGAATTACCCGCTCAATATTAACCCAAAACCATTTGTATTTGTTATCACCATTCTTTTCGACTACCCTTCTATCGAGAATTGATTTGATCAGTTACCGAATTAGTTTATTTCAGTTGATAAAGTTCTTTCTGTATTATGTATTTATTAGTTTGTTCTTAAAAAAAAGCCAAAGTATATTCAAGCATTAGTATATGATTAAAGGAGCTTATGTGTTTAAATTCCAACTGTTGAAGAAGAACTCGTATTAAAAGTATTATCAATAGTAGTATTACTAGTTTCAAAGCAATCATTTATCTTCTAGTTCATTATTCTTGTTAGGTAATTGGTCAGGTCAATCTCGATTTCAAACCTTCTAGTTCAGCCTTTATCCACACCTTTAACCTAAGCCCCGTTACAACCCTGTCAAAAGACCTTTTGATTTGTGTATCATCTCATATTACAGTGGTGGAGATTTGATTTTCAGGCAAGCCTATGGGATTAACTTTTCAGGTTCGACTTATGAGTGCTTTCTCTTGAACCTTAAAACACTTCTAGTACTTTGAGTGAATCTTTAGTGAGGATGTTAATCCTTGTCAGTTTTGAATTAAAGGTAATTATTTAGATAAGGGGAGATGCCTATGTTTTTACGCTACAAATTTATGACTTAGAATTGTTCGAATCTTTAGGAGTATTTGAGATAAATTATCCATGTATGAATTATCTGTGAATTATGGTTAAGCAGTATTGATATGAATTGTGATTTATGGAAAGTTCATTTTAATTATAAGTTGAGAATTTTGCTTGAGGACAAGCAAAAGTTTAAGTGTGGGGGTATTTGATAAACCGTAAAAGCAACATATTTTAGGCCCACATTTAGTATGCATTTGGATGATTTAGCCCTTGTTTTATGTAAAAAGGTGCTCTTAATCCTTTCTTTTCATGTTTTACTCAGGAAAGCATCCGAGGACGAAAAGAACAAGAAACGGACTTAAAACAAGCCAATTTGGGCCAAAGAGGAAATCGACACGGCCTGGACTTCAAGCCACACGGCCGTGCCTCAACAATTAACTAAGACACGACTATGCCATGATTTACACGGTCGTGCCCCAATCGACATAATCGAGACACGGCCTGAAAACGATTTACACGGGCGTGTACCATGGCCGTGCCCCTGCCGCGGGAGAGAGTAATTTCACTCAAATTTAGATACTTTGAGGCAAAGAAACATATTCCAAAGTCTATTCAAACACCGAGTAGGAAGTATACTTGAATTGGGACACTTAGAGGCCAAGTAAAGCATTCTAAAAGTCTATATAAACACCCTAAGTGTAACTTGAAAGGGCCGTCAGGCGGTGAGCTAGGCCAAGGAGCCGAGCCAGGAAGATCACGTTTTGTGGAATCACTCAAAAATGGCCAGTGGATCCATCTCAAGGAGCCGGAATTCTACTCAAGACAGCAAATTTCTCATTCATTTCCTTCAGGGGGTTTTAGGGATTTTCTATGTTTTGTTTTATCTTTTCTCTTGAGATGTTTTCTTTATTTGTTATGAACTAAACCCTTCAGATACCTAAAGGAGATAAAACCTAGATGAATTTTGTTATTGATTTCTGAATTATATGATAAATACTTATTTTGTTCTTAATTATGCATGATTAATCCAAATCTGATGTGCTTAAGTGGAGGAGGAATAAACCCTGTTTAAGAGTGGATCTAGCATAATTAAGCGGAGTTGATCGCACGTCTAGAGATAGGGTGACGAGATTTTGCCTGATTAGGGTGAAACCTAATATGGGAATCCATAGATCGATTTACTGCTATTCTAGGGGGTTATTATAAGCGAACGAGAGTTCCACTAATTAACCTAGGGTTAAACATTATTTGCCTCGAGAGAGGGTTTAATATAAATTAGGGAGTCTTACGGATCAAACTAAGTTAATAAATCATATGGTTCAATATTAAATAACAAGTGAAGTCTAGGTGGATTCTTCCCGAGGGTATCGTCGTGATCAATTTAAGTCTTCTTCAAGCTATTTTCCAATTCATTCTTTTTGTCTTTGTCTTTAGCCTATTAATCGTTAAACTAGATTAAATCAACCAATCACTCCATATTTCAGGCTAAATAATAAAAAGAAAGTTAGTATTATTACTTTTAGTTCCTTTGGGTTCGATAAATCCAGTCTTGCCTAAGCTATACTACTGTTTGATAGGTACACTTGCATTTAATCATTGTCAGAGTTAGTCTCAAGGTTCGATCTCATTCATTATAAATTTTAAAGCTCTGATTTTAGCGATCAATATCAATAGCTATCCTTGAAACTTTCCCAAGCACAATTGCAAAGTATTGACTTATTGTTGCTCTAGACTTTTGAAATCTTTCTCGACATTGGGAAACTTTTGCACTAGTGCCCAAGATGTACAAAAAAATCCCCAACATTTCATGAGAAGATATGTGTCTTGAAGTTTGTAAATTGTATCTTGTCTCTAAAAATTCTTAACAATCTTATGAATACAATTTTTGACATCCTAAAATTAATCATGCAACGTGATTCATGACCGTAAAAAATCTCTCAGGTCCATGCCTCACTTGATTGTTTGAATCCATGCATGGTTGTTTCAATATATACTTCTCATAATATAATTGCATAGAAGAAGATGCAACATGAAATAACCGGTTAAAACTTTGCGTCTGTTGCTCATCATCACTTCCATCTCCACTGGAATTTTCAGCCATGCTCATCACTTGTGAACAAGTTCTATATCCAAAAACCAAACATAAACAACTATTGATAAAACTAGATTATAGATAAATAAGTAGAACATAAATAAATAGTCAAACAAAGATTACTTTTGGAGTTTGAATTGAGTTAAACAACAAAGAATCAATTCAAATAATAAACAATCTATTCAAAGAATCGATTCAAAGAAGCAACAATGCTTTCAATCACATAGTAGATATCTCAAGACCTTAGAAGAATAGAAAATTTTGAACTTTCCTTCATTTTCGTCTTAAGCCACGAAGCTCTAATCTTGGGATTAATTTATAAAAGCATAGTTCGATTGTCCTTATTGAGTAATAATTTTAGTGAGAAAAAGTATAGCAAACTAGCTTCTGGAACTTTCTCCGACAAGCTATGTGATTCCTTGTGGAATACTATATGGATCCATAACAGAAGTCAAACTACATGTTCCTCCAATTTGCTTTGTGGATTTCTTCCTTCCAATTTTAAAATGTGAAGTTCCTGCCTAAGGTGTTTTTTTTTATTGTTTCCATCAATGTGAACATCATTGAAATTTGAACATCATTTATCGGATTTTCTTCCTCATTCTCTTCAAGTATGTTATTGTCAACATCCTCAAAAAATTTACTAGGGAGTGTACCTGAAGAAGGTGCGCATGCTTTATCACCGGTGGCAACTATACCCATGAACATCTAGTCCAACTTCCCTTCAAATTCAGGATTAATGCCCGAAGTTCTAAATTTTTGAGCTTCAAGCACAACCTACATATAAAAATTTACTAGGATTCGACCCTAGACCAATATCTTCGCCTTCCAGCTTTTTCCAAGCCTTCCATTCTTTTTCCAAGGCATCCCACCTATTTTTAAATTTCCTTTGTGAATAAGTTTTGTCTGTTTCATTCTCAAAGTTGGTCATTATTTTTAGCCATCCTATTTTGTAAAATGAGTACCAGGTCTAGTGCCTTTCAATATCTCTTTAATACAAAGATCACACAATGTTAATGTTGTATGACTTAAATTCTAAGAGGTTGCTTGCAAGTCAAGTTAAACAAAGTATATTTTCTTTCTAGAAGATTTAATATTTATTAGTATAATATATTTAACATTTATTAGCATAATATATTTGACATTGATTAAAATTAGATTTTTTTCAGCCTATAAATAGATGTAGTCGAAACTCCTATTTTATCATTCAAATTCGACATTAGTGAATTTTCTTCTCCTCTACCCGTAGTTTTTTCCCAAAAGGGTTTCCATATAAAATCTGTGTATTCTATTTTTGTTTCCTTTTCTTTGCGATCTTTTTAAATTGCTATTATCAATGTTCAGTTTTTAACAAATTAGTATCAAAGCTTTTCGAGTTGCTTATCTCGATCACGGTAATGGCTATAATGAAGTATGATATTTCGTTGTTGGATCGCAGCACCAGATTCTCGTTGTGGCAGATAAATATGTAGGCAGTTCTTACGCAAATGGATTTGGAGGATGCCCTAGTAGTGGTAGATAAGATACCTTTAAAATTGACGGAGGAATAGAAAAAGCGCAAAGATCGAAAGGGTTTAATGCAATTACATCTACATCTGTCGAATTAAATTATACATGACATGATAGAGGAGAAGACCGCCGCTGCATTATGGGCAAAGTTGCAGTAGCTATGCATGTCGAAAACCCTAACTAGCAAATTACATATAAAGCAGCGCCTTTATGCTCATCATTATGCTCATTATTTGGAGGAAGGTGTGTCTGTGCACGAACACTTAACTGTGTTTAAAGAATTCTCCGGACCTAGAGGCCAAGGAGGTTCAGTACGATAAACAAGATTTAGAGTTAATCCTACTTTGTTCGTTGTCCCCATATTGTTCAACCTTTAGAGATACAATTTTGTATAGCCGCGAATCTCTCACAGTTGATGAAGTATATGTTTCCTTAACATCGTATGACAAGATGAAGCATCTTGGGTCTGGATCTGGCTCTTAAGGAAGGGTCTTATTGTTTGTGGGAGATAAGAACGAAATACTAGTGATAATCATGGGAGAACACAAGAAAGAAATCCTCACGAAAAATTTAAGAGTAGATTGAGATCTTGAAACAGAGGTAAAACCTTTAACTTCTGCAAGAAGAAAGGGCACATTAAGTTTGGGTGCTATAAGTTGCAGAATAATATCAAAAGGGAGATAGCAAATCGAAAGGGAAAACAACCAAAATAATCCGGTGAAGCTGATGTTGTAGAAGACTACAACGATGGTGAACTCCTAGTTGCTTTTTCCAACAACCCTAAAGTGAGCGAGGAGTGGATCATTAATTCTAGTTGCACATTCCATATGAGTCCCAATCGGGATTGGTTTACAACATATGAAACAGTGTCTGAAGGTATTGTTTTGATAGGAAATAATACTTCATGTAAAATCGCAAGTATTGGCATGATCAAAATTAAGATGTTCGATGGTGTTGTTTAAACGCTTAGTGCCGTACGACATGTACCAGAATTGAAGAGGAATTTGATTTTGTTAAGTACTCTTGATTCAAAGGGCACAAGTACACAATTGAAAGTGGGGCTCTGAAGATTAGCAAGGGTTCCCTCGTTATGATGAAAGGGCACAGAAAGACTGCCAAGTTATATGTTTTGCAATGTTAAACTGTTACTGGTGATGTACTTGTCGCTTCCTCTTCCTTGTCAGATGATGATGTTACTAGACTTTGACATATGTGTCTAAGGTATATGAGTGAGAACGGCATGACAGAATTGACCAAAAGAGGAATTCTTGATGAACAAGGCATTAGCAAATTGAAGTTCGGTGATCATTGCGTTTTTGGGAAGTAAAAAAGAGTTTGACTCACCAGAGGAATCCATGACACGAAGGGAACACTGGTTATATTCATTCTGATCTTTAGGGACCATCTAAAGTTCCTTCGAGGGGTGGCGCTAATTATATGCTGATGATCATTGATGAATTTTCTAGAAAGATTTGGGTATTCTTCTTGAAACAGAAAAGTGATGTGTTTTCCACATGAAAAACATGTGAAGCATGATAGTATATAATGACTCATGTTACGTGAAGTTATGCCATGAAACTGGATTTTTATGCAAGAGCTTGAAGATGTTTATTGTGTATGATGATTCTAAATTTCATGCAAACACTAGGAGTTAATCTATGCTTATTGTGGATTGAGTTGGCTTACTTTCATGTGGTTGCATATATATATAAAGTTTCATGTGTTGAATATATATGTATGGTCCTAGATAACTGTATTTATAGTTATATTGTTGTACGGGTAAGGAAACGTGTATATATACTCTCTGAAATAAGGTGATATATATATTGGTAATATATATAATTCTTAAAAAGTCATAAAAATCAAACGATTCTTTGGTTGAAATGGAAAAGATAAATGACTGATATGCATATGTCCTAAATTCAAATTTTATTATAGTATTAATTTATTAAAAAACATGAAAAGATAAAAATACCATCCTATTAATATTTATTATTTTGTATATAAAAGGGTATTTTAGTAATGTCATAACTGAATTAGTGCTCAATTAACTTGTGAGATCAAGCCAATAATAGGCTTAATACAAGTATAGACAAGTAACTAGTATGGTTCTCGACTCATGCTTCACATTGGATTAATTATTTTGGGGATAAATTATGAAGTTAAAATATAAAGGTTATAAAATGCTCCAAGTTTTTGTACTTTCTCTATATTTGTATTCGATCCCAATATTTTTGTGTTTGAGAATTTAATCCATCTACTTGTTGGATTTAAATGATTAGATCTAATTGTTAACATCGTTAAAATTGTTCTATTAAATTCACTAGTGTAACAATCTATTTTTATTAAATTCTCACTTGGTAGGCACATGACAAAAATGGTATTGTAATGGACATATATTTAACATAGAATTTTCATGGTTAAAAATTCTTAAAATTCATATAGTTATTTTTAATAAGAATAAAGTATTGAGACTAACCAATAAAACTAAAATATTTAAAATGTAATTAAAATATTTTGAAATTTAAAACCAATTTAAAATCAACATAATAATTTGAAGATATTTTGTTTACTATTTATATTAATAAGCATAAAATATGTCACATAAGCATTGTGAGGTTTTTCTTGACAATCCAAGAAAATGTTTTAAAATTAATTTCCTTCTTGAAACATAGAGAGTTAATTCCCCCTCTAATAAAAATATATAGTTCTTGGGTATAATATCTTAAAGAAAATTATTTGATTTCTAGGAAAAGGAAAAATAAAAATCGTTTAAATTTAAGAAAATGGTCGTAAATTCTAATTAGTTCTTATGATTTTGGGTGCTTAAATTTTCTCTTGACTAGATCAATCATTGTCTACCTTAAATTAAAAAATGAAATTAATTTGCTCATTTGAACAACAAAACAAGTAGTATTGATCAAATTCAGTGATACAATTTATTACAAGTGTAATTTTTGGATTTACTTTCCTTATTTAAGAAAACCTGTTGAAAGAGTAAAGGTCAGGACTTGTTGATTTATTCAAAAAGTGCTGCGAATCCCATTTTCCATGACTGATTGCTAAGACTATACCCTCCGTCGACTGGTAAGTTAACACCACTAATAAATTTAGCCTCGTCACTTGCCAAATACAGTGCCGCATTGGCAAAATCTTCAGCCTCCAATACGGGGCCTTTCAACACTGCTGAAACCGCAAGCATCTCCTCTCCCTTCTTCTTATCAATATTCCCAATTGATTTTTGGAACAATGGGGTCAAAATTGCGTTAGGCGAAATGCAGTTAACTCTAATTCCATGCTCACCTAACTCCACGCTCAAGCTCTTCGTCAGCCCTGCGACGGCATGCTTTGATGCCTTGTATGCATGGGGGAGCCCCACACTGATTTTTGAAACAATACTTGATGTGAAGAGTATGCAGCCTTTCTTAGCCGGGACCATGGCCCTGGCAGCATACTTGGCACCCAAGAAACCACCCAATACATTGACATCGAACACTCTCCTGAAGTCCTCAGTGCTGGCGTCTGTCACTCTTACTTCATTGTCACCAGTGATGCCTGCATTGTTGAACATGATATCTAGCTTTCCGTACTTGGAGACAACCAAGTTTACAGCATTTTCAACATCGGATTCGCATGTTACATCGCAGTGAACATAGCTGATGTTTTCCGTTCCAAGCTCTTGACAAAGGGAGTGGCCCAATTCGTCTTGAATATCAGCAATCAGAACCTTGGCTCCATGTTTGACAAATAGTCTGACTGTACACTCTCCTAAGCCACTGGCACCACCAGTTATCAGTGCCACCTTGCCATCCAGTCTGTATCAAACAAAGAAGAAATAAGGTTTAAATGCTAAAAGTTGGACCCAAACCTATTCAATATCATATCTTCAAGGACTAATTATATGAACCCAATTAAGCTTCGAGTTCGACCATTTTCACTTTAAAAACACATTGGTAAGCCTATTTTAAAAAAGAAATTTCTAAATGTGAAATATGAATTTGTCGAATCGTAAGATTTATTTACCTTTTGGTTACTGAGGACCCGGAACTCATTGTTTTAACAAAAGAAATAGAATTTCGCCTTTGCTTTTTCTTTTGATTGAATGCTTGGGATCCTGTGCCTTCAACTCAATGTTATTCTGGTCTTTTATAGCTTCAGGGAAGGTAACAATGTTCTGAAAATTCAACGATGTCATCATCCTAGCTTGTAGACTTTTCTAATTATCACTCTTTTTTTAAACATGTGGAGACACTTTAGTCAAATTATATTTTCTAAAAATAAATATTTTTTAGGGTAAATTACATAATTTTCATAAACTTTCATTTTAGATATTTAATTTTTTTTTACAAAATAAACGTTGAATTAATTTACATAGTACATTAATTTTAAGTACTCTCATTAAAATGCTTAACGGAAACCCGTGCAGAATATAGTATAAAATTTTGATATTATTGATATTTTTCACATATAATCAGTGGTGGAGCTAAAAAATTTTTGAGAGGGCCATCATTAAATTATATATTTTAAAATAATAAAATGTAATTTTATCATTTTAATAGCTTATATCTTTATAATTTTAAAGAGTTAAATTAAATTTTATCATTTTTAAGAGAACTAAAGTATAATTTTACTATTACTAATTTAATATTTTATAAATTATAAAGGGTTTAAATTAAAATTTTATGATTTTAGGGTGCCATGGGTTTCTAGTAAGCTCCAACAAATCATATAACTAAACTATTATCGATTTAATTACTACTTTCTTTTATTTATAAATGAAGAACCCTAAAAATTGGAGAAAATTTGTTTGCCTATTTCCGTACTTCTCTGGTGTAATAGTGACGCAACAGTGATGAGAAGAAACTGTGAAGAGAAAACGAAGGAAAGCAAGGAGATGGAAGATATGTTTTTATCAATGGTAAGAGATGAATAATAGATAGTTATTCTGATTTGTTATGGAGGATACAATACAACAAATATATATATATATATATATATATAATTACTGACAAATATTCTACTTGACGCTTAAAATAATTTCACTAAATGGTAGACTCATTTGATGATTGATGGTATATATTATATGATAATTCAAAAGAAAAGTTGTAGGTTTATGTTATTATATGTTTAGCACCAAAGTTTACCTCTAAAATCGCCGATAAACATAAGAGATTATTGACATTAATAAGTTAGAAGTTTTTCAAAATAAAAAAATTAAAATAATGATTTTTCAAAGAGGGAATGTTAAATCTTATTTAAACGAAAATGGCTCTCAAAGAGAAAATGTCAAATCTTATTTAAAAACAATGACACTAAAAAAGTAGACAATATCATTTTTAATTGATGATATAATACTTTTTTTAAATTTCTTTTGTAATAATTTAGTTATCTTATGCCGAGCCTTCTTAATTAAAAAAAAGTTTATTTTCAACAATTATTTCATTTTCTCTAATAACTATTATTAAATGTATTTATTAATTTAGTATAAATCATTAGCATAATTACTGCGTGTTACTTTACCAACTTTTGTTATTTTTAATTTAGTATTATAACTTACTTTCATATTTATTAGTTTTTTTCTCGTGCATTGGACGGGTTTATTTATATTAATTTAAATATATTGTATTTATTAATTAAAATTTTAATATATTATTTAAATATTCAAATTCAAATATATCATATTTCTTGTCAAAAGTTTGGTACATAGTTTGAATATTCAACATTAATAATTGCATTTAAATATATAATATTTTTATCAAAAATTATGTAACAGTCTAAATATATAATTTGAATATTCAAAATTTTGATATTATTTTTAATGATATTATGTTCCAATTCAATGTTTAATCAATGTTATTTTAGTTAAATATTGATTTTACATTTAATTTACGGAATATAAATTTAAGTAGTGGATTCTTTTCTAAGTCTAAATAAGGGTGTGCTATAATTAGGTTCACCAGTTGTAATTGTTGAAAAATAATAGATTCTTCTCACTAAACTAAGATACGTAAAAGTAGGGGAACTGAACTGCATAAATAAATTTTTTAATCCCTTATTAAACTTTTGTTTTCGCGATACTTGTAGAAGGGTTTAGTTCCACAGTTATTTCGACTCATACATTACTTGTTACTTTGCAATTATTTCCGGTCAACAAAAATTATTCTTAAAAAATAAATAATCTGAGTCCGTTCAACTTAAACATAAAAATACTTTAAATAAAAAATTATCTAAATTTAAATGGCTTAAATATAAAATGACATGAATATATATGATATGATTTTGTCCACAAATCCAAAATGACTGACAAGAAAATAAACCCTCGCTTTTGATTTTTCTTCTGATAGCAATGCTTGGGATGGTGTGTTTCAATTGAATATTATTCTGGTCTTTTATAGCTTCAGGGTGCCCTACAATGTTCCAAAAAATCAACAATAGCATCCTCATGGTTTGTACGCCTTCATTATAAATATAATATGTTTTATAACTTTCAAGTCAATTATGATTTTTCTAAGTAATCACTCTTGACTCGAAATATGTATATATATCATTAGCTAAGTATTTTGACTCGGTTAGGTCTCATAAATTAAATGATATTGATTTAAAGTACTTAAGTTCAATGCGCTATTAATTAATCAGTACGACATAAGAATAGGGATTTGATTATATATTGTCAAGTTTATGTTTATTTATTTTAGTTTGTTAGTTTATTTTGATTTTTTATATTGGAAAAATATTAAATTAAAATAATTTTAAAAATTTTAAAAGTAAAAAAAAAACCCTCATCAATAATTAAATAAATTTTCATCGAAATTTTTCAGAAATTGTTATATTATTATAAAAGTTATTGAAAACTTTTGCCATGTAGCATGCTATGGCCCGCACATGGTAAACTTGAGCCTGCAAGATGTAATGGAGTACTGAGGGATGATACGGGTTTGTTCTCAGGCCCGCTTGGTGCGATGGTCTCCAACGAAGCAAAGTATATGTGTAAGGACCCAATTCTATTCAGGCCTAAACCAAACAAACCAAGCCTAATAAAAAATAAATAAAAATAGTCCAGCCCATTTACAGTACCAGATTCAATGGCCCAAATCAAAACAAAAATCTAATTGCTCAAATGGCCCAAAAGCCTAAATTTTTTTAGATAAAAACAAATTCTAGCACACGCCGCACCTTAGCCTAGCCGTTGCCGCTCTTAGCGCTAGCCACCAACTGTTCCGTCAACCACCCTGCAAAAAAGAAGAAACAACACAATCAATAAACAGTGGCAATAATAATGAAAAAAATATATAAAAATGGTATGGAATGGCTATAAAAGTCATTGAACAAATCTGTATGAATTTTTTTTTTTGGAATAGAAATAAAAAAAAAAAAAAGCAATCAAAGCAAAAATAAAATTTGTTATTATCTATATATTAAAAATAAAAAAAACAAAAACGTTCGGCATTTTTGTCGTTGGAAATCGAAGCGTCCTATGCATTTTTGCAGTCATCGGCAAGTCTCTAGTGAGCAGTGACCCCAGATCTAGATTTTGGGAGTCGAAACGCCCAAAGTGGGTTTTTGTTTTTCAGGCCACTAAAAACGGCGGAGCCGTCGCTGACAATCGATGGCCGTCGCAGCGAAAACTCGCCAAACCTAGGTCGAACACAAGGAAGGAAAGAACAGGGTTTCAAGATTTTTTAAAAAAGAATGGGCTGAAATGATTTTTTTTTTGAAAGTTTTTTTACTTATATAGGGTGTCAAAGTGGCATCATTTTAGAAGGGTTTGAAAGGCCCCAAAACGATTTTGTTTTCGTGGCTAACCGGATCCAACTCGACCTGACTCAATAGGATCAACATGTTTTTTAAAGGAGGTCTAATTACTATTTTAGCCCTTCCTTTTTTGCTACTTTTCAATTTAGTCCTATTCATTTTATTTGTTTTAATTTTCGCCCCATAATTTAAATCTCTGTGCAATTTAGTCCCTTGACTCACCGTGAACCCCTTGGGGAATGACAAGTGTCAATGTGAGGGGAATAATTTCCATTTGACCCCATAAAGTTTTTATCTTATTTTAATTTAATCCTTCAGTTTCTTTTTCTTTTTAATTTAGACTGTTAGTTTTGTTATATTTTAAATTTAGTCCTTTATTCCCTTTTCTTTGTTTATTTTGCAATTTATGCTTCAAGTTTTTCTTAAATTTCAATTTAATCCCTTATTTGGTTAATTTACCTCTTTATTTATTATGTTATTTATTTTAGTATTTAAAATTTAGGTTATTTATATTTTCTTTTATTTATACATTTTATTTTTTATATTATCCTTGCTATTATTCCATTATTTATTTATTTATTACCTTTTATACTTTCAAAAAAATTAAATTGTTTATTTTCTACACATTTTGTTATTATCATTATTATTATCTTATTATGCATATTAGTATCATGATTTATTATTACTATTATACTTTTATATTTTATTATGCATATTACGCCATTATTACTACAAATTGATGTCGCATTATCATTATTCGCTAAACATGGCATTTTATCTTACTTTTAGCCCTTTTTTATATATTCATTTATTTATTATCCTTATATCATCTCATTTTACTTATCAACGCTTTGTTTTATTTCGTTAATTACTATGCGCTTATATATTCATTCATTTTTATGCTATACCGAATAAACTAAATACATATTACTTTAAATATTGCATTCGTCTTTGTACGAGGCCCAAAAAGGAAAATTTTTTTAAATCAAGGTAATTATTATTATTTTGGAATTAGAAAAGTTGTGTTCTTCACTTACGGGATATGGCTTCTTTCTAAAACCGAGATAGTTGAATATTTACTTTAAAATATATAAAAACGAGATTTAAGTGATGATCATATGGCATTAGTTCTTGTTCTCGGCGATATAAGGCATTGTGTCCTAACTTACGGGATATGATCCTTTCTTCTCGATTAACTTGAAATAAACCTCTTTTCGTGAAAATTAATTTAGTTAAGTAATGTCTTAATAAGGGAACATATTTTAAATTCTCTTCAAATTTTAATTTTGACACTAAAGACATCAAATAATCAATTAGATACTAATTTTGGGCGTAACGAGGGTGCTAATCCTTCCTCGTGTGTAACCGACTCCCAAACCCATTTTCTGGATTTTTGTAGACCGAAAAACATTATTTTAATAAATCAAACCTCTTATTAAATCGATCAAATTGTGAGGTGACTCGATCATGCCTCCTAAAAATTATTGGTGGCGACTCTCATTTTTTGTTTTTTAAATAAAAATTCGATTTCAAAAAAAAAGGTGTTTCGACAACTTGGCGACTCCACTAAGAACAAAATAAGAGAGTCAACCCACGAGTTGATTTCTTTTTGATCTTTTTGGCGAAAATTGATAATTTGGTTTAAATTTATGATCCTTTTATTGCATTTCATCCTTCATGTTTGATACCTCGGGTTGTATAGCGATCTAATATATTTGTTTTATTGGTTCAAAAGTTTCTTTTTGTGTGTTTTCCGCATATTACATTTCCATAACTACTCGATTTTGCCCTTCTTAAGTGGGAGTGAGAAACTATTCCTCCGTGAGGTCTTCACCTCCGTATAGGATAGTGGATCGCTTTTAAGATACATCCGTACCTATGTCTTTGTGAGATCTTCATCTCAATATAGACATAGGGAAATGTATTCCCCTGAACTAAACTTGGTTTGTATGAGCCTATAATGGGTGAGGATCAAGAAATTTGTTAGTTTTGGTACCCTTACTTTAGAACTAAACCGCATATAATGAGCCCTAAGAACTGACACTAGGTGGAGCCACACCAAACCCCTAGTGGTCACCCGAATAGGTGCTCTATTTATTATCTCTTTATTGCTTTGAATTATAGCTTTGTATAAAATGTATTGACTTGTTTCATTTTATTATATGATAATTCAAAAAAAAGTTGTAGGTTTATGTTATTATATGTTTAGCACCAAAGTTTACCTCTAAAAATCACCGATAAACATAAGAAATTATTGACATTAATAAGTCAAAAGTTTTTAAAATTAAAATAAAATTAAAATAATGATTTTTCGAAAGGGAATGTTAAATCTTATTTAAACGAAAATGGTTCTCAAAGAGAAAATGTCAAATCTTACTCGAAAAACAATGACACTAAAAAAGTAGACAATATCATTTTAATTGATGATATAATACTTTTTAAATTTCTTTTGTAATAATTTGGTTATCTTATGCCGAGCCTTCTTAATTAAAAAAAAGTTTATTTTCAACAATTATTTCATTTTCTCTAATAACTATTATTAAATGTGTTTATTAATTTAGTGTAAATATCTTTTGTATTTATCATAAATCATTAGTATAATTACTGCCTGTTACTTTACTAACTTTTTGTTATTTTTAATTTAGTATTTTAACTTACTTTCATATTTATTAGTTTTTTTTCTCGTGCATTGGACGGGTTTATTTATATTAATTTAAATATATTGTATTTATTAATTAAAATTTTAATATATTATTTAAATATTCAAATTCAAATATATCATATTTCTTGTCAAAAGTTTGGTACATAGTTTGAATATTTAACATTAATAATTGCATTTAAATATAAAATATTTTTGTCAAAATTATGTAACAGTCTGAATATATAATTTGAATATTCAAAATTTTGATATTATTTTTAATGATATTATGTTCCAATTCAATGTTTAATCAATAATATTTTAGTTAAATATTGATTTTACATTTAATTTACGGGAATATAAATTTAAGTAGTGGATTCTTTTCTAAGTTTAAATAAGAGTGTGCTATAATTAAGTTCACCAGTTGTAATTGTTGAAAAATAGTAGATTCTTCTCACTAAACTAGGATACGTAAAAGTAGGGGAACTGAACTGCATAAACAAACTTTTTTATCCTTTATTAAACTTTTGTTTTCGCAATACTTGTAGAAGGGTTTAGTTCCACAGTCATTTCGACTCATACATTGCTTGTTACTTTGCAATTATTTCCACAGTCATTTAATTTACGGGACTATAAATTTAAGGCTCTGTTTGTTTGCCATGAAATCATTTTTCGGAAAAGCTTTTCAGCCTTTTCCAGTGTTTGTTTGGCTGAAAAGAATTTACTACCGTAAAATGAATTACAAAACATGGGAAATGAGGCCTTTAATTTGGGAAAATGTCTTACCGTTTTTATTTCAGTAAGACATTTTTAGGAAAAGAAGCCAAGAACTCTCAACACCTGATCTTCCTTTTCCCTTCCCCTTCCCCTTCCCCTTCCCCCATCCTTGACACCCCGATCTTACGCTTCTTTCACCAATAATGATTCTCAACACCGACATTTGCGTTCATCTTTGATTTTCCTCATCTTCACCTTTCGTTGTCAAATTGGTTACTGCACCACCAGTCGGCATATATACTTGGAGTCACCCTCCCCATTTGCATCCATCTTTTCCATTTCACTAAAAATTAAACCCTAGAATTTTGATTTGAATCGCTCTGAGACAGTCGAGGTGATAATCTTAACTCGTTTTAATCTTCTCATTTTTTTTTTGTTCTTTTTAACTTGTTTAGATTTGTTTCACTTCGAAAGGCTCACTTAATTTGTTTTAATTCTTCTTTGATTCTTTTTGTTGTTTTAATTTTTTGTGAATTTGATTCAGAATTGAAGTTGCATTTCTTTTTTTCAGTGTTTGTGTGGTTGTTATTATAGATTATAGATTTGAGAAAAACCATTTTGTTGTGGTTATTACCACCTAATACAAGTTTGAATGAAGAAATTTTAGTTTAGGTCTTTTACTAATTGCGGTGTTTTGAAATTAGAATTGCTAGTTGCTTAAGACTTTGCATTTCTGTGAGAAGCAATGTTCAATGCTTGACTATCTTGTGGATGTTGATAACGGAAATTTATGGTTCTATAATTTGTAAACTGAGAGGCTTTTGTTATTGTGTGTTTTAAGGGGTCAGATTGATGGCCCATTAAAATTTTGTGGGTGCAAAATGATGGGCTTATTCCTTTAATGTCTGACATTTTCCATGCTATGGCCTTTTTGTGCTTCCTTAGTACCCTTAGCAAATCTTCTTTCTCCTTGGGTCCTAGTTCTAAAGAGATGATTACTAGTTCCCCTAGGAATGCATATTCTAAATGTTTTGGTAATTGTTTTAGTTCTAACTTGGGTGGCTCATCAATAGAGGGTTTCTATTTTGGTTCGTCATTGATCTCAATGTCCTCTATTTTCATCTGTCTAGAGGATGATGTATTGGGATTCACTTTATCGATATCGTCATCTTTCCCCTCACCTTGTGAAAGACACAGTTCCATCGTGTCACTGTGCATGATTTCCTAAAAATTCTTGAAAAATGTGATCAGTGGCATCAACAAAGTAACAAGAATCATCTTGTTCTCTAGAATATCGCATAGCATCATAAATTTGGAAAATAATTTCCTCATCTCCTACCCTTAGTGTAAGTTTACCATCACCAACATTAATGACAGCCCTAGCAGTAGCTAGAAAGGGTTGTCCCAAAATTAAAGGTACCTCTACATCCTCATTCATGTCAAGCATGACAAAATCAAAGGGAAATATAAATTTATCTACTTTTACCAGAACATCTTCAATAATTCCCCTAAGATACTTAACAGATCTTTCAGCTAACTGAATACTCATCCTAGTGGGTGTTGGTTCCCCGAGACCAAGTTGCTTAAACATTTTATAAGGCATTAGATTAATACTGGCACCTAAATCAGCTAATGCTTTTTCTATGCTCAAACTACCAATTAAATAAGGAATAGTAAAACTTTCTGGATCTTTCAATTTGGTTGGCAGCTTGTTTTGGATGATAGCTGAGCATTCTTCATTATGTTCCACTGTTGAAATTTCTTCGAACTTCCTTTTATTTGTTAAAAGCTCCTTTAAAAATTTTGCATATATTGGCATCTACGAAATAGCTTCAATAAAAGGTAAGTTAATATATAGCTATTTGAAAAGTTCAAGAAATTTACCATATTGAGCGTCTAAGCGGTCTTTCTTTAACTTTTCCGAATATGGGATTGTTGGTGTAATTTCCCCACGGGTTGGTGTTATCTTTGCCTTATCGGTTTCATGTGGTACCTCTTTCTTTGTTTCGATTAACTCCCTTCCACTTCTCAGTGTCATTGCCTGTACCTGTTCTTTTTCCCTAAGTAAGCTTTCTAATCGTGTTTCAGAAACTTAGTAAGTTGCCCAATTTGGTCCTTGAACTCCTGTGTCAATGCCTCAAGTTTTGCTTCTATCTTTTGGAAATGTGTTTCTGTATTTTGGGAACGTATTTCTGAGGTTGCTATGAAGTTTGTTAGCATCTCTTCAAGGTTAGGTTTCCTTTCCTGTAGGTAGGGTTGTTGTTGGAAGTTTTGGGATGGTTGTTGCCTTTGATTTCTTTGACCGCCCCATGAGAAATTAGGGTGGTTCTTCTAACCTGGATTATAAGTATTACTATAAGGGTTATTATTAGATCGAAATTACCCATATAGTTCATTTGTTCTCTTTCCATGCCCTGTCCGTAGGGTGGGTACTTAGGATTCCACGCCTTCACTTGCGTCGCACTGCATAACTGGATGTGCTTGCGAAGAACCATATAAACCATCAAATTTTTTATGTAGCAACTCTACCTAATTTGATATCGTAGTTATTGCGTCAAGGTTGAAAACTCCGGCTGCTTTGGCTAGCCTTGTCCTTGTAACTTGCCACTGATAGTTATTCAGTGACATCTCATCTATAAACTTGTAAGCTGCTTCAGGAGTTTTGTTATTCAGAGTTTTGCTGACGACTGAATCGATTAGTTTCCTTGTTGAGGGGTTTACACTGTTGTAGAAAGTTTACACTTGTAGCCACAAGGGTAGTCCATGGTGTGGACACCTTCTCAACAAATCCTTTTATCTCCCCATGCGTCGTAAAGTGTCTCTAAATCCATCTGCACAAAAGAAGAGATATCATTCCTTAATTTGGCCGTTTTAGCCGACAGAAAATATTTTAATAAAAATTTCTCGGTCATTTGATCCCATGTAGTAATTGATCCTCGTGAAAGAGAATGTAACCACTGTTTGGCTTTGTTTCTCAGATAAAAAGGAAATAACCAAAGATGGATGGCATCATCAGAAACGCCATTTATTTTGAAGGTATCACAGAATTCTAGAAAATTTGCTAAATGTGTGTTAGGATCCTCATCCTGCAAACCATCAAACTGAACAAACTATTGTATCATTTGTATAGTGTTAGGTTTCAGTTTAAAATTATTTGCAGCAATAGTAGGCCTAACAATACTTGACTCAGTTTCTGTTAAACTAGGTTTAGCATAATCATACATAGTACGTGGAACATGATGTTCGGCTGCCTCTAGAGGTAGCGGATTATTTTTGGCCATCCTTTCAGTAGGATTAGTTTTGCCTTCTTTCTCTTCTTCTATGTAGTTTAAGCTTCACCTTATCTCTTTGCGATTTCTACGAACGGTACCTTGATGCCACTATCGTAAAGTAGAGGTCCTATCGGGTTCCTTCTAGTCATAAACTAGAGGCACCTGAAAGGAGTGAAAAAGAAAATTTAGAAAAGTAAAAATAAAATTTAATAAAATATGGCTAAATTAATAAAAATTAAGCATTCTTAATATTTTAGTTCCCCAGCAACGACGCCAAAAACTTGATCGTTGTTTTGTCGAGTCTTAAAATTTATATAAAGAATGATTGAACCTGGAAACTAACTAAGACAACGATGGAGGCAATCGCAACTATCGAACAATAGTATAGTTTAGGCAAGACCGGAATGTCGAATCCCAAAGGAACCAAAAGTACTAATACTAACTCTCTTTTTATTATCTAGCCTAAGATAAAGGGAATTTGTTGTTTAATCTAAATTAACTAACTACTAAACTAAAGACTCTAAGACAAAGAAGAATGAAATTGAGAAAATAACTTGATGAAAAACCAATTGATTAAGACGACACCCAAGGAAGAATCCACCTAGACTTCACTTGTTATCTAACTCTGAACCAAACGATTTATTCACTTGACTTGATCCGTAAGATTCCCTAACGTATATTAATCACTCTCTCGAGGCGACTAACGTCTAACCCTAGGTTGATTAATTGAAATCTCTTTCTAATTAAAACCCCTAGAATTGCATTAACTCGATCTATGGACTCCCATATTAGGTTTCACCCTAATCCGGCAAAATCTCCTCACCCTATCTCTAGGCGCGCGATCAACTCCACTTAATTATGCTAGATCTACTCTTAGGTAGGGACTTTTGCTCCTCCACCTAAGCACATCATACTTGAATTAATATCCCAAAATATCAACACAAGAATTAAGAACACATCATTAAGAACAAGTCAAATATTTATCATATAGTTCAGCAAACGATAACAAGATTCATTTTAGGTTTCATCCCCCTCAGGTATCTGAGGGTTTAGTTCATAATTGTAAAAGAAAACATCTCAAAAGTAAAGATAAAATAAAACATAAGAAATCCCTAAAACCCCCTGAAGGAATTGAAGGAGAGATCCTCCGTATTGAGTATAATTTCAGCTTTTTGAGATCAATCAACTGGCTATCTTTTAGTTAATCTCCACAAATCTACCCTATTTGGCCTAGCTGGACACCCCCTGACTAAAGTCATGGGTTCCCCCCTTTTAGGTTATACTTAGGGTGTTTATATAGGCTTCGGAATGTGTTTCTTCGCCCCTAAATATCCTAATCCGAGTGAAACTTCTCTTTGTCACGACAGGGACACGCCCATGGCACACGTCCGTATGAATCAATTTCAGGCCGTGGTCGAGTCAGCTGAAGAGACACGCCCGTGTGTTTCGGGGTCCAGGCCGTGTCAGAGTAAATTAGGGAGACACGACCGTGTGGTCTTGGGCCTAGGCCGTGTCGATTTCCATTTTGACCCAATTTGGTCTGTTTTAGGCCCATTTCTCGTTCTTTTCATCCTCCGGTGCTCTCCTGAGTATAAAACAAGAAAACAAAGGATTAAGAGCACCAGATTACATAATTCAAGGCGTAAGGGCCTAAAATATGTTATTTTTATGGTTTATCAAATACCCCTACACTTAAGCTTTTGCTTGTCCTCAAGCAAAATTCTCAACTTACAATTAAAACGAACTTTCCACAATTCATAATTCTCATCAACAATGTCTCATCATAATTCATAGACAATTCATACATGGATAATTTAACTCAAAGACTCCCAAAGATTCAAATAGTCAAAGTCATACATTTATAGCCCGAAAACATAGGTGTCTCCCTTACCTAAATAATTACCTCAGATTCGAAATAGACAAGAATTGACATCCTCACTAAAGATTCACTCAAATCACTCAAAGTGTTTAAGGTTCAGAATTTGGCACTCAAAAGTCAAACATGAAGAGTTAATCCCATAGGCTTGCTTGAAAATCAAATCTCCACCACTGTAGATACACAAATCAAAAGGTTTTTAACAGGTTTGTAACGGGGCTTAGGTTAAAGGTGTGGGTAAAGGCTAAATTAGAAGGGTTAGAATCGAGATTGAATTGAAAAATTACCTAACTAGAAAAAATGAATTGATAATAAAATTACATCAATTGAAAATTTGTAATACTAATACTAATAATGCGAGCTTCTTTTTCAAGATGTTGAATTTTAACTGTACAAGCTTTTAGAACATAGAACTAATAATGAAATACTTTATTTTTTTTAAGAACAATATATACATAAATGAGAAAGAACTTTAACATCTGAAATATAGAATATAGTTAGGTAACTGTTCAAATCAAATCTTGACAAAAAGGGTAGTCAAAGGAATGGTGATAACAAATACGAGCGGGGTTTTGGGTTGATATTAGTAGGTGAATCAATAAAAAGGGTTGCTAGGATCTAAGGGGTTCACTAGAGGTTAATTATGAAGGTAGGCTTTTAGTGGAGTGAGTGGGTTAAATCCTAAGTGCCTTTATCATCTCTATATATCAAATCAAAGGTGTGGTCTTGTCATGTATAATCGAGGCAAGTTCTAGAATAACAATTCAGTGTTGACACACTCATAATCAATAAAGTGAGCATGAAAAAGAATATATGCTCTATAAGGCTCAAATTCTCACAAAAATTATGGGTTTTTGATATCAATCCCTGTAACTTTCAAACTTCAAGGTAATATTCAAATTCAGTTCAACAACCTAGAAAAGTTTTGATTCTTGAAAAATAGACTTATCATGCTTAATTCTCTAGTATCTTAAAGTTTAAATCATCAATGTACAATTAACTATGACTTAATCTAAGACATATCAATAAAAATCATAAATCAACAGAAATTTCATCCTAATTAGTAATATGAGAAAATTACTTAAGACAAGATATCATTCAGGGATTTGAGAATCATGCAAAAAGTTAGGCATAAACTTTCACCCCCCACACTTAAGATGTACATTGCCCTCAATGTACAAAGATAGATAATAGTCATATAATAATAAAATCAAAAGAGATGGGAAGAAGTGAAACTTCCTGAATTTTTAGATGAGATCCTTGGATTAGAAGTGTGGGAACTGGATTCAGCGGTGAAAGATAGGTTGGAGGGGGTTCCTCGAATTCCTGCGCTAGATGAAGAAATTGAGAATCTCGTGAAGAGTTAGCCAGGAAATAATAATAAAGATTCAAAATATACTAAATAAATATTTAAAGAAAAGCAATCTAAAGTGAAAGAAAATAAAAAGTAAAATAAACTTATAGGAAAAGGTAAATGGATTGAAAAATTCCTTATTGTAAGATGGTTCGTGATGTGGGTGTGATTTCTAAGGCCATGGTGTGTGATTCCCTAGCATCCTTAAGAACCTAAAACCAAGAAACTAAAAGAAAATAAAATGACTTAAGCAGAAGAGAAGTATAGATAAGAAAAATAAATGAAAAGATTAAAGAAAAATAAGACCGAAAATGTCTCAAAGACCCTTGGCTTGTCGATTATATGAAGCGGCCGGCATGAACTTATGTAGGTCGATCTCCCACGGGGAGACTGTGCTTTGATCCTTCCGCTTCTTTGGCATAATGTGGTGGTCAAGGGTTTTGAAAGATAAATGTGAATGGAAATGAAAGTGAGAACCAAAAAGGTGTAGAAAGAGGGGTTTAGGAGTAAGTGGAGAGGGGAGGAGGGGGTGGTGGTTTAAATATATTTTCAACTCTGATACTTCTCTACGCCCGTGTGCTGTGGGCGTGTTGAGTCACACAGCCGCCTCGCACGCCCATGTTGTGGGTCGTATCATTTCTCCTACGCTTGTGTTTAAATTGCCACGCCCATGCTTGGTAAGTCAGTGTCAACCACGATCGCCTCGCACGCCCATGTTTAGTTTGCCACGCCCGTGTATGAACTCACAATGTTGGCCACGACCGTCTCGTACACCGTGGTGTAGCGGTTGGGTCCGTGACTTGAAAATTGATTCGTTCTGACTTGTACCATCTCTGCTATGTCAGTATGGAGATTCTATGCATCCATACGGCCACGGCCACGGCCTTGTGCAAGGCCATGTGGCATGAAAATCTGCCAAAGATGAAGAAAAGAAAAGAAAAATTGTAATAATAAATAGGATTACTACTCAGGTTGCCTCCCGAGAAGCACTCGTTTAAAGTCTTAAGCTTGACTTTCCTCTCATTGACATATTCAAGGAGGTTTGAGGAGTTGAAAATCCTTCATCGTGTTAGCAGTTCCATTATCGAATATAGTTTAAGACGAGTAGCTTTTATTTTCAAAGTGCCAAACATGGGATTACTTACCTCATTTCTTAGTATGGGAAGACATTAATTACCTTAAAGGGATTTCCTTGTTTGTGTTAGGATCGGTGGAGATATTCATGGGTGCTTTTGTCTAATAGTACGATCTCCGATTTTGAACTTATGCGCCTCATGAAGTGGCTTGGTTACGCTTTGTGTATCCTAGTTCTTCTTTAAGATTCGTCTTCTCCTCTTCTAGTTCATCGATCTGAATCCTTTATTCCTTGTGAGTTATTTCCTTGTTGTACGAGATTTAGGATCGGACTTAGTTATGTTCTTTTGTGGTGCTTCACGAAAGAAGGATTAATCGAGTGGTTATCAATAGAATTTACTTTCTCACCTTGGTTATTCGATGTTCTAGCTAAATTGAGGGCTTGAAGAGTAATTGTCTCACCACCTACAAAGAGTATGAGTTCACCTACGTCGACATCGATTTTAGTCCTGGCAGTTGCTAAGAATGGTCTTCCTAAAATTAGGGGTATTGTGTTGTCCTCATCCATGTTTAAAACGACAAAGTCTATTGGGAATACGAATTTATCAATCTTCACAAGTACATCTTCAATTATACCCTTAGGAACTCTGATAGTTTTATCAGCTAATTGAATGCTCATCCTAGTTTGTTTGGGCTTCCCTAGACCTAGTTGTTTAAACAATTTATAAGGCATGACATTTATGCTTGCCCCTAAATCAGCTAACGCATTATCAATAGATAAACTACCAATTAAGCATGGAATTGTAAAACTCCCTGGATCGTTTAATTTCTGTGGTAGTTTATTTTGCAACATTGCTGAGTATATTGCGTTCAGTTCCATAAGTGATTCCTTGTCTATCTCCCGCTTATTTGTCAATAGCTTCTTTAAAAATTTTCTTAATTTAGGCATCTGCCAGAGAGCTTCAAGAAACGGTAAGTTGATATGTAATTTCTTTAAAAGTTTAAGAAACTTACCGAACTGTTCCTCTGTGTTGTCTTTTGTTTTTGCTTCGGGATATGGTATACGAGGTTTGTATTCTTTGATTACTGGTTTTGGTTTTACCTCAACCTCACCTTCTTCTACCACACTCTTTTCCCTTAAATTGGGCTCGTCTAACCCTTTACTCTTGAGCTATTATGGCTTGAATTTGCTCCATTGGTTTACTCTCGGTGTTGCTCGGTAGTCTTCCCTATGGTCTCTTAGAGATCTGCTTAGCAAGTTGCCCTATTTGATCCTTGAGCTCCAGTGACAATACTTCAAGTTTTGTTTCTAACTTTTGGAAACGTGTTTCTGAGGCTGCTAAGAAATTTGTTAGCATCTCTTTAAGGTTCAACTTATTTTCCTGTGGGTAGGGTTGTTGTTGGAAGTTTTGGGATGGTTGTTGCGTTTGATTTCTTCGACTGCCCTATGAGAAATTAGGGTGGTTCTTCCAACCTGGATTAAAAGTATTACTATAAGGGTTATTGTTAGATCAGAAATTATTACTTATATAGTTCATTTGTTCACTTTTCATGCCCTGTCCGTAGGGAGGTAATCAATTCACCACTCATTCACTTGCGTCGCACTGCATAACTGGATGTGCCTACGAAGAACCATATAAACCATCAAATTTTTTATGTAGCAACTTTACCTGATTTGATAGTGCGGTTACTGCGTCGAGGTTGAAAACTCTAGTTGCTTTGGCTGGCCTTATCCTTGTAACTTGCCACTGATAGTTATTCTATGACATCTCTTCTATAAACTCGTAGGCTACTTCAGGAGTTTTGTTATTCAGAGTTTCGCCAGCAGCTGAATCGATTAGTTGCCTTATTGAGAGGTTCACACCGTTGTAGAAAGTTTGCACCTGTAGCCATAAGGGTAGTCCATGGTGTGGACACCTTCTCAACAAATCCTTGTATCTTTCCTATGCATCATAAAGTGTCTCTAAATCCATCTGCACAAAAGAAGAGATTTCATTCCTTAACTTGGCCGTTTTAGCCGGCGAAAAATATTTTAATAAAAATTTCTCGGTCATTTGATCCCATGTAGTGATTGATCCTCATGGAAGAGAATGTAACCACTGTTTGGCTTTATTTTTCAGAAAAAAGGGAAATAACCGAAGACGAATGGCATCATCAGAAACGCCATTTATTTTGAAGGTATCAAAATATTCTAGAAAATTCACTAAATGTGTGTTAGGATCCTTATCCTGCAAACCATTAAACTGAACAAACTGTTGTATCATCTGTATAGTGTTAGGTTTCAGTTCAAAATTATTTGCAGCAATAGTAGACCTAACAATACTTGACTCGATCTGTTAAATTAGGTTTAGCAATCATACATAATACGTGGGCGTGATGTTCTACCGCCTCTGAGGTAGCGAATTATTCTTAGCCATCCTTGATGGGATTAGTTTACCTTCTTGCTCTTCTTCTATGTAGTTTAAGCTTCGCCTTATCTTTCTGCTATTTCTACGAACGGTACCTTCGATGCCACTATCGTAAAGTATAGGTCCTGTCGGGTTCCTTCTAGTCATAAACTAGAGGTACCTGAAAGGAGTGAAAGAAGAAAATTTAGAAAAGCAAAAATAAAATTTAATAAAATATGGCTAAAGTAATAAAAATTAAGCGTTCTTAATATTTCAGTTTCTCAGCAACGGCGCCAAAAACTTGATCGTTGTTTTGTCGAGTCTTAAAATTTATATAAAGAATGTTTGAACCTAGAAACTAACTAAGACAACGATGGAGGCAAGCGCACCTATCGAACAGTAGTATAGTTTAGGTAAGACCGGAATGTCGAATCCCAAAGGAAGCAAAAGTACTAATACTAACTCTCTTTTTATTATCTAGCCTAAGAATTAAGGGAATTTGTTTATCTAATCTAAAATTAACTAACAACTAAACTAAAGACTCTAAGACAAAGAAGAATGAAATTGAGAAAATAACTTGAAGAAAAACCAATTGATTAAGAAGATACCCAAGGAAGAATCCACCTAGACTTCACTTGTTATCTAACTCTGAACCAAACTATTTATTCATATGACTTGATCCATAAGATTCCCTAACATATATTAATCCCTCTCTTGAGGTGACTAACGTCTAACCCTAGGTTGATTAATTGAAATCTCTTTCTAATTAAAACCCCTAGAATTGCATTAACTTGATCTATGGACTCCCATATTAGGTTTTACCCTAATCTGGAAAAATCTCGTCACCCTATCTCTAGGCGCGCGATCAACTCCACTTAATTATGCTAGATCTACTCTTAGGCAGGGACTTTTGCTCCTCCACTGATAACACTCTAGAATGACATGTTTTTATGTGCTAATTGTATATTAATTTTGAATGTGATTCTACTAATTTGGGCTATTTATGGACTTTTATCTCGTAGGGACTAAATTGGAGACCAATGTAAAATTGAGGGCCAAAATCGTGAAATTAAAGATAAAAATGGACCAATGTGCAACAAAGGAAAAGATGGTGCCAAAAGTGCAAACATGGAGGCGGAGGGACTAAAATGCAAAAGAAGAGACTTTGCTTTATCAAATTCTATTTTAAATTATATTAGGATAATTAATATTAGGATAATTATCCGAGGATTATTTAATTTCTTTATTTATCTCTATTTATCTTTAATTAAATTGTAATTATCTTTGGGAGTTTGAGTAGAATTAGACTATCTACCTTAAGCACTATAAATAGGGGATGGAGTAACTCATTTGGGGTGTTCATCTTTTACATACACTCCTCTCCCATACGTTTTGTGCTTCTTTTATTTTCTTTCAATAAAAACTCTCTTTTCCATAATTTTATATTTTATTTATTTTCCATCACAATATGAACCACTAAAACCATCTATCAGAAGGTTGTGAATGCCCCAAAAGTGTTCTTGAGGCTTAGAAACCGCACTTAACTTTCTCGCCCGGTATTCATCGTTTCTGCATTCTGAGTGGCCTTGAAATCGAGGTCCCTTTAAAAGTAACCACTTTCAACTTATGCAAAGCGGCGCTTTGTGTGTTTAGGAGGATTGCACGTCGGTTCGTGAGCTTCTTTGCGTCGAGGTTAGCGAGCCCAAGAGACAAAATGGCGTGGGATTCGCCATTGAGAAATGTTGATCTAGCGCAAATGACTCCTCAAGAGCAATAGCGAGGCTAAGTCAAGCTCCCTAAATTCGTAAGGTCAAACTCTAGGAGTTGGTGGTCGTGGCGTCCTCTTCCACTATAAGCGGCTTACTTGGCGGAGAAGGGTCATCAAAAGTGAAGATTGAGCAAGAAGGAGGAGCAGAGACAATAGGAGGCTAGAATCTCTCCACATAAGAAACTTTTCTCTAAACCCTTTCTTTTATTTTCCTCATTTTAATTCTCGTAATTTCAATTAGTCATAAATTACATTATTATTATTTTCTAGATCGAAAATTATTAATTACATTTTTTTATTTATTTTTGAGAGCGAGTTTTCTTGGGCACGATTATGCTAGGATCTCAAAAAGCGAGCATTTGTATAATTCGATCCCTATGGATTCGACCTACTTGCCCTTCTTGTTATTTTCATTATTTTGCGGGTAGGATATATTTTGGTGCATTCAACGGCGCATCAAATTTTGGCGCCGATTCTTGGGGATCGATAACGATACTAATCTGTTTTTCTTGTTTTCTATGACCGAGATCTGCTCGGGCATTCTTGCGTTTGATTCGAGATCGAAAAGGCTGCAAAGCTAATCGAAAAGAAACTAAGTTGAAGAAAAAGTAGTCGGCGGTGGTAGTGACTCAAAGCAATCCACCACGAAATTAGGGCCAAACAGCGAAGCGGAATCTAGGGTTAACGAAAACCCTACTCAAGCGCTTGAAAGTAAAGCGGAAGAAGTCGATCCATTTGAAGAAGTGTTCAACGCTAGGGTTGGCGAAAACCTAATTTTGCACAAGAACCAATGGCTCAAGCGATTGACAACTAAGCCGAAACTCAACGGAACAACCGCCACTTTGCATCGCATATCCTACTATGGATACCGATTTTGAGCTGAAATCGGGGTTAATTGATTCTTGCCAACATTCCAAGGTTCTGAATGAAAACCCCATAAACATTTGAAGGAATTTCATATGGTTTGTGCAGTATGAAACCTCAAGGCGTGGCGAGGATCGAGTTAAATTGCGCTTTTCCTTTTCCTAGCAGATTCAACTAGGGAATGGTTGTTTTATTTACCTCTGGATCTATAACTACATGGGTGATCTTTCGTTTGTTTCTCAATAGGTTTTCCCGGCATCTAGAAGCGGTGAGTTAAGAAGGAGATCGTGGGGATTAAGCGAAAAAAAGCGAAACTCTTTATGATTATTGGAGCGGTTCGAGAAGTTGTGTCGAGCTACCCACAACATGGTATAACGAACAATCTCTCCTCAATACTTTTATGAAGGTTTGAAACCAATGGAAATGAATATGGTAGATCTGCTAGTGGAGGCGTTGGTCAATATGACCCCCAACAAGCAAGGGACTTGATTTCCACAATGGTACAAAGTCTCGTGATTCAGAGCCAATCTGAACCTCTCGGAAGGGTTCACCGGCTAAGTAATTCTTCCATAGAAGATAGACTTGATAAACTTACTAATATGATGAATACACTTCTTGCGGAAAAAACAAAACATTTCGGTTATGTGGAATATGTCTTTTTGAGCACACTGGCGATGTATGTCGGTTTGTACGATGACTCTATGGCTCACTTAGGTGCGATAGGAAATTTTCTGGCCCACCATAGGCGATATGACCCTTACTCTAATACCTACAACCCGGGATGGAGGATCACCCTAAGTTATGGGGCCAACCCACAATATAACCGACCATACGAGCCAAGGTTCCACAATGACCACAAGATTGGGTAATTCTCTAGAAACTTTGGTCAATAAATTAGTAGCTAATATGCTTGATTTTCAACGAAAAAGAGGCATCTATAAGAGAATTGACCATATCGGTTGAAATTGAACTCTCAAGGAAGGCTGCTTTGTCACAAACAGAACCAAACCCAAGGCAAAAGCGTAAATGCGATGTGACTGCGAAGTGGAAAATCTGGAATCGATTCCGGCGAAATCATGCCCAAGAAATCGCCTAGGAAAAACCCAAAAAAGCGAACGGTCAGAGCAAAACCCCATTGCCCATAATTCAACCTCCATTTGAGCGATTCCACCGATTATCGAAAAGGTAAGCGGGACAAGGAAATCCTCGAAACATTTAGGAGCGTCGAAATCAACATTCCATTGTTGGATGCCATCAGCGAGATACCAGTGCGCTAAATTTCTTAAAGAGCTTTGCACCAACAAGCGAAAGTTAACGGTAATGAAAGGTGAATGTTGGTGAAAATGTGTCTGCGGTGTTACAATGGAAAATCTTGGCAAAATGTAAGGATAGGGTATGTTTGCAATACCATGCAAAATAGGACATTTGGGAATTAAAAGGCTATGTGTGATCTAGGAGCCTCCATAAATGTAATGCCCTATTCTATTTATGAATCACTTAGCAAGTTTTTGACAAAAACATGTGTTAGCATTCAATTAGCGAGCAGGTCCATTGTGCATCCGAAGAGTCCTCGAGGGCGTGTTGGTAAAAGTTAACGAGCTTATTTTCCTCTGATTTTATGTGATAAAAATAGAGGAGGATAGTGCTCCCAGATCTTCAGATCTCTTGTTAGGACGACCATTCCTTAGTACAGCTAGTACTAAAATTGACGTTCGAAGTGGAACTCTCACGATGGAGTTTGATGGGGAGATCGTGAAATTTAACGTCTACGATGCCATTAGCCACCCCAGTGAAATTTTGAGTGTGAATCGTGTCGATATAATCGACTCATTAGTGGAAGAAAATTTTGAATCCATTTATGATTTTAAATTTGACTTTGATAAATTTGAATCCAGTTAATGAGTTGCTATCCCGGTACTAAGCTTTTACCTTACATTTGTGCGGGGCGGATCCAAAATTAAAACCACCTCTCGAGCATCTCAAATTCACATTTTGGAGGATGTTGAGACCATTGCTAACAAAAGGATTGACCCTTGGAGGAAAATATGAAACCAATGAAAAAGGCGCAAAGGCGATTAAACCCAAATATAGTGGATGTGATAAAAAAATGAGAATTTCCAAGCTTACATGATTAAAATATTTATTTTGAGCCACCGTAGAACCGTTTAAATTGTCAAGCTAATGACGTTAAATAAGCGCTTGTTGGGAGGCAACCCAATCTTTATTTTATTTTATTTTGTTTATTTGTTTTATTTTCATTTTATTATTATTTCTTATTTATTATTTTCCTTTTTTTATTAATAAGTTTCTCTTCTTCCATCTAGGTAAAGCAGAGCGCATTGAGGCTCGACTAAACACTTTTGGCCAGCAACTCACTTGAACTTATTGCTATCCTCCGTGTCGGCAGTAGCTACACGGGAGTTTTCTAAACTTTTCTTCCTATTTATTTATTTTGCATCCACATTGAGGACAATGTGTTTTAAGTAGGGAAGGTACTTTTATTATTATTATCATCTGCTTCTTTGTATTTATGTTTCTTTGCTTGAGGCTCCATTTGTCCATATTTTTCTAAGAATATTCAGTAGCTTTTCATGCCCAAGAATTTGACCACGACTTGCCTTTATTTGACCTACATGCATGATTCTTAGCTCTTGAGTTAATTATGATTCTATCTTTGATTTTATCTCCTTTGTTTTATTTTATTAGGCTAAAAATAATTATGATTAATAAGTTAATTCTATCTTGCTTTTCATAAATTTGATCAAGTTTAATATAAAGTGGACAATTAATACATTTGCATGCCTAAATTATATTCAGTCTATTAGGTGGTTACTAAAACTTATTTTCGACACTTGATTATTTCTCTTAAATCCTCTTAGAATTAAAATTTCGTGTAAATTTTATTTAATAAATGTTTCAAGGTTATGAGTGCGACTTTGAGCGTGGTGGTGAAATGCTAGGGTAGGGTGCTTGGGTTGTCATTCTACTTGGCGTCAAAAGGTTTTGTGGCGTAATAGGTAAAACTCCGCTAGCCAAGGTTATGAGTATGGCTCGAGCGTGGTGGTGAAATGTAGGGGTAGGGTGCTTGGGTTGTCATTCTACTTTGCGTCAAAAGGTTGTGTGGCGTAATGGGTAAAACTCCGCTAACGAAATAAATAATTTTTAAGAGTATGTTGAAATGAAATGCAAGGGTGGGGTGCTTGGGTTGTCATCTCTCTTGGCGTAAAAAGGTTCGATATATTCTAAGTAAATAAATATCTCCATTTATATTAAAAAAAAAAAAAGAAAAAAGAAAAAAAAAGAAAAAAAGAAAAATAGTACTAATAAAATTTCAGCTAAGGACTAAAGGTGGGAATAAGTAGAGTGTCTCGGTAGGTTTGGTAAATCACCTAATTGACATGAAATAATTCAAGACGATTTTAATTTTTGTGTGTGTTAATTAGAATACTTTTCTATTTTAGTTAAAGCAAGCATAGAAGTTCTCTTTATTTTTCATATGCATTTTGACTAATCTTTATAAAACTTTAGAGTAGAATTTCTTTAGGGATCTAATTTTTACGGTGGATAGGAACCATACTTGAGGGCAAGCATGGGCTAAGTAGGGAATTTGATAACACTCTAGAATGACATGTTTTTATGTGCTAATTGTATATTAATTTTGAATGTGATTCTACTAATTTGGGCTATTTATGGACTTTTATCTCGTAGAGACTAAATTGGAGACCAATGCAAAATTGAGGCCAAAATCGTGAAATTAAAGATAAAAATGGACCAATGTGCAACAAAGGGAAAAGATGGTGCCAAAAGTGCAAACATGGAGGCGGAGGGACTGAAATGCAAAAGAAGAGACTTTGCTTTATCAAATTCTATTTTAAATTATGTTAGGATAATTAATATTAGGATAATTATCCGAGATTATTTAATTTCTTTATTTATCTCTATTTATCTTTAATTAAATTGTAATTATCTTTGGGAGTTTGAGTAGAATTAGACTATCTACCTTAAGCACTATAAATAGGGGATGGAGTAACTCATTTGGGGTGTTCATCTTTTTACATACCTCCTCTCCCATACGTTTTTGTGCTTCTTTTATTTTCTTTTCAATAAAACTCTCTTTTCCATAATTTTATATTTTATTTATTTTCCATCACAATATGAGCCACTAAAACCATCTAGCAGAAGGTTGTCGAATGCCCAAAAGGGTTCTTGAGGCTTAGAAACCGCATAACTTTCTCGCCCGGTATTCATCGTTTTTCGCATTCACGGGTGGCAACCATCGAGTCCTTTAAAAGTAACCCTTTCAACTTATGCAAAGGCGGCGCTTTGTGTGTTTTGGGAGGATTTTACCGTCGGTTCGTGAGCTTACTACGTCAGAGGTTAGCGAGCCCAAGAGACAAAATGGCGTGGGATTCGCCATTGAGAAACGTTGATCTAGCGCAAATGACTCCACAAGAGCAATAGTAGGCTAGAGTCAAGCTCCCTAAATTTGTAAGGTCAAACTCTAGGAGTTGGTGGTCGTAGGCGTCCTCTTCCACTATAAGCGGCTTACTTGGCGGAGAAGGGTCATCAAAAGTGAAGATTGAATCGAAGGAGGCAGAGACAATCGAGTGGAATCTCTATATAAGAAACTTTTCTCTAAACCCTTTCTTTTTATTTTCCTCATTTTAATTCTCGTAATTTCAATTCATCTTAAATTACATTATTATTATTATTTTCTAGATTGAAAATTATTAATTACATTTTTATTTATTTTTTGAGCGCGAGTTTTCTTGGGCACGATTACGCCGGGATCTCGAAAGCAGAGCATTTGTATAATCCGATCCACATGGATTCGACCCTACTTGCCCTTTACTATTATTTTCATTATTTTGCAGGGAGTAGGATATATTTTGGTGCATTCAACGACGCATCATCCACCTAAGCACATCATACTTGAATTAATATCCCAGAAATATCAACACAAGAATTAAGAACAAGTCAAATATTTATCATATAGTTTAGCAAACGATAACAAGATTCATCTTAGATTTCATCCCCCTAAGGTATCTGGGGGTTTAGTTCATATTTATAAAAGAAAACATCTTAAAAGAAAAGATAAAATAAAACATAAGAAATCCCCAAAACCCCCTGACGGAATTGAAGGAGAGATCCTCCATATTGAGTATTATTTCGACTTCTTGAGATAAATCAACTGGCTATCTTCTAGTAAATCTCCACAAATCTACCCTCTTTGGCCTAGCTGGATGCCCCATGACTAAAGTTTTGGGTTCCCCCCTTTTAGGTTATACTTAGGGTGTTTATATAGGCTTTGGAATGTGTTTCTTCGCCCCTAAATATCCTAATCTGAGTGAAACTTCTCTTTGTCACGATAGGGACACGCCCATGGCACATGCCCATGTGAATCGATTTCAGGCCGTGGTCGAGTCTACTGAAGAGACACGTCCGTGTGTTTCGGGGTCCAGGCCGTGTTAGAGTAAATTAGGGAGGCATGATCGTGTGGTCTTGGGCCCAGGCCATGTCAATTTCCATTTTGACCTAATTTGGTCAGTTTTAGGCTCGTTTCTCGTCCTTTTCATCCTTCGGTGCTCTCTTGAGTATAAAATATGAAAACAAAGGATTAAGAACACCAAATTACATAATTCAAGGCTTAAATCATCCAAAAGTATGCTAAATGTGGGTCTAAAATATGTTACTTTTACGGTTTATCACTAAGGTACAGCAAGGCATGAGAGATCAAATACGAGAGTCTCAACGAAGCATGATAAGCCAGTTGACCCAATTACTAGTCGGAGGGACTGAAAATGGGAAAAATAATGTGAATAACCTTGGGGATGATAATGAAGACCCTATGTACCCCCAGGCTTTACCTAGTGAATGTCCAAACCCAACTAGATACATATCCACGAAGGGTACCCATTACCATAAGACCTCAACAATATCAAGCCGACACTTCACGCCGGTGAATTGCCTTACGGGTTCAGGTTCCAATCCAGGGGATAATTTGACCAATCCTGTTGTGCCCGATTTGGACAACATGGCTGAAATGGATAAAGCAAGAGTTGAATTTCCATAACATTTGGAAGATCCGTGCAAGTGGTTGGAGGAGAAATTCAGAGCTATGGAGAATGCTGACTATCTTGGTGGGGTTGATGCTAAGGATTTGAGCTTAGTCCCAGATCTAGTACTCCCACAAAATTAAAACTCCAGAATTTGAAAAATATAATTGGACTAGTTGTCCTGAAGCCCATATCCCAATTTTCTGCCGAAGGATGACGGGATACGTCAATAGCGACCAATTATTAATCTATTGCTTCCAAGATAGTCTAATCGGGTCAACTTCCAAGTGGTACGACCAGTTAAGCCACGCCAAAATTAACTCTTGGAAAGACTTGGCATAGGTTTTCATGAAACAATACAGCCATGTGACTGACATGACACCCGATAGAATTACACTGCAAAATATGGAAAAGAAGCAAAGTGAAAGCTTCAGGCAATATGCTTAGAGATGGAGAGATGTGGCAACGCATGTCCAACTACCTCTTCTAGGGAAAGAAACGACAATGCTTTTTCATATGTACTCTGAAATCCCTGTTTATTAACCATATATTGGGAAGCGCTACCAAGAGCTTTTCAGATATAGTAATGTCTGGTGAGATGATTGAAAATGGAGTAAGGAGTGGGAAAATAGATACGCGGGAAAACGCAAAAAGATCAGTGTAATAGCCCGATTTAGGGGCTAGTCAAAATAGTGATCTCGGGATCACTAATCCGAGATTAGAGAAATTTATTTTCATGTTATATTATGAGTTAGAGCATGATAGCATATGTGCATGAAAATTTTGGTTCTTTAATTTTAACGATTTCATGATTAATTGTGAAAAAAGGAATAAATCGCATAAAGTGCGAAAGTTTTATTCTATAAGCTAAAGGTACCAAATAGCCATAGATTGAAAATTTAAGGTTTTTAAAAGGTGATTAGACCCCCAATATTTGCTTGGCCGGCCATAGACTAGCATAGGAGACAAATTTGTCAATGTTGGTCAAAGTTGGTGATAGTAGGTGGACTAATTTGTCTAGTATTAATAAAATAAGGAGAGAAAAGATATCATATTTTTATCTTTCACTCTTCTACCGAAAATTAGCAGCAAATAGAGGGTAGAAAGCTTCAAAAATTTCAGCACACTCATCTCTTCACAAGTAAGTGTTCTAGTGATCTTTTCTTGAAAATAGTTGTACTTTTGAGACCCCTAAAGCTTAAGCTTTCAAATGAGGGGAATACTGTGCAATATGGTAAAAAGCTTAGAGTTTTTCCATGAGAGCTATCTTAGTTATTTGCTGCATTTTTATGGAAGAAATTGAGTTTTAGTTGTTAGATGAACAACTTTTGTGAAATGTGTTGTCTTGAAAACACCTAATTGGACCTAAATGAAAAGGTTACAAATTTGTAGTAATTGTGTGAAATTTTGATTTTTGATGATAGCTATAAGAGTATTAAATGTTCACCTAGGCTTTTTGAAGGTAGAAATATGATTAGAATTAATTTTGAGCCTAAAGGCAAAAAGGTCATTTTGCCAAAGTCTAAGGGCAAAATAGTAATTTTGCCTAAACATGATTTTTGAAATGCTTTTATTAATGTGGTGATTAAAATGAGCTAAATTGCTATTATAGATCAA
This sequence comes from Gossypium rotundifolium, assembly GCA_025506655.1. Lineage (NCBI taxonomy): Eukaryota > Viridiplantae > Streptophyta > Magnoliopsida > Malvales > Malvaceae > Gossypium > Gossypium rotundifolium. Next base: position 4,174,661 of record CP106722.1, on the reverse strand, counting down.
GAAGAACTGGGAATCCACCTCGATCGGGGAAAGAACAAAGTCTTGGACTAAACCGATCGAGTTAGCTCATTTTGAAATCGAGGTGAGTTTGTATGTGATTAATGCAACATTTATGTTAGCATAATTGAGAATGCTTTGCATCATATTGATGCATGATGCTTCACTAAATTGAGTAGTTAATGTTGAATGAGATGTTGAGGTCCTAGTGGACTATTGAATATGAAATTGCTATCATCGAGATACAAAAGATAAGGTCTTGAATAAGACCATGTCCGAGACATGGCCTCGACACCTAGTTGAGATTTCGTATAAGACCATATTAGGGACATGGCTTTTGTAATGAATATGAGAATCGTATAAGACCGTATCCATGATATGGCATCGATACTTGATATGAAACTCCATATAAGACTGTGTCCGGGATATGACATTGGCATTTAGAAGTGACTCTTTATAAGACCACCTTTAGGATGTGGCATTGGCTTCGTACCTACATGAGTGGCGAGTAAAACATGTCTTTGACTATCCCGAAACCTCTCAGATGTATGTTTAGGGCCATGTAGGCCAAGAATGAGCAAGAAATGGGTTTCAACAAAATTTTATAGTCCGTTATTGCACGTTCCTACAAGGTTAAGCATGATAATGCCTCGCATCCGGTTCCATCATTGGACATGGGTAAGGGGTGTTACAATCAACCCCAAAGAAGAAGGAAAATGAAGTGAACACCACGAATGTGTATAACAAAAGCTATTCAAAATCGGTCACTATAAGCCAACCAAGGACCGTGACAGCCAGATATCAAGGCTCTTCGAGGCCAAACCTAACTCAAGGCCAAACACAGAAAAACTCCAGTTCACACCTATTCCGATGACATATAGGGAGTTATTTTAGAATTTATTCGATGCGCATGTGGTATCCTCGTTTTACTTGAAACCCATGCAACCTCCGTTCCCAAAATGGTATGATGCGAATGCTCAATGCGAGTACCATGTAGGAATAACAGGACACTCAATTAAGAACAGCACTGCATTTAAAAGGTTGATTGAAAGGCTCATCAATATAGGGATCGTAAGGTTCAATGATCTATCGGGACCTAATGTGGTAGGAAATTCGTTACCCAGTCATTCAGATCAAGGGTAATCATCATAATTGAGAGTGGAGGAAGGAGGACCAAAACTGATGTGGCGAAAGTAAAAAACCCACTAAAATGGGTTTGGAAAAAAAATGATAGACGTAGGATTAATCGTTCAAGATTCGAAAAAGGTACCCAAAGGAGTGAAGACCTATTATGAGAACAGTACTAGCCTTGCTCTTGAGCTTAGAGACACATTGTAGTGCATTGATAAAAGTGCTGAATGAAACTTATGTTGCTAATGATATCTCTGTGAACAAGCTAGACTGCCTAGTTAACAATATAAGTGTCGACAATTTCATCTTTTTCAACGATGATGAAATACCTCTGAGGGGCATGGAATCCATGAAGGCCCTACATATCACTACCCGCTGCAAAGGATATACACTGCCAGGGGTGTTAATCGATAATGGATCTGTGCTAAACATCTTACCTCTATCCACACTGAACAGATTGTCAGTGGATAGCTCTTATATGAAGATGTGCCAAAATATAGTGAGAGCATTCGATGGTACGAAAAGGAGGATAATAGGAAGGATTGAAATACCTCTCTTAATTGGCCCAAACACATATGAGGTAGACTTTTTGGTGATGGATATCAAGTCCTCATATAATTGCTTGCTGGGTAGGCCTTGGATTCATTTAGCTGGGGCGATCCGTCGTCACTACACCAAAAATTAAAGTTGGTAACGGAGGGTCGACTAATGATGATAAACGCTACAAAAGATATCATTGCACTCGTAACTAGTGACGCACCATACATAGGAGCGGATGATGAGGCAATAGAATGTTCCTTTCGATCACTAGAATTTGTTAATACAACTTTTATTGTTGAAGGAAGCAAGATCCTAATACCCAAAATATCCAAAACTACTAGGATAGGCTTGCAGTTGATAGTTGGAAAAGGAGCTTTACTTGGGATAGGACTCGAAAAATACCTACAAGGGAGAGTCGAGGCACTAATGCTGATGGACATATGTGACTGATTTGGCTTAGGATACAAGCTAGATACGAGGTAAAAGAAGAGGGAGTTGGAAAAGAAACAAGAAAGAAGAAGAGCTAGATTGAGTGAGGGAGAGGTCAAATGGGAACCGGTGACCTTTCCCTATATATCTAAAATGTTCGTGTCAGGAGAAATTATTTATCCTGAATGATGAAATTCAAAAAAAGAAATTGTGGAAGGAATGTTGGGAAACCTAAGCATCAATGCCATATCTGAAGAAGGAATTGGAGAGAACCTAAAAGGCATTTGTCATTATATCCCCGAAAGTGTTCTGAACAATTGGACAGTGGAAGAGATCCTTGTAATTTTTAGAACTAATTTAGAGTAATGTTCAAAACACACTTATTGCTCTAAGCATGGGAGCAATAAGAATCCTTTTGTGAAAAAAGGCATATGTCCATTGTTTTTATTTCAATAAAATGCATCTGTATGTCTTATTTTGGCAAATATTCTTTTATTCTTTCTATTTTATTTATACTCATACCACACAGATAATTATTTTTAGATTAAGTTGTTCTTTGGGTCTTTCTTTGTTCATATAACAGGTCTCCAGATATCAATGATATGAGTGACACTTGCTGCTCTTGACTCAGATTCTCCTTTTCAGCCAGATATGTGTCTAGAATAACCTCAGAACTATGAAGATGATCGAGATTGTAACCTATCTCTGATTTGTTAAGGATGGTAGAATAAGAGAAGAAACAAATTCTGCCTCACAAAGAGTCAGTAGAAATTGTGAGCTTAAGAGACGAACAAGAAAAGAAAGAGGTGAAGATTGGAGCTTGCATCACCACAGAGACAAAGCGAGACCTCATTGAGTTAATCAAAGAATTCAAAGATGTCTTTGCATGGTCGTATCAAGATATAATTGTTCTAAGTACTGATGTAACACCACAAACCCGGCCCAAACACCACGACAGAATCTGGTATGTCACTAAGAAAATTTAATAAAACATGTCGCATTTTTGGAAAATATTTTCCTTGAGTTTAACCTTTTATTCGGGAAAAATTAATAGGTTGTTAATTTAGATAAGCTATAAATTCTATGAGATGTTTTTCGAATTAAAACCAAAACTTAAATACATGCTTTAGAAAAAAATGTAAACTTAAAATGTATGATAATAATAATAAAGCCCAAAATTAAAATGAGCAGAAATATAAAGCTAACGACCGTGGCCTTATTACATTGAAATTTAAAACCCATTAAATAAAGATATAAAATAATAAACTAAAGTCTTTTGCTAAATCCAAATGTTCTTTTGCATGGCCACCTTGCGCTCCTCTCCAGCCCGGTCTGAAGCACTAAGTGCTACCTGAAAAAATGTTAAATAATAGGTTGAGTCGCGAGACTCAGTGTGCAACCCTCATGCACCTTTAGATTTGGGCCTTAGCCTCAGAGCAGAATATGATTAATATATATAAAAAAATTATGCAAGCCCAACCCAAATCCTAGGTTTTTATCCGCTACATGCCTCCGTACCAGCCTTTCATACCGTTGGGGATTTCTATAATCAACCCATACCGCTACACGCCTTGATGGCAGTCGTGCTGCCCATCGTCAGATCATGGCAAAAGCCACTACAACAGATCATGGCAAAAGCCACTACACAGTTCCCTTTTCATCAAACCCAACCCCGTGCAATCACAGAAATCAGCATACTTATAAAACATATCATCTTAACAGGAACATTCACTAACTGGTGATTCACTTTTACCCTCCTCAGGTTCCGAACGTTATGCCGGGATTTCGGCATTTAACAGAATATAAGCAGATTTATTAACACATATTAACAGACAGTCTAATGGTGTGAAAAGTTACACACCTGATATCGCGTAGTACTACTCTCTATGTTGATACCCTCGCTAATCTGTAATGCCCTTTGTCTACAACCTTGCTCAAAAGCCGAAAGAACGCAAGGATAAGGCCTCTCCTTAAAATCCTGAAAGTAATTTGATCCGAGTGCTATTGAACTCTGGCTTAGAAATATAAGTGATTGACTCCCCTTTAAATCCCTGTGTTTTCTTCAAGATTCGACACAAGCAGACACCTCAGAGAGAATTCGACAAACACAGGAGATGAGATCTAGGGATTTTGGCTTTTATGAAAATCCCGAAAAAGATGAACAAGAAGAAGATTTCGGCTACAAGAACAAACAAGAGTGTAGTTTCGACTTTTAGTGAATGTGAGAAGAATAAAAATGGAGATCAGAAGATTCAGCTAACATGAAATTTCAAAGAAAGAAGAAAGGGTGAAGGAGGTGGTGATTTTCGGCTTTTTGAAAGAAAGTTGACAGAAATTGTGGAGGGAGAGACTGAGAATTTTGGCACAAAGAATGAATAAAAAGTAGGGTTCAAATGCCGAAATTGATGAGCTATTCCCCCTATTTATAGAAAATTTGGCACCCCTTGTGGCTATTAGAAACCAATTTCTTTACTCCTCTAGGTGATGGAATTTCGGCCAACTCTGCTCTCAGCAGATAGCTCCTAATTTTTCTCCTTTTATCTTCCATATTATCAACTATATTATCTACATTATCCTATTCACATAAATCTTCCTATTTTTGAGCCTTGTAGCCATCCTAACCCTAATGCCGAAAATTAGCTAACTTGAATCCAAGGAATTGGGTTCCTTAAAACTTAAATTTGGGCCCCTAACTCCCTTGTGTGGCATCACCTCCTTGTTCCCTAAGTGGCGCTACTGACCACTGGGCCAGAAGCCCATTTTGACATTTTAAACACATGTACTACCTTTTAAGTTCTATAATACCCAAACAGATAATTTTAATCAAGGCCTCTGCCTAAGCCTGAGCCCAATTTAGACCCTTAACAGTTAAGTTAACACTTTAAGCATATACACACACCAAACGCATGGGCCCAAAAATTCAAGATGTTACAACTGATATTGTGGTACACCGGCTTCCGATAAAGGAAGAATACAAGTCAGTTCAATAGAAACTCCGAAGGATAAGGCCTGACGTCTGTTAAAAATAAAAGAAAGAAAGTCAATAAGCAATTTGATGCTAGTTTCCTACAAGTGGTTAAATATTCGAAAAGGGTAGCTAATATAGTACCCACCCCTAAGAAAGATGGGAAAGTACGAATGTGTGTAAACTATAGGGATTTAAGCAAAGCCAGCCCGAAAGATAATTTCCCGTTGCCTCACATCGGCACCTTAGTGGAACATGGCAGTTTATTCACTATTCTCCTTTATAGATGGCTTCTTTGGTTACAACTAGATAAAGATGCATCCTGAAGACATGGAAAAGACCACATTCGTAACCATGTGGGGAACATTTTGCTATAAAGTGATGTCAATCGAACTGAAAAATACGGGAGTAACGTATCAAAGAGCCATGGTAACTCTTTTTCATGATATGATGCACAAGGAAATCGAGGTTTATGTTGATGATATGATCACAAAATCTCAAACAGAAGAAGAGCATATGCAAGTCTTGAGGAAATTGTTTTTGAGGTTGAGAAAATTCCAGCTAAAGCTTAATATAGCAAAATATACCTTCGGAGTTAGGTTGAAAAAATTGTTAGGATTTGTAATCAGCAAAAAGGGATCGAGATAGACTAGGGTAAAGTTAAATCGATACAGGAGTTGCCTCCATCGCACACTCAAAAGGAGGTCTGAGGTTTCTTAGGAAGACTAAATTATATCGCCCAATTCATTTCACAATTAAATGAGAAATACGACCCTATATTCCAACCTCCTTAAGAAACATAATCCAGATGTATGGGATAAAAATGCCAGAAAACCTTTGACAAGGTCAAACATTGCTTATCCAATACCCCAGTGTTAATACCATCTAGCCAAGATAAGCTGCTGATACTATACTTGGCAGTATTTAGGAATTCTATGGGATGTGTGCTTGGCCAACACGATGAGTCAGGAAGAAAAGAAAGAGTGATATACTAAATTAATAAGAAATCCACTGAATGTGAGACAAGATATTCACCAATTGAGAAGTTGTGTTGCGCCTTGATTTGGACAACTCGGAGACTGAGACAGTACATGATGTACCACACAACTTGGCTAATCTAAAAAATGGATCCTCTAAAGTACATGATGGAGTCGACTACTTTAAATGAAAGAATGGCTCGATGACAAATTCTGCTTTTTGAATTTGATATAGTCTATGTGAACCAAAAGGCAATAAAAGGGAGCGTAATAGAAGATTTTCTAACTAGTAGAGCTCTAAAAGATTATGAGCCTTTGAATTTCGACTTTCCAAATGAATATTTGGTGTATATTGAGACTACTGAAGAAGGTGCTCAAGAAGAACATCCCTAGAAACTAAACTTTGATGGAGCCTCTAACGCTATGGGTAACAGAATCAGGGTAGTCCTGGTATCCCCAAATGGAGATCATTATCCCTTTACTAGTAAATTGGATTTTGATTGCATGAACAATATGGTAGAATACGAACCATGCATCATGGGTATCCGTGCAGCCATAGAACGCAAGATCAAAGTACTAGAGGTATATAGGGATTCTGCACTAGTAATCTATCAACTCAAAGGTGAATGTGAGACAAGAGATCCCAAGTTGGTCGAATACAGAAGGTTGGTCTTGGAGTTAATTAAAGAGTTTGATGACATCATCTTCTGCTACCTCCCGCGAGATGACAATCAGATGGCTGATGCCTTGGCTAATTTAACATTCATGATCAAAGTGAACAAATAAGATGATGTAAAACCTATCTAGATGAATATTTTATGAGGCTCCAACTCATTGTTACAACATCGAAGAAGAAGAAAAGGATAATCACCCTTGGTACCACGATATACTGCGATATGTGAAGAATCGTGAATACCCTGATCAAGTAACCAAGAATAATAAAAGGATGCCAAGAAGCTTTGGCCAATGACTATGTCTTAGATAGGGAGATCCTATACAAAAGAAGAGAGGATCAGGTGCTACTAAGATGTGTAGACGCTGTTATGGCTAAGAAAATCTTAAAAAAAGTCCATGAGGGTGTCTGCGAAACACATGCTAATGGTTTTGCAATGGCCAAAAAAATCATGATATTCGAGTATTATTGGTCAACCACGGAAGTAGATTGTATCAGTTATGCCAAGAGATGCCATAAGTGCCAAATTTATGAAGACAAAAATCATGTGCCTCATTCACCTTTTCATGCTATGACTTCTCAATGGAATTTCTCTATGTGGGGCATGGATATCATTGGACCAATCTCACCAAAAACTTCCAATGGGCTTCGATTCATCTTCATAGTCATTGATTACTACACCAAGTGGGTAGAGGCCACTTCTTACACCAATGTCACGAAGTCGATAGTTATCAAATTCTTGAAAAAAGAGATTATATGTTGGTATAAGATGCCAGAAAAGATTACATCGACAATGCATTAAACTTGAACAACGATATCGGAGGTCTGCAGTTAATTCAAGATCAAATACCATAACTCGTTACCATATCGCCCAAAAATGAATGATGCGGTGGAAACAACTAATAAGAATATTAAGAAGATCATGGGGAAAATGACTAAGACTTATAAAAATTAGCATGAGAAGTTACCATTTGCCTTCTATGCTTATCAAACATCTGTCAGGACCTCCATCGGGACAATGCCTTTCTTATTGGTTTATAGAATGGAGGCAGTTTTGCCCATTGAAGTTGATATTCCTTCTCTCTGAGTTTTGTCAAAGTTGAAGTTGGATGAAGCAGAATGGATCCAATCTCGATATAATCAGTTGAAGTTGATTGAAGAGAAATGTTGAAAGCTATCCATCATGGTTAGATGCACCAAAAAAGAATGATGCGAGCTTACAAAAAAAAGGTTCGCCTTAGAGAATTCCATGAGGGGAACCTGGTATTGAAAAAGATCCTTCCCATACAAAAGGGCTTCAAAGGAAAGTGGATGCCAAACTGGGAAGGACCTTATGTGGTAAAGAAGGCCTTTTCTGAAGGATGTTGATTTTGATTGAAATAGATAGTAAAAACTTACCAAATCCTGTGAAGTCAGATTCAGTCAAGAAGTACTTCACCTAAAAAAAGGGAGAGACCAAGGAGAAAACCCGCAAAGGGCATCTTGAGACCAAAGGGGTTTTGAGTTGAAAACCTAAGAAAGGGTAGCTCAAATTTGGATTGAAGATTTAACGTGTGATGGTCGGGTCTTTTCAAAAGGAAACGTTACATCTTGGGGTATCAACAAAGTGCTCTAATTCTCCTAAACACATATCAAGCTCAATTTGGTGCAGAAAGGCTCATGCTACGATGTTTAGGGCACTTGTTTTATCTTACTCATTTTGTATTTTAGCACCGTTTGCTATCTTTGATTGATCTATTCATTTCGAGCTCTGCTCCTAATAAATTTCAATATTGTCCATTGTTACGATGTTTTTCAAGCATTTTTCATTGAAATAATGATTAATGAACAAATAATATTCAAGTGAAAGGATTTCTAAGTAATACAAATACATGAAACAGGACCAATAGTAAGAACTAACCAAATCTAAGGGTTGGAAATATTTGGGAATGAATATTTTGAATTACGATTATTTCTTCAAATTTCCTATCAAAAATACCAGATCTGAACAAGAAGGCATAACAATACATCAGTGATGGAACATTGACAAGCAATGAGCAATGTCAACCTAAGCATTAAAAGGGATCATTCTAAAAAAATGACATTCTGCGTTCATGCAAATATCATTCATACACATCTAGTTAGGAGAATTTGATTCTTTCTAATAATAACATCCTAATCGCTTGGCATAAATATAGGCCCATAAAATGGATTCTACAGGTCATGTTCCCTAGAGAATGGTGTAACAGATCAGTGAAACCACAAATCTTATACCCCTAAAATTGCAGTAGGATGCATTGAAGTTATCGTGGAAAATTTTATCTCTCTAAAGTTGCAATAGAGTAGATTAAAGCCACAAATCTTATCTCCCTAAAGTTGCAATGGAGTAGATTGAAAATAGCAAATCTTATCTCTCTAAAGTTATAGTAGAGCAAATTAAAGCCACAAATCTTATCTCCCTAAAGTTGCAGTGGAGCAGATTAAAAATAGTAAATCTTATCTCTCTGAAGTTACAGTAGAGCAGATTAAAGCTACAAATCTTAACTCTCTGAAGTTGCAGTAGAACAGATTGAAGTAACAAATCTTATCTCCTTGAAGCTGTAGTGGAACAGTTTGAAGTTATAAATCTCATCTCCTTGAAGTTGTAGTGGAGAAAATTAAAGCAACAAATTCTATGCCTTTAAACTTGCAGTGGGTCGATTAAATCAAGTCGCAAATCTTATCACCCTGAAGTTGCAGTAGAGTAGATTGAAGCAACAAATCCTATACCTCTTAAGTTGCAGTGGGCTAGAATGAAGATATTTGAAAAAGAGGAGCACCAAAAAGGTCGAGATTCAGCAAGACCAAACAAAATTGGTCCTTCTTAAAAGTTTTTGCTCCATTCTCGTTACACGACAATGAGCAAAGAGGGGCAGCTATAAGGGCCCAATTTTGTCGAGCCCAAACCAAACAAACCAAGCCAAATAAAAAAATAAAGAAAGAAACAATCCAACCCATTTACAATATCAGACCCAATGGGTCAAACCAAAACAAAAACCTAATGGCCCAAATGGCCCAAAAGCCTAAATTTTTTCAAAAAAAAAAAAACTTAGCACGTGCCTCACCCTAGCCTAGCCTAGCCTAGCCGCTCCTAGCGCCTGCCACCAACTGCTCCGTCAACCACCCTGCAAGAAAGAAGAAACAACACACACAATAAACAGTGGCAAGAATAGTGAAATATATATATATATATATATATATATATATTGTATGGAATGGCTATAAAAGCCATTGAATAAATCTGTATGAAAAGGTTTTTTTTTTTTTGGAATAGAAATCAAAACAAAAAACAAAGAAACAAAAAATTCAAATCTGATTTTTTTATTTATTTTTCCTTTTTTTTCCTTTTTAATCTGTTATTATCTATATATATATAAAATAAAATAAAAAGAAAAAAACTTACCTGGCATTCGGTATTTTGTCGTTGAAAATTGAAGCATCCTCCGCATGTTTGCGGCCATCGGCGAGTCTTCGGTGAGCACCTACCCTAGATTTGGATTCTGGGAGTCGAAACGCCCAAAGTGGGGTTTTTTTTTTTTTTTTTTTTCGGCCACCGAGAATGGCGGAGCCATCGCCGACGATCGGTGGTCGTCGTGGTGAAAACTCGCCGACCTAGGCCGGACACAAGGAAGGGAAAAAATAAGGTTTCAGAATTTTTTTTAAAACAATGGGCTAAAATGATTTTTTTTTTTTGAAAGTTTTTTTACTTATATAGGGCACCGTTTTAGAAGGTTTGAAAAGCCCCAAAACGACGTTGTTTTGGGGTCGACCAAATCTGACCGACTCGACCCGACCCACCCAGCAGGATCCTGTGTTTTTAAAGGGGTCTAATTGATGTTTTGGCCTTTTCGCTTTTTTGCTACTTTTCAATTTAGTCCTATTCATTTTTATTTGTTTTAGTTTTTGCCCCATAATTTAAATCCCTATGCAATTTAGTCCCCTAACCCACTGTGAACCCCTTGGGGAATGACGTGTCAATGTGAAGGGAATAATTGCCATTTGACCCCCTAAATTTTTTATTTTATTTTAATTTTGTCCTTCAGTTTCTTTTTCTTTATAATTTAGACTATTAGTTTTGTTATATTTTAAATTTAGTCCTTTATTCCCTTTTCTTTGTTTATTTTGCGATTTTGCTTCAAGTTTTTCTTAAATTTAAATTTAATCCCTTATTTGGTTAATTTTACCTCTTTATTTATTATGTTATTTATTTTGGTATTTAAAATTTAGGTTATATATTTTTCTTTTTTTATACATTTTATTTTTATATTATCCTTGCTATATTATTTCATTATTTATTTATTTATTACCTTTTATACTTTCAAAAAAAAAATAGATTGTTTATTTTTTTTTACTTACTTGCACATTTTGTTATTATCATTATTATTATTATTATCTTATTATGCATATTAATATCATGATTTATTATTACTATTATACTTTTATATTTTATTATGCATATTATGCCATTATTACTACAAATTGATGTCGCATTATCATTATTCACTAAGCATGGCATTTTATCTTACTTTTAGCCTTCTTTTATATATTCATTTATCTATTATCCTGTATCATCTCATTTTACTTATCATTGCTTTGTTTTATTTCATTAATTACTATCTGATTATATATTCATTCATTTTTATACTATACCGAATAAACTAAATACATATTATTTTAAATATTGTATTTGTCTTTGCACGAGGCCCAAAAAGGAAATTTTTTAAATCAAGGTAATGATTATTATTTTCGAATTAGAAAAGTCGTGTTCTTAACTTACAGGATATGGCTTCTTTCTAAAACCGAGATAGTCGAATATTTACTTTAAAATATATAAAAACAATATTTAAGTGATGATCAAATGGCGTTCATTCTTGTTCTCGGTGATATAAGGCATTGTGTCCTAACTTACGGGATATGATCCTTTCTTCTCGATTAACTTAAAATAAGCCCATTTTCGTGAAAATAAATTTAGTTAAGTAATGTCTTAATAAGGGATCTATTTTAAATTCTCTTCAAATTTTTAATTTTCGACACTAAAGACATCATGTAATCAATTAGGTACCAATTTTGGGCGTAACGAGGGTGCTAATCCTTCCTCGTGCGTAACCGACTCTCGAACCTATTTTTTAGATTTTTGTAGACCGAAAAATATTGTTTTAATAAATAAAACCTCTTATTAAAGTGATCAAATTGCAGGTGACCCGATCACGCCTCCTAAAAGTGATTGGTGGCGACTCCCATTTTCGTTTTTTAAAATAAAAAGTTGATTTAAAAAAAAAGTTTCGACAATTTGCTGTCAAAAATGCTTTATATTTGAACTCCGTATATTGGCCTGATGGTCAGAGTGTTCACCACTTCAAGTGTAGCTTGAGTTTGAGTCGTGTTATTCGTGTTGTTAGAATTTTACTCTCCTCTTATAATTCAACAAAAATTCTCTACACCTCTTCGTAATGGTTACATAAGGTCTCGTTAGCGATCCTTTCCCAACTGATAAGGTGGATGGGGTAATTCATATTTTTGACCCTAATCATATTTTTTATATGAGAGGTCTGGTTACTGTGAGAAGAGGGATCAAAGGGCTAAAGTGTTAAAAATTTCAAAAGCTAGAGAAGTTAGATCACTTTTTGAAATTGAAGAGCAAAGATTTGCTCAACTTATGGTGAAGAAAGAAGGTAGAGGTAAAAAATAGTAAGAGCAATTTTCCAAAACCAAAATCTTTAAGGAGAAAAATTGCTATCATATTTTGATTTTCAAAATCAAAAGAAGATATTATGGAAAGAGGCGACGAATGCATGGAAATTTGAAATGATGTCCAATTTGGTCCCATATTTCAAAGTTCAGAAAGTTCATACGGTACCCAATCTGTTATCACATTTGCATATCAAGTTCATTTCCAATCTGTCCAATTCGGCCTTCGTCCTCGTAGATCACTCTATTTTACCACTTGTATTTATTTCAATAAGAATTTAGGTCACTCAACTTCTAATAAAAATAAATTGCATAAATTAGATTGAGAATTATAAATAAAAATTAAATGGATTCTTATCTAAGTACCGTTTTGTCATTTGATTAATACTTTATTTTTGTGTTTTATTCTTTGGTGCATTCATTAATAAATTTAGATAGTTTAATTTAATTTTAAGCAATCCTTTAAATTATTAGTTTAAATAATAGAAAGGTAATAATTACTAGTAATTGTAGTTCTCGAGGGAACGATATATGTACTTACCATAACTAATATTAATTGATAAGTATTTTTGCCTTGATCAATTTATTAGTTAATTTAGTTTAGATTGTTCATTAGTGTTATAATTTATAAAGCTGGATGAAAATGAAGACTAACTTTCCGAAGGATTTTCATATCTTGATTAAGGCTACTAGAGTTTGAAAATTCAAATTAGCACGTCTTGTTTTCCTCAGAGACAGCAGCTAACACGTGCTATAATTGCATATTGATGAAGAAAGCATACATCACAGACCGATCGACAATACAATTTATTACAAGTACTTTAATTTTGGGTAATTTTTATTTTCCCTATTGGAGAAAATATTGTTCAAAGATTAAAATAGAGGACTTGTTGGTTTATCCAAAAAGTGCTGCAAATCCCATCTTCCATGACTGGTTACTGAGATTATACCCTCCATCGACAGGCACGTTAACACCACTGATGAATTTAGCCTCATCGCTTGCCAAATACAGTGCTGCATGTGCAAAATCTTCAGGTTCCAATACGGTGCCTTTCAACACAGCTGAAGCCGCAATCAGCTCCTCTCCCTTCTTTTTATCGAACAACCCCAGTGTTGTTTGGAACAATGGGGTCACAGTTGCGTGAGGTGAAATGCAATTAACTCTAATTCCATGCTCACCTAACTCGACGGCCAAGCTCTTCGTCAACCCTACGACGCCATGCTTCGATGCCTTGTATGCATGGGGCAGACCGATGCTGATTTTTGACGAAATACTCGACGAGAAGAGAATGCAACCTTTCTTGGCCGGAACCATGACCTTGGCTGCATACTTGGCTCCTAAGAAACCACCCAAGACATTGATATCGAACACTCTCTTGAAATTCTCAGTGCTGGCGTCTGTCACTCTGACTTCACCATCACCAATAAGGCCTGCATTGTTGAACATGATATCGAGTTTTCCATACTTGGAGACCGCTAAGTTTACGGCGTTTTCGACATCAGATTCGCATGTTACATCACAATGGACATAGCTGAAGTTTTCAGTTCCAAGTTCTTCGCAAAGGGAGTGGCCCAATTCGTCTTGAATATCAGCAATCAGAACCTTGGCTCCATGTTTGAGAAATAGCCTGGCTGAACACTCTCCTAAGCCACTGGCACCACCAGTTATCAGTGCCACCTTACCATCTAGCCTGTATCAAACAAAGTAGAAAAAAGTTGATATAGTAAAAATCCACCTTATCAACATTCAACGATCTAAAATCAACTCGTCTTGCCAAATTGAAATATTTAAATCCAATATAGTGAAATATGAATTTATGGAATGCAAGGATTTAATTAGTTACCTCTTGGTTACTAAAGCCTCGGAACCCATTGTAGTTTGTGAAGAAAATAGACCCTCGCCTTTGCTTTTTCTTTTGATTGCAATGCTTGGGATGCTGTGGTGTCATGTCCTGTTATTCTGCTCTTTATAGCTTCAGGGATTGTTCTGAAAGATCAAAAATGGCGTCGTCCTTTTTTGTATGCTTTCATTTTAAAAATAATATATTTACTATAAACAATAATCTTGCGTCCAAAAATTGAACTCCTCCATGTTTGCTACTTTCAAGTCTATTGGACAAAATATTTTTCCATTATTTTTTGCTTTGACTTATAATATGTTGGGACTTGTCAGTATGGGCGGTAAAAGATTTCTACTATTTTCCTTGATTTATTTTAAAATCTCACGTTAACAGAATATTTTTAATATTATTAATAATTTGATTTAAATTAAAGCGTAACTTTTATAGAATTTAAAATATTTCATTGTATTTTTATTTTAGAAATTTAATATATTTACTTTTTAAATTTTAAAATTAGGATTAATTATTAACACAAACACAGTTAATTTTTGTTTTGTTAAATTCAAATTCATTAAAACGTAATTTTTTATTTTTTTGAGCAAAGTAGTTTTTTTACTTACATGGATATCAAGTGAGATTTTTTTATTTTAAATATCACACCAACAAATTCAATAAAAATATTAACAATATTAAAATTAAACTTTAATTTTAATCTGAAAAGTAGATAGATTAAATTATTAAAATAAAAGTATAGGAATTAATTAAATTTTAATTTTTAAAAATATTAGCACTTATACAATATTTTAACCTGTTCTTTTTTAAACATTTGTTATTGGAAAAAGTCAAAGGAATATTAAACATGGATTTAACTATTGAAAATTAAATTCTAAAATATAATTTCAAAAGATCATATAATAATTTAATTCAAAGTTGGCTAACTATTTTTTATATAAAATGAAAATTAAAACCAGGCTTAACCTTTACCTACTCAATTAAGCACGAAGAACATTTCAAAATAAGCCTGTCGCCATTGCCCCACTTTTCGTCGGCTTTGATATAAAATAAGGAACTTTTAAATGCATTATAGTGAATTAAATGTGAAGTGATTTTAATAATATTAATTATTAATTAAAATTATTAATTATTCATATATTTTTAAGAAAAGTTAGTGAAATGTTTTGAGTAAAGTTTATTGTCAAAAATATATAAATTTATACACCATGTGTAAAATACAAGCACTTTTTAAAATTAATAACACTCATATATTTAATTAACATTTTTAATACATTTGAGTTGTTACTTTAGACTGCTATCTTTGTCTTCGCTTAAATTTATTAGTTATAGAAGAGTTCAAATAGGAGTGTGTTTAAAAGTTTACGGTAAAAGTATCACGAAGATAACTATATTAGGAGTTAGATTATATTTTTATTTTAAAAATTGATAAATTAATTTTATACATTAAATAAAAAAGCAAATTAGTCATTCTATTAAAATTTCATCCAAATTTACTACTAAAATTGATGCATGTATATCAGCATGATTTACATATCACGTGTCATTCTTTGGTTATCTCATTAATCATGTCAATTTTTAACAATACAAAAACACGTGTCATTCTTTGGTTATCTCATTAATCATGTCAATTTTAACAATACAAAAGATAAAAATTTTAACAACATAGACCGATTTATTTTTTTTTATTTAACATACGTACATTAATTCATTTTTTTTAAGTTATAGAACAAAATACAATATAATTTTTAAATAGGAGTTCCTATGGTATTTTGACCAAAAGGTTATTCAAATTAGTCATAAGTGGCTGTGAAAGCTTGACCACCGTGACTCAGATAAACTAATTAGCAGCCAGATTTAGGAAGTTTCCGTGCATTATGGTTGTTGACATCTTTACAAAATATCTACACTAAAATTAAATTATTTAAAGAAAACATTTAAAATGATTATATTAAGGCTTTGAAAATGTCTTTAGAAAATAATTGTAAAATCAATAAGTTTTTAAGTTAAATTTACATTCAATTGAGCCTTTTGAGATTAAAATTAAATGCCTCTTAAATTGTCTTTGACCAATTTAATCTTTATTAATTACTTACATAACATATTAGAACCAAAATGAAGTCCATCCATATATTGTCAAAATGACATTGGAAACCATCAATCATAAAATTCAAAATGACTTTCCCATTTTCCTACCCATTCAACTTTTTTTAGTATTACTGTTATGAATTTTTTATTAAATGAATGTTATCATAATCAAAATAAAGTTTTAATGTATTTTAAATTTTAATAATTATTAGAATTAGATTTCTATTTCTTTTATATTTCTTATGCTTATAAATAGAGACTCTGATGAAGCATTGTAATCATCCCTTTTGATCAATAAAGTACATCATCTATTTCTTTCATATTTTTTTTGTTCTTTATTCTCTCCATCTCCCTTTATTTTATAACACGTTATCAGCACGATCTTGCTCAAAGTGATAGTTCTTTTTATCGATGATCAAATTTATCCTTCATGATTTTCAATATCTTAGACGGTAAGATGCAAAGTTTTTACAGGAATTTTCTTTTATTTAATGTTTTATATCTAATTATTATTTTTCATTCTTCTTTCATAATATGTTATCATTGTTTTGATTAACTTATTTTACTTTTTGTTCTTAAGAATGGTGAAAGATTTGATACCGTTATCTATATGAAATTGAGAAGGAAAATTCACTCTCAAAGCTTGCTTTTTGATATTTGCTTGCGGATGATCTCTTTTTCTTCATTACAAAGGATGTTTATAATTACTACTTCTCATCCATGGTAACATCAAGAAGATATATGTTGAATAAAACCTTTATGTGTTTTACATTAAAACCATTAATATAAATAACATGAGATGCTCATGTATTTGTACTATATATATTCCTTGAAGGAATACATTACACTATATGATTGAAATATCTAATGTGCTCTTGCGATAGCAATATTGTGAAAATGACTTTAACTATATTTTCGAACGATCTCATACCTTCTAGTGACTAAGCAAAATAATAAGTTACTAATGAAAAACTATGAAATTCTTCCCACTAGCTTTGCTTCATTCCCTAAATAAATGTAACAGTACATAACAATTATGAAAAATGAAAATATAGAGATCATGATTGTTGTTGTAATTGAGGATGTGATTGGAGACTAATCATAACAACATGAATAGATAGATTTTGATTTGAAATCCATGCATGTTTTGCGATAGTGATTATGAAATAAAGAATCAATGGAGGCATTTAGAAGTCTATCCTACTATATTTATTGTATTTCATGAAGTAAATGCAAACATAAAGAAAATAAAGATATAATCATGGACCGTTAAAAGTGGAAACATAGTAATAAATAAGAAAAGAATGAGAGTTCTCAAGATAACTCTTCAAAGGGTAAAGATAACTTATGTTATCAATGTGATATGAAAGATTATTGGTCACATATGTGGCATATGCCTAAATATTTTGTTTCTGTTAATATTCTTTGAGGAAGGATATGAAAATTTAGTAATAAATTCTATCATTATAGATAGAAAGTATTTCTCTTATTTGGTACTAAAACAAAAAAAATATTATTCCAATATTTGATAGTACAAAAAAGTCAAAAGCTCTAGAAGAGCTAATATATTAATATCTTGTGATGGTTAATCCATTGGTTTTAAAAATATTTATAATGGATCTTATATTGAGATTGTGAATGAGGAAAATATTATATTTCATATGAATCACTATTGCTATAAATATCTATTTTGAAAGAATGAAAAAGAGAGGATTGAGTTATTAATTTATATTTATTTTATAATCTTTGTGATATTCTTTTGTCATTATCCCCATTAAGGGGTTAGAAGCAAAATATTTGACCGTGAAAGATCTATTTATGAGAAATAAAATATGATAATTCTATCTAAAGCTCGTTATGGTTGGATGCACCTGAAGTTGCAAATTTTTTTTAGATATTTGAAGATTTTGGCATATTACTTGAAGCGAATATTGCATATAATTGGTTGGAAATTATAATTATTTTGTTGACTTAGTGACATTATAATATTCACATTGATTTAGACATTTTCAGTAGTAAATGTCCCAATAGTACTTATATGTGGATACAAAGTAAAAGAAATGATGGTAAAATTATTAATTTTTACAATTTAGTACAATTGAAACACATGTTAAAGTAAACTAGAAGTTTACTGATACAAATGCATTTACTACTTGGCATGACCAGTTAGACCATCCTGGATCATATATGATGCAAAAATTAATTAAGAATTCATATGAATATTCATTAAAGAACCAAAAGATTCTCTAATTTAAAAGAATTCTCATATGTTGTTTATTCTCAATGAAAATTGATTATTAGAAACTCAATAGCTAAAGTTGAGATTTAATGTCTTGCATTTCTGAAACGAATATGGGCCCATTCATCCACCATGTAGATGATTTTGATATTATATGATTTTGATAGATGCATCTACAAAATAATCACATATGTGTTATCAATTTGCAACCTGTCGTTTGCAAGATTGCTTGTTTATATAATTAATTTCAGATCATGCAATTAAGATAATTCATCTTGCTAATACTGATGAGTTTATATCTCAGTCTTTTATTAATTGAGTTTGAAAAACTTTTGTAAAAGTTTGTTATTTATGCGCATAATGGTTTAGAAAAATTATTGATTGAACACCTTTGATTAATATCTAAACCATTACTTATGAGAACTAAACTTTCTATTTCAACATGAGATTATGTTGATTTACATGTTGTACGCATCAAGCCAATAAGTTATAAATACTCTCATTACAATTGGTTTTTGATCAAGAGCTAAATATTTCTCATCTTTCAATATGTGTGTATATGCTCTAATTGCTGCACCACAATGCATAAAGATGAGTAATTCCTCAAAGAAAGTTGGGAATGTATATTAATTACAAGTTTCTTTATATTATTAGATGTTTTGAATGTATTCGAGATTCAATTATGACATGATTTGTGATTACAATTTTGATTCGATAGTTTTCCCGACATTAGGGGAGAGAAATAATAACTTGTAATGAGTTAGGGGGAGTAATTTAAACCAGAAGTTCAATAACTCATTACAAGTTAACTTTAGATATATTTACAAACTTAATGAGAATAACCAAATGTTATATACCATCTAATATTTTAATTTGAATCAAAGTCCCAGTAGGACAATCAGTTAGAATAAATAATAGATTGATTAGTTCCAAAGATGAAAATTCTTCTGGATGGTCATATAGTGAAGGTGGGTACTCTAGAAGAGACCCAAGACATAACTAATGAGTAAAACTTCAGAAGAGATTCATGTACCTGAAACTAAATTTAAATATAATTAAAATAAGAGATCTCGATAAGTTATGTCATTTCGAGAAAATGTGGAACCGAATAATAAAAGTGGTCGACAATAACTTTGCATGCAATATTATTATTGAAATAATGAAATAAAATGAGGATATTGAATAAATCTATTGAGAAATATAGATATGGAATAGATTGATCAAAATAGAAAGACGCAACTCAAGTACAATTAAATTCGTGAAGTTTTTGGACCCATAGTCCAAATATCTAAATGTATAAAGCCAGTGAAGGTGCAATTGAAGTAGTTTTGCAAAAGCGAAATAAAAATATGAAGTTTTTCGCTAAGTCCTGGCATTGATTATAAAAAGATATAATATTCTTTTGTGGTGGGTGTAATAACCTTTAGATATATTATTAAATTGACAATTCATAAAAGATTTAACTTGAGTCTAATAGTTATTGTTACAACCTTTTATGAGTCACTATATAGTAAAGTTAATATTAAAATACTTGAAGGACTGAGGATGCTAGAACCGTATTGAAATTCACGAGAAATTGATCATTTATATGAATTGAAATAATTTGAACATATGGTAAAATTAACTTAGTGAATAGTAGTTGAAGGAGGATTATAAAATATCCAAAATACCTATTTGTATTTTTATAAAAGAATCATGATTAAAATTTGTTATGATTATTGTTGAATCTATTGAAAAGATCAAAATATATTTCCCCAAATTTTCCTCACTCGGCAGCATATTATGCGTATTACAGATTGTGTACTATTTTTCCTTCATTAGGTTTTTATCTCACAGGATTTTTCCTAATAAGGCTTAATTTACTTTAAATCCTAATAAGGTTTTTAATCGAAACACATTATCTACCAATAGATATCCAAGGGGGGAGTGTTATGAATATCTTATTAAGTGAATGTCTATCATGATTAAGATAAAATTTTACTAACAATAAATAAAGAATTGAAATAATTCATATTAAAATCAATTCAACAAGTTAAGAATCTATATACATTGAAACATCATATGGTAGGACTAGATATTTACATATAATAATTGTACCTGATAAATTTCAAATCTAGAAACTCAAGAATCTAAGACGTTAACCTTTGACAATGATACAAAAATGAAAAAAATATATTAATAAATTAATTTGTAGTTACTTCATATTATATGTAACCAAAAAGGCTTCAACGTTAACATTTTACATTTTTCGTTTTTCACGTTAGTAATAATTAAAGATCTAATTATTCAACGATAACTCAATTGATTTTATTTTCATCACTAAAAAACAATTGGGTGCAAATTTGTGCCAAAGACTTGACTTAATTTTGGGTGAGTGCTTTTTTGACCTTGTAAGCTTATATTAATACTAGTCTCGATGTCGCATGCTGAACATATTATTTATAAGGGAAATTTTAAAGTCAAAATCAAAATATAAAATAATAATCAGAGAAAATTTAAAGTTAATTCAAAGTGTAGAATATTAAAAATAATAATGGGAAAAAATAAAATATGTTTCAAATATCAATGTAGTAATATGATAAAAAGAAACTACTAACAGGAAACTAAAGCTATGTATTTGTCAAAGATTTTCGTACTCTTCTTAAATTTAAAATAAAAAGTAATAAATTATGTCTTCAAATTTTCATATAGAATATTTTGAATGAAAATATAACACCCCAATTTAGTTGGTGTAAGAAAAAATAATGTTAAGTTTGAATTGTTAAACCGAGCCGCTCGAAAAGTTGAAACGAGAAAGTTACGAATGAAATACGGGTTAAAGGAATGAATTTAGCTAGGAATTAAAGTGCTTAAGTTGTTATAAAATAATACAGGGATTAAATTGTAGGAGTTATGAAATTAGTAAATAGTAATTGAGGGACTTAAGTAGTAGTGAACCAATGATTAAATGAATAATTGAACCATTTATAATATAAATTTAGTGCTCATGAATGATCCTATCCATTAAATGCCACTTACAAGGTGATATTTATAAGCTACTTTACATTCAATTAATAAATGTATTACATTTAATGAACTAAGTTTTCTTAATTACTCCATTTAATGATCTCTTGGTTATAAATGAAGTAAAGAGTTTTATCTCATTACTTTAATATGCTTAAGGGGGTTATAGACGTCCATTGAATTTACAACACTCCCCATTAGATGTCTTTTAATAAGAATGTGCATCATTAAAACCTTTATTAGGAAAAACCTTGTGGGATAAAAACATAATGAAGGAAAAAGAGTACATACAATCTCCTATTACAAGTTACCTCGTTAAAAACCTTTACCAGGAAAACCCAGTGGAACAAAACCTTGGTTAAAGGAAAAGAGTACAACGTGTTTTAGACTCCCTTAATGGCGATATCACATTATATCTTTGAGTCGACGCATTCCAATCTTGTTTCGTAGTCTTTCAAATGTTGAAGTTGGCAATGCCTTGGTAAAAAGATCTGATAAATTATCAGTAGAATGAATTTGTTGAACTTCTATGTCACATTTCTTCTCAAGATCATGAGTGAAGAATAATTTTGGTGAAATATGTTTCGTTCTGTCACCTTTGATATAACCACCCTTTAATTGAGCTATACATGCTGCAATTACTTCGTATAAGATAGTTGGCAATATTTTCTGTAAAGGAAAATTACATATCTTCTGGATATGTTGGGTTAATAACCTTAGCCAAACACACTCTCGGCTTGCCTCATGCATTGCAATTATTTTAGCATGATTTGAAGAGGCAGCAGCAAATGTTTGCTTTGTCGAACGCCATGATATGGCCGTACCTCCACATGTAAATAAAAATCCCGTTTGAGATTGACCTTTATGTGGATCCGAAAAATATCCAGCATCAGCATAACCAACTAATAAGGATTTTGAATCATTTGAATAAAATAACCCAATATTAATGGTCCCTCCGAGATATCTAAATACATGTTTAATTCCATTCTAATGTCTATGTGTTGGAGAAGAACTAAATCTTGCTAACAAGGTTACAGCAAAAGCTATCTCAGGTCTTGTGTTGTTTGCAAGATACATCAATGCTCCTATGGCACTTAGATATGGTACTTTAGGACCAAGAAACTCTTCATCATTCTCGCAAGGACGAAATTGATCTTTATTCACATCTAACGATCGTACAACCATCGGGGTACTCAATGGATGTGCTTTATCCATATAAAATTTCTTTAAGATCTTTTTCGTATAAGTTGACTGATGGACATGAATTCCATCTTTTAAATGCTCGATCTGTAGGCCAAGACAAAACTTTGTTTTTCCAAGATCTTTCATCTCAAATTCTTTCTTTAAATAATTTATTGCATTTTGAAGCTCTTTAGGAGTTTTAATAGTATTTAGATCATCAACATAAATAGCAATTATCACAAAGTTTGATTCAAACCTTTTTATAAAAACACATGGGCAGATTGGACCGTTTTTATAACCTTCCTTTAACAAATATTCACTAAGACGATTGTACCACATACGTCCAGATTGTTTTAATCCATATAAACTTTTCTTTAATCCGATTAAACAATTTTCCTGAAAAACTCTATATCCTTCAGGGATTTTAAATCCTTCTGAGATTTTCATATAAATTTCACTATCAAGTGTACCATACAAATAGGCTGTAACAACATCCATTAGATGCATGTCAATTTTTTCACATACTGCTAGATGAATAAGGTATCTAAACGTGATTGCATCCACCACAGGAGAATATGTCTCTTCATAATCAATGCCGGGCCTTTGCGAAAATCCTTGTGCTACAAGTCGTGATTTATATGTTACGACTTCATTTTTCTCATTTCACTCACACAAATATCCATTTATATCCCACCAGCTTTACATATTTAGGTGTTTGGACTATAGGTCCAAAAACCTCACGTTTAGAAAGTGAATTTAATTATACTTAAATTGCTTCTTTTCATTTTGGTCAATCTTTTCTATTTCTACATTCCTCAATAGATTTAGACTCAGGATCCTCATTTTCTTTTACTATTTCAATAGCAACATTATAAGCAAAATTGTTGTCGGCAACTATTTTTTTCAGTTCCATATTTTTCCTGAAGGAACATAACTTATTGAGATTTCTTCGTTATCACCATTTTTAGGTACCTAAACCTCTTTTGGGGTTTTTTGATTAGTTATATATTTGGCCTCTTCTTGGGCACTTGCCTCCACAATATTACCATCTTGAATAATTATTCCTTTCCTTTTACGAGGATTTTTATCTTTTGAACCGATTGGCCTTCCACGCTTCAGCGTGGATTATTTCTTTTGCACTAACAATTTTCCCTATTGAGATATCAATTCGTATTAGAGCATTTTCAACTGATATGTGAGATTTTGTAATTCTCTTTAGGTTAGTAAATGAATCTGGAAGTTGATTGGCAATGTTTTGCAAATGTATGATCCTTTAAACTTCTTGTTCATATTGACTTGTTCGAGGATCTAATTGAGATAATGATGATCCATTCCATGTAATATATTTTACCAGTTGTATTTTCTCTCCCCCTAATGTTGGGAATGTTGCTTCATCAAAATGACAATCAATAAATCGTGCAGTAATTAAATCTCCAGTTAATGGTTCAACATATTTAATTATAGAAGGAGATTCATAACCAACATACATTCCAACCTCCTTTGAGGACCCATCTTTGTGCGTTGTGATGGAGCAATTGGAACATATACTGCACATCCAAAAATTCTAAGATGGGAAATATTTGGCTCCTGACCAAAAGCCAATTGTAATAGGGAGTACTTATTATAACTTGATGGCCTTAAGCGTACAAGTGCTGCTGTATGCAAAATAGCATATCCCCAAGCTGTAACAGGAAGTTTTGTTCTCATAAGCAATGGCAGAGCTATTAGTTGGAGGCATTTGATAAATGATTCAACTAAACCATTTTGTGTATGAGCGTGAGCTACAGGATGTTTAACTTTTATCCCAATTGTAATAATAATCATTAAAAGCTTGAGATGTAAACTCAACAGCATTATCAAGACGAATAGTTTTGATTGCATAATCTAAAAATTGCGCTCTTAATCGAATTATTTAAGCAAGTAGTCTCGCAAATGCCAGGTAGCGAGTCGATAATAAACACACATGTGACCACTTACTAGATACATCTATTAATACCATAAAATATCTAAATGGTCCAAATGGTGGATGAAGGGCCCACATATATCACATTGAATACGTTCTAGAAATACGGGAGATTCAATCCCAACTTTAGCTGGTGATGGTCTAATAACCAATTTTCCTTTAGAACAAGCGACACAAGATAAATCCTTGAATTCAAGAATCTTTTGGTTCTTTAATGGGTGTCCAATTGAATTTTCGATGATTCTTCGCATCATAATAGATCCAGGATAGCCTAATCGGTCATGCCAAATAGTAAAAGTATGTGGTTCTACAAACTTCTA
The DNA here is from genome assembly GCA_025506655.1 of Gossypium rotundifolium. NCBI lineage: Eukaryota > Viridiplantae > Streptophyta > Magnoliopsida > Malvales > Malvaceae > Gossypium > Gossypium rotundifolium. The sequence goes on along the minus strand of CP106722.1, from coordinate 4,149,595 downwards.
GTTTGTAATAACTTGTGATTCAATTGCACTAATATGTGTATAATATAAACCTAAAGAAAAAGCAGGTAGCCTTTCCAAAACATATTTCTTTCCATATTCAACATTTGTAATATATAGATATTCAATATTTTTCTCATTCATAGTCTCAATATGATATCCATTAAGACGAATATCTTTAAAACTCAATAAATTTCTTTGAGACTCAGTGGAATATAAAGCATCATCAATGGCAAATTTTGTACCTTTAGGTAATAATATAATAGCTCTTCCAGAGCCTTCAATAAGTTTAGAACTACTCAATATTGTATTAACATGGGCATTACTTATTTTCAAATGAGAAAAATATTTTTTATCTTTGACTATCGTATGTGTTGTAGCACTATCTGCAAGATACATGTCTCCATTGATTTTGGGTCCATCGAAATTTTGTTGAATATTCATATTCTTCATAAAACAAACAAAATATAATATGAGAAACATTGCAAATATTTATTAAATATATAAATTATTCTTTATGCAAGAAATAAAATATACTTAAAACAACATAAAAATGTTACAATAACATAAATTGTTTTATTGATTCTCAAAGAAATCTGCCACATCTAGGTGAGTTATATTATTAAGGTCATTAAATTTACCACCCTCGTAGACATGGTCAGTTTTAGTATTATAGTGAATATCTTCATCTTTTGCCTCCATTTCATCATTTTGGGATATAAATTTTGTTTCCATATGCTTTGCCTTCTTTTTAATGGATGCTTGATAAAGTTTCACTAAATGCTCAGACGTACAACAGGTGCGTGACCAATGCCCCTTATTACCACATCGGTAGCATATATTCTCAACAGTCTTTAAAGGATTATTTTGACCACTTTTTTCTTGTCTTTCATTGTTATTCTTTTTCTGATGGTTAGAAGTATCATTATTATTACTGTAGGAACCAAATTTAGCCCGGGCCCATTCCATTCAGACAAAAACAAAATAAATAAAAAATGTATATAAAAACCAATGTCTTTAAACAGTCCATTTTTACAACCCACTTAAACCCAAACAGACTAAACCCATGGCCCGTTACAATTCCTAAACAGACTACCCAACCCAATACCTAAAACAGCCTACCCAAAACCCAATTACAAACCCTAAAAACCTAGACCAGGCCCAAAACATTTTAGCCCAACCTACGGAGCCCAAAAGGCCCAGAACCAAAGTCAGAAACAAGGGTTTCTGAAACCCAAGGGAAACATCGCGACGGAAGCAGCCCCTGCCTCGCACCCAGGCCACCAGTCGCGCCGTAGTTTGCGTGAATCGCCTTATCACCGCTGGGCTTCTCGTTGGTCACCTGTAAAGGAGGAAAGAAAAGGCAGCAAAATATTTCCTTTTTCATTTTTTTGGGTTATAAAAACCCACAATAAACTGTAAAGAAAGAGGATTTTGACAAAAAAAAAGCAGAAGATATAAACAATATACACAATACAACATACAAAAAAAAAAAAATAACAGTTCTCTTTTTATTTTTTTTAGTTTGTTTTTCGAATCTAATCTATTATTATTATTATTATTATTATTTATTTTTAGTTTTTCATATATAATAGTTTAAAATATATTATTAAAAAAAGAAAAAAAAACTTACATTTTTTGGGTCATGCCAGAGGGCCTGTCAGAAATCGCCCAGTAGAGGATTTGGAGAGCCCTTCGTTTTTTTTTTTTTGAGAAAAAACAGAATGAAAATGATTTTTTTTCAAAAAAATTAGCCTTTTATATGAATTGAAAATGGCGTCATTTTTGAGCCGTGCGTTTGGGCACAAAACGGCGTCGTTTGCCCTAGCCCGACCCGATCCGACCGACTCCAGCTCAGGATCCGCGCGATTTTTTTAGGAAGGGCTAATTGCGCTTTTAGCCCTTCCGCTTTTTTATGGTTTTATAATTAAGTTTTCCTTATTTTTAATTTTACCCTTAAATTTTATTTGGTTTTCATTTGAGTCCCTCTTGAAATGCAGCGTTTTGGAGGAGAATATTTTCCCTTTTAGTCCCTCCATGTTATCCGAGTGTTCGAATAGGTCCCTCATTTTTCTTATTTCTTTTAAAATTGGCCCCAAAGTTTCATTTTAAGTTTAATTTGGCCCCTTCTTTATTTTCTTTTATTTTTTACTATTTTGCCATTTTTTTAACATTATTTTTATTTATTATTTCTATATAGATATTATTATTATTTTATTATTAATATTTTTCTACTATTACTTTTATCATTTTCATTTACTATTAATATTAATATTATTATTATTATCACTAATTTAGTATTATTATCATTATATTACCAACTACCATTTTCTTATTATTATTTTATTTATAATTAACTTTATTATTATATTTATTTATTATTATATTTATTTTCATTATTAACATTATTATTGCTATTCTTATTATTTCTATTATTATTTTTATCATTTGTTTCTTAGTATACTATTATTTACCATTATTGCTATTATCATTTTTGTAATATTAGTATTAGTATTTTACTTTTATTACTAATGCTATTATTTATTATTATTATTTTATTTAATTGACTTTATTACTATTTTTACATTCATTAGTATTATTTTTATTTTTATTTTTATTTTTACTACTATTATTTATATATATATTGTTATTACTATAATTATTTTATTTTTAATTATTATATATAGTATTTATTTATTTACCGATTACCATTTGCTATTATTTTCTTTTGTTCATCTATTCATTTTTTTATTATCTTAGATTGCTAGTTTTAAATTCTATTTTATTGTATTCTATTTTTGCTTTTATTTTTGTTATTTACATTATTATCCTTGTTTTATTCTATTATGTATTTGTATTATAATTCATCTTCTGTTAAATTACGACCACATTTGTAACACCCCAAACCCGGCCCAAACACTACAACCGGGTCTGGTATGTCACTGAGAAAACTTTTGTAAAACTAATCGTGTAGACAGAAAGCCCAAATAAGAATTACATAAAATGTGCCTTAATAACCGAAAGCCCAAAACTTAATTACATGTCCTTGAAAGAAATTAAAACGAGAACAAATAATAAAGGCCCATAATAAAACTAAAATGTAAACTAATGGCCCATGGCCTTATTACAACGTAGTTCAAATCCATAACATAAAATACTTTAAAAAAAAACTATTATGGGGAACTTTTTACCGGATCCACATTCTTTTGCATGGCCACCTTGCGCTTCACTCCGACCCGGTCCGTTGCACTAATTGTCACCTGAAAGGTTAGTTTAATTTGGGTGAATCGCGAGACTTAGTGTGCAACCCTCATGCACCACTAGATTTGGGCCTCATAAAACATAACAACAATTTCATTTACATGGATAACAAGTAATATGCAAAGTCCAACCCATTTGCCTAGGTTTCCATCCGCTACACGCCCCCGTACCAACCAACACACCATTGGGGATTTCTACAATCAACCCACACCGCTACACTCCAAGATGGCCATCATCTGCTCATCAACATATATTGGCAAGCTCAGATAACAAATCACGGCATTAGCCACTCTGAATTCACGGTAAAACCGCTACACATATACATGTACATATACTTCCTCCTTTCATCACCCAACCCATGCAACATGCACAATAATTTAAAACATGTACAATAGTTTACTTGTAACATATAGTTAGATTATTTACTAACACGAGGGTCCATTGTTTAAATAAGAGATTTTGGCTTTTAATTTAACATATAAAACTTATGAACACACACATATATAAATATATATATATATATATATAATTAATCGATCTAGACGGTGGGAAGTATTACACACGATTCAAGACTAAGGCTTTCGCTATGTCTATGCTACTATCACTCAAACAACTACTATTGGCCCACGATCGACTTGATTTCTACCACACCGTTGGCCAATCTCGCTTCTACCAAAACAGATCGCTTCTTAAATTTGGGCGACGGTTTTACAGATCCAACCTTCTCTGCTTGACTGCTAGTTGAGTCCATAACAATCCCTTAATCACTAAACCAAATAAATGATGAGATCTAACTTATTAGTTAAATGTAACCCTTAAAACGAACACTTACCTAGTTAGTCGAATCCCGAGTGTCCTTGAGAAATCGTCACCACCAACCTACCTACATTCGGCTATCCTCCAAATATCAAACCAACCGATACACACAACCAACCTAACCCAAATAGTATTCGGCCAAAGCAAAAAGAATCATGGAAGGCCATTCGGCCAAACTTACCACCACCTACCTTCGACTTTTCCACCAAATCAGCTTTAATGGGGCAGATTCGGCTTCTAGGGGTAAAGAGTATAGTCGACAGGGCCTTGAAAATAATGATTTAGATTAGGAGTTTGATAAAAATAAAGGAATCACAGAAAAGGAGAAGTCCCGAAACTCACCGGATTACTAAGGAGTATACGGCTTACAGTGCACCTTCGGGAAAACAGAGATCTCCCTTGTAGATTCGACTATAGAGGAAGAAGATGTGCACTAAGAGCATTCGGCTTTCAGAAGGGTTTTTGAGGAGAGGAGAAACACTAATGAGTTTCAGCTAGAAGAGAAAAATTAAGGCAAGTGAGTGAGAAGAGTTTCGGCTAGAGAGGAAAAAGTATGAAAGAAAGAGAAGCAAATGGAAGAAAAAGATGATTTCCTCCTATTAAATTCGGCACACACACACCAACACATAGAGTTAGAGTCTCTGCCAACTCTCTCCCTCCTGATAGCCTTCATCTCACCTGATAACCCCAATCCTTGTCTTACCTTTAGAAGAGCCCTCACTAAAGCCAACTCCTCCCTCCTTGATTATCATCTTTTATCACTTAAATAAAAAAAAAATAAAGCTCCTAACTAGTAGCCTACATGCCGTCCACACCCTTCCCATTTAAGTGCCGAATTTTGACCCATCTCCTAAGGCTCAATCGGCCACACGAGGGCCCAAACTCCTCCCCGCTTATGACGCCACCTTATGCCCAGTTAAAGCACTTTAATTCTTTAGGCCACAAGCCCAGCTTGTCACTTAATTAACTACCTTCTTAAATTATGAGCTAACACCATTTATTAGCCACCTAGCCTAAATTTTTAAAGCCCAATATTTCACTTTAAATTACCGAGCACTAACTTTAACCCTAATTCAAATATTTAATCAAAAAGTCACCGATCCTTAAAATCTCAATTTAACATATTAAACTATCATATAAATCATGAGCCCACTTTAAGGATGTTATAGTTCTACCCCTTAAAATAAATTTCGGCCTCAAAATTTACCTGCTCAAAAGAGATGGGGATACTGCTGTCGTATAACATCCTCTGGCTCCCACATCGCCTCGTCTGCGCCGTGATTTCACCATAAAACTTTAACCAATGGAACGGACTTCCTTCATAACACTTTCACATCTCGATCCAGGATTTGTACTAATTCCTCCTCAAAGGACAAGTCCGGTCTTACTTCTATCTCTTCTACCGGCACTACGTGCGATGGGTCAGATCGATAACGTCTCAGCATCGAGACATGGAACACGTCATGTATCTGCTCCAACTCCGAAGGCAACTCTAACCAATAAGCCACTGGGCCCATACGTTCTAGTACCTGGTAAGGCCCAATAAACCGTGGACTTAACTTCTCCTTTCGACCAAACCTCATTACATTCTTCCACGGGGATACCTTCAAAAAGACTTGATCACCTACCGCAAATTCCACCTCCTTTCGCTTTAGATCCGCGTAAGACTTCTGTCGATCAGATGCTTCCTTTAGTCGAACCCGTATTAACTTCACTTTCTCCTCAGTTTTCGAAACTAATTCTGGACCTAACACCTTACGTTCACCCAACTCCGTCCAACATGTTGGAGTACGGCATCTCCTTCCATATAACACTTTATAAGGCGCCATCTGAATGCTAGCTCGATAACTATTATTATACGCAAATTCTGTCAAGGGCAAATACTCTTCCCAACTGCCCCTAAAGTCGATGATGCAACCCCTTAACATATCTTCCAAGATTTGAATTACCCTTTCGGACTGACCATCGATCAGAGGGTGAAAAGCGATACTAAAGTCTAACCTTATTCCCATTGCTTGATGAACAACCTTCCAAAATCGTGACGTGAACCTAGGGTCCCTATCTGATATGATCGACACTGGCACACCATGCAATCTTACAACCTCAGCCACATACAATTTAGCCAGCTTTTGTAAAGAAAAGTCCACTCGAACCGGTATGAAGTGAGCAGACTTTGTCAGTCGGTCAACAATCACCCAAATTGAGTCCTTCTTAGTGGGTGTAAGGGGTAACCCACTAACAAAATCCATCGTGATTCTCTCCCATTTCCATTGGAGAATCTTCACCGGCTGCAACAATCCCGATGGCACTTGGTGTTCATCTTTGACCCGCTGACACGTCAAATATTTTCCAACGATTTCTATTACTTCTTTCTTCAGACCTGGCCACCAGAATTGCTCTCGCAAATCATGGTACGTCTTGACTCCTCTAGGATGCATAGCATAAAGGCTACTATGCGATTCCCGAAGAATCATCTGCCGTAACTCCTTATCTTTAGGCATGCAAATCTTTCCACGATAACACATAACTCCATCCTTGTTCAGACTATAGTCCTCCATTTCACCATCCCTTACTCGCAACAGTCGAGCACTCAAGTCTTTATCTTCTAACTGTTTGTCCTTAACCTGACTTACCCATATTGGCTTTACTTGCAACTCAGCCAGCAAACTCCCGTCGTCGAATAGACTCAGATGAGCAAACATGGTTCTTAACTCCGATACTTCTTTACGGCTTAGCGCATCTGCTACCACATTCGCCTTCCCAGGGTGGTATTCGATCGAACAATCATAATCCTTTAAGAGCTCGATCCACCTACGTTGTCTCAAATTCAGCTCCTTCTGGGTAAGGAGGTACTTCAGAATTTTATGGTCGGTGTAAATTACCAACTTCTCCCCATATAAGTAGTGCCTCCAAATCTTTAAGGCAAACACTATCCCCGCCAACTCCAAGTCATACGTAGGGTAGTTCAACTCATGCGGTCTCAACTGTTGAGATGCATACGCCACCACCTTTCCTTCTTGCATCAGCACACACCCTAAACTCGTGTGCGACGCATTATAGTAGACGATAAATTCCTTTCTTGCCTCCAGCTGAATTAATACTGGTACTTCCAACAGGATTCTCTTTAGCTTCTTAAAGCTTCCCTGTTGTTTGTCGGTCCATACGAATAATACTCCCTTCCTCAACAACTTAGTCAGAGGAGTCGCTATTAGAGGAAACCCTTCAATGAACCCTCGATAATACCCTGCTAAACCTAAGAAACTCTGAACCTCCGCCACAGACTTTGGTGGTTTCCAATCCAATCTGACCTCTATCTTCGAGGGTCCACCACGATTCCCTCAATTGAAACCACATGTCCTAAGAAAGTCACTTCCCTCGGCCGAACTCACACTTCTTCGAACTTTGCAAACAAATGTTTCTCCTCGAGTTTGCAACACCACGCCAAGATGTTCGTCATGCTCCTCCTCTAACTTAGAGTAAACGGGATATCGTCGATGAACACCACGACGAACCGATCAAGATATGGCTAAAACACCCTGTTCATCATATCCATAAAGGCCGCTGGTGCATTCGTCAACCCGAATGACATTACCAAGAACTCATAATGCCTGTATCGAGTCCGAAATACCGTCTTATGAATGTCCCTTTTTTTTTAACTTGTAATTGATGATATCCCGACCGTAGGTCAATCTTAGAAAAGGCCGATGCTCCTTTGAGCTGATCGAACAGGTCATCGATCCTCGGTAACGGATACTTGTTTTTGATCATCAACTTGTTCAATTGACGATAGTCCACGCACATACGCATCGATCTGTCCTTCTTCTTCACGAATAGGACCGGCGCTCCCCATGGAGACACACTCGATATAATGAACCCACGATCCAATAGTTCCTGAATCTGAGCCTTGAGCTCCACCAACTCTTTCGGTGCCATCTTATAAGGAGCAATAGATACTAGAGCTGTACCGGAAAGTAGGTCTATTCCAAATTCCACCTCGCGATCTGGGAGTAATCCTGGTAATTCCTCCGGAAAGACATCCGCGAAATCCTTGACTGTTCGGACCTCATTAACAATCACCTCTTTAGCATCCAATGCACTAATAAAAACCAGATGTGCACTACATCCCTTCTGAATCATCTTAATAGCTTTTAAGGAGGATATCACATTGGACAAGTAATTCCTCCTTTCTCCTAACATAACACCTCCCCGCATTCTGGGGTACCCAACATCATATGCTTGTTCTCACAGTCCAACTTGGCACAATGCTTAGTTAACCAATCCATTCCCAAGATAAGGTCAAACTCTCTAAATGGCAATTCTATCAAGTCTGCTGGGAACACTACCCCTTGAGTCTCTAAAGGTACTTCCCTAAATAGCTTGTCCACTACCCTAGATTGTCCTAGGGGACTAACCATGGTCATTTTCCTAGTGGTTATCTCATAATCTATACTTAGAGTCTCAGATACTGAGCATGCAACATAGGAGTGGGTTGATCCAATATCAATTAATGCAAGAAAAGGGTTATTAGTGATAAGAATCGTACCGGTTATAATATCCGATGCGTCACCGTTCTCTCTTCGGTGAACTGCATAAACTAAACCCCTCACGCCTTGCATCTCAGACACTGCACTTCCTCTCAATGCTCCACGACCCCGACCGGGTCTATTTCTTCCTCTAGCTGCACTTCTACCCTTTGGTCCAAACTGATCACCTCTCCTAGCCTGATCAGAACCTCAGCCCGTTGGCTACCCACGATCCATCTGAGGACAGTCCCTCATCAAATGTTCTGTGGATCCACACTTAAAACATCCACTGATTTTCACTCTGCACTCCCTATAATGGGTTCTCCCACATATAGAACATGCTTGACTCTGGCCTGATAGAGCACGAGCTGGCCCATCAGTTCTAGGCCTCTTCTGAAAATTTCTAATTGCTCTGGAGGGTCTAAAACTTCTCTTACTCCTGCCCCAATCCTTATCCTTCTCTTGTCTCTCAACCCGTTTCACCTCCTCAACTATTTTAACTTTATCCACTAGAACCGCAAAAATTCTCTCTCGTTGTGGCGCGATCAAAACCCTTAACTCATTTCTTAGCCCATCCTCGAATCGAACGCATCGTTCATACTCCGTTGACACCATTCCCCGAGCGTAATGACTCAGGCATAGGAACTCAGCCTCATACTCAGCCACAGACTTACTCCCCTGCACTAAATTCAGGAATGCTTTCCTTTGAGCATCTATATAACTAGCCCCAACGTACTTTTCCTGGAAGGACTCCTTAAAGAAATCCCAGTCAATCAGGTCTGCGGTCGTACCCTCTTTCACCGTGAGCCACCATTGGTAGGCCTCGTCTCGAAGAAGAGACACGACCCCCTTCAGCTTCTCGTCCACCGTGAAGTCTAAGTCATACATTATATGTTCCACTGCCTCTAACCAATATTCAGCGGAACTCGAGGATACGCCAGAGACTCCCCTAAATACTTCAGCCCCATTGTTACTCAACCTTTCAGGTACAGATTTTCAGGCTCCTATACCTATACCAGCCTCAGCCACTCTTTCCAAAACCCTCAGTACGGCCTGAGACACCACGTCCTCTCCACCTGTCTGGTCTTGAAATTCCACCTCAGCAGCTAGTGGAATCGGTATCTCACTTTCGGACCCATGACCCGATCTTACGGGTTCTGACACGGTCATCTTACCTCTACTGCGTCCACGCGGTAGATGTCCTCGACCTCTTATACTCATTCTTCTAGTTCGCGTTTATCTGATTTAAAAATTTTTATGAGTCATTAATTGTTTTCACTAATTATCCGTGAACAATCTTATGAAACATAGTTTAAAAGTGATTCTTTCGAATTCAAACCTATCTATAGTTTTCAGTCTTCCTATTCTAAGAATTATGTACACACAACGTTCATACAAGTAACATTCATCACCTAAGGGTATTTTTGTCATTTCGATACTCAGGGGTATTTTTGTAATTTTCCAAAATAAGGTTCTGGGTGATTTGGCAAAATAAGGGTATTTTGGTAATTTTCCAACTCGGGGGTATTTCGGTAATTTCATAGATTAAGGGTGTTTTGGTCATTTACCACTCAAGGGTAATTTGGTAATTTTACAATTCAAGGATATTTTGATGTTGTTATTGTTGTTGTTGTTTTTGTTTTCTATGGAAAAGTTCTGTTGACTTTGTAAATCGGGGCATATTCGCAAATCATAGGTATTTTTTTTCAAAGTAAGGATATTCTAATAATTTTTTTGTGAGAAAAATAGGTGGCTGGTCCCTTTCGGGTTTTAATTATAAGTTTTGGCCTGTCAACATGTACTCGTAGCTAGGGTGAATAGTCACTATGCACCAGGTAGGATTCTAGTGGAAAGGAGGTGAGTCACTAGGACTGCTTAAGTACCAAGCTTTCCCTGAATCCACTCCTAGACATGCTTATGCCTATTGCCACACCCTGTCACGACTAAAGTGAACAATCACTATGCAGCAGGTGAGATTCCTGCGAAGAGGAGGTGAGTCACTAGGACTGCTTAAATACCAAGCTCTTCCGGATCTATTCCTAGACATGTATATGCTTGTTACCACATTTTAGTCTTGTGACTTGTTTATAGGTTTTGATTAATGAAGTTAAGTCTTATGGATTTTTAAGAGTTTGTTTGTCTAAGCCTAGAGTCCATCAAGTTCTAACCTAAATAGTCTACGTCCCATAAGCCCGTTAAGCCCACATTTATATTCACAATCAGGAGTTTAGTATACTTACCTGGCGAACTTGGTCAGAGACGCAGGTGCCAAGCTGGACTAATAAACCTTTGCTAATAAAAATCCATGTTTGAAAAAAAAACCCATTTTTAGAAAATCTTTTGGGCCCAAAATCCCAAAGTCGAGTTTTGAACTAGGCTCTGATACCAATTTTGTAACACCCTAAACTCGGTCCAAACACTAAAACCGGGTCTGGTATGTCACTGAGAAAAATTTTGTAAAACTAATCATGTCGACAGAAAGCCCAAATAAGAATTACATAAAATGTGCCTTAATAACCAAAAGCCCAAAACTTAATTACATGTCCTTGAAAGAAATTAAAATGAGAATAAATAATAAAGGCCCATAATAAAACTAAAATGTAAACTAATGGCCCATGGCCTTATTACAACGTAGTTCAAATCCATAACATAAAATACTTTAAAAAAAAACTATTATGGGGAACTTTTCGCCGGATCCACATTCTTTTGCATGGCCACCTTGCGCTTCACTCCGGTCCGGTCCGTTGCACTAATTGTCACCTGAAAGGTTAGTTTAATTTGGCTGAGTCACAAGACTCAGTGTGCAACCCTCATGCACCACTAGATTTGGGCCTCATAAAACATAACAACAATTTCATTTACATGGATAACAAGTAATATGCAAAGCCCAACCCATTTGCCTAGGTTTCCATCTGCTACAAGCCCCCGTACCAACCAACACACCATTGGGGATTTCTACAATCAACCCACACCGCTACACTCCAAGATGGCAGTCATGCTGCTCATCAACATATATTGGCCGAAGCCCGTATAACAAATCACGGCATTAGCCGCTACAGTAATTCACGGTAAAAATCGCTACACATATACATGTACATATACTTCCTCCTTTCATCACCCAACCCATGCAACATGCACAATAATTTAAAACATGTACAACAGTTTACTTGTAACATATAGTCAGATTATTTACTAACCTGAGGGTCCGCTGTTTAAATCTGAGATTTTGGCTTTTAATGTAACATATAAAACTTATGAACACACACATATATATATATTTATAATTAATCAGATCTAGACAGTGGAAAAGTATTATACACCTGATTCGCGTACTAAGGCTTTCGCTATGTCTACGCTACTATCACTCGAAACAACTACTATTGGCCCATGATCTGACTTCGATTTCGGCCCACACCCCGTTGGCCAATCTCGCACTACCGAAACAGATCGCTTCTTGAATTTGGGCGACGATTTTACGGATCCAACCTTCTCTGCTTGACTGTTAGTTGAGTCCATAACAATCCCTTAATCACTAGACCAAATAAATGATGAGATCTAACTCACTAGTTAAATGTAACCCTTAAAACGAACACTTACCTAGTTAGTCGAATCCCGAATGTCCTTGAAAAATCGTCACCACCAACCTACCTACATTCGGCCATCCTCCAAATATCAAACCAACTGATACACACAACCAACCTAACCCAAATAGTATTCGGCCAAAGTAAAGAGAATCATGGAAGGCCATTCGGCCAAACTTACCACCACCTACCTTCGACTTTTCCACCAAATCGGCTTTAATGGGGCAGATTCAGCTTCTAGGGGTAAAGAGTATAATCGGCAAGGCCTTGAAAATAATGATTTAGATTAGGAGTTTGATAAAAATAAAGGAATCGCAGAAAAGGAGAAATCCCGAAACTCACCAGATTACTAAGGAGTATACGGCTTACAGTGCACCTTTGGAAAAACAGAGATCTCCCTTGTAGATTCGGCTATAGAGGAAGAAGATATGCACTAAGAGCATTCGGCTTTCAGAAGGGTTTTTGAGGAGAGGAGAAACACTAAGGAGTTTCGGCTAGAAGAGAAAAATTAAGGCAAGTGAGTGAGAAGAGTTTCGACTAGAGATGAAAAAGTATGAAAGAAAGAGAAGCAAATGGAAGAAAAAGGTGATTTCCTCCTATTAAATTTGGCACACACACACCAACACATAGAGTTGGAGTTTCTGCCAACTCTCTCCCTCCTGATAGCCTTCATCTCACCTGATAACCCCAATCCTTATCTTACCTTTAGAAGAGCCCTCACTAAAGCCAACTCCTCCCTCCTTGATTATCATCTTTTATCACTTAAATAATAAAAAAAAAGAAATAAAGCTCCTAACTAGTAGCCTACATGCCGTCCACCCCCTTCCCATTTAAGTGCCAAATTTTGACCCATCTCCTAAAGCTCAATCGGCCACACAAGGGCCCAAACTCCTCCCCCCTTATGACGCCACCTTATGCCCACTTAAAGCACTTTAATTCTTTAGGCCACAACCCCAGCTTGTCACTTAATTAACTATCTTCTTAAATTATGAGCTAACACCATTTATTAGCCACCTAAACAAAATTTTTAGAGCCCAATATTTCACTTTAAATTACCCAGAGCACTAACTTTAACCCTAATTCAAATATTTAATCAAAAAGTCAGCCCGATCCTTAAAATCTCAATTTAACATATTAAACTATCATATAAATGCGCAGGCCCACTTTAAGGATGTTACAACATCACATTTTATTCGAGGCATTACAATCTTCGTTTCAAAATAAGCAAACACTCCGTGTTCTAGGGTTTGAAAGAAATCGTACTCTAACTTACTGGGTTTCGATTTTCCTCTTCGAGTCCGAAGAGCCTATTACTTTCCTTTTAAAAGTTAAATAAAAACTTATTCTCAAGAATTCAAAATTGTCGTGCCCTAACTCACTGGATATGACATTTTGTTATCTCGGGATAAGGATTTCAAAAACAAGGCAATGTTTTGTGTTTGGGACGTTCGAGAAATTGTGCCCTAACGTACTGGGTTTTGTTTTTTCGTACACCCAAATAGCTAAATATCCTTTTTAATTTCGTGTTTTGGGAAATTAAGGGACGGTCTTAGTTTCGGGGGTTAAAATGTCACACCTTAATGTACTGGATGTGATATCCTTTTGGAACAAAAAAGTCTTAATATCCCAAAACGGGTTATATAAACATTCTTTAAAAGAAAATCTTTTCAAATTCTCGACATAAGGACATTAATTAATCAATTAGGTACCAATTTTTGGGCGTTATGAGGGTGTTAATCCTTCCTCATACGTAATCGACTCCCGATCCTATTTCCTTGTATTTCGTGGACCAAAATAAACACTTTGAAATAAAACGTTTTATAAGGCGAACCAATCACACCTAAGTAAAAAGGGATTGGTGGTGACTCCATTTTTGTTTTAAAGCCGATCCCCCTTTTTTTAATCTACTATAAAAATGGTTTTGACAATTACCACCATGATAACGATTACAAATACATCCTCGACCACGTCCCCCACTACGTTCACGACCACGGCCGTGACCTCTATATTTTCTATTTTCATAATTATTGTGTACTACTACATTCACTTCAGGGAATGGTGCAGAACTAGTGGGACGAATACCATGATTTTTCATCAACAGCTCATTATTTTGTTCAGCCACCAAAAGGCATGAAATCAATTCAGAATACCTTTTAAAACCTTTTTCACAGTATTGCTGCTGCAGGAGCACATTAGTAGCATGAAAGGTTGAAAATGTTTTCTCTAACGAGTCCTCATCAGTTATGTTTTCTCCACATAATTTTAGTTGAGAACTAATTTTGAAAAGTTATGAATTGTATTCACTTACAGTCTTAAAATCTTGCAACCATTAGTGCATCCAATCATAACGAGCTTTTGGGAGTATCACAAATTTCTAATGGTCAAATCATTCTTTCAATTTTTTCCGAACTCAAGAGGGTCTTTCATAGTGAGATATTCCACTTTTAACCCTTCATGTAGATGATTACGAATGAAAATCATTGTTTTTTCCTTATCTTGATTAGATGCTTCTTTATCTGCTAATATAGTATGTCCTAGACCTTTAACATCTAGGTGAATTTCAACATCTAACACCCATGAAAAATAATTCTTGTCTGAGATGTCTAAGGCCGCAAATTCAAGTTTGGCAAGATTTGACATTATAATCACTTGAATCAAAATAAAAAAAATGTTAGTAAAATAATAAGTATTCTCAATCGTAAAATAATTCAATTATATATACGAAATTTGTTAAATAATAATATTTATGTCAAATATTGTCATAGAGAGGAATAGTCATAATAATAACTTAACACAAATTACATTAATTAAAATTTCTTTTAATAAAAAACATGTATATATAATTATCATTATTAGATTTTAGTTGAAAAATAAATGTGCTAATGTTACCCAAAGCAAATATTTCATCTAGAAAATAAAATAAAAGAATTATGAAAATACGATACCGTATATAGTTTAACAGGAGTTATACAGGAAAATTATATAAAGTCAAAATGACATGAACTTCACTACGAACTTGTAGAAGCTCGTGCTGATAACGTGCTATAGAAAATTAATAAAACAATAAATAAAAGTGGATGAAAATACGGGAGAATTTTTCGTTGTCTTATTTTCAATCACAATGTGATATTTATAAGCTCCTTTACATTCAATTAATAAATGTATTACATTTAATGAACTAAGTTTTTTTAATTACTCCAGTTAATGACCTCCTGATTATAAATGAAGTAAAGAGTTTTATCTCATTACTTTAATATGCGTAAGGGGGTTATAGACATCCATTTAATTTACAATACATTGAATTTTTTTTTTCATTCTTATCTTCTCATCGTCCAAGCTATGAAGAAAAAAACTGGCTTTGTTCTTCTCCCTTTTGCCGTAGCTTTCACCCAATAGATTAGTTTGTTTCTTTTCTTGATTTTTGTTGGATATTTGTTAAGGAATGTTGGATAATAGTAGCCCATACTTTAGATTTTGTATTTGATGAAATTTTGATTAAAATTCTATTATTGAAAATCTTAAAGAACTTAGATATTAAGAGAATTAAATCATGCATGTTTTAAGTTAGTTGGAGTCATGACAAGAGCTAAATAAAATTTGAATTATCTGTTGTTAGGGACCTAATTGTAAGGGATAATAATTTTGTGGATTAATAATGAAAAATGATGGAATGAGGCCCCTATACTATATTTACATAGTTGAAATTAAATTCGATTGAGTAAATTGTGAGATACGCATGTTCTAGATTTTAGGGTCTTAAAGGACCAAATTGAATTAAATGCATTCATGCATGTATGATTTCATTAGCTTTGTGTTTGAATTATGAATTTAACGACATGTTTGTAACGTATTATTGAACGTAGCTAAAGATGAAGTTGGAACGTCAAAGGCAAAAGGAAAGGAAAAGGCAAACGTCAAGTAGAAACTGCAGTTTGTGCCACTATAATTCATTTTCAATTATTCGTTACGTTGATTAGCTATTTGATATAATCGAACATGAAATAAACACCAAAGTAATTGTATCTTTCCTTAAAAGCTTTGAAATGATTCATTTGATATTGTGAATGTTCAAATCATGTTATAGGTGATTGATTTTGGTGATTTATACGTATAAATGCTCGATTCATGAAATATTGAGATCTTGATATTTAACTATGCTAATATGTATTAAAAAAATGTTAGACGTAGTTCAGATAGAGTTAGCATGCCATAGGGTCACTGATATTAGTGATGTATTAGCCCAATTCTCAGAGGGTCATGGCCAGTCCAATTCCCAAAGAATCGTTGACAGTCCCAATTTTCAGAGTATCGTGGACATATATTAATATTCAAATTGAGTAGTCCCAATTCTCAAATGATCGTGGATTTCCTTACTATATAGATCTAAGTATCCATCCTACTATTTATTGTTAGTTAATAGAGGTCAAAATGTGTAATTAATGAAAAATGACAGTGAATTGATATGTTGAGTATTGAATATATTGTCACATGATATTTTAAATTGTTGACATTACCATTGAGTGATGAATCATAAAGAATGAGAAAATTGAGAAATATAAGAATGATTAATATACGTTGTTCGCATATGAATTCATATGATGATGATATAACTCTATTTAGCTTGGTATTATAATTGTTGATTCTATGATGAAAAGAAAAGTACAAAGTAATATCACTAATGCTATACTTTTTTTTACATTTATTATGAATTTAATTTAACTATGTATTAAATTTGAAGTAGGCACCACTAAATATACAATATTCAGCGTATAGATTTATTTGTTTTTGTGCGCATGTCTAATAGGTTCAAGTTAAATTTTGATAGAAGTAAAGGACTTGTGAAACATTTAGGGTTCTACAACTCAACTCACCAATTTGTGTTTTTTTATCATAAATAGTTAATGGCATGTACCGGTCATAGGGTTTAATCTCATTTTGGGACCTTCTCATATGCTTTGGTAATTGATGGATTTTAAGGTTCCTTAAAGTTGAGCTTAGTGGTATAATTATGATAACCAATTGCATGGTTTAGCTTCCTTTATTATTCTTCTACTTGCACAGCTATTGGATGTCATGCTTGGTGATGATGATTCACTTAACTAACTAAAATCACAACAAAGGCAAGCGCACCTATCGAATAGTAGTATAACTATGGTGAGTCGGGGATATCGTATCCACGAGGACTAAAAGTACTAGTAATTACTATCTTTTTATTATATATATAGCCTATAAATTAAAGGGTTGTTTTTATTCTAAAATTAAACTAATTACTAAAGACTCAACAGAGAATGAATTGGGAAAATATTCAAAGAAAACCAATGATAAAAACGATACCCAGGAAAGAATCCACCTAGACTTCACTTATTATTCTGAATCTGAGTTAAATGATTTATTCACTTGCCTTAATCCGTAGAAATCCCTAAATTATATTAATATCTCTTTCGAGAGTAAAAATAACTGACTCTAGCTTGATTAATTGAAATCTCTTTCTAATTAAAACCCTTATTGTTGCATTAACTCGATCTATGGATTCCCCTATTAGATTTGACTCTAATTCGATAGATTTATGTCGTCCTATTTCTAGGATTGCATGCAACTCTACTCAATTATGCCAGATCTACTCTTAAACAGGAATTTTTGCTCCACTGAAATAAACACATCAATCATGAATTAATATACTGAAAACATTAACACATAAAGTAAGTACACATAATTGAGATCAAGAACAAATATTTATCATGTAACTTAGAAAAATCAAATAATAATATTCATCATAGGTTTCATCTTCCCTAGGTATCTAGGGGATTTAGTTCATACTTTTGGGGGAAAACATCTCAAAATTAGGAAAACAACAAAACATAAAGAAACCCAAAAACTTCTAAAGAAGTTGACTGGAGATTTTCAATCTTGAAGGAGATCCTGCTTCTGAGTTAATTTCGACGACATTCTTTGAGTAATTTCTTTGTTCTTCTCTGCATGCCCCCTTTAGGTCCTCTTCTAGTGTGGGTTTATATACTTTAGAATGCTCAGAAACCTTAAAATTAGGCTTTTTTGTGTGTTTGGAAAACAGGGAGTGAAATAGACACGGGTTGACATATGGGCATGTGGCCAGCCCATGTGGCTCACACGGGGTGTGGCTAGCCCATGTGGCTCACACGGGTGTGTGCTCAGCTCGTGTGGGAATGGCCAGGCCGTGTCGATCCTGAAAGTAGCTTGTTTTGTCCGATTTTGGCCCATTTTCTGCTCCTTTTGCTCCCCTATGCTCTCCTAAGTATAGAAACCTGAAATTAAGGGATTATGAGCATCAAATTCACTAAATTATATAATAAATCATCGAAAAACATGCCAAGAAATGGATTAAAATATGTTACTTTTATGGTTTATCACTTGGAAATAGTTTAGATGTGTTTTTACATGTTAAAATAACGTATGTTAATGTGATACTATGTCAGCATAGGTTAAATTTGCATTTGACACTCATGGATTCACACTAAATGTAGTAAATGAAGCATTTAATCTCGAGACATGAAGATTAGGTCTCAAGACTATTTTATACTTTTTTTCAACTTGGGTCTTGAGACATGTCTAGTATGTCTTGAAAAATATAATGCCATGTCTCGAGACAAGTTTGTCTCGAGTCTAGTGAACTTCGAACCAAAAATAGTTTTTGTCTTATTCTAGGTCTTGAGATAAGAACCTCTCTTTTTGAGACATCTAAACATCAAAGTTAAATTTAAAAAAATAGGGACATCATGTCTCCTGATCAATCTCGAGACATGTAAGGTTTAGTCTCGAGACATGTATCCCATTATCAACAAACATATCAACTTTGAAGAAAAAATAGAAATCAGTGAGTTTGGTCTCGGGACATGATTTCATTGTCTCGAAACACACTGTCAAACATTAATACTTAAAGATAATTACCATCTATAATGCAGGTATATGGTTATAGATGATGATTGATATGTTATTATGAATATTCTTTATATGTTAAACTTATGAAATTGTATTGAACTAGTTTAAGTTGCTTAGGTAACGTATTGTGACATCACATATCCGGATTTAACAATCAGGTCGAATGTGAGGTGTTATAGGCAAATATACTTAATATATTTAAATTTAGTTTGAAGTTATTTAGAGTTTTTGTTTTATTTAAAAATTATTTAAGATAACATTTATTTGAAGACATGTCAAAAGCTTTACAAGAGACTGATCAACAAAATAATTTATTACAAGTAGTGTAGCTTTGGATTAAGCTTTATTTTCCTTATTTAAAAAAGTATTGTTCAAAGAGTAAAATAGTGGACTTGATGGTTTATTCAAAAAGTGCTGCAAATCCCATCTTCCATGATTGATTGCTGAGTCTATACCTTCCATCGAGTGGTAAGTTGACACCATTGATAAATTTAGCCTCATCACTTGCCAAATACAGTGCTGCATGTGCAAAATCTTCAGCCTCCAATACAATGCCTTTCAACACTACTGAAGACGCAATCATCTTCTCTCCTTTCTTCTTATCGGGTATCCTAATTGATTTTTGGAACATCGGAGTCGAAATTGCATGAGGTGAAATACAGTTGACTCTAATTCCATACTCACCTAACTCCACGGCCAAGCTCTTCGTTAACCCTGCAACGACATGCTTCGATGCCTTGTATGCATGAGGGCTACCCAAGCTGATTTTTGAAGCAAGACTTGAAGTGAATAGTATGCAACCTTTCTTGGCCGGAACCATGACCCTGATAGCATACTTGGCACCCAAGAAACCACCTAACACATTGATATCAAACTCTCTTGAAGTCCTCATTGCTGGCATGTGTCACTCTTGCTTCGTTGTCACCAAGAGTGTTGACATTGTTGAACGTGATATCGAGCTTTTTGTACTTGGAGACAACCAACTTTACGACATTTTCAACATCGCATTCGCATGTTATATCGCGGTGGACATAGCTGATGCTTTCAGTTCTAAGCTATTAGGAAACAGAGTCGCCCAATTTGTCTTGAATATCAGCAATGAGAACATTGGCTCCATGTTTGACAAATAGTGTGGTTGTGCACTTTCCTAAGCGACTGGCACCACCAGTAATCAGTGCTACCTTACCGTCTAGTCTTATATCAAACAAAGAAATAGGTTTAGATACTAAAATTTAGACCCGAACCTATTCGATAAAATCTCTTAAGAGACTGTTAAGGATCATGTGTATAAGCTCAAGTAGGTTGAAGTAGTTAGTCTATTAGTAACAGAAGCTGTTATAATAGCTACCAATCTGTTAGAGAGTAGTTATCTAAAGGTCTATATATATAGTTCTATCAATGTACAAAGGGTTAAGCAATTCAAGATACAGAAAGTTCAATTCAGTTTGCATTGTGTTAGTCCTTAGTTTACCTGACTCCTTTCATGGTATCAGACGCTTTGTGATCATCAGAGCTATGTCCGTTGAAGTTGTGGAACCTTCCACAATTGAGGAAGTGTTTTCTAATTCAAATGGCATGTTACGGCTCAGTTGAATATGATGCCCTTATTTGTAATTCTACTTGGGATCTTGTTCCGCTACCATCAAATAGTAAAATTATCGTGTAAATGGCTTTTCAAAGTCAAAAGCATCTTGATGGCACCATTTATCAACTCGGTTAATTGCAAAAGGTTGCTCTCAAGTTCCTAGATGTGATTTTAAGGAAACGTTTAGCCCGATGGTGAAACTTGCTACTATCCGAATTATTCTGTCCATTGCTATTTCAAGAGGATGGCAGCTTTGCTAGGTCGATGTAAACAATGCCTTCTTAAATGGTGATCTAGACACTAAAGTATTTATGCAACAACCTCCGGGGTAAGTTAAGTGTGACTCCAATGGTACACCTTTTGTGTGTCGTCTAAAGAAAGTTTTGTATGGCCTTTGTCAAGCTCCATGTGCGTGGTTTGAGAAGCTGAAGCAATTTCTCATCTCTATTGGTTTCGTTGGTCAAAATTTGATGCATCGTTGTTTTTCCGAATCAAGTCTGGTTCTACTCTCTATGTGCTTGTGTACGTTGATGTTATTATCATTACTGGAAGTCTGACCACCGCTATAGATTGGTTTGTTCGGTTGTTAAATGATGAATTTTCGCTTAAGGATATGGGCGATCTTCACTATTTCCTCGGGATAGAAGTTACTCGGTCCTCCAGTTGTCTACATCTATGTCAAAAGAAGTATATACGTGACATTCTTGATCGGTGTTCATTGACCAATGCAAAGAGTGTTCATACGCTGATGGTTAGCTCGTCTACTATGTCTAAAGATGATGGTGAGCGCTTGAAGGACCCAACGGAGTATAAGAGTCTTGCTGGAGCACTACAGTATGTTGTTATTAGTCGGCCCGATATTGCGTATGCCGTAAATAGGGTCTATCAATTCATGCATAATCCTACTACTACTCATATGATTGCACTAAAACGCATTTTGCGGTATTTGTGTGGCACTCTTGAGTTTGGGGTTATTTTTCGTCCGTATTCTTGACTGTCTTTGGTTGGATTCACCGACGCCAACTGGGGGTTAGATTTTGATGATCGACGGTCGACCTCCAGATATTGTGTTTACTTTGGTCACACTCTCGTCTCTTGGTGTTCTAAGAAACAACAGGTGGTTTCTCGATCCACGGATGAAGCGGAATACAGAAGTCTTACTGCGGTTACCAGTGAGGTTACTTGGTTATTGTCGTTGTTTCAAGAATTACAAGTTAAGTCTGATGATACTCCTACTATGTGGTGTGATAACTCCAGTGCAGTTGCAGTCGCAGCTAATCCTGTATTACACTCGAAGTTTAAGCATGTCGAGTTGGATCTATTTTTTGTTCGCGAGAAAGTTGCTGATGGGTCTGTTCTAGTTGGTGAAGTTCCACGTGTGATCAAGTGGCTGATGTTTTCACCAAGCCACTTTCAGTGACGCCTTTTACTCGATTTAGGAATTTTCTTCGGGTCTTACCCGTTGGGAACATGGGTGAATGTTAAGGATCATGTGTATAAGCTCAAGTAGGTTGAAGTAGTTAGTCTGTTAGTAACAGAAGCTATTATAACAGCTACCAATCTGTTAGAGAATAGTTATCTAAAGGTCTATATATACAGTGCTATCAATGTACAAAGGGTTAAGCAATTCAAGATACAAAAAGTTCAATTCAATTTGCATTGTGTTAGTCCTTAGATTACCTGACTCCTTTCAGAGACTAATTACATCAACCAGCTTAACTAAGCTTTGGATTCAACTTTTTTTCACTTCGAAAACACATTGGTGCCATGTTAATTTTGATCCTAATTAAAAATTTTAACTTAATTAATCTAATTCTAAACCAAACCAAATCAAAATCATTCATAAAAAATCAATAATCTAAACTCGTTTAACTTAAACATGAAAATAATTCAAATGAATAATGACCCAAATTCAAATTACTCAAAGTGAACATGCAACCTAAAATGATTTAAATCTGAGATGATCTGAAAATTTAAAAACTCAAAATAACTCGACCAGTATTAACACAATTAGAAACCAACCCAACCCCTGAATAGAAATTTCCTCTTGATTACTGAAGATTGGGAAGTCATAGTAGGTGACAAGAAAATAAACCCTCGCTTTTGGTTGGAATGCTTGGGATGGTGTGTTTCAATTGGATGTTATTCTGGTCTTTTATAGCTTCAGGGAGGGTAACAATGTTCCAAAAAATCAACAATGGCATCCTCGTGGTTTGTACGCCTTCATTATAAAAATACTATATTTTATAACTTTGAAGTCAATGATCTACAAAGAATAAAAACAAAGTTGAAGTCTCGGTTATGACTTTTCTAATTAATCACCCTTGACTCGGAATATATCGGGACTCTCCAATTACCTAATTACATTTTTTAAAATACAAATTTTTTTACCATATCCATACATATGAAGCATTTATTTTATCATTAGCCAAATATTTTGACTCGGTTAGGTTTCATAAATTAAATGATATTGATTTAAAGTACGTAAGCACAACACCAATAGTTGAACTGCATTTCAACGTAACTTAAAGAGCCATTAATCAATTAGCGCCACATAGGAGTAGGGACTTGGTTATATATTGTCAAGTTTATGTTTATTTATTTCATGGTTTATTTTGAATTTTTTATATTGGAAAAAATTAAATTAAAAATAATATAAAAACTTTAAAATTAAAAAAAATAAACCTCATCAAAAATCAAGTAATTTTTTATCAAACTTTTTCATCAAATTGAGCCTTTATCGACAATGAATTAATGCTTGTGACATGTAGCATGTATATATAATGAATGTTGATGTGCCTTGCTCGGTTAAAATTATAAAATTTATTATAGAAATCATTATATTCTTAAAAAAAATTATTGAAAACGTATGCATGTAGCATGCATGCCATGGATCAGAACGAGGTAAACCAAGGCTAGCGGGATGTAGAAGAGTACAGAGGGATGATAAGGGTGTTGTAAAGGGTTTGTTCTCAGGCCCGCTTGGTGTGATGAACTCCAACGAATATGAGTTACAACTTACATGCTGGCAAAAATGCTCTACGCCTCTTTAGCTCTTCGCAATGGTTACATAAGATATTGCTAGTAATTCTTTCACAACTGATAAGGTGGATGTGGTAATTCATACTTTTGATTCTAATCATATTTTTTCATATGAGACTTTTAGTTATTTGTGAGAAGGTGGATCAAAGGGCTAAAGTGTTAAAATTTCCAAAAGTTAGATCAGTTTTTGAAATTGAGGAGCAAAGAAAAAAGGTAGAGGTAAAAAGAGTAAGAACAATTTTCCAAAACAAAAATCTTCAGGGGAAAAATTGCTAATGAATAGCTATCATATTCCGATTTTCAAAATCAAAAGAAGATATTATGGAAAGAGGCGACGGAGGCATGGAAATTTGAAATGAGGTCAAATTTGGCCCCATATTTCGAAGTTTAAAACTTTTGTTTATTCTCCAAAAATTTTGATGACATTCAATTTTGCCCCTTACTTGAAACCAAATTTTAAACCTTAATTCTAAAATCAAATTAAAATTTAACTTAGTTCTAGTGTCATGAGACTAGACTTTTAGTCTCGCAATTCGTGCAACCTTAGACGATTCTATCATTTCACTTGTGCCTAAGTCATTTAACTCCCACAAAGTGAGGATTTTCGCAAAAATACTCCAAGCCACCAATTTATATAGCAGAAGCAACTCAAGCCAAAAGAATGTTCAAAAGAACAGAATAACTACAGAAAAACAATGCACGAAAGGTGTTTGAGAAGATGCTATCAGAAAAATCTATTACTCTATGAATTTAGGATACAATGGATGATTTCCAACTGAGGGGGAGACTAACTATAAAACTCCCCCAAATCCAACGGTCTAGCTAAATTTACATCGATGCATTTAGATGAAGCCTATCTCTACAATAAAGGGATTTACAAGATTACATAATCTAATCTAATCTAATCTTATTAAATATTATACTACTCAATCTTCTAAGATTAGTTTCTTTATTTACCAAGGTAGCCTAATTTCTCATATTTGCATCATTGGGCCACCCGAGCTTCAAATAGATAGGCTTCTTCATCAGTTCTTTGAATTAGGCCAATTCTCGTGAGTTGAATGATCCCATCTAATCGATAGACTTCAATGGGATGCATTTTGTGAATAGTAATAGATTTTGAACTGCGGCCCATGACACTAGAATTAGATTAATAGGTCAATTTAACTCAAAACCACATTAGGCAAGTTAATTGGGTTTCCAAAGGTAAATTGACTTCACTGATCGAGAATAGACCTCAAAACTAGGTCTCTAATAATAATGGACCTCAAAACTAGGTTTCTTTAACACGATCTTGGATTTGTTATAATGTTACAACGAATCTTTTTTATCATATTCATATCAGATTCAGATCGACAAAAATTAAACAATCAAATTAAATTAAACTCAAATTTTTGCAGGCGAATATGTACTCTTTTCTATTTCAATTGTCGGGTTAACCCATGACCTCTCAGAATCTCTGATTTGTTCCACCATCCTCCCCGATAAATCATTAAAAATCGTCTTCAATATAGAATCCTCTGCATTCAAAACTAAATTGTTTTTTAATATAAGAAAACAATTAAGACACGTTTAAGATTCTTTATTAGTGTTATAATTTATAAAGATGGATGAAAATGAAGACTAACTTTCCGAAGGATTTCATATCTTGATTAAGGCTACTAGAGTTTGAAAATTTAAATTAGCACGTCTTGTTTTCCTCAGAGACTACAGCTAAAACCTGCTATAATTGCATATTGATTAAGAAAGCATACATCACAGACCGATCGACAAAACAATTTATTACAAGTACTGTAATTTTGGGTTTATTTTCCTATTGAAGAAAATTTTGTTCAAAGATTAAAATAGAGGACTTGTTGGTTTATCCAAAAAGTGCTGCAAATCCCATCTTCCATGACTGATTGCTGAGATTATACCCTCCATCGACAGGCACGTTAACACCACTGATGAATTTAGCCTCATCGCTTGCCAAATACAGTGCTGCATGTGCAAAATCTTCAGGTTCCAATACGGTACCTTTCAACACAGCTGAAGCCGCAATCATCTCCTCTCCCTTCTTCTTATCGAACAACCCCAGTGTTGTTTGGAACAATGGGGTCACAGTTGCGTGAGGTGAAATGCAATTAACTCTAATTCCATGCTCACCTAACTCCACGGCCAAGCTCTTCGTCAATCCTACGACGCCATGCTTCGATGCCTTGTATGCATGGGGCAGACCGA
This sequence comes from Gossypium rotundifolium, assembly GCA_025506655.1. Classification (NCBI taxonomy): domain Eukaryota; kingdom Viridiplantae; phylum Streptophyta; class Magnoliopsida; order Malvales; family Malvaceae; genus Gossypium; species Gossypium rotundifolium. The sequence goes on along the minus strand of CP106722.1, from coordinate 4,123,655 downwards.
TGCTGATTTTTGAAGAAATACTCGACGAGAAGAGAATGCAACCTTTCTTGGCGGGAACCATGACCTTGGCTGCATACTTGGCTCCTAAGAAACCACCCAAGACATTGATATCGAACACTCTCTTGAAGTTGTCAGTGCTGGCGTCCGTCACTCTGACTTCACCATCACCAATAAGGCCTGCATTGTTGAACATGATATCGAGCTTTCCATACTTGGAGACCGCTAAGTTTACGGCATTTTCGACATCAGATTCGCATGTTACATCACAATGGACATAGTTGAAGTTTTCAGTTCCAAGCTCTCCGCAAAGGGAGCGGCCCAATTCGTCTTGAATATCAGCAATCAGAACCTTGGCTCCATGTTTGAGAAATAGCCTGGCTGAACACTCTCCTAAGCCACTGGCACCACCAGTTATCAGTGCCACCTTACCATCTAGCCTGTATCAAACAAAGTAGAAAAAAAGTTGATGTAGTAAAAATCCACCTTATCAACATTCAACGATCTAAAATCAACTCGACTTGCCAAATTGAAATATTTAAATCCAATATAGTGAAATATGAATTTATGGAATGCAAGGATTTAGTTACCTCTTGGTTACTAAAGACTCGGAACCCATTGTAGTTTGTGAAGAAAATAGATCCTCGCCTTTGCTTTTTCTTTTGATTGCAATGCTTGGGATGCTGTGGTTTCACCTCCTGTTATTTTGCTCTTTATAGCTTCAGGGATTGTTCTGAAAGATCAAAAATGGCGTCGTCCTTGTTTGTATACTTTCATTTTAAAAATAATATATTTACTATAAACAATAATCTTGCGTCCAAAAATTGAACTCCCTACTTTCAAGTCTACTCGACAAAATATTTTTCCATTCTTTTTGCTTTGACTTATAATATGTTGGGACTTGTCAATATGGGCGGTAAAAGATTTCTACTATATTCCTTATTGATTTGTTTTTGCTTTCACTTATAAATTAAATTTGAAATTTGAAATTTAAAAAATAGATAAAATAAATTTTAATAAAGATCACTAATAACATAATTTATAATATATTTTAAACTCTTATTTAACTTGTATCTATATTAAAATTTTTGATAAAATTGATATCACGAGACATTAATTTAATTAGAAGAAATCCAAAAACTCTTGAAAGTAATAAATTTTTTTATATATGTTTTACATGAGAATGTTTTTATTATTATTCTTTTCTATGTTACAAACAAAATTTATAAAATTAAAAAAAACAACTAACTTACAATAAGATTTCAACCTAAACAACACCCCATTTAAAACGTTAATCTTAAAAACATATTACAAAATTAAAAAAAAACATTAATCTTACCAATTTTACCAAAGCTTGATTTATGTTTAACATGACTATTTAGATCATATTTGTTATACAATTACGAGTATCGTAGTATTTGGTTATGTCAGGTCATAATGGAGCCAAAATCAATTGCAATAACATAAAATCAAAATTAAATAATATATATGTCATTTCATTTATAAATAAATATTTTTATTTTTCATGTATTTAGAAAACAAAATAATAATTTATCTAACCTCCCCAACCCGAATTACACGTTAGATCTAAATTCGAAAGATTATATTTGAAATCGAAATGACTCAATAAGTAGTCGAGCTTTTAAAACAGTCATGTTAAAACATTTGTTTATTTTTAGAGGAAAATTTAGTCTATTTTAAAAAAAACCCATGAGCTATTCAAAAATCGATTTAGATTAATTTTCCTATGTGACGGTGATTATCTTTTCAAAAAACTTGGCTAATTTCCCATTTATTTCTTACTCAAAATTTTAATTATATTTTTAGCAAAGAAAAAGTGATATTTAACTTAGTTTTAATAAAACCATATTTCATGCATAGATTAAAATTCATGTTTTCACCATCCTAAAATCAAATTGAGTGTCATGCATGCTATATACATAAAAAAAAAAAAAAAACTCAAGTCCTAAGTATCATTCCATAATTCAAAAATAAAACAATAGAGTCTCTGAGATGATCAGAATATCAAACGATAAATCCAAGATATTTGAAAACACAAATCTGTCAAGTCCTTCCGGATGTTGTGTCAGTGTCCTAACCTGGTAGGTTACTTGTAAGGATGGAAATAAAATGAGAGTGAGCTATGAAGCTCAATGTGAGTTCCATTGCAAGAAACTCAGTGCATAAAACATGCTAAATAACGAAGCCCAAAAAGGGCAACATCAATTAACAATTCTGGGTTACAGTTTATGTATGCACGTGTTTTTGTATGGCAATGCAATTTCAATATATCAAAATAAAGGTCCTATCCAACTCTGCTACACACCACAATGGTAGTTCCCCCTGAACTCCAACAACTTATACACCGGGTTTTTGTTTAAACACCAATGGTTTGCAGATGAGAACTACCACTAGGCAGTGGATACACAGCAAAACAATGCAGATAAAATCTACCACTGACTGTAGATGCACAAAATGTTTGCAGTTATTAGGATAAACACTACCAATGGTTGTGGCTACACAGCAAGTTTGAAGATAGACTGTCAATAGCTGTGGTTTGCACAACAAATTTTTAGATAAACCGTCAATCTTCCTCCGTATATATCGTCCCACCCAATGCAATACAATATGGCATGCTTATAACAGATCAAGATGGTAGAAACTAATATGCTTATAACAGATTAGTATGGTAGTGATTAATGTGCTTATACATATCAAAATGAATGTAATCAATATGCTTATAGCAAATTAATACACCAGGAAAAGACATGCTTGTCATGTGTTCGATATAACAGTATCATACGACATACTGAACATACAATCAATAATATGAATGCATCAAGCATATATTATTCACATATCAAGCATATACAATAATAATTCGATCATTCAGATCATGCATTCTAATACTCATATTATCAGGGGTTCAATTGAAAGAAATAAAACTCTAAAAATAGTTCAGGGACTATTCAGAGACTAAATTGAACAAGTTATAAAATTTTAGGAAAATTTGTAAATTTTAAAAATAGAGGTCACACAGCCGTGTCGCTAGGCCGTGTAACATGCTGTGGCCATGTGACACTTGCAAAACTATCCTACATGAGGGACACAGCCGTGTGGCAGGCCGTGTGAGGGGTTGTGTGGTCCACACGCTTATGTGATAGACTTTGTGGCCCTAATCCTAAGCACTGTTTGCCCCGATTCGCTTGTAAAAGAACACACACCTTTCACCGGGAGTCCAATCGACGTTCTTCACAATCAAATCTAATCTGACACACCTAAAATAGGTCCTTCAAATGACATATTTGCACAAATTAACATTGGGTATCAAGATTTAACAAGATTAAAGAAGATTTTTGCAAGATTCAAAAAGATCGTTTAAATGATCTTACGATTAGCGTGGAAAGAAATTCTACAAAAATCTATGATTAAACACCGAGATTGATATTTTCTTACCGATTCTTTGGCAAAGACTAAGGATGTGATTAGGCGGCAAGTACGATTCTAAGTGGAAAAATAAGTATTGAGAAACAATTTAATTTGAGAGAGCAAAAATATTTAACAGTAGAAAGATGTAACATTTAATGTAAAAGAGAGGAAAGAAAAGATGAGAAGAAATAGGAAGGGAGAAGAAAATTTCTAATTAGGTTTTGAAGAGAAACAAAATCCATGTCTGATTGGTAAAAAATTGGACTAAATAATTAGGTTTTGAAAACCCTAGGGATGGTGTGGTAATTTCTCCTAGTCTACCGTAAAAAAAATGAAAGGGACATGAAAATGGGGTGGGTCAAGCCTGGTTTAATTAGAGGGGAGGACAAATGCTTAACTATTGGGTTGCTGCCCCTTTCTTGCTAGGTTTTCACTTTCAATAATATTTGTTTTAGCGTGGTTTTCATCTTAGTTTGCTTAAAATAAAAAGAAAAGAAATGGGAGAGGAGTGGTTTGAACCTAGAATCTCTAAGAGTGCGCTAACTACTTAACTATCAAGCCTATTCAATTTCTTGATTATTTATTTCAATTAACCCCTATATTTTGGGGCCTAACAACTCTTCTCTCATTAAATAAATTTCGTCCTCAAAATTTACTTGATTCGAAAAAATGAGGAAACAGTTGACGAAACACATCTTTTGGTTCCCACGTGGCCTCTTCAATGCCATGGTTCTGCCATAGAACCTTGACAAGTAGGATCCTTTTCCTACTTGGAACTTTTACATCACGATATAGAATTTGTATGGGTTCTTTCTCAAAGGAAAAATCTGGTCTCACCTCAATCTCTTCAATTGGTACGATATAGGAAGAGTCGGATCGATATCATCTCAACATGGAAACATGAAAGATGTCATGAATTCGATCCAACTCTGGAGGTAATTCTAGTTGATACGCTATTGGACCGACTCTTTTAAGGATTTTATAAGGTCCGATTAACCTAGGACTTAATTTTTCCTTTCATCTGAACCTTAACACTTTTCGTCATAGAACACTTTCTGGGAGACTTGACCTCCGACACTGTACTTAATGTCTTTCCTCTTTAAGTCTGCATATGACTTCTGCCTATTCGAAGCCACTTTCAATCTATCCTAAATCAATTTAATTTACCTCAGATTTCTATACCACTTTTGGGCCCAAAAATTTCCTTTCACTCAATTCGGTCCAACACAGTGTTGTTTGGCACTTTTGACCATACAAGGCTTCATAGGGTGCCATTTGTATACTTGATTGGAAGTTTTTATTATAAGCAAATTCTGCTAGAGGCAAATGTTCTTCCCAACTACCTCAAAACTCGATCATATAGCCTCTATAGTCTAAAATTACTACTACTAGTTGTGGCTACATAGTAAGTTTGAAAATAGATTGCCAATGGTTATGGTTTGCACAACAAATTTGTAGATAAACCATCAATCTTCCTACGTACATATCGTCCCATCCCATGCAATATGCTATGGCATGCTTATAACAGATCAATACGGTAGCAACTAATATACTTATAACAGATCAGTATGGTAGTGATTAATGTGATTATACAGATCAAAATGAATGCAATTAATATGCTTCTAGCAAATTAATACACTAGGAAAAGAAATGATTGTCATGTGTTCAATTTAACGATATCATATGACATGTTGAACATACAATCAATAATACGGATGCAACAAGCATATATTATTCACATATCAAGCACATACAATAATAATTCATTCATTCAGATCATGTATTCCAATACTCATATTATCAAGGGTTCAATTGAAAGAAATAAAACTCTAAAAATAGTTCAGGGACTATTCAAAGATTAAACTGATCAAGCTATAAAATTCTGGGAAAAATTGTAAAATCTAAAAAATAGAGGTCACACGATCGTGTCGCTAGGCCGTGTAACAAACTATGGCCATGTGACATACAATCAGTAATATAGATGCAACAAGCATATATTATTCACATATCATGCATATACAATAATAATATGGTCATTCAGATCATGCACTCCAGTACTAATATTATCAAGGGTTCAATTGAAAGAAATAAAAAAAAATAGTTCGGGAACTATTTAGGAACTAAACTGAATGAACTATTTAGGAACTAAACTGAATAAATTATAAAAGTCTGGGAAAAACTATTAAATATGAAAAATAGTGCTCACATGGCTGTATGAGAGGGTTGAAGCCGTGTGGTAGGGTTACACGGTCATGTAATAGGCTATGGTTGTGTGGCATTTGCAAAATTATCCTACAGGAGCGACACGGGCGTGTGGTAGGCCCTGTGGAGGGTTTTTGACCGTGTGAGATTCGAACTATCCTAAGGTTCCTAAGGCACATGGCTTTATAAGGGACCATGTGGTCTACAAGGCCATGTGAAAAACCATGTGGCCTTAATTTTAGGCACAATTTGCTCTCAATTAGCTTGTAAAAGAACACACACCTTTCACTTAAAGTTTGGTTGACGTTCCTCGCGATCATACTTGATCTGGCGCACCTAAAATAGGTCCTTCAAATGACATATTTCCACGAATTAAAATTGGTATCAAGATTTAACAAGATTAACAAAGATTTTGGCAAGATTCATAAAAGATCATTTAATCGATCTTATGGTTAGCATGGATAGAAATTCTACAGAAATCAAAGATTAAACATCAGGATTGAGATGTTCTAACCGATTCTTTAGCAAAGACTAAGGACGTTATTAGGTGACAATTACAATTCTGGTAGAAAATCGAGTATCGGGAAACGATTTAATTTGAGAGAGCAAAAATATTTAACAATAGAATGATGTAAGATTTAATGTAAAAGAGAGGAAAGAAAAGAAAAGATGAAAAGAAATAGGAAGGAAGAGGAAAAATTCTAATTGGGTTTTGAAGCGAAAACAAAATCCATGTTTAATTGGGAAAAATTGGACTAAATAGCTAGGTTTTGAGAACCCTAGGGGCGGCATGGAAATTTCCCTTAGCCTGTCGAAAAAGAAAAGAAAGGGACATGAGAATGGGGTGGCTCAAAACTAGTTTAATTAGGGGGAAGGACAAATGCTTAACCATTGGGTTGCTGCCCATTTCTTGTTAGATTTTCACTCCCAACAATATTTGTTTTAGTGTGGTTTTCATACTAGTTTGTTGAAAATAAAAAGAAAAGAAATGGAAGAAAAGTGGAGTGGTTTGAACCTAAGATTTCTAAGAAGTGTGTTTTCTACTTAACCATAAAGCTTATTCAATTTCTTAATTATTTATTTCAATTAACCCCTTATATTTGGGTGCGTGATAATTTATTTAGCCTCCAACTTTATAAAAAGTTATTTTAGTCCTCAATCTAATTTTTCATCTCTTTTACCTATTAAATTTTCATTCTTTACTAAATATCACCTCAAAATAAATAAAAAGTTAATATGTATCTTAACTTAGCTAACATGACATCCACAAGTATGTCACATCAATAATTAAATACTTTTTAAAAAATTAAAATTATTTTATATTTTATACATTTGAAAAATGTTAATAATTTAATTAATAACTTTTGAATTTTTAAATATTACAAAATTAATTAATTGTTGACGTGAAAACCAAATATATGCCACATCAACAAAGTTAACATATATTAACTTTTTCATCTATTTGAAGGTGATTTAATAAATAATGTAATTTCTAAACTAAAAAGACAAAAATTAACTTGAGAGCTAAATTGACATTTTTTTAAATTAAAGGACTAAATAAATATTTTTGTAAATTAAATTGACATCATATTATTCTTTTTAAAACATATATTTTTATTGTTATTGAGAAAAAAAGTTAAAAGGAATATTTAAACTTAAGTTTAATTATTGAATTTTAAATTCTAAAACATAACTCTAAAAGATCATAAAATAATTGAATTCAAAGTTGGCCAACTCTATTTATTTATAAAATGAAAATAAAATAAACGAAGGTTGACCGTTAGGCGTTACCTACAGTGTTAAACACGAGAAATATTTCAAAATAAGCTCCGTCATCATAGCCTCACTTTTCGTCGCCCGTGAAATAAAATAAGAACTTGTTTAAATGCATTACAGTGAATTAGATGTGATTTCATTTTAATAATAATTTTAATTATCTATATTTATTTTAAAAAATAATGAAATGTCTGACTCAAGTTTATTGTAATATATATATACACCTCGTAAATTAATAACACTTGTATATTTAATTAACATTTTTAATACACTTGAGTAGTTGCTTTAGACTGCTGCTATCTTTGTCTTTGCTTAAATTTAATTGTTCAAATGGGGTTGCTGTAGTCATAATTGACTTGGAAAGCTTGACCACATGATTCAAATAAACTAATTGTCGACATCTTTACAAAATATCTACACTAAAATTAAATTATTTTTTAAAAAAATATTTATAATAATTATATTAGGACTAAAGGGTTAAAAATGTTTCTAGAAAATAATGGTAAAATCAATAAGTTCTTATGGCAAATTTGCTCTCAATTGAGCTCTTTGTAATTAAGATTAGAACAATACAGCCTCTCATGTAATCTTTTTAATCCGGCCTAGACACTAGACCCAAATTTAGAAGATTATATTAGCCATCGAAATAACTTAGTAAGTGTCGAAACCACTTTTAAATCGGCGAATTTTGAAAAATGGGGATCGACTTAAAAATATAAAAATAGAGTCGCCACCGACCTTTTATTCGAGATGTGATCGGATCACCTTGAGATGGATTATTTTAATAAAACATTTTGATTTATTAAAACAATAATTTTGGTCTACGAAATCCAGAAAACGGGTTCGGGAGTCGGTTACGCACGAGGAAGGGTTAGCACCCTCGATACGCCCAAAATTGGTACCTAATTGATTATTTAATGTCTTGACGTCGAAAATTTAAAAAGATTTTAAAATACGATCCTCTTTTATTTTCAAAAATTAAACAAATCAAAATGGATGATAAGACCCTCTTATTTCGAAGAGATATAATGTCGTACTCAGTAAGTTAGGACACGACATTTTGGACTCCCGAAATTGAGCTAGTCTCTTGACTTTAAAATTTGGATTCAAGTTTGAGGATGATATTCCATTATTTGTGAAATGAGAAACCAGAAATCAGTAAGTTAGGGTTTGATTTCTCGAAATTCCAAATACTGAAATATTACCTTTATTTTAAAACAAGCTTGATTCGGGTATCTAGGTGTCATGGCGATAAGTTAGGGCACAACACTTCAATTCTCGAGAACAATTATTTTGTCAAAACTTATATTGTGATTTTAAAAGGGATATCTCGTTATTCGATTGAATGAAAAAATCGAACTCAAGAAGTTAGGGCTCGATTTCTAATCTTTTATACTAAATATTGGCTTTATGAAAGAAATTAATTTTGTATCGGATAAAAGTTAAATATAACATGAGTTTGTAATAAAATGTAAAAAAAAATTACAATACCAATAGGTGTAGCAAAATAGTAATAAATGCGTTAGCGTAAGTAACAACATAAAAGACGAAAATAAAATAAAATGAATGAAACAAATAAGCTAAAAATAAGAAAGAAAATAATAGGCAAGCCAAAACATTTAATATAAAAAAAGTAGGAAATAAAAAAAGTAATAAAATAATAATAATAATAATAATAATAATAATAATAATAATAAAATATGTTAATAAAGATAATAATAATAAAAAGCAAATAGTAATAAATTAATAAGAAAATAATGATAATAATAATAGGAAATATAAAAGAATAAATAATAATAATAATAATAATAATAATAATAATAATAATAATAATAATAATAAAGTAATGATAATAACGAATATAATAGTAATAATAAAAATAATGAAGGGAATGAAGATATGAAATATAAATGGAAGAAAAACAATAGCAACTTAAATATTAGAAGAAGATAAGTAAATGATAAATAATAAACAAGTAGATGAAATATTAATTAAACTTGTAACACCCCAAACCCGGCCTAAACACTACAACCGGATCTGGTATGTCACTAAGGAGATTTTATAAATCTTGTGACCTTTTGGAAACAATTATCAGGTTTAAACATTTATACCAAAAACTTAATAATTTATTAATTCATATAAGATATGAAGTTATAAAATGCCTTGGTATTTTTTTTAAAATAAAACCGAAATTTAATACTTGTATTAGCTTAATTTAAACATAAAATTTAAAATGCCTAATAATAACAAAAGCCCAAAAAAAAAAAACCAAAACAAAATATAAAACTAATGGCCCATGGCCTTATTACAATGATACTTTAAACCCATTAAATAAAAATATTAAGAAAATAGCAAACTAAAGTCTTTTGCCGAATCCAAAGTACTCTATCACATGGCCACCTTACGCTCCTCTCTAGCCCGGTCCGATGTACAAAGTGCTACCTGAAAATATTAATTAATAGGTTGAGTCATGAGACTCGCAGTGCAACCTTCATGCACCATTAGATTTGATCTTTAGCCCCACAGAACAGAATAACAGATTAATATATATAACAAAAATTATGCAAGCCCAACCCAAATCCTAGGTTTCCATCTGCTACATGCCACCCGTACCAGCCATTCACACTATTGGGGATTTCTACAATCAACCCACACTGCTACACGCTATTGATGACAGTCATGCTGCTCATCATCAGATCATGGCCGTAGCCACTACAATAAGTCATGGCAAAAGCCACTACAATAGGTCACGGTGAAAGCCGCTACAACAAGTCACGGCAAAAGTCGCTACAACAGAATACTTCCCCTTTCGTCAAACCCAACCCCATGCAATCACAGAAAATCTCCATACTCATATCATTTAATCAGAACATTCACCTAGAATGACAGGGATCACTAACCTGGTGATTTGCTTATAACCTCAGTGGATTTCAATCGTTATGCCGGGATTTCGGCATTAACCAGAATATAACAGATTAATAAACATATGTTAACAGGCCATCTAATTGGTGTGGAAGTGTTACACACCTGATATCGCGTAGTCCTATATTCTTAGCCGATATCCTTGCTATTTGGATCTACTACCCTTAGCCTATAACCTTGCTCAAAAGCCGAAAAACACGAAGATTTGACCTCTCCTACATTCGGCCAAGGGTTAATAAATACCCGAATTCACACGTTAAAACTAATAGATCTCCTTACTTTGGAATCCCGAAAGTAACACTATTCGAGTGTTACTAAACTCTGACTTAAAGATCTACGCGATTGACTCCTCTTCAAATCCTGGAATGCCGTAAATAAGAGAAAAACAAGAGATTAGTTTCTAAATAGCCATTCGGCTAGATACTTTGAAAATCCTGAAAAGATTTGGGATCTCTCGAATCAATACTTACCTGAAATTTCCTTTAGATTTCTACACAAGCAGACACCCCAGAGTATTTCGGCAAACACAGGAGACAAGATCTCACGATTTTGGCTTTTATGGATATCCCGAAAAAGATGAGCTGACGGGGTTTCGGCTTCTAAAAGTTCTGAGTGGTGTGTTTCGGCTTAAAAGGAAAGTAAAAAGAAAGCAAGGAGAGGCTTGAAGATTCGGCTAAAGTGTTTGAAAGATATGAGGAAGGAATCTGTCAGAGGATTAAGAGAGAGATAATGGAGTAGGAATTTTGGCAGAGAAAAGAGAAGAATGATGAGAACTTTGACAGCAAATTTTGGCACATACTCAGCCTATACTAAACCATTTCCCCCCTTTACAGAGTTTGATTTTCGGCCAACACTTACCTTCCTGATAGATCCTCATCCTATCCCTTATCCCTATCAAAACACCCATCCAAAAGAGACCTACATCACACCACTTCCTCCCTCCTTTATCAGCTTAATATCCATCTAATTTAAACACTAAAAATCCCTAAAATATAGCCTTTTGCCATTCCCCCTATTGCTCCCTTTAAGTGTCGAATTTGGCCCAGAAACATGGGCTCCAAGTGGCCAAAACTTGGGCCTCCTCCTTTGCCATTAACGCCAACTTCCTTTCCTCTTAGTGGCGTCACTATGCCACAGGCCACAAGCCCATAATGTTAATTAACCTACCAAAACTTTATTTTAAGCCCTTGAGTGTCTAACAAAATATTTAATCAAGGCCTCAGCCCAAACCTGAACCCCTTTTGCACCTCCAATTCTCAAATTAATATTTTAATCATTCAACACCTAAAATACACAGCCCAATAATTCGGGATGTTACAGTTCTACCCCCCTTAAAAATAAATTTTGGCCTCGAAATTTACCTGATCAAAAGGATGGGGATACTGCTGTCGCATAACATCCTCTGGCTCCCACGCCTCCTCTACGCCGTGATTTCACCACAAAACTTTGACCAAAGGGACGGACTTCTTTCTCAATACCTTTACGTCTCGATCCAAGATTTGCACTGGCTCCTCCTCAAAAGACAAATTGGCCTTACTTCAATCTCTTCCACTGGCACTACGTGTGATGGATCAGAACGATAACGTCTTAGCATCGAGACATGAAATACGTCATGTATCTGTTCCAACTCTGAAGGCAACTCCAAATGATAAGCCACTGGGCCCACACGTTCTAGCACCCGATACTGCCCAATAAACCGTGGACTTAACTTACCCTTCCGTCCAAACCTCATTACCTTCTTCCATGGAGATACCTTCAAATAGACTTGGTTTCCTACTACAAATTCCACCTCCTTCCGCTTTAGATCCGCGTAAGATTTCTACCGATCAGACGCCTCCTTCAACCGATCCCATATTAACTTAACTTTTTCCTCTGTTTTCGAAACTAGCTCTGGGCCCAATACCTGACGTTCACCCAACTTCGTCCAACAAGTTGGGGCACGACATCTCTTTCCATATAACGCTTCATAAGGCGCCATCTGAATACTAGCTTGATAACTGTTATTGTATGCGAATTCCGCCAAAGGTAAATACTCCTCCCAACAACCCCTAAAATCAATGATGTAACCCTTAGCATATCCTCTAAGATCTGAATTACCCTCTCAGACTGACTATCAGTCTGTGGGTGAAAAGCGGTACTAAAGTCTAACCTTGTTCCCATTGCTTGATGAAGAGCCTTCTAGAATCGTGATGTGAACCTAGGGTCCCTATCTAATATGATCGACACAGGTACACCATGCAATCTCACCACCTCAGCAACATACAACTTAGCCAACTTTTGCAAAGAATAGTCGACCCGACCCGGTATGAAGTGAGCCGACTTTGTCAAATGATCTACAATTACCCAAATTGAATCCTTTTTAGTGGGCATAAGGGGTAACCCCCTAACAAAATCCATCGTGATCCTTTCCCACTTCCACTGCGAAATCTTGACCGATTGCAACAACCCCGAAGGCAACTGGTGTTCCGCTTTCACCTACTGGCACGTCAAACACTTACCCACAAATTCCGTTACCTCTTACTTCAGGCCTGGCCACAAAAATTGCTCCCTCAAATCCTGATACAGCTTAACTCCTCTAGGATGCATAGCATATGGACTACTATGCACCTCTCGCAGAATCATCTGCCTTAACTCCACATCCTTCGGCATACAAACTCTCTCTTGAAAACACAAAACTCCATCACAATTTAAGCTATAGTCCTCTACTTTACCATTCTGCACTTGTCGAATTCGAGTACTTAAGACATCATCCAGAAGTTGCTTCTCCTTGATCTGACTTGTCCACATAAGTCTTACTTGTAGTTCAGCTACCAAACTGCCATCCTCATACAGGCTAAGATGAGCGAACATCGCCCTCAAATCCTCTATCACCTTTCTACTCAATGCATCCGCCACCACGTTAGCCTTGCCCGGGTGGTACTCAATCAAACGGTCATAGTCCTTTAATAGCTCGATCCACCTTCTCTGCCTTAGGTTCAACTCCTTCTGAGTAAGGAGATACTTCAAGCTCTTGTGGTCAGTGTAAATAATTGACTTCTTCCCGTAAAAGTAGTGTCTCTAGATGTTCAGAGCAAACACTACTGCCGCCAGTTCCAAATCATGCGTAGGGTAGTTCAACTCATGCGGCCTTAACTGTCAAGACACATACGCAACCACTTTTCCATCTTGCATCAACACACACCCTAACCCTATGTGTGACGCATCACAGTAGATGGTAAATTCTTTTCCTGCCTCTGACTGAATTAACACTGGAACTTCTGTCAAAATTCCCTTCAACTTCTCAAAACTCTCCTACAGTTTGTCTGTACAAACAAATGGTACTCCCTTCCTCAACAACTTGGTTAGAGGTGCCGCAATTAATGAGAACCCCTCAACAAACCTTCTGTAGTACCCTACCAAACCTAAGAAACTCCAAACCTCCGCCACAGACTTCGACAGTTTCCAATCTAATACGGCTTCTATCTTCCAAGGGTCCACCCTAATTCCCTCTGCAAAACCATATGTCCTAAGAAGGTTACTTTCTTTAGCTAAAACTCACACTTACTGAACTTTACGAACAATCGCTTCTCCCTTAGAGTTCACAACACCACGCGAAGATGTTCGTCATGCTCCTCCTCAGACTTAGAATAAACGGGATATCAACGATGAACTCCACGATGAACCGATCAAGATATGGTTGAAACACCCGCTCATCATATCCATAAAGGTCAGCCGGCTGTTCGTTAACCCGAACGGCATCACCAAGAACTCATAATGACCGTACTGAGTTCAAAATGCCGTCTTATGAATATCTCCTTCCTTAACCCTTAATTGATGATATCTCGACCTTAAGCCAATCTTAGAAAAGACCGAAGCTCCTTTGAGTTGATCAAACAGGTCATTGATTCTTAGTAGTGGGTACTTGTTCTTTATCGTCAACTTATTCAACTGACGCTAGTCCACACACATACGCATGGATTCGTCCTTTTTCTTTATGAATAGGACCGGCGCTCCCCATGGAGACACACTTAGTCGAATAAACCCTCGATCCAACAGTTCTAGAGTCTGAGTTTTGAGCTTCACCAACTCTTTCGACGCCATTCTATAAGGAGCAATGGACACCGGGGCAGTACTCGAAAGTAGCTTAATTCTAAACTCCACTTCGAGATCCGGGGGTAATCCTGGCAACTCCTCCAGAAAAACATCTGCGAAATTCTTGACTGTTCGAACCTCATCGACAGTCACTTCCTTAGTATCCAACGTGCTGATAAAGGTTAGAAACGTGTGACATCCCTTCCGAATCATCTTAACAGCTTTCAATGTCAAAACTACGTGGGACAAATAGTTCTTTCTTTCTCCTAACACAACCACCTCCCCGCCTTCCGGGGTACTCAACACCATGCGCTTAGTCTCACAATCCAACTTAGCACGATGCTTAGTCAACCAATCCATTCCTAAGATAAGGTCAAACTCTCCAAACAGTAATTCCATTAAGTCTGCCGGGAACACTACCCTTTGAGTCTCCAAAGGTACATCCCTAAATAGTTTGTCCACTACCCTAGATTGTCTTAAAGGACTAACCATAGTCATCTTCCTAGTAGTTGTTTCAGAGTCTATACTTAGGGTCTCAGATACTGGACATGCAACATAAGAATGGGTTGACACAATATCAATTAAGGCAAGAAAAGGGTTATCAGCAATGAGAAACGTACAAGTTATAACATCCGGTGCGTCACCTTCCTCTCGTCGGTAAGCTGTATAAACTAGACCCGACTGCCTTGCGTCTACATTACTTGCATCCCTACCACGTGCTCCACGACCCCGACTAGACCCATTTCCTCCTCTGGCCGCGCCACGACCCTTTGGTCCAGACTGATCACCTCTCTTAATCTGATCAGAACCTCGGCTCTCTGGCTGCACCCGATCTACCTGAGGACAATCCTTAATCAGATACTCTGTGGATCCACACCTAAAGCATCCACCAATTTTCATTCTGCACTCCCCATAATGTGCCGTCCCACATAAGGGACATGATCGATTCTGGACCGTCGGAGCACGAGCTGACCCATCAGTCTTAGGCCTTTTCTAAAAATTTCCTGATGCTCTTGATGGCCCAAAATTTATCTTATTCTTACCCCGATCCTTATCCCTTTCTTATCTTTCAGTCCGTCTCACCTCCTCAGCTATCTTAACCTTCTCCACTAAAACAGTAAAATCTCTCTCTCGCTGCAGTGCTATCAAAACCCTTAACTCATTTCGTAGCCCATCCTCGAACCGAACATAACGTTCATATTCAGTTACCACCATTCCTCGAGCGTAGCGGCTCAAGTGCAGAAACTCGCTCATATTCAGCCACAGACTTACTTCCCTGCACCAAATTCAGGAATGCCTTCTTTTGTGCATCCATATAGCTGGCCCCAACATACTTTCCCTAGAATGACTCTTTAAAGAAGTACCAATCAATCCTATCTGCGACAATACCCTCCTTCACCATGAGCCACCATTGATAGGCCTCTTCTCAAAGAAGAGACACGACCCCCTTCAACTTTTCCTCCACAGTGAAGTCAATGTCATCCATTATGCGCTCAGTTGCCTCCAACCAATACTCAGCTGTGTTACGGGCTACGCCAAAAACTCCTCTAAACATTTCTGCTCTGTTGGCTCAGAGTCGTTCAGACATAGATTTTTGAGCTCTCGAACTCGTGCCTGCCCCAGCAACTCTCTCCAGAATCCACAACATTACCTGAGACACTGCATTGTCTCCATTCGTTTGGTCCTAAAATTTTCTCTCCACAGTTAGCAGTTCCGACATCTCATTTCCTGACCCGTGGCCAGACACTACTGGCTTTGACATGGTCATCCTACCCCTACCACGACCACGCGACGGACGTCCACGACATCTTATACTCATGCTACCATTCGCGATTTATCTGATTAAAAATTTATGAATTATTAACTCTTTCCACTAATTATCCACGAACAATTTTATGAAAAAGTAGGTTGATAGTGGTTCTTTCGATTTTGGATTCTATCCACCAGTTCAGTTCTCAAACCAGTCTTTCCTAGTTCTAGAGTTCACATTCAACCATACAAATAGCATCCACATACCCACATTCAACGGGTAGGGTTATTTTCGTCATTTTACTACCTAGAGGTATTTTCATAATTTTACCATATAGGGGTATTTTTGTAATTTTCCAAAATAAGGTTTCGGGTGGTTTTACGAAATAAGGGTATTTTGGTAATTTTCAACTCGGGGGTATTTCGGTAATTTTTTTGCAAACTTGGGGTTATTTCAATAATTTTGTAAATTAATGGTGTTTTAGTCATTTTATAAATTAGGGGTAATTTGGTGATTTTACAAACCAGGGGTACTTTGGTCATTTTTCAAATCAGGGGTATTTTGGTTATTTTCCAAAACTAGGGTAGTGTTTACAAATCAAGGGTAATTTGGTAATTTCACAACTAGGGTTTACTTTAGGATTTTACAAACAGGATGGCTGGTCCCTTTCGGGTTTTAGTTATAAGTTTTGGCTCACAACACATCCTCATGGTTAGGTGAGCAAATACTACGCACTGTAGGATTCCAACAAGAGGAGGTGAGTCACTAGGACCGCTTAAATACCAAGCTCTCCCTAATCCAATCCTAGATATGCGTATGCCTGTTGCCACACCTTAACTCGGCGACTGGTGCACAGGATTTGTTTGGATAGATTAAGTCTTATGGAATTTAAGAAGTTTTTTAGGCTGAGCCTATAGTCCATCAAAGTTTATTTAGACTAATCTACGTCCCTTACAGCCCATCAAGCCCACATATATACCACACAATAGTTCAGAATACTTACCTGGTGGACTTGGGCCGGAGACTCATGTGCCATACTGAGCTAACAAACCTGTTACCATTTAAAAAAAACTAACAACAACATGCATGTTTCAAAAACTGACCTTTAGAAAATGTTTTGAGCCCAAAAGCCCCAAAGTTGAGTTTTAAACCTGGCTCTGATACTAATTTGTAACACCTCAAACCCGACCCAAACACTACAACCGGATCTGGTATGTCACTAAGGAGATTTTATAAATCTTGTGATCCTTTGGAAACAATTATCAGGTTTAAACATTTATACCAAAAACTTAATAATTTATTAATTCATATAAGATATGAAGTTATAAAATGCCTTGATGCTTTTTTTTAAATAAAACCAAAATTTAATACATGTCTTAGCTTAATTTAAACAAAATTTAAAATACCTAATAATAAAAAAGCCCAAAAAATCAAAACAAAATATAAAGCTAGTGGCCCATGGCCTTATTATAATGATACTTTAAACCCATTAAATAAAAATATTAAGAAAATAGCAAACTAAAGTCTTTTGTCGAATCCAAAGTACTCTATCACATGGCCACCTTGCGCTCCTCTCCAACCGGGTCCGATGAACTAAGTGCTACCTGAAAATATTAATTAATAGGTTGAGTCACGAGATTTAGTGTGCAACCTTCATACACTATTAAATTTAGGCCTTAGCCCCACAGAACAAAATAATAGATTAATATATATAACAAAAATTATGCAAGCCCAACCCAAATCCTAGGTTTCCATCCGCTACATGCCACCCGTACCAGCCATTCACACCATTGGGGATTTCTACAATCAACCCACACCGCTACACACCATTGATGGTAGTCATGCTGCTCATCCTTAGATCATGGCCGTAGCCACTACAACAGGTCATGGCAAAAGCCACTACAACAGGTCACGGCGAAAGCCGCTACAACAGGTCACGACAAAAGCCGCTACAACAGAATATTTCCCCTTTCGTCAAACCCAACCCCATGCAATCACAGAAAATTGGCATACTCATATCATTTAATCAGAACATTCACCTAGAATGACAGGGATCACTAACCTGGTGATTTACTTATACCCTCTGTGGGTTCCAATCTTTATGTCGAGATTTTGGCATTAACCAGAATATAACAGATTAATAAACATATGTTAACCGGCCATCTAATTGGTGTGGAAGTGTTACACACCTGATATCGCATAGTCCTATATTCTCAGCCGATATCCTTGCTATCCGGATCTACTACCCTCAGTCTATAACCTTGCTCAAAAGCTGGAAAAACATGAAGATTTGACCTCCCTTACATTTGGCCAAGGGTTAATAAATACCCAAATTCACATGTTAAAACTAATAGATCTCCTTACCTTGGAATCCCGAAAGTAACACGATTCGAGTGTTACTGAACTTTGACTTAGAGATCTACGTGATCGACTCCTCTTCAAATCCCAAAATGTCACAAATAAGAGAAAAACAAGAGATTAGTTTCTAAATGACCATTCGGCTAGAGACTTTGAAAAGCCAAAAAGATTTGGGATCTCTTGAATCAATACTTACCTAAAATTTCCTTCAGATTTCGGCACAAGCAGACACCCCAGAGTGATTTCAGCAAACACAAGAAGTGAGATCTCACGATTTTGGCTTTTATGGACGGGGCTTCGGCTTTTAGACATTCTGAATGGTATGTTTCGGCTTAAAAGGAAAGTGAAAAGAAAGCAAGGAGAGGCTTGAAGATTCGGCTAAAGTGTCTGAAAGAGATGAGGAAGGAATCAGTTAGAGGATTCACCAATCAAGAAAAAGAAAAGAAAGGGAGAATGAAGTAGGAATTTCAAGAGAGAAAGAGAAGAATGATGAGAACTTTGACAACAAATTTCGAACATACTCAAATTTATACTAAACCATTTCCCCCCTTTACAGAGTTTGATTTTCGGCCAACACTTGCCTTCCTGATAGATCCTCATCCTATCCCTTATCCCTATCAAAACACCCATCCAAAAGAGACTTACATCACACCACTTCCTCCCTCCTTTATCAGCTTAATATCCACCTAATTTAAACAATAAAAATCCCTAAAATATAGCCTTGTTTCCGTCCCCACTATTGCTCCCTTCAAGTGTCGAATTTGGCCTAGAAATATGGGTCCAAGTGGCCAAAACTTGGGCCTCCTCCTTTGGTATTAATGCCAACTTCCTTTCCTCTTAGTGGCACCACTATGCCATTCGCCACAAGCCCATAATGTTAATTAACCTACCAAAACTTTATTTTAAGCCCTTGAGTGTCTAACAAAATATTTAATCAAGGCCTCAGCCCAAACCTGAACCCCTTTTGCACCTCTAATTCTCAAATTAATATTTTAAGCATTCAACACCTAAAATGCACAGGCCCATTAATTCGAGATGTTACAAAACCAAAGAGCTTGTAATTGAATATATAAATAAATACATGATTAGATTGAAATTAAAACAAAATCCAAAAGACAAATTATAAATAAATGGAAGAACAGGGTCGAATAGAGGAGCAAAATGAAAAGCGCGTGAATACATAAGGGCTAAAAGTGAAAATGTTCCCAACCCCCCAAAAAAAAGCACTCAGGCGTGGACTGAATTGAAATGATGTGCAAGCTTCAGGGCAAAAATGAAAGAAATAGAATAGGATTTACTTAAAGGTAGCATAAACGGGAAGGATTGGCCGCGAAAATTTTTCATTTAAGGTTAAAAGCCACCTATTCAACTTACAAATCGTCAATGTGCTGCCCCCCACTAATTACACCGCTTTAAAAATTAATAACCTTTATTACTTATTCTTTTTTTAAGCTTATCAGTTCATCTTTTTTAAACAACAAAAATAGAGAACCCCGTCGATTGGGCTTCTTCCCTCACCGTCGCACCACCGTGCCACCACCATCTCGGTGGTCGATGATGCTCAAGGCCGCATCGTAGCCCCTTTTCAAACTTCAAAACACGAGAGGAGAAAATAGAAAAAACCCCGCTTTCTTGGTTCGGCTCGATGGCGGAGAAGTTCAATGACGCGTGCCCGATTCGAGTTAATTTTCTTTCCCCTTCTTGTTTTTCTTTTTTATTTCATTAATAAAAGATTTAAAAATAAAATAAATAGAAAAATGAAAAAAAACAGTAAATGATAATAATAAATAAAAAACGGAATCAACCTTCAAGGTTCTTTTGCTTTTGATCTCTGATAATGCGTAAAAGGACCCTTTACAATGGTTTGTTTTCGATTTATTATAGTCGAAATCGAAAAAATCAAAATAAAAATAATAAAATCCCCCCAAAATATAATTGTTCTCCCATTTTTGTTTTTATCTACTGCTATTTGTTTGTTGTTCGCAGGTACGATCGTCGTACGGAGGCACGCGTGGTGTTGTACGGAGGCGCAGATTACAGGGTGACATGGAGCGGCTTGGCTAGGTGTTGAGGCATGCGGTGCTGGACCATTCCAGAAACCCTAAGGGTTTTTGAAAACACTTAAGATGTTGGGCCATTTGGGCCTCAAAATTTTGGGTCATAATCTGGGTTTGTAATTTTTTATTTTGGACTGATGGACTGTTATTGATTATTTTTTAATTAATTAGTTTTGGTTTATTAGTTAATGGGCCCGGACATAAATTGGGTCTTATAGCTGCCCCTCTTTGCTCATTGTCATGTAATGAGAATAGAGCAAAGACTTCAAAAAGAGCCAATTTTGTTCGGTCATGCCTCATTCAGTGCTTTTCTTCTTCAAGTAGCTTTGTTTCATCCTCGCTGCATCCTCAGGGGCCTGAGAACTAACGCTTCGATCAACTCATGGAAAATTAGACTTGTATCTTCAATTTGCTCTATTGCAAACTCAGGGAGATAAGATCTAATGTTTTCAATCTGCTCCGGCAACTTCAGGAATGCCAGATCTGCTATATTCAATCTGCTCCTGCAAACTTAGGATTGCCAAATTTGCTATCCTCAATCTGCTCCTGCAAACTCAGGATTGCCAGATTTGCTATCTTTAGCCTGCTCTTGCAAACTCAGGATTGCCAGACTGGTGGTTTAAATATGTTCCACTCTCAAGCTTTGAGGTCCACTGACAAGATTTACAATCTTTGACCTATTCCGCCATCGGTCGTGAAGATAGGGTGGTGGCTTAAATCTGCTCCACTCTCGCTAGGAGACAAGATTTGTCGCTCGATCTTGGTCCACTATTGCTTAGGGTGACAAGATCTACAATCTTTGACCTATTCCGCCATCGGTCGTGAGATAGGGTGGTGGCTTAAATCTGCTCCACTACCGCTAGGGACACAAAATTTTCGCTCGATATTGGTCCTCTCTCGCTTAGGGTGACAAGATCTACAATTTTCGACTTATTCCACCGCTTTGTCGGGGAGATAGGGTGGTGGCTTAAATCGCTCCACTCATCGCTAAGGAGATAAGATTTGTCATTTGATCTTGGTTCCCTACTGCTTAGGGTAACAAGATATACAATCTTCAACCTATTCCACTGCTGGTCAGAGAGATAGGGGAAGTGTCTCTGATCTGCTCCTATAACTTTAGGATTGCCAGATCTACTATCTTTGATCCGCTTCGCTCAGAAAGGTAAGATCTTCGAATTCATCGATGTTGCGACAACGTCCCCTAAGGGACCTGTCCTGTAAAATTAGTTTTGTGTTTATGCTTATGCAAAATGGTTAGGATGCAATGATAAGAATGAATCTAATACTCCTAATTAAATGTATTATGGACGACATTTGCATGAATGCAGCATGTCATGAGAATAGTCTTTTTACAAAGATTAGGATGCAATGATCGGAATGAATCTAATGCCCTTAAATGGATGTGTCTTATGGATGACATTTGTATGAATGTAGAATGTCATGAGAATGATTTCTTACAATGATTAGGATGCAATGATCTGAATGAATCAAATGCCCTTAACTAAATGTGTTTTGCAGAATTTCATAAGAATGATCCATTTTTAAAAGTTTAAGGTTGTCATCGCTCATTCTTTATCAGGGCTATATCACTGATGTCTTATGTTGCAATCTTGTTCGGCTGGTATTCTTGATAGAAAACCCGAGAAAATAATTATACCTTGCTCAACAGATTTACCCCACTGTAACTTCAGGGTTCATCTCATTGTGACTTAGGGGTATAGAATTTGAATCCATCCCACTGCAACTCTAAAATGTAGGATTTGTTTGTTTTTTTTTTTTTTCAATCCATCCGATTGCTATTCAAAGGCATAGGATCTGTATCAGCTTCTATCCCACTATGACTCAAGGGTATAGGATCTGTAGCTTGTTCTATCAATTGATCACTCCTTTGGGGACCCAACCAGATGTGTATGTATGATGCTCGCGTGAATGCAGGATATCAATTTTCTCTGGAGAATGATTCCCATTTTACACTTGAGTTAATGATGCCCATTTTTTGTCAGGATTGTATCGCCCATTATTTTTAATAGAAAATCCAATGAGATAGCCTCAACTTAAACTCTTACTTAATCTTGGTGAGTTTTAAAATAATAGTCCTATATCGAGTTCTTGTATTATTCAAAGAGTTTTCAGAGTAAAATGCGAAACTCATTTTATGAAAATATTATTAGTCCACTAATCGTTATTTCAATGTAAAATGCCTGAAAAAGATCATAACCATGGACAAGAAGGAAATTGATTAGGAGCATAGCTCGAAACCAATAAAGCAAAGATAGCAATCGCAATCAAGAAAGAAATTTATTGTGAACATATTTTGAAAAGAATGATATAATCACAAATAAAAAATTTGAAATGGGTAAAATGGAGACTAGGTGCCCTAGATATCGCAGTCTGAGCTTTTCTATTCCAACTTCTTGATGGCCATTTTAAGCTCAATATGTATTTAGGGGATCCGAAGTACTTTGTCGATGCCCCAAGACATAGCATACTTCTTCATTATTAATTCGCATAGCAAGACCATTGTATGCCCTCTTTTGATCAAAATTTGAGCCGCCCTTTTTGGGTTTTCAACTCAAATCCCCTTTGGTCTCAAAGCCCCCTTTGTGGGTTTTAGCCTTGGTCTCTCCTTTTTTTTCCTTCTTTTTTGCTGAAAATTTTTCTTCTCTTTTTTTTTTTGAATTTTTTTTATTGAATCTGAATTCTCCGGATTGGGTATGTCATTGTCATCTATCTCAAAAATATCCATTCTTCCTTAGAACAGGCCTTCTTTGCTGCCTAAGGTCCTTCTCGGTTTGACATCCTCTTTCTTCTAAAGTCCCTTTTGCATGGGAAAGAATCTTTTCAAAGCCCTATCATGAAATTTTCTAGGACAAATCATTTTTGTTATGAGCTCGCATCATCTGACTGTGATAGATAGCTTTGAACATTTTCTCTTCAAATTCAACTGATCATATTGAGATTAAATGTGTTCTGCCTCATCCAACTTCAGTTTTGATAAGACTTGGGAAAAGGAAATTTGACTTGAATGGGTGAAACCAATGAGAAATGTGCTACCCTAGTGACCGTCTTGGCCAATGTTTGATAATCATAGAGGGTAAATAGTAACTTCTGTATGCCAATATTTACAAGTCTCGGTCTTTTTTGATCTTTTGTTTTTCTTTTAGCTATCATTACTGTGATGTGGCACCTGATCTTTGAATAGACCGCAAACTTTTGACATTATACGGTTGAATATAATCTTTCCGACATTCTTTTTGTCAATATTCTTTCTTCCTTTCTTTTTTGTTCTGATGACTATCGACTTTGTAATATTGGCACATGAAGCGACTTTTACCATCTAAGTGAAGTGACCGATATCTACGAAAATGAATCAATGTTGGCTAGAAGCTTTTGATGGGACTGGCTTGGTAATATCCTTTCCCCTCATATAGGAAATCTTATTTCTGCATTGAGCTAGGCTTTGATCTTCATCTCCTTTTTTGGCTCACGATGTAGGATCTATTTTTCATCCATTATTAACAAATTAGAAGATACGTTACAATTTTTGTCATCTTTAAAGCCCTGAGATCCCTTAGACCCCTATTTCACTCAAAAAGGGAGTCAGTAACAGCTTCACCCATGTCATTGATATCTGGGGACCTATTGTAAGTTCAAAAGAATATGGAAAGAATGAATGAACTTATGAATGATTATTTGTATGTATAATCATGAAAGAATATTTGGATAGTACGAAAGAATCTATAAACAAAAAGATGCATTTCATTGAAATAAGGATTCTGAACAAAAGCCTATTTCACAAAATGACTCTTATCACTTCTAGGCTGAGAGCAATAAGCGTATTTTGAATATTACTCTAGATTAGCCTTAAAATACGTGTCTCTTCCACAGTCCTATTGTTCAAAACACTCTCAAGTATATACAGGCCGATGCTTGGAAAAATTTTATTCCTTGGTTCACCCTTTGGATCTGCCATTAGTTTTTTGACTTCTCAAATTTTAGGCTTCTGATGACTTCTTTAAGGAATCGCAACTCTCTTGCCCCCTCCTTCAATTATCGTAAATTACTGCTTCGGTCGACTCATCGAATTTCAAAACCCCTATTTTAATAAGCCTCTCCACCAATTTCTTAAATGCAATGTATTTATCGATTGAATGACCCGTTATCCCCGTGTGATACTCGCATTGAGCATTTGAATCATACCATTTAGGGTATGGGGGTTGTATTGGTTCCATATAATGAGGAGCCACCATATGTGCATCGAATAGGCTTTGATACAACTCCCTATATGCCATTGGAATTGGTGTAAATTGGAGTTACTTTGCACTGGATTCTTGTCTTGATGAGCCCTGATGATCAGTAGTCACAACCCTCGGTTGACCTATAATGATTAATTTGGGACGCTTGCTCAAGCTGTTCACTTCTTTTTCCTATTTCTCGGGGCTAATCTTTTGGTACTTTCTTCAGCATCTAGCTTTCCACTCTTTATGGCATTCTCAATCATTTCTCCAGTCATTACAAAGTCTGAAAAGCTCTTTGTGGTGCTCCCTAGCATGTGAGTGATAAACGGGGCTTTTAAGGTGTTGATGAAGAGCATGGTGGTTTCTTTCTCCA
The DNA here is from genome assembly GCA_025506655.1 of Gossypium rotundifolium. Lineage (NCBI taxonomy): Eukaryota > Viridiplantae > Streptophyta > Magnoliopsida > Malvales > Malvaceae > Gossypium > Gossypium rotundifolium. The sequence goes on along the minus strand of CP106722.1, from coordinate 4,098,482 downwards.
GAAGAGGTGGCTAAACCTGTATGGCGACCTCTCTCCATCTTTGTGCATATTGCTGAAAATTCTCGCTTGGTTTCTTTTCCATATTTTGCAGGGCAATTCTGTCAGGGGTTATATCTGTTATGTGACCGTACTACTTCATAAACGCCTGTGCTAAATCCCTTCAAGAACCAATTTCGGTATGACTCAGCTGATTGTACCATTTAGATGCTACTCCCACCAGACTGTCTTAGAAGTAATGATTTAGCATTTGGTCATTATTAACGTATCCAATCATTCTCCAGCAAAACATAGTTATGTGAGCCTTTGGGCAAGTAGTCCCGTAGTATTTTTCGAACTCTGGCACCTTAAATTTTCGGGGAAGTATTAGATCTGGCACCAAACTTAGATCTTTAGCATCTACTCCATATTACCTATCAGCACTTTCCATGGCCCTAAATTTGTCTTCTAACCATTTGCTTCGCTCCTCTAACTATTTTGGCAATTCAGCCCTTACCCTTTCTCTCTCTGTTGCCTCATCCAAGTCGAGAATATCAGCATTAATTAGATGATCCCCTAAATTAGAACCCGATCCAGCTTGAAAATTTGGCGGCATCAAAACACCTTCTTGAAATTGTTGAGGTTTAATTATGATGGATATCTTCCGTGGATGCACCTCAGGATGTGCCGAGGTAAAACCCGGGGAATATAGTCGTTCCTCACCATCTTCAATAGTGTTAACCATGGAGGTTTTCCCTTTGTCTACTCCTCTTGCCAGTAATTGAGTTAATTGAGTCATCATACTCTTTTGTGATTCCATCATTCGATCCATCATATCCTGTTGGATCTTAGCTAGCTGCTCTTGCATTTGCAGCTGAAGTTTTTCCTACATCTCCTTTTGGAGTTGTTCAAGCTTTCTATTCTTTGATTCATATCTTTCATCTTGGTCCGAGTACCATAAGGATGTTTGGTTTTACCGATGTCCAGGTTAATGCTGAAATAATTTCAACCTATCAGGGTTCTCTCATGAAATCTAATGCATGTGATGTAATGCTATGTGAATGCATGAAATGAATGTAAAGAGATATCGATTCTAACTTAATTTCTTTTAGAAAACTTTACTAGAGGACAAAGCTCTTTACATGAAACGGACTACAAATATGCGAACATCCGTATTGTCTTCCGTTTCATCAAGAAATTTGTTCTCCATGCCAAGCTCCCAAATTTAGCAATCGAACCCAAATCGACATATCTCTCTAATATGAAAATGCATGCTAAGTAACAAAGATAAAAAATATCAGTACAATAGAAACGAAATTCAAAGCATGTAAAACATTCAAGCACCTATTGGATGACCACTAGGGTTTATCACAACTTTATCTAGGGTAAGCTCTTAGGATCTTTTTCATGCAGGTTGAGTTCTAAAGTTAAGGGTACCTGAACCAGCAGATTCCTCGATCCTCACCCATTATAGGCTCATACGGAACGAGTTCGATTCAGGGGAATACATTTCCCTATGGCTACACGGAGATGAAAATCTCACGAAGGCATAGGTACGGATGTATCCCGAAGCGATTCACTATCCTACACGGAGGTGAAAACCTCATAAAGGAGTAGCTTCTCACTCCCACTTAAGGGTGTGGCCTAGCGGTCATGCAATATGATGCAGAAGTATTCTACCAGACTTGAACCATACCAATCAAATGAGATGAATGCAATAAAAGGATCGTAATCTTCAAATCAAATTTTCAATTTTCGACAAAATGACAAAAATTAATCAATTTTACGGCTTGACTCTCTTTCGCTCCCCAGTGGAGTCGCCAAGTTGTCGAAACCACTTTTAAATTGGTGAATTTTAAAAAACGGGGATCGACTTAAAAAATATGGAAATGGAGTCGCCACTGACCTTTCATTCGAGGTGTGATCAAATCACCTTGAGATGAATTATTTTAATAAAACATTTTGATTTATTAAAATAATAATTTTGGTCTACTGAAATCCGTAAAATGGGTTCGGAGTCGATTCACATACGAGGAAGGGTTAGCACTCTCGATACGCCCAAAATTGGTACCTAATTGATTATTTAATGTCTTGATGTCGAAAATTTGAAAAGATTTTAAAATACGATCCTCTTTTATTTTCAAAATTTAAACAAATCAAAATGGATGATAAGACCCTCTTATTTCGAAGAGATATAATGTCATACTCAGTAAGTTAGGGCACGACATTTTGGACTCCCGAAATTGAGCTAGTCTCTTGACTTTAAAATTTGGATTCAAGTTTGAGGATGATATTCCGTTATTTGTGAAATGAGAAACCAGAAATCAGTAAGTTAGTGTTTGATTTCTCGAAATTCCAAATACGAAATATTACATTTATTTTAAAACAAGCTTGATTCGGGGTATCTAGGTGTCATGGCCAATAAGTTAGGGCACAACACTTCGAATTCTCGAGAACAATTATTTTGTCAAAACTTATATTGCGATTTTAAAAGGGATATCTCATTATTCAAATTGAATGAAAAAAACCGGAACCCAGTAAGTTAGGGCTCAATTTCCTCGAATCTTTTATACGAAATATTGCCTTTATGAAAGAAATTAATTTTGTATCGGATAAAAGTTAAATATAACACGAGTTTGTAATAAAATGTAAAAACAAATTACAATACCAATAGGTGTAGCAAAATAGTAATAAATGCGTTAGCGTAAGTAACAACATAAAGGATGAAAATGAAATAAAATGAATGAAACAAACAAGCTAAAAATAAGAAAAAAATAATAGGCAAGCCAAAAATATTTAATATAAAAAAATAGAAAATGAGAAAAATAATAAAATAATAATAATAAAATATGTTAATAAAGATAATAATAATAAAAAGCAAATAGTAATAAATTAATAAGAAAAATAATGATAATAATAATAGGAAATATAAAAAATAAATAATAATAATAATAATAATAATAATAAAGTAATGATAATAACTAATATAATAGTAATAATAAAAATAATGAAGGGAATGAAAATATGAAATATAAATGGAAGAAAAACAATAACAACTTAAATATTAGAAGAAGATAAGTAAATGATAAATAATAAACAAGTAGATGAAATATTAACTAAACCAAAGAGCTTGCAATTGAATAAATAAATAAATACAGATTAGATTGAAATTAAAACAAAATCCAAAAGACAAATTATAAATAAATGGAAGAACAGGTTTAACAGAGGAGCAAAATGAAAAGCACGTGAATACATAAGGGCTAAAAGTGAAAATGTTCCCAACCCCCCCCCAAAAAAAAGGCACTCAGGCGTGGACTGAATTGAAATGATGCGCAAGCTTCAGGGCAAAAATGAAAGAAATAGAATAGGATTTACTTAAAGGTAGCATAAGCGGAAGGGTCGGCATGAAAATTTCCCATTTAAGGTGAAAAGGCACCTATTCAACCTACAAATCGTCAATGCGTTGGCCTCCACACTCTTTAATTACACCACGTTAAAATTAATAACCTTTATTACTTATTCTTTTCTAAGCTTATCGGTTCATCTTCTTTAAACAACAAAATAGAGAACCCCCCATCTTTTCATGCCCGTCGATTGGGCTTCTTCCTCACCGTCGCACCACCGTACAACCACCATCTCGGTGGCGGCGATGCTCAAGGCCGATCATAGCCCCTTTTCAAACTTCAAACGCGAGAGAGAGAAACGGAAAAACCCCTACCTTCGGGCTCGGCTATGACGACGGAGAAGTTCGACGACGTGCCCCAATATTCAAGTTAGTTTTCTTTCCCTTCTTGCTCTTCTTTTTTTTTCGTTAAAAAATTTAAAATAAAATAACTAGAAAAATGAAAAGAACGAGAAATGATAATAATAAATAAAAATGGAATCAACCTTCAAGGTTCTTTTGCTTTTGATCTCTGATAATGCGTAAAAGGACCCCTTACAATGGTTTGTTTTCGGTTTATTATGGCCGAAATCGAAAAAATCAAAATAAAAATAATAAAATCCCCCCAAAATACAATTTTTCTCCCCTTTTTGTTTTTATCTACTGCTATTTGTTTGTTTTTCGCAGGTACGACCATCGTATGGAGGCACGCGTGGTGTCTTATGGAGGCGCAGATTATAGGGTGATGTGGAGCGGCTTGGCTAGGTGTTGAGGCATGCGGCGCTGGAACATACCCTAAGGGTTTTTGAAAACACTTAAGATGTTGGGCCATTTGGGCCTCAGAATTTTGGGTCATATTCTGGGCTTGTAATTTTTTATTTTGGACTGATGGACTGTTATTGATTGTTTTTTAATTAATTGGTTTTGGTTTATTGGTTAATGGGTCCAGGCATAAATTGGGTCTTACAGTAAGCTTATCGGAGTTTTAAAACATTCATTTTAAGACCTTTGTTCAGTTTAATAGAAAACTTAGTTTAAATATTGATTTATTATCCCTAACATTTTTAATTATAGTTTAACAATGGAAAATATGTTATATATTTATGCTTTTAATAAAATCTAGGTTTATGCATAACTAAGTATTAAATGTAACTTGATATCCTAAAATTCAAATTAAATTTCATGCAATATGAAAACAAACTCAAATCCTAAGTCCCAAGTCACAGCTTTGAAATAAAATTATAACATAGACTTTGAATAATAATAATTTAAATAAATCAAATAATGAGCCTAAAGAAATTTTATAAATAAAAATTTGAGCCAATACCCATCGGATGTCGTGCCTGTGCTCTAATCTAGTGATTATTTGAAAAGATAGAAAATAAAAATGAGTGAGCTATGAAGCTCAGTTTGAGTTCCATTACAAGATAATCAATGCAACCAATTAGCATACGAAATCACATCACATATAATAATCCGTAACAATAGATTTGGAATATCAGATTAATAGATCATCATCAAACTCATATATACATATATATATATATATCATCTCAAAATTCTCGGAATCTTTTGTACATACTTTTTTGAATGCAACATAGATACAGATTTAACAAAAAGATCATATCCCACAGCTACACACCATAATAAGAGTTCCCTAAAACTCGTCCATACTTACACATCGGGTTGTGGATAAACCACAAAGTTACAAGTTAATATGTTGTTAGATGGTTGTGAATACACATCATAAATGCATATGAGAGCTATCAGATAATGGGTGGGTGAAACACTAGTGTTGCAAGTTAAAACGCTGCTAGATGGTTGTGAATACACAACTTAATTGCAGATAAAAGCTCCCAGATAATATGTGGATGAACCACCAGAATTGCAAATTAATATTCTTCCAGAACTACCTCCTTTCAGAAACGTCCCATCCCATACAATAAAAATATGACATACTTATAATACACTAAAATGGAAACGGATAACATGCTTATAACAGATCGAGAGTGGCAGTAATAAATATACTCTTAACTAATCGAACAATAACCAAAACATGTGCTTTTCAAGGATCCAATTTAACGATATCATAAGGCATTTGAACGAACAATTCAAAAATACAAATACAATAGACACACCTCACTCAATTTAATGATATCATAAGGAGTAAAAGTTTTCAAAATCATCTCTCTCGCTAAGTGGATCGTCAACCTCCTCTACCAAATAAGGTTTTTATGCTTTCTCGAATTAGGTGTGGAATCTAAACCTAAATCATTGTGTATAGTTGAAAATATTAGGAAGTAGAGAAAATTAGCAGGTGTAAACCCCCTAGTATAGGCAAACCCCTATATGAAGTGAGCCCTTGAATGTGCGAATCATGTGTGAGAGCATGTGTGAACCCCCTTTAATTTTAGGCTAGCCCTTATATGTGACCCCTTATGGGCGAACACTCTAGTTGCAAACTCACGTGCAAAACTTTATAGGATTAGGTACGCAAGCTCATTGAATAAATAGGTGAACCCCTAGGTTATTATTTACGAACCCTAAACTACTATAAATGCAAACCTAGGTGTTATTCCTGCGAACCCTATATTTATATATATGTGCATATGAACCTTTCATGTTGCTATATGCGAACCATGCTTATACGAACCTTTTGTATGTGAACCTCATTTGTATGAACTCCCTACTACAACCCCACATGCATAAACATATAGGATTACTTATGGAAACTGATAAACCTCAATTTATACTTATTTTAACCCCATGCTTGGCTTATTTTTGGATGAATTTTTATTATATTTGATGAATTCGATGCTCCTAATCCCTTAATTACATGTTTTACACTCAAGAGAGCTTAGAGAGTCAAAAAGAATGAGAAACGGGCCAAAATGGGACAAAATAGGCCTACTTAGAAAATCAAACGACCTGGATCAACGTAAACGAGCAGACCACACGGCCGTGTGTGGCGAGCAGAATCAAGCACAGTCTAAGGAATCGAACACGGGCGTGTCACACAAGCGTGTCCCTACCGTATCAAAGTTTAATTCTATTCGGAATAGGCCACTTGTGGGCCAATAGAGGTGTTCCAAAGCCTATATAAACACCCTAGGGAGCAACCTAAACGGAGAGGTCAAGCGTATATGAAAATACTCAAGACGACCATCGAAGCGACTAGAGAAGGATATCCATCAAGACTGAAGATTTCCCATTAAGTTCTTTAGAAGTTTTTTTTTTGGGTTTTCTTATGTTTTGTTATTTTTCTAATTTTAAAATGTTTCCTTCTATCAGTATGAACTAAATCCCTTAGATACATAAGGGGATGAAACCTAAGACGGATCTTATTATTATTTGATTTATAAGATAAATACTTGTTCTTATTCTTAATTGTGAGTGATTATTCTTGTTTTGATAATTCAGGTTATTGATTCAAGTTGAATGTGCTTATTCAGATGAGCAGAAGTCCCCGTTTAAGAGTAGATTAACACAATTAAGTAGAGTTGATTGCAACCCTAGAAATAGGGTGACAAAAATCTGTAGGGTTAGAGTCAAATCTAATAAGGGAATCCATAGATCGAGTTAATGCGACAATAGGAGTTTTAATTAGAAAGAAATTTCAATTAATCAACCTAGAGTTAGTTGTTTTTAGTCTTGAAAGAGATATTAACACAAATCATAGATTTCTACGGATTAAGTCAAGTGAATAAATCATATAAATCAAAAGTAATAAGTGAAGTCTAGGTGGATTCTTCCTTAGGTATTGCCTATCTCATAAAGTTGTCTAAAGTATTTTCCAAATTCGTTCTTTGTCGTGTTTTTAATTAAGTTTTAGTTTAAAAGAAATCACTCCAATTCTTAGGCTAGATAATAAAAAGATAGTAATTGCTAGTACTCTTAGTCCTTGTGGATACGATATTATCGGTCTTACCATAACTATACTATTAAACGATAGGTATGATTGCCTTTATTGTGATCGTAGTTAGTTAGAGACACATCAAGTTTTTGGCGCCGTTGCCAGGGACTAAGATATTAGGAACACTAAATTTTTATTACTTTAGCCAATGTTATTGTATTGCAATTTAATTTTACTTTTTATTTGTTTTTACTTCTCTAATTTTTCTTTCTTTGCTTCTAGCAGGAACTTTTAGTTTATGACTAGAACGAACCCGTCAGGACCATTGCTTTTTAACAATGATATAGAAGGTATCGCTCGCCGAAACCAAAGAGAAATAATGCGAAGTCTAAAATACATAGAAGAAGAGCAAGAAGACGAAACCAATACCACCGAAGAGATGACCGACAATAATTCACTACCTCTTGTGGTTGCTACAAACTCAGTGAATCAAAATCCTGCTCCTCATACTATGTATGATTATGCTAAATCTAATTTAATAGGAACTGAATCAAGTATTGTTAGACCTTTTATTGCTGCAAATAATTTTGAACTGAAACCTAACACTATTCAGATGATTCAGCAATTTGTTCAGTTTGAAGGTTTACAGGATAAGAATCCAAACAATCACTTGGCAAATTTTCTAGAATTCTGCGACACTTTCAAAATAAATGGCATTTCTGACGATGTCATTCGCCTTCGGTTGTTTCCCTTCTTGTTGAGGAATAAAGCCAAACAGTGGTTGAACTCGTTACCACGAGGATCAATCACTACATGGGAACAAATGACCGAAAAATTTTTACTTAAATATTTTTCGCCGGCTAAAATGGCTAAGTTGAGGAATGATATCTTTTCTTTTATACAGATAGATTTAGAAACACTTTACGATGCATGGGAGAGATACAAGAATCTACTGAAAAGATGTCCACATCATGGGTTACTCTTATGGCTACAGGTTCAAACCTTTTACAATGGTATGAACCCCTCAACTAGGCAGTTGATTGATGCAACTGCCAGCGGTACACTAAACAATAAAACACCTGAGGCTGCTTACGAATTCATTGAAGAGATGTCACTGAATAACTATCAGTGGCAAGTTATAAGGACGAAGCCGACAAAAGTCGCCAGTGTTTTTAACCTCGACGTAGTCACCATGCTATCAAACCAGGTAGAACTTTTAAGTAAAAAGATTGATGATTTGTGTGGTTCTTCACAGGTACATCCAATGATGCAGTGCGATACGAACGGAGGAAGAATGAACAATACAGAATACCCACCCTCCAACCCTAGCATAGAAAGCGAACAGATGAACTATATGGGTAATAATTCTAGACCTCAAAATAATCCCTATATTAACACTTATAATCCAGGTTGGAGGAACCACCCAAACTTCTCATGGGGTGGTCAAGGAAATTAGAGACAACAACTCCCTCCAGGCTTTCAACAGCAACCTTACCTACAAGAGAAGAAGCCGAACCTTGAGGAGATGCTAACAAAATTCATCGCGGTGTTAGAAACCCGTTTCCAAAACATCGAAACAACACTCAAAAATTAGTAAGCATCGATTCAAGGGCTCGAGAACCAAATAGGAAAACTTGCTAAGTTAATCTTAGAACGACCACAAGGTAGCTTACCAAGCAATACTGAACCTAACCCAAGGGAGCAACTCCACGCCATCATAGTGTGAGACGAAAGAGGGGTGGTAGAAACTGAATCTGAACCAAGGTAAGAACCTGTGGTAAGTAAAGGTAAGGATGGGGTAAACCATGATACACAGAAATTGGTAAGTAAAGAGTATATATACCTCGAATGCCATATCCTAACGTGAGGAAAAAAGACCGCACAGATGAATAATTCGGTAAATTTCTTAAATTTTGAAGAAATTACATATTAACTTACCATTTATTTAAGCTCTTTCGTAGATGCCCAATTCAAAAAAATTTTAAAAGAGCTTTTGACAAACAAACGAAAGTTAGACGATGCGTCGCATGTGGAACTAAATGCAGTCTACTAACCTATTTTACAGAATAAACTACCCGATAAATTAAAGGATCCTGAGAGTTTTACTATTCCATGTTTAATTTGTAGTTTAGATGTTAATAATGCTTTATCTGATTTAGGGGCGAGAATTAACGTCATGCCCTATAAAAGTTTTAAGCAACTAGGTCTTGGGAAACCTAAACAAACTAGGATGAGTTTTCAACTCGCAGATAAAACCATTAGATTTCCTGAGGGAATTGTTGAGGATGTGCTTGTAAGAATTGATAAATTTATATTCCCAGTTGACTTTGTTGTTCTAGACATGGATGAGGACAAGAAGGCACCTTTAATCCTAGGACGACCATTTTTAGCAACTGCTAAAACTAGAATTGATGTTGGTACAGGTGAGCTCACACTTCGTATAGGTGACGAAATGATCACTCTTCAGGCTTGTGACTCTGTTAAGACATCAAGTAATAAAGGAGAGTACATAAATTCTATTAATAACCATTCGGTTCAACCTTCTTTTCAGAAAGCACCTCGAAAATACACCACTGAGCCACATCCTAGTTCTCGGGCCACCAATGAAATAACTCATAAGGAGCGAAGGCTTCAGATCGATGAATTAGACGAATGGAAGACACATGCCAAGGATAAACCAAGAAAACACGATGAACCAAAGCAACTCCATGATAAGCTTAAATACAGGACAAACCAATTTAAGATCGGAGATCATGTATTGTTGGATAAAACAGACCCTCGAATCACCACTTCAGACCTTAATACAAATGGAGAGATCCCTTTCACGGTACTAAATATATTCCCATACTGTAATGGCCTAAATTCAAGGTTATCGAAACAATGGTTTTGCAACCATAAATCCGATTTAAAGAGAAATTTATTTTAATATTTTTGCATGACTATTTATATGATAGGAAAATCGTATTAAAATATCGATAGAAAATTTTACCGATTTAGTGGTTAGTTAGAAAAAGAATTATTGAAGGAATTAGGTAAAACAAGGTATCGAGACCTTGATCTATAAAATTGAGTAGGAAATATTTTATAAATATTTATAAAATGTTATTAATGTGGTATTAAAATTTCGTTAGAAAATTTTAACGCTTGGGTAGGTAATTAAATGAAAAGGACTAAATTGAAAAAGGTGTAAAAGTTATTAAGGATTAAATAGCTCAATTGTCAAATGAAAAGGGATCTAAAGAGCAAATAAGCCCAAAGGAGATATTTTAGGCGGCATAAGCTGAAAAAAAATCAGGAGAATTACTGAAAGAAGGGTAAAATGGGAAAATAACAAAATTTATTAAATAAAATTAGGACTAATTTGAGATATCTAGAAATATCTTCATTTTTTCTTTACTCTCATCATCCAAAAATGCCATAGGAGGGTTTTCTAAGCTGGTATATCATAATTTTTGCACCAAGTAAGTTAATACTTGCTTATTTCTTGTAATTTTTGTATTTTTAAGACTTTTACAACTAGGTCCTATTACTAAATTCATTAATTTTTATCTCATGGACGAAATTGAAAGTTACCATGGCTGAGTGCTGTAATTTTTTGATTAAATAGCATGAATTTGAAGCTTTAATTTGTTTATGAGATGATTTTATTAGGTAATTTCAATAGAAATTGATTTTTAGGACCTAATTGTGAAAATGTTTGGAATTAAAGTCTATTACTTAAATTATGATTCCGAAAGGTTATAAAGTAGTTTAAAGTGATAGAATAAAGTTTTAGTTGAGAGAAATCAGCTCAATTGAGAAGTTAATTGAGCAGGGACGAAATTATCATTTATTGAAAGCTTAGGGGGAAAATGGTAATAAACAGTTTGCACTAAAACAGTTTTGGACAGCAGCAGTAGACTAACTTTGAAAAATCACCATAAATTGTATGAATTGAATTAGAAGATGAACAAAATATGAAATTAAAGCTTATTGAGTCTAGTTTCTCATAGAAGAAATTATATAAGCAATAGATATGTAAATCATGAGATATAATGAATTTTGTGAGACAAGGTCAGAATGAATTCAGGTTCCCTATTTTTACTTTAGAAATCATAAAAATTGAATAAAAATAATTATGGGCTTAAATTTATATGTTTAGAATCATGAATGAGTCTATTTTAATAGAAATAGACTATAACATCATCTGAATTCTGTATGAAGAGATAATTAATTTTTAGTGAAGAAGGGTCAGAACTGTCAAACAGCAGAATAGGGTGAATTTAAAGAATAAACTGTACTTATTGGCTAAACCAAAAATTATGAAAATTTTATGGAAAGAAGATATGCGAGTATAGTTTCAGGGAAAATTAACAGATCCTTATTTGGAGTTCTGTATCTCAAGATAAAAATAATTTAGTGACTATGACTCAAGTAGACAGTTTTTGAATGAACTAAAAATAATAATAGAATTATTGAAAATGCTACATGTGAACATGAAATATATTGAATTGATGATTGAATTTATTTATTTAGATCCGGAAAACTCAAATACGAAGCTAGATCGAGGAAAGGAAAAAGTCCCGGATTAGTAGTTTTTGTATACGAACTAGTATCGAGGTAAGTTCATGTAACTTGAATTATCTTCTTAAATGCTTGAAATGTATGTTATTGATGTGAATATAATTTGAATGTTCATTGTATGAAAGTTGATGAAACATTGATATATTTGATAAAAAGAAAGAAATCCCGGTTGAATGAAAGGAAAATTCGATGGATCTCTGAAAAGGAATTGACGGTAAAAAGGATCTAGCCCGGACGGGTGATCCTATCCTGATATAGCCCTCCCGAAGAATATGTGGAAAATGGATTTAGCCCGGACGGGTAATCCGAATTAGGGTCTGAATTTAGCCTGGACTGGTAATTCAGATCCAAGCTCATTAGAGTAATTGTCGTTGCGGATTTAGCTTCGGACCGGTAATCCCGACAATACTCTATGAGTTTACATTCTGAGATTTAGCTCGACGGTAATCCATTGTAAAGATGAGGTTCATGAGTGTGCTCTCTGAAATGAAAATGTGCGACATGAATATGAATTGACGGACTCAGATTGTACACTAAAAGTGTACTTCTGAAAATCCATCGAAATTCTGAGTAATTCAACGGGATAAATATGAAAATATAACAAAGAAACGGAAATCATGGTATTGATGAGCTCATCAATCATGGTATATATTATTGATACATGGAAATTATTGAACTAACTTGAATGTTGAGCTTGTGTATGTTAGGATATATGAATGTTTATTGCATTGTATTGAAAATGTTAGGTAAGTATAATTTTGTTACATGGATTTACTAAGCACAAAGTGCTTATCCTGCTTTTTTCCCCTGCTTTGTAGTGTGAAAAGCTCAAGGTCGATTCGGTAGGAGATACATCACACTATCACCTCAAGATTTCGGTATATAAAGAAACTTTATTTTGAAAATCAATGGCATGTATAAGCTAATAAAGTAATGCTAATATGAAATGAAAGTAAGGTCCACCATTGGTACGGCTAGCAAACCTTGGTTTGGTATGTGTTGATGTTATCTTATAAATATGCATGAATCTATTATGAAAATATGTTGAATGGGATTGGTCGATGTGGATTGGTCTCGGTTTAAAATTGCAGGAAGGCTAAATATTTATAAAGGAGCTATATTGGTTGAAAAAAAAATTGTAAACTCCGGTAATGCCTTGTACTCTATTCTAATATCGAATACGGGTAAGGGGTGTTACACATACGGTACAGTCGAGGTAACTCATTCTAAATTTGGTACTTTTAAAGTAAATAGTACTCGACTTATACCTTACTTTGATATTAGAGTTGATAGCAAGAGAGAGGAGTTTCACCTCCTCGAACTACCATGAGTATGCGAATGAGAGGTAAGTCTAGCTTAAGACTTTAAATGAGCGCTTCTCGGGAGGCAACCTGAGCACTGACCTCACTAATATCATTATTTTTTATTTTAGCATCTGACAAAACTAGCCAAATTAATAAAGCGCAGGTTTCTCTATTCATACGGCCCTGCATACAGGAATGGTCGTGGTCGTGTGGACACCACGAATAGGCACATCGGCGTGGCAAAGATCGTGCGGAAGTAGGACAAAAATTTTCCCCAAGCCACGGGCCATGATAAAAGGCCACGGCTGTGCGATAAGACCGTGGCCGATACTGAGTAAATGACACGGGCGTACGACACGCCCATGCCCAGAAGTCATGGTTGGAACTGAAAAGGTCATACGGGAGTATGACACGCCGGTGCTGTTAGGTCGAGGTCGACACTGATTAAGCAACAAGGGCGTGGAAACCCAGACACAGGCGTAGGAGAAACGAACGAAGCATCACACGACCGTGCGATGCAGCATGCAACCTAACACGCCCAGGGCACATTGGCGTGTAGGCCACAACCATGTGTCCCAATCTCTATTTAAACCTCTTTTTCTTTTCACTTTCTTCCCCAAATCCTTTCCTCCCCAACCCTAGCCACCACAGCTTTTCTCCCTCTCCACCACCAGCCACCACCCCCTCACTCCACTTACTCCACTTTCTCAAGCCCAAAACCCTTTTTTCCTCCCATTATCTTTCTCCCTTCATTTCCCTTTCCCCTTTTTCTTATTCCGTCTTTACACTGCCACCACACCAACCACCATTCTTGCCACCATACACAATGACTAATACTAGAGGCAAGACCAAAGCCACCATCCCCATGTTGAAAAAGCGAAAGGATCCTGGCGCAATCTCCCCGTGCGCGGAACCACTCTACATAAGTTCATGTTGGCCGCTTGATTTACTTGACAAGACAAGGACCTTTGAGTCCATTTATTTTTTCTTTTTCTTTTATTTTCATTTTTAAATTCTTTTCTTTTATCTTTCTTGTCTTTAATTTATATTATTATATTTTGATTTTCTTAATTTAGGTTCAAGGGTCATTGGAACGCCCACACCACCACCGGAGTATCTTCCCCCACCTTCACCTCTGCCCAACTTTACCGTTTCTTTTCTTTGACTCTATCCAAAATTCAGGAAGTTTCACTTCTATCCCTATCTTATGATTTTCTTATTATATTATCATTATCTAACTTTGTACATCGAGGACAACGTACATCTTAAGTGTGGGGAGGTTATTGATTTCATTACCAAAAAATCCTGAATTTTGTCTTATTTTTAAGTAAATTTTCTCATATCACTAATTAGAATAAAACTTCTATTGACTTATGATTTTTATTGATATGTTTTGGATTAAGTCATTGATCGCTGCAAAACAGTCTAGTTTTAATATTTATAAAAGAGTGATCGAACCTATAGACTGACTGCGACAACGATAGAGGCAAGCGCACCTATCGAACAGTAGTATAGCTCAAGCAAGAATATCTTATCGAACCCAAGGAACCTAAAAGTACTATTACTCACTTTCTTTCTATTATTTAGCCTAAAATATGGAGTGATTGGTTTATTAATCTAAAACAAATGAAATACTTAAACTTGAATGCAAAGACAAAAGAATAAAACTTTGGGGAAAAGACTTTGAAGAAAACTCAATTGATAAAGACAATACCCTCGGGAAGAATACACCTATGACTTCACTTATTATCTAACTTTCAATTCATATGATTTCTTTTACTTAGCTTGATCCGTGAGACTCCTTAACCTATATTAAACCTTCTCTCGAAGCGAATAACGTCTAACCTTAGGTTAATTAGTGGAACTCTCGTTCTCTTATAATAACCCCCTAAGGAAGTAGTAAATCGATCAATGGACTCCCATATTAGGTTTCACCCTAATCCAGTAAAATCTCGTAACCCTATCTCTAGGCGCCCGATTAACTTCGTTTAATTATGCTAGGTCTTCTCTTAGGCAGGGTCTATTCCTCCTCCACCTAAGCACATCAGATTAAATTGAGCAACATAATTAAGAACAAACTAAGTATTTATCATATAAACCGAAAGAATTAAATAACAAAATCCATCATAGGTTTCATTCCCTTCAGGTATCTGAGGGGTTTAGTTCATAACTAAATAAGAAAACATCTCAAGAGAAAAGATAAAAAAAAACATAAGAAATCCCTAAAACTCCCTAAAAGAATTGAAGGAGAAATCCTCCGTCTTGAGTAGAATTCCAGCTCTTCGAGATGGATCAATTGGCTATCTTCAAGTAATTCCCTAAATGAGTAAAGCTCTGGCAGAAAACTCTACTAAAACCTCGACCCCCTTAAATTGCTACTTTGAATTGTTTATATAGACGTTTGGGATGCTTTACTTGGCTCCTAAGTACTCGTAATTCAAGTGAAACCCGTCCTAAGTGTTTGAGTGGACTTAGGATTGCGTTTCTTGGGCTCCAAGCATCCAATTCCAAGTGAAATTGCTCTTTTTCGTGGCAGGGGCACGGCCTAGACACGCCCGTGTAAATCGTGGTCCAGCCCGTGTCTCCATCCTGTCGGTTTAGGCACGGCTATAACACACCCGCGCAATATATAGGTAGAGGTCGTGTTTCCATTCTACCATTTTGGGAACGGTCGTGTAGATCACTAGACACGCCCGTGTGTGGACTTTATCGATGCAAAAACGGCCATGTGAATCGGGGTAAGGCCGTGGTCTAGATGACTATCAAGGCACGACTGTGTGGCATGAAGTCCGTAGTCTTGACTTCTTGAGTCGTTTGGTTCGTTTAAGCCCATTTTGCGTTCTTTTTATCCTTGGGTGCTTTCACGAGTATAAGACATGAAAAGAAAGGATTAAGAGCACCTTTTTACATAAATTAAGGATAAATTCATCCAAAAGCATACTAAATGTGGGATTAAAATGTGTTACTTTTACAGTTTATCAATACCCCCACACTTAAGCTTTTGCTTGTCCTCAAGCAAAATTCTCAACTTACAATTAAAATGAACTTTCCATAATTCATAATTCCTATCGATATTGTCTCATCGTAATTCATAGATAATTTATACATGGATGGTTTAACTGGAAGTACCCTAAAGTTTCAATTACGATAAGTCATACCTTTATAGCCTAGAACCGTAGGTGTCTCCCCCTATCTAAGTAATTACCTTTGATTCAAAATCGACAAGGACCGACATCCTCACTAAAGATTCACTCAAATCACTCAAAGTGTTTAAGGATCAAGAAAAAGCGCTCAAAAGTCTAACCTGAAAAGTTAATCCCATAGGCTTGCCTGAAAATCAAATCTCCACCACTGTATATGAGATGATAAACATATCAAAAGGTCTTTATTAGGGTTGTAACGGGGCTAGGGTTAAAGGTGTGGATAAAGGCTGAATTAGAAGGTTAGAATCGAGATTGAATTAACCAATTACCTAACTAGAAATAATGAACTAATATACGTGCCTTACATCGATTAAAAGCTAATAGAAATACTATAATACTTCAATACGAGCTCTTCTTGAACAATTGGAACTTAGATACATGAGCTCTAAACTTTGATTTTGATTTTTGATTTTTTTTTAAGAACAAACTAAAACATTACATCATAAATGATAAATGTAACTACGGAACTAATATAATTCAGTAATTTAATCAAATCAAACCTCGATTAAAGAGAAGTCAAAAGAATGGTGATAACAAATATAAAGGGATTTTGGGTTGATATTAGTGGGTGAGTTAATAAAAAGGTTATTAGGTTTCAACGGGGTTCACTAGGGGTTAATTTGTGAAGGTAGGCTTTTTAGTGGAGTGAATGGGTTAAACCTAGGTGCCTTTATCATCTCAGTATATCAAATCATTAATGTGGTCTCGACATGTATA
Source organism: Gossypium rotundifolium (assembly GCA_025506655.1). Taxonomy (NCBI): domain Eukaryota; kingdom Viridiplantae; phylum Streptophyta; class Magnoliopsida; order Malvales; family Malvaceae; genus Gossypium; species Gossypium rotundifolium. Next base: position 4,081,484 of record CP106722.1, on the reverse strand, counting down.
AACGAGGCAAGTTCTAGAATAACGGTTCAAAGTTGACACACTCATAATCACTTAAAGTGAGCATGAAAAAGGATATATGCTCTACATGGCTCAAAATCTCACCAAAATTTATGGGTGTTTTTGACATCAATCCCTATAGATTTCAAATTTCAAAGTAGTACTTAGATTTAGTTCGACAACCTATCAATTTTTATTTTTGAAAAATAGACTTATCAGGCTTGATTCTCTAGTATTCTTCAAATTTAATCATCAATGCACAATTAACTATGATTTGTTCTAAAACATATCAATAAAAATCATAAATCATTAGAAATTTCATCCTAATTAATAATATGAGAAAAATACTTAAGATCAAGACATAATTCAAGGATTTGAGAATTACGCAAAAAGTTAGGCACTATTACCCCCACACTTAATATGTACATTGTCCTCAATGTACAAAGATAGATAATGAAATTAATGGGATAAATCAAAAGAGAAGGGGGAAAGTGACACTTTCCTGAATTTTTGGATGGCTCCTGTATTTAGCATTGGTGATTTTTGAGAGTAGTGATTTACTCCTAATGCTATGTAGATGTAGTGTGTTTTTGTAGCTTTGAAGTCATTATTGAAATAACTTAATCTTGCCATGAAATGTAAATTAGGCATACTCAAGATTAGATAACCAATTGAAGATAATATACTATAAAGAGCAATTCTAATTTAAAACATAAAATATACCTAAAAATAAAAATAAAAATAAGGATAAAACAAAACGAAATGGTGAATAAAAGTTAAATGTTATGTACTAGGAGGAACTCAAAGGTCCACATCAGTAGCCGGATCCTATAGTGGTGCTGGTGGTGATATGTGAAAGTGATGATAGATTTGTTGAAGGGTGGCATCCATTCTATCTAAGCACCGAGCGTTCTCAGCAAAATAAAACTCGAACTGGTCGAGGCGAGCATTTATGTCTGAAAGTGAAAGTATTGCTCGATATTGATGGTGCTGAGTCTGTGCTTCTTTCGATGGTGGTGGGACATTATCAGGAATGTCCTCGGCTTCCTCTTCTACTGTAAGTGTCACTAATCGGTATTGAGGGGGATCGGTGCCTCTTTGGTGCTTGATCATCTTCATGTGGAGCATCGGCAGGATGCCTTGTGGTGCCATATTCCCTATCAGTGTGAGAGGTGCAATTTGATTGTCGGTATTTAGGAGATTAAAATGCCGAGCTAGTCTCGTGATGTAAGGGCCCATTGACAGGATTCCTTTTTGGTGCCGCTCTGTTTGATGCTGCATTGCTCATGCAATGAAATATGCGACGTCGAAGATATGTCCCTCAGATATGCATGACAAGAAATAAATATGTTGTTTGTTGATGAAACCGGTGCTGTCTTTGAGACCTGTAATAGTATGAGCAAGAATGGCATGAAGGTACCTGAGAGCGGGGAGGAGGGCAGTCGCGTTGGAGCGACTCGGATTGTAATCGTGTTTGGTTGGTTTTAGGCTGTGCCAACATGTGATAGGGGTACAGTGGAGCTCTCGGTTCAAGTCGTCCAGTGGGTTTTCCTCTATAAATTCGGCGTATAGAGTCCAAGTGCCGATCCGAATTAAGGCACGCTCAGTCGACGTACATTGCCCCCTAGGCGGAACTAGATTGTGTCGGGGTCATCAAATTGTGTCATGACCGTCTGTAAGGTGAATGTGGTACAGAACTCGAGAGTGAGTTCAAGTATGTGGGCTCTATGATCGTAAAAAATCTCTTCCATGGTTCTGTTGAGATGAGAGCTCGAACATCCCCATCAAGTCCGACTTGCTCCAGGGCCTCCCAATCAATGCACCTACCGCTACCAATAGGTCTCTTTCTGATTTGCATGTAACGCTCTTCTTGTGTTGCTTGGGAAAATCTGAGAAAGGGATGTCGGAGTTCGGTGTCGGTAGTTCTAGATGATGATCCAGGCCCTTTCCTCTTTTTGCTCGGAACGGCTCTTTTTATACGTGATGATGACATAATTCCTGCAACATAATCAAAGGATATATACCTCCTTTATACAGCCATGAATTTCCTAATAATAATGAAAGTTAATAGCCCTATATAGATGCTTCTTTGAAGAATAAATACTGAAATCATACTCTCATTATTCATTTAGAACAATTCTTAACTAAAACTATGATTAAGTACTGAATACATTAACAAAGATAACTACATTTACCAAATAGAATATCAAGTCTGCAATGACCATAAAAGAAAACTAATGTTAACATAGAGAATATATGAAAAAGACTTGGAATAAAACCATTAATAAATCAATCAAGAGAAAGGTGAAAGTAAAAATACTAGAAAACTAAACAAAATGAATCAGATTTTTGAGTCTAAAATCAAATAGAACTCTTAAATAAAGAGGAAATGGTTGAAAATATGTAAGAAAAAGAACCAAGGATGGTTATATGCGACGAACACGGGTGGGGCACGGCGGTGGCAGCGGCATGGCGTGTGGTAGCACAGTTGTGTTGCGGGTGTGCGACTTGGTTTTGGGAGGTTATGCTTTGGGAAGTTAGGGAGAGATAGTTTTGGGTGGTGGAGGGTGTGGGTATGGTGGAAATTTTTGGGGAAGGAGGCTGAGAATTGTGTCTAGGGTTTAAAATGGGGGGATTTCCGGTTAATTTTCTTATATAAGGGAGTAGAACACGGCCACCCAACACGGCCGTGTGAATTTTGAAATGCCCGTTCTTTTCACAATTACTTAGAATTGGGAGCAATTCAGGGTTTTTACCATGCCCGTGTGATAATTTGACACGCCCGTTCTCGATAAGTCAGTATGTTCACACGGTCACTTTGCACGCTCGTGGTCCAGCCATGCTTGATATGTCAGTAGCCTCACACGGTTATGAGGTACGACCGTGTGGCATGAAGTCCAGGCCGTGTTGACTTCTTGGGTCGGCCACTTTGGTTCGTTTTAAGCCGTTTTGCATTCTTTTTATCCTTAGGTGCTTTCCTGAGTATAAGACATGAAAAGAAAGGATTAAGAGCACCTTTTTACATAAATTAAGGATAAATTCATCCAAAAGCATACTAAATGTGGGATTAAAATGTGTTACTTTTACGGTTTATCAGTCATAGGTAATTATGCATTGATCGTTTAAACTTTAAGACATTAGAGAATCAAGCATGATAAGTCTATTTTCAAAAATAAAAAACAAGTTTATTAGGTTGTTTCCCTAAAATTAAATATTATTTTGAAGTTTAAAATTTGCAAGGTTGACATCAAAAACCATAATTTTTGTGAGATTTTGAGCCTTTTAGAGCATACATTTTTTTCGTGTTCACTTTATTATTGGTTATGAGTGTGTCAATATTGATCTGTTATTCTAGAACTTGCTTCAATTTTTCATGTCGAGACCACACCTTTAATTTGATATACTGAGATGATAAAGGCACCTAGGTTTTAACCCACTTATTCCATCAAAAGCCTACTTTCATAATTAACCCCTAGTGAACCCCTTTGAATCCTAATAAACAGTTTCTTGACACACCCACCAATATTAACCCAAAACCAATTTTTTTACTTCCCCTACTTTATTGACTCCCCTTTTGTCGAGATTTGATTTGATCAGTTGCCTATCTATTTTCTTTATTTCAGTTGTTAAATTCATCTTATATCGTAAACTTGTTCTTATTCTTAAAAAAAAAAAGTTGTGATAAATTCATTATTAGTTCTATGATTATTTGAGCTTAAGTAGTTAATTTCATATTTTGAGAAAAAGCTCGTGTTATTATGATAAGTTTTCAATTGATGTAATTATTCAGTATTAGCTTATTTTTCTAGTTAGGTAAATTGTCAATTCAATCTCGATTCCAACCCTCTAATTTAGTCTGTATCCACACCTTTAACCCAAGCCCCATTACAACCCTTTTAAAAGACCTTTTGATTTGTGTATCATCTCATTTTACAGTGGTGGAGATTTGATTTTCACGCAAGCCTATGGTAATAACTTTTCTTGTTTGACTTTTGAGTGCTTTATCTTGAACCTTAAACACTTTGAGTGATTTGAGTGAATCCTTTGTGAGGATGTCAATTCTTGTCGATTTTGGATCAAAGGTAATTATTTAGATAAAAGGAAACACCAATGTTTTCGTGGTACAAAAAATTGTGACTAGATTGTTTAAATCTTTAGGACTCTTTAAGTTATATTATCCATGTATGAATTATTTATGAATTATGATGAGACATTATTGATGAGAATTATGATTTGATGAAGTCAATTTTAATTGTGAGTTGAGGATTTTGCTTGAGGACAAGCAAATGTTTAAGTGTGGGGATATTTGATAAACCTCAATTTATACATATTTTAACCCCATGCTTGGCTTATTTTTGGATGAATTTTTATTAGATTTGATGAATTCGATGCTCCTAATCCCTTAATTTCATGTTTTACACTCTAAAGAGCTTAGGGAGTCGAAAAGAATAAGAAATGGGCCAAAACTGGACAAAATGGGCCTACCTAGGAAATCAACACGGCCTAGATCAACGTACACGGGCAGACCACACGGTCGTGTGTTGCGAGCAGAATCGAGCATGGTCTAAGGAATCAAACACAGGCGTTTATCAAAGTTTAATTCTATTTGGAATAGGCCACTTGTGGGCCAAGAGAGGTGTTCCAAAGCCTATATAAACACCATAGGGGGCAACCTAAACGAGGAGGCCGAGCAGAAGGCAAAAAATACTCAAAGACAGAAGATCTCCCATCAAAATCTTTTGAATTTTTTTTGGATTTTCTTATGTTTTGTTGTTTTCCTAATTTTAAGATGTTTCCTTCTATCAATATGAACTAAATCCTTAGATACTTAAGGAGGTGAAACTCAAACACCCCAAACCCTACCAAAAAGCCCTAATCGGATTTGATATGTTCTCGTAAAAATTTAGCAAACTCTCACTTATTTATGAAAAACTTGATAATTTTGAATAAAAGATTAACTTAAAGATCGGGTTGAAATTTAATTGTAAAGTAAATTAAGATCTTCTTAAAACATTATTTTTAAAAGAAATAATAAGTTAACGAAAACCAATTTTAATGAAAAATTTATTAATATTGTGAAAATATATTTTGTTTTCAAAACAGTTTAAATTATTTATCAAAACCATTTAGTTATTTAATTAATAATTGTTCATGGCGTAATAAAATAAATCCAAACACAAAAATTTAAAAGCAGTTCATAGTGGCCTTATTACATAAAAATAGCAAAACCCATAATAAAGTCTAAGTAGTAAAAATTAACTTAATAAGTTTAAGTAGGAAAATTTCCAAAATACTTTGTAAATGCATTGGCCACCTCGAAATCCTTGTCAACCCGATCCATCGCACTACTTAATCATCCAAAAGTTATCCCACAAAAGGGGTGAGTTATAAACTCAATGTGTAACACATACATTAAAAAGCCCATTTGATCATAGCCTTAAAGCCCATTAATTACACATATGGCCATAGGCCCATTTAGTTCATATTTAGCCCAAAAGCCCATTTTCATAGCAGTTAAATAATAATCATTTAAAATCACATGGATATGTACATATAATGGAATGCAAACCCTACCACCTAAATATCCATCCGCTACACACCACCCGCACCAACCAAACACACGTGGGGATTACTAAATCGACCTTCCATCCGCTACACACCATCGAAGGCGCTTCTGCGCTAACATGCACATCGCCTTATAATTTTGTGGCAAAGCCACTGCATAAATGTGACCAAGTCACCAGATTCAAAATATGTGACCAAGTCACCAGATTCACATATGTGACCGAAGTCACCGGATTATGAGGTAAAACCACCGAATACTTCCCTTTATCAATTTTTACCCATATGCCCATGCACATACATATAATTCAATTTTCATGCCATTTACCCCAAAATCACAATATAGTCATACTTATTTCACATTTATGCATATAGCAAAATTAACGAAATATTGGGGTAAACATACCTGAATATCGTATACCACAAAATGGTATCCACAATCATTATCAAACATATTTTCATATAATCACATTTAATATAGATCTATGAGATTTTATTGTAAGGTTACACACCTTATAACTGTGAGAACGATACCTTCTCGCTCGTCAACATCTAGTTAATTATCACACTTGATTAGTATACACTATTACTAATGAAACTATACTATTGATGAGAGATCTACATCCTTACCCTGATTCTCGAATCGATCATATTTGTGGTTTTCTCCACTAGATGGATCAAAACCACGATAACCCACCAACGAAAAGTGGTTCGGTTGTACGCACTACTTCAAATAACCGATCTTCGTTAGCAGAGGGTCCACAACCGGTGGAAAATCTCTTATCGCCGATACAGCCCTTCGTTGGAAGTTCAAGGGTAAAACAAAGGCCTCTTCTCTTCCAAACACTCCATCGCTTTTTTTTCGTACCTATCTTGTTAGTCTCAAAATCACCCCTAAAATAAAGTTAGTTAATAAACTATCTAAAAGGATTGATATAACCAAAAGTGATGTTCTTACCTTGGATGATTTCGAAAGGTTTCCCTTAAAACATTGGCTCCAAAAAGATTCTTAAAAATCCCTTCCAAGGATTCGGCCTAGGAGAGAAAAGAAAAAAAATAAGAGAACTCTGTTTCTAAATTGGTTATAATAAAAAGGAGATAAGAAAACAATTGACAAAAAAAACCTTACTTGATCACTTGAAGATTCGACCTTGATGATATAGAATAAGAGAATTTGTGATTTCAAATTGCACAAAAAGAGAAGAGAAAAAGATAGTGATTTTTGGCTATAATAGTTTCTGTTTTCAATAAAAGAAAAGAAAGAATGAAATCATAATGGAAGATGATTTGGTTGACAAAAGAGAGGAAAAGAATGGTGGTTTTGCTTAGAGTAGATGATGGTTTCGGTTGAGAGAATAGAAGAAGGAAAATGAAACATGGAAGGAGAAAGAAAGAGAAAAAGAAGAAAAGATGATGATTTCCAAAAGAGAAAAATGGTTTCAGTTTAGGGACTTAGGTACATTCGGCCAAGAGGGAAAAAGTGAAGAAAATTGGTTTATGATCTTTGGTATTTTCGGCAATGAGGGAAAAGAAAAAGAAGAAATGTTTTTCCAAACTTTTTGATACTTTTGACTAAAGAGGACAAGAATTTGAGAGAATAGGTACTTTAACAAAAATGGTCAAAAATGAAAGTTAAAACAAGGCAAAACTTTTACCTAAAATCATCAACAAAATTCGACTAGGAGGAAAGCTTTTGGAGAAATGAGAAAGATACACAAAATGTTAGAATTTGGCCAACTATCACCCCCTAATGGCTAAGCAAAATTTCGGCCAACCTAAGCCAACATAATCCCCCTTTTTCCTCCACAATTCTTCCCCATTAATCCTATGTTTCCTAACACAATTAAGCCTTCTCCCTTAGCCCCTAAAATCTACTAGGTTCATGGTCAAATGACCATGAAAAAGCTTCCATAACATTGTCCTTACTTCAAGCCTTTTGTCCCCCTTTCTTACCATCCTTTCTTGATTCCTTGCCATAACTTTTAGCTTACCTTTTTCACATGGTCTACTCACCAAAAATAGAAAAGATGACCATCCCTTCTAAAATAGTCTTAGCAGACACTATAGGAAGGAAACAAAAATAAAATCCCTCCCATTTGCTAGCTAGGGATTCAACCTCTCCCTCAAGTATTCATCCATGTGTCCTAACCACCTTGCCAATTACTCATCTTATGCTTAAAACCTCTTGTCATTAATTCTTAAAGCCTATCTTGCTTAGCTCCATCTTAATTATTAAAAATTAATATTTCACTAAGCAATCACTTATATAATGAAGTTCAAAAATAAACTTCCAAAACACATCAATCATAATTAGGCATGCAATAACATTCAATTAAGTAAAAATGCATAACCCCTAATTATCAGGATGTTACAAAACCTAAAACAGATCTTATTATTTGATTTATAAGATAAATACTTGTTCTTATTCTTAACTGTGAGTCCTTATTCTTATTTTGATAATTCAAGTTATTGATTCAAGTCGAATGTGCTTATTCAGAGGAGCAAAAGTCCCTGTTTAAGAGTAGATCAGCATAATTAAGCGGAGTTGATTGCAACCCTAGAAATAGGGCGACGAAAATATGCCGGATTAGAGTCAAATCTAATAAGGGAATCCATAGATTGAGTTAATGCGACAATAAGGGTTTTAATTAGAATGAAATTTCAATTAATCAACCTAGAGTTAGTTGTTTTTAGTCTTGAAAGAGATATTAACATAAATCAAGGATTTCTACGGATTAAGTCAAGTGAATAAATCATATGAATCAAAAGTAATAAGTGAAGTCTAGGTGGATTCTTCCTTAGGTATTGCCTATCTCATAAAGTTGTCAAAGTATTTTCCAAATTCGTTCTCTGTCGTGTTCTTAATTAAGTTTTAGTTTAAAAGAAATCACTCCAATTCTTAGGCTAGATAATAAAAAGATAGTAATTACTAGTACTCTTGGTCCTTGTGGATACGATATTACTAGCCTTACCATAACTATACTATTGAATGATAGGTGAGCTTGCCTTTATTGTGATCGTAGTTAATTAGAGACACATCACGAACCCCAATAAATCCATACAAACCCTATATGAAAAACATGCGAACCCTAATTGTTTATGACATGCAAACCCCATGTGATTTACATGCGAAACCCTAGGTCATGATATGCCAACCCTATGTATGTTGTTGTGCGAGGGTGTAACAATAGATTTTGGCCATTTGGGTTCCACCATGCAGTACAATTTCTCAATTTTTTTCTTATGTTTTTTTCTTATAAGAATTGCAAGGGTACATGTTCTAAGATCAAAATGGCAATTGACGGTGTCGAAACCATTTTAAAATCGGTTTAAAAAATGGGGCGACTTTAAAAATAAAAACGGGAGTCGCCACCAATCCCTTTTTACTTAGGTGTGATTGGATCACCTTAAAAAATATTTTATTTTAAAATACTAATTTTGGTCCACGAAAAACAAAAATAGGTTCGGGAGTCGGTTACGTATGAGGAAGGATTAGCACCCTCATAACGCCCAAAAATTGGTACCTAATCGATAAAATCATGTCCCAATGTTGAAACTTTAAAAAATTAAAAAAAATGATCCTTTTGTTTGAAGGAAAAGACCTAGACTTACCTATCTCAAAGAATTTTCAAAAAAATATAATATAAATGATATATGTGAAACATGTTATAAAATATAAATAAATTTTATACAAAAATAACTTTTTAAAAAAATATATATGATATAATATAATACTATGTAATATAAAAATTTTAAAAACATGTAATATAGTAATTAATATATGAAAATAATTTTGAGCTAAATAAAAATTAATAAATCATAATAGTTTAATAAATAAAGATATATGAATTTAAACTATATTAAATAATATATAAATTATGAAATAATATATAAATTATTAAACCAAATAAAATAATACATAATAATAATAAATATATATAAAATACATATAATATATATATATATATATATGACTTTCACAATATTAATAAAGTAATAAATATGGGAAAATAATATAGAATATTTAATAAGATAAATAATTAAATACAATGTAAAATAATAAAATAAAACAAAAGGATAAAAATAAAATAAAAAAAAAGAAACAAGGATTAGAAAGCAATTAAATCAGATGTAAAAAATTAAATAAAATATGCACTAAATCTTAGGGACTAATATGGAAATTATACCTCCTTTTTCAAAACGACGTCATTCCTATTTTTACCTTTTAAAGAACCCGATGATTAAAATGAAACAGAGCATAAGTTTTAGGGCCAAATTGTAAATATGGAAAAATGATATTGGGTGTAATCATAAATTAGAAAAATGTGGAAGGACCTATTCTGAAAATAGACCATTTTAAAAAAAAAACACGCGGATCTTCTAGTCTATCGGATCGGATTCGGGTCAAAGGCTCTATACGGCGTCGTTTTAATGCTTATTGGCTTAAGCATAAACGGTACCGTTTTAACATTATTATATAAACTAGTTTTTAGAAAAAAAAACATTTTAAATCTGTTTTTAAAGAAAACTTTCAAAGTTTCTCTAATACCTTTCCTTTTCCTCCGTCCGGAACTCAACTTATCGGGCTAGGAAGCTACTTCTTGAACGCGCTTCACGTGCCACCATAGATGGTGGCTAGAGGTTTAAAACCTCATATCCAGGTATTTTCTTCCACTTTAAACATTATTCATATGCGAAAAAATATATCTAAAAATAATAATAATAAAACAATCACCTCTGCGAAAAGCTTCTATATTTTATTTCCTTAGATTCTTGTAAATGATTTTTGTATTCTTTTTTTCTGTGTATCTGTGTGTCCGTTTACAAGTTTGACATGGGGTTTTATAACCCAAAGAAAAACGAAAGAAAAAGGAAACAAAAGAAAATTCCATTTTTGCTACTATTTTGCCCTTTTGCTTTGGTGTTTTCCTTTTCTGTGTAGGTTGAAGGCGGAGAACATAGCGATGGTGCAGGGATTTATGCATGCTACGGCGCGACTGGCGGCGTGATAATTGAGGCGTGATCGAAGTGGCGAAACTTGCGGCACAACGCTTGGGATCCTGCTGGCATGCTTGCGGCGCCTAGGGTTTCTCAGAAACCCTAGGTTTCTGAAATCGTTTAATTGTTTGGGCCCTTTTGGGCTGTCTTTGTTTTGGGTCTTGTGTGTTGGGTCACGATTTTATGTTTGCTTAGTTTTGGGCCAAGGGTCATGGATTCTGGTATGGGTAGTTTAGGATCTGTTTGGGTTTAATTTTGGGTCATTGGGCTTTGTAAAAGGATCGTAAAAAAATTGTTTATTTATTTTGTTTTTTTCTTTTCTGAACGGACCCAGGCAAAAATTGGCGTCTACAGACGGTTTAAACATAAATTCTTTGTCACTTCACTAACAATTCAATCACTTTAACTACGATGAATTTTTTTTTTTTTGGTAGAAACAATGAATATATTTTAATAAACATTTAGTTCAATAATATATATATATATATATATATATATATATATATATATATATATCAATTTTGGATAAAAATGTAATTCAACCGAAATCTTTTCTAAATAAAACATATATATTAGCAATATATACACAATACAATATTTAAAAACATGTCATGACATCAACATATAAACATATTAAATTTTATATGAAAAAACCGGACAAAGCTTGAAAAGTTATATTGAGATAAGACTTAAGTTGATAAAATTATAAATTCTGGAAGGAGTAGAAAAATTAATTTTTTTAAGGCATAAAAAATGCCAAAATAAACTTTTTGAAGGAAATATGGAAGAGAAGGGGGTTGACACCTTGACTTAGGAGTGGCGGTAAGGGATTTGGTTGAGACCTCGGCTCAGGGACAATGATAAAGGGGTTGGTTGAGCTCGATCTTTCTAAAATAAGAAATTTAACTTTTGATTTTTTAAAAATTATAAAATTTTATGTAAGTACATAGTAAAATTATATTTTATCTCCTCAAAATGATTTTATTTAATTCTTTAAAAAATTATAAAGATATATATACATATATATAAATTATTAAAATTATAAATTTACATTTTAACTCTTATAAAATTATTTAACTTAATTTCCCTCCCCTCTCCCCAGTAAAATGTTCTAGCTTCATCTTTGCCCCAGCCATAATTTTTATAAATTAGAACTCAAACCTAAATGCTGAGGTCTTAGCCCTTTGGCAACATATTTAAGATCTCTTTAGCTACTATTTATATCTAATAATTATAGATTTTGTTAATTTGAAGTAAAAGAAAAAAAAAAAACCCTTCAGATTATATGATTTTTCAGTAAGCATCACTTTAACGCCTTAGATCTGCATGTTTTGTCAATTTATGTATAAAAAACTGCAAGCTTGAAGCCACTTTTTAGATATTTTTAATTGATGTGATTTATAATATCAATTCAGAGTTTTAGATTTAGTATGGATATTAAAAAATAATACTTTTTGTCCATTTATGTTTTTTTTTTTTTTGCATTTTAAATTTTTTAATTCTTTCTATCCAACAATACTTAGTTGAAATCTAATTTTAAAATTATTCAAACCCAAGCTTGATCCACTCAAAAGCGCCATTACTTGTTTAAAAATAAAATAATAAAATATATTATTTTATATTTATATTTATATTTATATATTTTAATAATTAAATTTAAATAAAATATTTAATTTAAATTTCGATCGAACCAACATAAAAACCTTCTTATATTAAAAAGGATTGCATTTTACTTTCTCTATTAAAAAATGGATAAATTAACCCCTGTACATTAGAAAAAGGTGTCAATTGATCATTCCATTAAAATTTTCATCCATATGTGTTGTTAAGTAACGATTTGGATTTTTTTTTTAAAAAAATTTTAATGTAAGTGACATGGAATTAAATGATGGTAGGGATTAGGTCTTAGTACTAGAAGCCAGATTACATTTTGCCATCTCTACTAAAAATGGGCAAATTAGTCCATTTACTTTAGATTAAAGAGCAAACTAGTCATTCTATTAAAAATTTCATCAATTTCTAATTTTAAGCGAGGATGTGACTAACAGAGCAACTAGATAGGATTACATGATGTGTCACGTGTACTTCATGCTCGTATACTTATTTTGTCACATTAATAAATATTTAAAATTCAAAACCAAAAATAAATATGTATAATGACTGATTTGGCCCTTCAACTTTACAAAAAAATTCATTTTATCCATCGAATTAATTTTTTGCTTCTTTTAGCCCTTGAACTTGCATTTTTTTTGTCAAATCATCCTAAAATGGATAGAAAAATTAACTTTTGTTAACTTTGCTGATCTGGCATACACATGAATTGCCACATCGATGACATGTTAGCATTTCATTAAATTTTTTTATAATTTTTATAATTTTATAATTTTAATGATTTTTAATTTTTAAAAATATTTTTATAACTTTTTTGAATTTTTAAAATTTTAAAAAAAGTAATTAAATATTGGCGTGCCATCCATGTGGCAACCCATATGTATGCTACATATGCAAAGTTAAAAACGTTAACTTTTTCATCTATTTTGGGGTAATTTAACAAAAAAAAAAAAGAAAATTTAAGGGCTAAAAAGGTAAAATTTTACATGAAGAGCTAAAATGATTTTTTTATAGAGTTGGAGAGTCAAATAAGTCATTATACCAAATAAATAATTTTTAATAATTATTTATAAACCACGTCATGGTGCCTAGGTCATAGGTCATCCTGGACATGATTTTTAAAATAATTATGAAAATATTATAGAAAATTATTTAAAACTATTAAAATTTAGGAAAATTATTTGATACACTATTAGTGGAATTTTTTAGACTCCACAAACGGGTTAAGGGTTTGACAAATGTATTATAGGGTGTAGTAAAGAATAAAAATTAATAACATAAATATAACATTTATCACACCCTCAATCCGCTTGTGAAATCTAAAAAACTCCACTGACGGTATATCAAATAATTACCCTAAAATTTATAAGAAATTATATTTTTTAAAGGAAAAATAATTGGTACACTGTTAATGCGATTTTTAAATTCACAAGTAAGGTTAGAAGATTTACAAATATTCTATAAAGATATAGTAAAATATTAAAATAAATATTTTAAAAAAGAGACAAGTACCAATTTTTTAAAGTTGCTTGTAGAATAAAAAAAACATACTGCTAGTGTACAAAATACTCACCTTTTTTTTTTAAGTATTAAAAACAACATCCCAATAAACTAGACAAATGGATGTCCGGGTTCAAATGAGCCTAGATAACCAATTGTCTAAATTCATTTTGAAGTTGAGGAACTAAAATTAATGCTCTAAATTTTTATTGATTTTATATAAAAATATCCAAATAATCATATAATTTATTTTGTAAAAGAATGACTTTTTAATTCTTTTTAAATTGAGTTGATATCGATTAATTTATAATACCAATTTAATTAGGGTTTTATGTTTAGTATAGATATTTAAAATTTGTTTTAATATATTTTTGTCTAATTATGATTTTTTTATTTTTAAATATATTTTACTATTTTTAATGTTAAGAATTTAATTTATCTATTCTTTTTATTTAATAATGACTTATTTGGTCAGGAGGTGTTCATAAGTTACACTGAAACACAATTCTAAAATATTTCAAACTTTGAAATTTACCTACTAAAAAATGCATATTACTATTTAAAAATAATAAATATATTAATATTCATATTTATATATTTTAATAATTAAATCTAAATAAAAATATTTAATTTAAATTTTAACCGATCTAATTCGAGTATAAAAAATGGTTGTTGAAAACCAACCCAAGTCAAGTTGGAAAGGATGGAGCACCTGACCGATGGAAAATTCAATTTTGGCTTTTATACAATAGGTGAAGTATGTAGTTGGTATTCCACTGTTTGCTGTTTGAAAAAAAAACCTAATAAAATCATGTAGTGTAATAGATACTTGAAAACTTTTTCTTTTTTTTTTTTTTACGCATATTTAAGTCACATCTTGTGTGGGAGTTTTGATTTGGTTAATTTTAGTTTATTTGTTTTAGTTTAGATTATATCATTTTTTAATTTGTTTGTACTGTAATTGCTTGATTCTATTTCGTGATTATTTAAATAGTCTATTTGAAATAGTTTGACATTTGTGATTACTTGAACTTATACTTGTAATTGTACTATGCTTGTTACATTTAAAATAATAATAATAAGAACCAAATTGACACAAAATTATAAATAATAAGGGCTAAAAAATATTGTACCTTTTTTATAACAACCAAATCAACAATTCTAATGGAAAAATTGAGGAGGAACCAAAATTTTAAATAAAAAGAAGACTTAACGTCTCAAAATTAAAGTATAAGAATTAAATTTTAAATTTCAAATGAGTAAAGAAACAGTTGAAATAATTAAATAAATATAAATATATTTTTTCTTTATCTTATATTTCATTTGTAATTTGTAATTATTAAATTCTATTTAAATTAAATAGCAATAATTTTATTTTCTTGAAAAACACTTTTATAACTATTATATTTTTAATTTAAATAATAAAACTAAAAATTTTAACAATTATATCTGGTTAAAATATAATAAGTATATGGCGCAATTCATCCATAGTTAATAATTTTGTTCATTGATGAACCATTTGTTGTTCTTTAATCTATTGAATATCCATCTCCTCCTTTTCTTATATATTGAGTATCCATCTTTTCCTTGTAGTGTTTGTCGGATAATACGTAATATTTTTATTTATATTAATTAAATATATTTATAATTATGATTATCAAAATTTAATTTATATAATTATCTAATACATGAGTTTACTATTTTTATATGAATTTCATTTAATATCTCTGCCCTCAACTAGTCCTTTTAATTTTTCATTATAATTTATCTCATCATTATAGTTGTGTTTGCATCCAACCATATATTTATTAGTACTAATTTAAGCCCGCTACTAAAATATTCAAACTCATCGTTATAATATATAATCACTATTTTTAATTTAATATCTCTGACCCAACCTAAACGTTAGGCTTAAATTTGAAAAATTATATTGGCCATCGAAATGACTCAGTAAGCTATCAGAATTTTTAAAATAGTCATATTAAAACATTTGTTTATCTTAAAATAAAACTTAGCCCATTTACAGAAAACTCACAAGTTAACAAAAATAGATTTAGTTTTTTTTTTTTTTTTTTTTTTGTAACGGTGACAACTTTCGAAAACTTAGTTAATTTCCAAGTTATTTATTATTCAAAATTTACTTATAATCTAGCAGCAGAAATGTGAAATTCAACTTAGTTTTAATTAAGTAGAATCAAAATAATTTTATACATAATTAATTTTAAGTTCATATTTCAATATCCTAAATTCAAAATAATTACCATGCATGCTAAACAAACCCAAAATTGAATTTTCATGCCACAATTCAAATAAAATAATACAATTCTCAAAATAACTGAAATTTCAAATAGTAAATATAAAATACTTTTCAATAAAAAGATCAATCCGAGTCGAGTCCTTCGTATAATGAGTCCGCTACTTAACCTGGTGGGTTATCTGTAAAGATGGAAATAAGAGGGGGAGTGAGCTTACGAAGCTTAGTGTGAGTTCAATCCCAAGAAAACCAAAGCAAACAATAGACAAATTATACAAAATATCAACTCATAGAGTGACCACAGTTGAAGTAATTCAGAATTTTGGTATTTCGAATCAACTCATCACCATAATATCTCAATATTCACATCTATGCAAATGCTTATGAATGCAATGCAAATTCAATTTATCAGAAAAGGTCCTACCCACTGCTACACACCACAGTAGGAGTTGTCTAGAACTCTTTTACCTTTACACCATGTTGTGGATAAACCACTAATCATTGTAGATGAACTGCTAATGATAAGAATATTGGTGGATGAATCATTCATCTGTGCAGATAAAAGCTACTAATACGTTGTAGATGAACCACTTGTCGTGCATATAAACTGCTAACTAAAAATATTGGTGGATGAACCATCTATGGGTGCAGATAAAAGCTGCTTAATAAGTTTTGGATGAACCACTGGTGGAGCAGATGATTGTGACTAAAATATGTTATGGCTAAACCACTGGTCGAGCAGATAAACTTTCGATTACTTCCTCTGTTCAAATCGTCCCACCCCATGTAATGCAATATGACATGCTATAACATATCAATACATATATTATTAGGGAATCAATTGAATGAAATAAAACACTAAAAATAGTTTAGGGACTAAGCCAAACAATTCATAAAATTTTGGTCAAAACTGTAAAACAGAGGTTACATGGCCGTGTGGGATGCTATAGATCGTGTTGAGGGGTTACACGGCTGTGTGGGATGCTATAGATCGTGTGGCTAGGCCATGTAATAGACCGTGATCGTGTGACATATGCAAAAATTAACCTACGGGGGAGACATTACCGTGTGGTAGGCCGTATGAAAGGGTCTTGGTTGTGTGGTTCATGAACTAGATTAGGGTTTCAGGCACATGGATGTGTAGGAGGTCATTTGGTCTATACGCCTGTGTGGCTCTAAACCAACACACCGTTTGCCTAGATTTACTTGTAAAAGAACACACACCTTTTGCTGGAGGTTCGATCGATGTTCCTCACACTCGGTTTTGGTCTGATTCATCTAAATCAGGTTTTTTAAACGACATTTATACACAAGTTAACGATTAATTTTCAAGATTTTCACAAGTTTGTCAAAAGTTTCAACAAGATCCATGAAAGATTGATTAGATAGAATGAAGGATTAGACCAAAATAAAATAAAATACTTCAAAATAAACTCAAATTTCCATTGTATGGCCACCTCGAGTCCATCCGGCTCCTCATCCGCGATCTATGTGTCACCGAAAATGTTAAAGGAAAAGGTGAGTCACCAAGACTCGATGTGTAACCATTTTCCGATTTAATGCATCATCATACACACAAATCACAAATTAATTTAACATGCACCCAACCTAACCATCCAAACACCTTTTTCTACCCCTGTGGTACCAAACCACCGGTGGTGCAAACCACCGGTGACTTATAGTCACGATATCCAACAATATTGTGGTGCCAAACCACCGTGGGGCCAACCCGTGTGATACCAAATCATGGCGTCCATCCCATAATATAATCCGTGGGGCCAACCCACCGTGGTGCTAAGCCACCGGGACGAGACGCTATGAGGTGCCAAACCTCCTGAGGTGCTAAACCTCTAGTGACCGTAGTCACAAAATGTGGTACCAAACCACCGGTGTCCGTCGACACGAATATCACTTCCCCCACTCATATATCCCACATCAATTATGATATTTAACAGAAATCATGCCAACATGCTTATTTAGCAACATACACTGGATTTATCATTAACCATATATTTAAGTCATATATACCAAATATGTCATGCTTCCCAAAAGCATCATAAAGAACTCATAATGACAATGACTTACCTGAAGCCTTGCCTATACCTTTATGGTATTAAATCCGAAGCTACACAAATCCGATTTAGCATACACAAAATACTTAGCACATTAATTAGCTATAAAGTGTGTATGTACACACTGCTTTCTACCAAATTCCTAGATCCCAAGTTTCCAATCTTTAGTGCTAGATCTTGACCCTACACGTCCTTTGAACACTAACCACCTCGCGATATGTAAATCCGTTTCACTTCCCTACAATCGAAAACCCTACATATTAGTAGCCTTCAGCTTTTCGAATACTAAAAATATTAGTCTATTAAAGTAGATCCTTACCAACACTTACCTTAGGAGAATAAATCCCGAAAGTTTCCCTTAATGGCTATGGCTTCCCTACAATCGCTTTAATCGTATTAGTAAGAATCATAAGCCATAATTTTAATTCCAAAAGAGATGATTACCCCTTACCACACTTAATGAAAATTAAGCGACACCTTGTTGGAGATGTAAGATTCGCCTAAGCACAAGATGGAGGGCTGGAATTTTGAGAAGAAGAGAAGGGTATTCGCTAAGAAGAAACAACAATGCTGGAAATTTCGAGCAAATTTTGGCTAAGAGTTTAAGGAGAATTCAAAGACAATGAAGAGAGAAAAAGAAAGGAGTTTGTGGAATTTTTTCTCTTCTTTTTGTAAAAAATCAAAATATGGACAGCCCAAGGAGTCCAAATTTCAGCAACCACCTCCTATTTTGTGATAATTTCCAGCCTTGAATTATCATAAAAAAAACTAGCTTTATCACACTTTTTAATCTCCTAATTCCCTTAACAATTTAATAGCAATTAAAACACTAATAGCTCCCCCTCTTCCAGCTGAAAATAGCTTTTTAAAAAAAAATAAGCTTAATCTCTTATCAATTAAGAGTCCAATTATGCTGCCAACACCCCCTCCAACGCCAGCTACAAAAGAGAGAAAAAAAATAAAACCAAGATGCTACTTTTTGGGCTCAAACCAGTGACTTCGAGCAGCACAGCAGTAGCCCCCCCTTAAAGCGCCCCTTGCCACTTCTCCCAATCTGACTTTCATGTCAAATATCCTCACTGTTTATTTATAAGCCTTCTTCTTGGCCCTCTTGCCTTTAACGCAAAAAGCCCAAAAATAACACTCCTTGTGTTTCGAACCCGAGACCTTCGTGCCAACACCCTTAAGTGGCGCTCCAAGCCACTCCACCAACCTGCCTTTCATGTCATAAAGCCTCCTTATTTAATTATAAGGCCTTCCTAGGCCTAACACCCAAAAAGCCCACAAGGAAAAATATTTCCTCCTTGTATCTCCCATGGATCGAACCCAAGACCTCCCTTGCCAACCACACGCTACCGACCATTGCACTGAAACCATTCTTGTGTCATAATTAGCCCAAATTTTATTTAAGCCCTAACTTCACCTAGCTCCTCCTTTAAAACACTTAGGAAGAATTTTTTTTAATGCAGGTCGGGCCTAGCTCGGGTTTTTTTTAGACCCTAAAACATGCCAAATAAAATCATACTCTTTATTTCTTCAAGCACACAAGGGAAATTAATTAAATTTTTAACAACCCCTAATTTAGGGTGTTACAATTCTACCCCCCCTTAAAAATAATTTCGTCCTCGAAATTACTTACTATCGTTCATCCGTACAGTCTAACTCACTACACTATGCTATTGCTGCGCACTCTGATCTTAATAAAACTATCATATCTAACGATTGCGATTTAATCTGATTAAGAAGCTTTATGTATTAAAAAAAATTTATTTCACTGATTATCCGCGAAGAAATTTTATGAAGAGAGTTTTAAGGGTGGTTCTTTCGTAAACATACAAACACACAGTTTTCGATTCATTCATCCAAAGAGACATTGTTGATTTCATGGTGATTGTTTTTCCACTACCCGGGGGTATTTTCGTAATTTATCCTACAGGGGTATTTTTTTGTAATTTTTCAAAAATAAAAGTTTTTGGATGATTTTATCAAAAATTATTTTAAAACTCTTAATTTCCCGGGGTATTTTGAAAAAAAATTTTGAAATTCGGGGGTCTTTCGGTGACTTTGAAACTCAGGGGCAATTTGGTAATTTTTCACAAATCAGGGTGAATTTGTAAAATTTGATAAATCAGGGATGTTTCAAAAAGTTGTAAAACTTTGGGAGTTATTTTAAGAATTTTCTTCCATTTTGATGGTGTTGCAAAATTTTGAAAACCAAGCTCATTTTGGTAAATTTGTTGGTTAGGCGGTTTATAATTTTACAAAATCATGACGTTTTCGATATTTTTCAAATTAAGGTTTTAGGCACTTTTCATGTGATGAAATTTTTATTAAAACCGTGTGTATTTTGGAATTTCATAATTCAAGGGCGTTTTCGTAATTTTACCCCTAAGGGTATTTTAGTAAATTTTCACATTCAGGGCATTTTCTCAAAACAATTTCCAAAAATTGGGTTCTAAGTATTTTCATAAAAGAAGGATATTTTAAAAATTTCTATTTGAAAAAAAAATTTCATACGGAGGGTATTTTGGTAATTTACAAACCAGGGGTATTTTGGTCATTTTTCAAATTGAGGGTATTTTGGTCATTTTTTCTTTTTTTTAAAAAAAACAAGGTTTTATTTTCCTCAAAAACAAACGGCTAATCCTTTCGGGTTTTAGTTATCAAGTTCACTATGAGTGTGTCGTGCCATTAGGATGAATTACTACTACGCAGTAGGATTTAAGTGAGTAGGAGGTGAGTCACGAGGATCGCTTAAATACCAAGCCCCACCGAATCCAATCCTAGACATGCGATATACGATTGCCACATCCTTTGCTCATTGACAACTCACAGGCTTGTTTAGAAAATTATTAATTCTTATGCAATTTTTGTTGGGTATGCTAGCCCTAGGGTTCAGCAGTTTCTACTCTAGTAGTCTCGTCCCCTTTTACCCTTCTACCCTCATCAAAAGAATTCACAAAAATTGATAGAAGTACTTACAGGCGGATAGGTGCTGGAGACTCGGTGTCATGCTGTTCAAGCCAAAACAGTTTCTCAAAACATCATAATAAGGCCTACTAACAAAAACAAAACATTTTGGGCCTTGGGCCCCCCACAGCCGAGTTTTGAACTGGGCTCTGATACCAATTTTGTAACACCCCAAACCCGGCCCAAACGTTATGGCCAAATTTGGTATGTTACAGATGAAAACAATTTGAAAACCCTTTTTAGCCGATTTTAATTTAGAGTAGAAGATGTTGTCTTATTTTAAAAATAGTTGAGGTGTATAAAGAAATCAATACTTAGTTCGTTTTTTTTTTAAAATATATATTAAGTCAGATTGTTACCGATTTCAGATGTACCTGATGGCACAGAAAAAATTTTTTTCGTTTAAATTTAATAAAACTTGTGTAATCATTTTAAAGTCATTAAACAGTTTAAATAATTCATCCAAAACATGTAAAATAATAAAAATAATCTTAGGAGGCCTTATTACAACTGAACAATTAAAACCAAAATAAAATAAAAATACTTCAAAATAAACTCAAATCTCCACTGCATGGCCACCTCGAGTCTATCCGGCTCCTCATCCGCGATCTACGTGTCACCTGAAAAATGTTAAAGGAAAAGGTGAGTCACCAAGACTCAGTGTGTAACCATTTTCCCAGTTTCATGCATCATCATACACACAAATCACAAATTAATTTAACATGCACCCAACCTAACCATCCAAACACCTTTTTCTACCCCGTGTGGTACCAAACCACTGGTGGTGCCAAACCACTGGTGACTTATAGTCACGATATCCAACAATATTGTAGTGCCAAACCACTGGTGGGGCCAACCCACGTGTGATACCAAATCACTGGCGTCCATCCCATAATATAATCCGTGGGGCCAACCCACTGTGGTGCTAAGCCACTGGGACGAAACGCTATGAGGTGCCAAACCTCTGGAGGTGCCAAACCTCTGGTGACCGTAGTCACAAAATGTGGTACCAAACCACTGGTGTCCGTCGACACGAATATCACTTCCCCCTCTACTCATATATCCCACATCAATTATGATATTTAACAGAAATCATGCCAACATGCTTATTTAGCAACATACACTGGATTTATCATTAACCATATATTTAAGTCATATATACCAAATATGTCATGCTTCCCAAAAGCATCATAAAGAACTCATAACGACAAGGACTTACCTGAAGCCTTGCCTATACCTTTATGGTATTAAATCCGAAGCTACACAAATCTGATTTAGCATACACAAAATACTTAGCACATTAATTAGCTATAAAGTGTGTATGTACACACCTGTTTCTACCGAAATTCCTAGATCCCGAAGTTTCCAATCTTTAGTGCTAGATCTTGACCCTACACGTCCTTTGAACACTAACCACCTCGTGATATGTAAATCTGTTTCACTTCCCTACAATCGACAACCCTACATATTAGTAGCCTTCGGCTTTTCGAACACTAAAAATATTAGTCTATTAAAGTAGATCCTTACCACCACTTACCTTAGGAGAATAAATCCCGAAAGTTTCCCTTAATGGCTATGGCTTCCCTACAATCGCTTTAATCGTATTAGTAAGAATCATAAGCCATAATTTTAATTCCAAAAGAGATGATTACCCCCTTACCACACTTAATGAAAATTGGCAGCACCTTGTTGGAGATGTAAGATTCTGCCTAAGCACAAGATGGAGGGCTGGAATTTTGAGAAGAAGAGAAGGGGTATTCGGATAAGAAGAAACAACAATGCTGGAAATTTCTGAGCAAATTTTGGCTAAGAGTTTAAGGGAGAATTCGGCAGCACAATGAAGAGAGAAAAAGAAAGGAGTTTGCTGGAATTTTTTCTCTTCTTGTCAGAAAAAAATCAAAATATGGATGACCCAAGGAGTCCAAATTTCAGCAACCACCTCCTATTTTGTGATAATTTCCAGCCTTGAATTATCACAAAAAAAAAACTAGCTTTATCACACTTTTAATCTCCTAATCCCTCAACAATTTAATAGCAATTAAAACACTAATAGCTCCCCTCTTCCAAATTAAAATAGCTTTTTAAAAAAAATAAGCTTAATCTCTTATCAATTAAGAGTCCAATTATCTTGCCAACACCCTCCTCCAACGCCAAATTTGCAAAAGAGAAAAAAATAAAACCAAGATGTCGCTTCTTGGGCTCGAACCATGACCTCGAAGCGGACAAGAAGAAATTTCTTTAAAGCGCCTTGCCACTTCTCTCAATCGACTTTCATATCAAATATCCTCACTGTTTATTTATAAGCCTTCTTGGCCCTCTTGCCTTTAACGCAAAAAGCCCAAAAATAACACTCCTTACGTTTCGAACCCGAGACCTTCGTGCCAACACCCTTAAGTGGCGCTCCAAGCCACTCCACCAACCTGCCCTTCATGTCATAAAGCCTCCTTATTTAATTATAAGGCCTTCCTACGCCTAACACCCAAAAAGCCCACAAGGAAAAATATTTCCTCCTTGTATCTCCCATGGATCGAACCCAAGACCTCCCTTGCCAACCACACGCTACCAGCCACTGCACCAGAACCATTCTTGTGTCATAATTCGCCCAAATTTTATTTAAGCCCTAACTTCACCTAGCTTCCTCCTTTAAAACACTTAGGAAGAATTTTTTTAAGACTGGACCAGGCCTAGCTCGGGTTTTTTTTTAGACCCTAAAACATGCCAAATAAAATCATACTCTTTATTTCTTCAAGCACACAAGGGAAATTAATTAAATTTTTAACAACCCCTAATTTAGGGTGTTACAATTAGCTTCGATATACTACGAAAATTTAGGATCTAAACTTTCAAACGAGATGTACTTATCGTTTCTTGGAAAAGATCGGGGTGCTATTGATTGAAATTACTAGACCGATAGAAAAACGTTTGAATAAAGGTTGATTTGATTCGAGGAAGAAAATAGTCAATAACTCAAAAATAGAAATATGATGCAATTTGAGAGAAAATATGAGAAAAAGAAAAGAAGAAGAAAATAAATAGACGATGAAGAGGAATTTTACTAAGTTATGAAAATGATAGTTATTCTAGTCAAATTAGGAGTAGGAATGACTAAATAGCTAGGGTTTGTAAACCTTAGGGGCAGCCAGAGTAATTTACCCAAAATTTGAGTGGAATTAAAAAGGAATGGAAGGGGAAAGGTGTGGCTTAAACTTGAGTAAATAGGAAGGAAACTAGCCTGCTAACCATTAGGCATAAGGCCTATTTCTTATTCAATTTTTACTCCTAGGTTTTGCAAATAAAAGAAAAAGAAATGGGAGGAATAGAGTTTGAACTTTTTTTTTGAATAAAATATCGATTGGATTTAATTGATTAAAAACAAAACAGACATTGGGTCAATTAGGCCCAACTCCTAAAGAAACAAACAAATGCCCAAAATTAGGCCCGAAAAAATTTAACAGAACAAAAGAAAAATCTGGAGCCTTAAAGAAAAATCGAGAAACTTGAAGAAATTAAAACTAACCGACCTAATCCCATCAAATCTCTCCAATCAAAAATAGTGTGGCTGGCCTCCATTAATGTCTGACGTTTCGAGTTCCTAGAACTAGCTAGTCTCTGATAGCTCCAAAATATGCTATCTCTTCTCTTTGGCATCATTAGTGTCTCTCAATATGGATCCCACCTTGCATTTCCTTCTCCATCTCTAAAGGTATGAGATTCTAGATTAACCTCTCCATTTCCCTCCTCTCCTTGCTGAAGATGACTTAGAATTCCATCAGTCAGATCTTGCGCCTCTCCTGGTTGTAAACGTCTAGAAGCTTCTCTTTCCAGATCCGGTGCTTCATTTGCTTCCTCTCCGGACTGAGTACGTATTAGATCTTCCTTCCCCCGGTATTTTTCCTCATCTGTTCTTATGGTTTCCACGACGATGTTATAGGCTTCTCCATTCTCTGTCCTTTTAACAAATCGGAAATAACATTGTTGAAAAAACTGTTTATGGCTCTGTATATCAGTTATGATCGCTCCTATCATCGATTTATCAGTATTTGTTGAGTTGCACTTCTTTATAACAGATTTGGAATCGCCGATTATTGTGATAGTTTAAAATCCCATCGAGACTCCTAGCTTCGCAGCCTGTAACCCTGCTTGCGCCTTTGCCATAAATAGGGACGAAGTTGCAGAATGTAAAATTATTTTTGAGGCGAGCCATTCGTTCTCCTTCCCCCGCACCACTAAACCCGAAGCCGATTTGGCGTTTCTATTGTCGAAAGCAGCATCAAAGAAAATGATGGCCTCTGTTATTGTCCTCGCCTGACACTATTGATTTTCAGGCAGAAAGGTGTGTTTTCTTTCATTAGCCCTGTCAAACTCTTCAATAAAGTTTTTTACTCGTTGTGATAAATCGTCACCTGTTATTGTTTTGTTCTCATGCATGAGCTTATTCCTGGAAAACCATATCATCCATCTTGCGACAAAGAAGCAGACAAAGACGATTATTGTTTCCTCTATCAAACACCCAGTTAAAACAACCCATAAATCTGAAATATTCAAGTTTATGACCCTTGAGAGATTGATTTTTTGCCATAACTCAATTGATGCAGGACACTGCCGAAGAACATGGTTGCTGTCTTCTTCTGTATTTCAGCATCTGGGACAGACAGTATCATGAGCTACCTTCCTTAGCCTTAAATTGCTAAAAGTTGGTGTAAGAGCCCAAATCTGCCGGGCCCATACCAAAAACAAAAAATACAAAATATTAAAAACCATTAATAAAAGTCCCTTTTATAACAGTCCAAATACAAATAAAACTCAATCAAAAATCACTAAACCTAGCAGGCCCAATACCAGCCCAAATGCCTAACCCTAAACCACAGCCCATAACAGATAACAAGAAGAAACCCTAGCCAGCCTAGCAGCACCGCAAACAACCTCCCACGCATGCGTACGCCAGCACCGCAAGCTCCCACGTCGCTCAACTCCGTACGATGCCACGTCTGCCTCAGTACCTGCAAGAAGGATGATAACAGCACAACAAACAAATAGGCAGTAGAAACAAGAAAGGAGAACAGTTGTATTGGTTCCATTTTTTTTATTTTTATTTTTCTGATTTCGGCTTTAAAAGGCCCGAAATCAACCACTGTAAAGGGGGGACATTTTTTGGACGAAAAAAGAAATACACAGAGAAATATACAAAAAAAAGGTGATTTACCATCATGATTCACGGGTGTTCTTTCTCTTATTTTTGATTTCATTATTGATTTTCTTTTTTACTCAACTTAAATTGAAAAAGAAAAAGGGGCATTTACTTTTAAAAGACGAACCGTCGGACCGCCTTCGGGGGAGAAATCGAAACGAAAGAGGGCCTTTGGGATAAGGAACACCGAAGCATTTGGGGTCTAGTCTGAAAGAGACCGCCAGTCGGGCTCGAACCGGCCACTAATCGCTGATTGCTATGGCGTCGTAGTGGCCGGATAGTGTTTCCTGTCTGCGGCTGAAAACGGAATAAAAAAAAGGAGGGGATTAGGGTTTTTCTGTAGTGTAGTTAGTCTGTTTTAATTTGGCTTTTTAGATCACATTAAAGAAATTACGTCGTTTGGGCTCTTCTCAATAGCCTCAAAACGACACTGTTTGGTGCTAGCTCCGACCCGACCCGAGGTCTCCTAAAGATCCGCTCGTTTATGCTCTAATGAAAAATTTGCGCGTTTGGTCCTTTCTTTTTCATGTTGTTATTTGATTAAATCCACTATACATTTCTTTATTTTTTTAAATTTAGCCGCAATAATTTAAGCGTGTTTTCGTTTTGGTCCCCACTCATACACTGCGTTTTGAGCTTTTTAAATATTGCTCTTTTAATCCCCAATCATTCGTGCGTATCGATTTTTAGTCCTTTTCATTTTCTTTTTCAATTTATTACTTTCAGCTCTCCAATTTTATTATTATTTCAATATGGTCCTTCAATTATTTTATTTAATTATTTGATTACTGTTTTGTTTTAATTATCCCTTTTAAAATTAATATTATATTACATATATTTTTGGTTCTAGATGTTATTTAATTGTTTGATTTCGCATGTTATTTTATATATTATATATAATTTATATTAAACTATTTTTCATGTATATAGGTTATTAATTTCATATTATTTATGCATGTATTTTCTTTTAAATCTATCTATGCATATATTTTATTTAAAATTTATATAGATATAGTTGTTCATTTAAAGATGTTATTTTAAATTATGTATTTATTTATTCCAATTACTTCTATATATCATCATTTTTGTATATATATATTTTTATATATCAAGTTTTGTTTTGTATATATTATTTAACTTGACACATATTATTTTACATATAACATTTGCTTATTTATTTTAAAATGTGCTATATTTTATTTCATTCTTAATTAGTTATATTTTCAATCTTTGATTCTTGATTAATAATGTTGGTATGTTCAAAACAAGAGCGGTGAGATTATTGATTTTGTAAATATTGAATTGTAGGTTCATATTATCATTCTTGTCATCCATTTGTATAAATGTTGTTTTCGCATATCATTCTTTCATGTTTGATATTGTATTTCTTTTTCTAATGATTCAATAAAAGCATTTTGAGTCTTTTTTAAAATCACTTATCTTAAAGTTTCAAAACAAGGTAATATTCGTGCGTTTGGAAATTCGAAGAAATCATGCCCAATCGTGCTGGGTGTGATTTCTTGTTTAACCAAATAAACGAATATCCTTTCAAATTTTGTCCATATTTTCAAATAAGGTAATATTTGTGCGTTTAGAAAATCAAAGAAATCGTGCCCAATCGTGCTGGGTGTGGTTTTTGTTTGTCCAAATAACCAAATACCCTTTCAAAATTTCAATACACATGCGCTTGGAGAATTTTGGGGATGAGCTTGAATTCGAGGACTCAGATCGTTGTGTCCAATCGTGCTGGATGTGATATTCTATTCCTTCGGAACAAGAGAATCTCAATATTCAATCAAGTTATTTAAATAAAATAAAAAAATAGAATTTCAAAACCATTTCAAAATTTTCAACATTAGGACATCAATTAATCAATTTGGTACCAATTTTAGGCGTTGCGAGGGTGCTAACCCTTCCTCGCATGTAACTGACTTCCGAACCCGTTTTCTTCTGGAAATTCGTAGACCAAAATTTATTTTATAGGTGACCCGATCACACCTAAACAAAAAGGATTGGTGGCGACTCCATATTTTAAAAGTCGATTCTCGTTTTTCACAACCCGATAAAAAATGGTTTCGACAGTTGGTATGAAGTTCCCTGTAAATCGCTAGATTCTAATACCAATTTTTGCTTGTAGTTGTAGATTCCATAATTTCCTATAGAATTTTATACTGTTAACCTGTAATAATAAGTCATTAGGATCCGTAGTTGCTTCCTGTAATAGTTTATAGGCACTCCTTACTGTAAATTCACCTGAGTGCTCTCCTCGCCAAACTTGAAAGTCGTCATGTTCAGCTTCTGCTAGGGGAATTTGGAGGATCTTTTGCGCTATCTGCTCTGGAAAGGTATTCTCAATTAGCCCTCTTTTCCACTTTCTGCTTGTTGTGTCAATTAGCCCCGAAACTAACTTTATTTCTGTGTTGTTGTCCTTTTGTTCAATACTGTTGATGTCAATACCTAGAATCCAGTGGTCATTCCACATAGAAATACGATCACCTTTACCTACACGCCAAAATAGACCCTCCTTCAAAACTTTTTTTGCTGCCCATATGCTTCGCTAGGTAAGAAAAGGTGAGTTTCCCAATTGAGCATGAAAAAATCAGAGTCTGGATAGTATTTCGCTTTAAGAACCTGTGCTAATAATGAATCGGGATAATTAATAAGGCGCCAACCCTGTTTGGCCAATAAAGCAATATTAAACTTGTCAAGACTACGAAAACCTAATCCACCTAATTCTTTCGAATAGCATAACTCCTTCCAAGTGCACCAATGAATCCCCCTCTGACCATGACCTTTCTACCACCAGAATCGTGCAATAATATTTTCAAGCTCAGAACATAACGTTTTAGGTAATAGAAAACAAGCCATTGTGTACGTTGGTATTGCCTGAAGAATAGCTTTAATAAAAACCTCTTTCCTCCTTGAGAGGTGTCTTATACTCCAGTTATTGATTTTTTCTCTGAAATGATCTTTCAAAATCTGAAATGCCTCCTTTTTCCTTTTTCCTACCATATTCGGTAATCCGAGATAACGTTCTGGATCATTGGAACTCCGAACACCCAGCATGCGTGTAACTAGATCTTTTCCATCTTCTTTTGTGTTTCAACTGAAAGGCACTGTAGACTTATCAAAATTAACCTGTTGCCCAGAACATGTCCTGTACTCGCGCAACACCCTCTTTAATAGACCAGCCCCTCTTTTTGTTGCTTCACCAAACAAAATGCAATCATCAGCGAAAAGTAAATGTGAGATCTGTGGCCCCCTTCTGCTCGCTTTCACTCCCCTGAAATTCTCTTCACTTTGAGCCAGTCTCATTAAGCTAGATAATCCTTCACCATAAATCAAAAATAAAATGGGCTCGTGGATCATACCTAAGTCCTCGTGAAGGATAAAAATTATTCCCAATCTGTTTATTTAGTATAACTGTATAAGAGACTGTAGAAATGCACCGCATAATTAGATTAATCCAACTTAGTTCAAAGCCCATTCTGTATATCATCTTTTCCAAAAAAAAAGTCCACTCTACTCTATCATAGGCTTTACTCATATCCAATTTAACTGCCATTAGCCCTTTTCGCCCTGTTCTTTTCTTTTTGAGAGCATTTAGAATTTCATAAGTAATAAGTTCATTATCAGATATTAATCTACCAGGCATGAAAGCACTCTGTGCTTTATCTATGCACTTTTCCAAGACTCCTCTAAAATGATTAGCAATTGCTTTTGCCATTATTTTATAAATGACATTGCATAAACTAATTGGCCTGAAATGTGAAAGGTTGGTTGGACGAACCTTTTTGGAATAAGCACTATGTGAGTAGAATTCAATTGACTAACCTCCATTCCTCCGTTAAGTTGTTGGAGACAAAAAGATGAGACTTCATTGCCAAATATATGCCACAATTTCTAGAAGAAGATAGCTGGGAGACTATCCTCACCTGGAGCCTTTGTAGCTCCCACACTTGACAATGCTTCCCAAATCTCCTCCATTGTAAAGGCTATTGCAAGGCGCCTATTATCATCATCAGAAATACATCGTTCAACCCCTGATAAGATATGCTCATACTGACCCCCTCCTTCCGTCTGGAATAAACCTTGGAAATATAATCTAGCTATCTCTGCCATCTCCTGTTGATCCTCTGTCTCTCTGCCATCCTCATCTTGAAGCTTTTGAATGCAATTTTGTCTCCTTTTTTGTGTAGCTATACTATGAAAAAAATTTTGTTTCTGTCCCCAAGTTTAAGCCAGTTGACTCTAGCTCGTTGTTCCCAATATCTCTTTTCCTTATCAATCTCAAAGTTTAATTGCAATTTTGTGTCAATCAATTCCTCTAATTAGAATCTGTCCTTTCTGCTTCCATTAGATCGGCCAATTTTGAGGAGAGGAATTTCTTCTTACGATTCCTAGAAAACCTCATCTGCGCAGCCCATTTTCCCAACTCGGATTTAAGGCATTCCAACTTCTGTAGAAGATTCCTTATTGCTAACGCCCATTTGGTTTTAACTTCAGTCTCAAAAGATTCTTCCATTAACCACCACGCTTCAAATCTGAAAGTTTCCCATCTTTTTGTGATTCCTTCATTAGTTGTAGTAATTAAAAGTGGGTAATGATCAGAGGTTGAGTGTACAAGATGTTTAACGTTGGTCTTGGGAAACTTGGACATCCAATTTACGTTGGCTACTCCTCTATCAAGTCGCTCTCGTATATTCATTTCTGGCAAATTCCCCTTTCCCACGTAAACCTATTTCCAGAATAGCCTACATCCATTAGACGACAAGCTTGTAACGCATTACGAAAAGCTTTCATTCTCCTTTCCTCTCTAGGCAGCCCACATTTTTTCTCAAATCCGTACATTATTTTGTTAAAATCACCACATACCAACCACGGTTGTTCTGCATTCTGCCCCAATCTTCTCAGCAAGTTCCACGAATCTTCCCTTTCTCGTGCATAGGGAGAACCATAGAAGCCTGTAAATCTCCATTGTTGGTCTTCATTTTGATCATTAGCTAAAACATCAATGTGTCTTCTAGAAAATCTTTGGAGCCCAACAGATACTCCACCTTTCCATGCCAAACATAAACCTCCTTTTGAGCCATCAGAATCCACCTCGATGCCATTAGTAAATCCTAACCTCCTTTGAACTCTTTCTATCTGAACTCTGCTAAGTTTAGTCTCCATGAAGAAGACCATTTGGGGATTGTGTTTCTTCACGTTTTTGCCGAAGTCTTCGAATGGTCCGTTGGTTCCCCAAACCACGGATATTCCAACGTAAGATTTTCATTGTGACCGATCGGCTTGCCTTTTGGCAGCAGTGATAATAAAAGATTCCTCTCTATCAAGCTTCTACTTCCTGCTAAACCACTTTTAATATTCTCCTTGAATGATTAGCTTGCGCTTTCTCCACGTTGTCTCTTTTTCCCTTCTTCCCCGATTAAAACCCTCTCCTCCAAATCATGATCCATCCCCAAATATGTCTATGCTTCCATCATGTTCGCTTTCCCCTGTGCTATTTTTGACTTATTGCCTTCAAGGTTAAATCCTAATACTGGATCTATTGAGACTTCAGTTTCTGGTGTAGCACTTCCGCTCCATATCCTGCTATTCATAACATGACTAGCATTACCATTTCGATTCTTTCCATCCTCACCTTCCTCCCGTAGCCAAACACTATTCATTACCATTGCTCTTTTAGATTGCGCTCTTAGAGACAAATCCCACCCCATTGTTGTAATTTCCATCCCCAAAAGGATTTTTTCTTCACAGGAAGAATCATAATGACCTAGGCGGCAGCAATAAAAACAAAACAAAGAAAGTCTTTCGTATTTGAATCTAATGTATGAACATTTACCAGCAAAAGACACATTTTTTTTTCCTTTTTAATGGTTGCCTCACATCCAATTGAAATTTGATCCGCATAAAATTCCTTCTCCCCTTCCCCAGATCTGATGTATCATATTCAAGGAATTTACCCAATTTCCTTACCAGATTTTCCGATAAAAAAACCCATTGGGATGTCATAGATTTGTGCCCATATCGGAGAATAAATTAAGGGAACTTCTAGAGGATCTTCTCCCTGTTGGATCTTATGAAGAATTAAAAGATGATTATTAAATGTCCGTGGAGAGCCTTTTAGGACTCTGTCCATGTCCATTGTGTGAAAAAATTTAAACAAAAACCTCTTTTCCCCAAGATCTTGTATTTGAACTCCCTTCACCGGATGCCACAGATTTGCCATTGTGCTTTTCATCGTCGGGAAGTGTATAACGCTTGCAGTCAAGAAACAACCCACCAAATTGAAATTTTGCTCCTCTGTTATCGGATCTTACTCAGGCTGAAACTGTAAAATTTCATCCTCCTCTTCGTCTATGGTTAATCCTGCAAACTCTTTGTCCATTTTTGCAGGTTTTAGAAGAGAGCCTTTCGTTTGCTCTAAGACTCTATAGGAGACCTTTCAACAATCACCTTGCCGCTGGAAGAAAAAGACAGAACAAAAGTAGCAAGAACCAAGAAACAATAAAACCCTAATTCGTGCCAGAGAGGCAGACTACGTTTCGTGCCAGAGAGGCAGACTAATAATAGAGTTTGAACTTAAGACATCTAAGATGAATGCAATATCACTTAGCCATTAAGCTTATATCTTCTTCCTTATCTATTCATTATGTTTAATCCCCTATATTTCGAGATGTGACATTTAATCTCACTCAAGTCAATTTCATCGCCCATCCTAAAGGAGCCCGAGTTAGGTAAATAAGTTATTAAAAATAATTTTTTTGTATCTTTCATGTCCATTTTACAATCCATGTTCGGGGTTCATAGTTGCTCCTCTCAACAATGTTGTCTTTAAGGTTCGAATCTGCGTTCTTTCCTTAAGAGTGTGATGTGTCTTACTATTACACCCAACACTTATTAGTAGCTATTGAAAATAATAATATGAAATGAACTCGGATACGTACGCTATTAAAACAACATCAGAAAATAGCATGAATTGACACAAATACACAAATGCCGTAATTTTCCTTCAAATAATTCAATTAAAAAGAATTTTGATATGAAAAATAAAATAAAGTTTATCTTATACATGAAATTGAATTAAATTAACAAATACCTTATTTATTTTAATTATCGTATTTTTACCAAGTCATGTCTTGTTATTGTATGATGGTGTTTATGTCGTGTTGTAGGGATAATTTCAATTTGATTCGGATGGATTTTTTGGATTTCTTCAACCATTCAAGATAATTAATTCTGATCTTGTTTATTTCATATTAATTTTGAGTTAATAATTTTTAACTTGTTTTCATTTAGAGCCGAAAAACATAACATTGCCACAAATTTGAGCTTCATCCAAATTCAAAAGCTCATTTATTTAAGACATGTTACGATTCATTTATTTAATTCTAAGGCAAGGTGTTTTGGAGTTGTCAAATTTATGAATGAAGCATTAAACCCCTAAAACCCCATTGCAAAAGGCAGCATCTATTCAGCAATACAGTCTTCCATCAGACCCTTTTTCCATGTTTGATTATTGATACTATAGGCTCCATCAACTGGAAAGTTAACGCCACTCACATATTTGGCCTCATCGCTAGCTAGAAACAGGGCAGCCTGCGCAATATCTTCTGCTTCGAGTATGGTCCCTTTCAACACTCCATTTCTCGAAATCATCTCTTCTACCTTTCTCTTATCCGATGTCTTTAACGTTTTAAACATCATAGGAGTCGCAATGCCGAGAGGTGAGATGCAATTGACTCGTATCCCATACTCCCCTAACTCCCCGCTCAAGCTCTTAGCCAATCCCACCACAGCATGCTTTGATGTGATGTAGGCATGAGCAACGCCGATGTAAAGCAATGAAGCGGCGCTAGCGGTGAAGAGAATGCACCCCTTTTGGGCCGGAACCATCACTCGAGCAGCATGCTTGGCACCCAAGAAACCACCAACCACATTGACATCAAGGACCTTCCTAAAGTTATCAACTTCTGAGGCAATGGCTCTCAACTCATCCTCCCCTGCCATACCGGCATTATTGAACATGATATCAAGTTTACCATACCTAGAGACCGCTAAGTCCACGGCGTTTTGGACATTGGTTTCGCACGTCACATCACAATGGATATAGCTGATGATATCAGGGGTTCCAAGCTCTTTGCAGAGAGATTGACCTAATTCATCTTGGATATCAGCAATAAGAACCTTGGCTCCATGCTTGAGAAACAGCCTAGCTGTGCTCTCTCCTATGCCACTTGCACCACCAGTTATCAATGCTACCTTGCCTTCTAACCTGCATTAAAGCGAAGATGGGGTTCATTACGATGGATTTTGGCCATTTGGGTCTCTCCATGCAGTACAATTTCTCAATTTTTTTCGTGTTTTTCTTTCTTATAAGAAGTAGGGATACATGTTCCGAGATTAAATTGAAACCCGCATTAATTGAAAACTTAAACATAAATTCTGTCTCAATCACTCTGAATATATTTGA
Source organism: Gossypium rotundifolium (assembly GCA_025506655.1). Classification (NCBI taxonomy): domain Eukaryota; kingdom Viridiplantae; phylum Streptophyta; class Magnoliopsida; order Malvales; family Malvaceae; genus Gossypium; species Gossypium rotundifolium. Next base: position 4,046,856 of record CP106722.1, on the reverse strand, counting down.
ATAGCCTTTGGTTCGTATATACATATATATTAATTATGGATAAAAATGCAATTAGATCCAAATCTTTTCTAGATAAAACATATATATTATTAGGGAATGATTCACTTATATTGGATTAAAACTTAAGTAGCTTTACACTTTTCAATACCTTTTTATATGCTAATATTTTAATAGTCTAACTGTCATATTTCATATTCTAATAATGTAAATCATGTATATCAAGTTTGACATAAATTAAAAATTTTAACTATTCATTTTTTGTGAAAAGATTTCAACCATTAAATATATATTAATCTAAAAAATATTTTAGATCGATATGATAGATATATCGATGATTCAAAATTTATATGCATAACAAATAGAATTATTTTATAAATTCAATGACTAGATCGTTAAAATATTAATAATATAAAAATATAAAAATAATATAAAAATAATTTAATTTTATAAAGTGTAACCAGATCCATCTCCTATTAATAATATATACACAAACAATGATATATATTAAACAGATTTAAAGTTAAAATTGAATTAAATAATTAATGATATAAGAAAAATAGTATCAACACGATTTAAAGATATCAACATATCAAAATTTATATGAAATAAACGGTGCAAGGCCTACAAGTTATATTTGTGCAAGATATAAATTGATAAAATTATATATTTTGAAAGGATTAAAAAAACTTTTTTAAGTTAAAAAATATCAGAAGAAAATTGAACTTTTTTAAGGTAATACGAGGAGGAAGGGGTTTAGGCCCCAACCCAGGGGCAGCAGCAGCAAGGGGATTGGTTGGGCACAGCTCCCTTAAAACGAGAAATTCAATTTTTGATCTAGATTGTACTTTATCCGCTAAAAATAATAATTTTTATTTATTTTTTTAAAAATTATAAAGATATTGTTAAGATAATTATTATCATCGGCTCAAAATTTGAATGGATTTGGGCCAGATCCTAATGAACTCATAGGTCGAGCTCGCTCTTTTGCGAGGGTTATACGTACATAAAATTGTATAAACACATGTTGAGTCTAGAGTAAGGATACGTGTCTATATGCATGAAGCCTACTCAACATGTCAAATGAATGAACAGTTTCTATATAATATAAATATACAGATATCACTACCTGAGAAAGACAGAGAAAAACACTCAACATTTGGGATTTGGGCCGGATCCTAATGAGCTCGCAGGATGAGCTCGTAGACCAAGCTTATAGGTTGAGCTTGCTCTCTTGCGAGGTTATACGTGCATAATACCGTATAAACGTGTTGAATCTAGAGTAGAATATGTGTTTTTATGCATAAAGCCTACTTAACATGTCATGTCAATGAACAGTACCTATATCATATAAATATACAGATACTACTACTTGAAAGAGATAGAGAAAAACTATCAACAAGTATAAATTATTAAAATTATAAAATTACATTATAGCCCTCATGAAATTCTACAACTTAACTCCGTGCTCCCAAAAATTTATTCTAAATTTGCCTTTGTTTCTACCATAATTTTTATAGATTAGAACTCAAAGCTAAATACTTTTAAGTTCATATCTTAACCCTTTTCAAATATATTCAAGATCCCATTAGCTAATATTTATATCTAATAATTACAGATTTTGTTCATTTGAAGTAAAAAAAAAAAAAACTTTAGATTATATGATTTTTCAGTAAGTCCAATTTCTTTTCATCACTTTAACGCATTAGATGGAAATATTTCCTTTCAAAAACAATATATTAATAAAATAGATAAAGTATATTTTTCAAAAAGAAGTCATGTTTGAACATTTGATTCAGTAAAAGATTATATATTATATTGATAAAAATAAGATTTAGAATCGAATAAGGAAATTAAAAACAGATGTTACCTCTTGTATACCGAAGACTGAGCAGGACTACTCATCAGATATAGCTCTCAACAAAAGAACCCTTTTTTTAACGTGTAAACTCCATTGTTATGATATCATCTCTTTATAGTTGCAAAGTGACCAATTATACATTAACTTTCACGTGTGCACAGGTTAAAATTTAGTATGTCAGCTTTCAAGCACAAATTTCGAGATAATGCTCAAAAATTGAGGCAATTCTTTTAAAGGAAAGTTTAAAAATATACATCAATTTTGAATATATAAAATTTAAATTTATATAATTTTATGCATAAAATCTTTATTTGAACTAATTTTAATAATCATTATCATAGTTATCAGTATAGAATCATTTCACGTTTATATATTGTAGACATAGATAGTTATATTTATTTAATACATAAATAAATTGATGAAATTTTTTACCTAAATAATAGAAAATAATAAAATAAATACTTAAATAGGATAGGCACCACCCTTTTTATGTATCTAGGCAAAATGAATAGTTCATTATCGGTGCCGTCTGAGTAATTAGCTACACCCCTTTCTCCTATCATCATTAATTGCTTCAATCATGAAATTTTTTTAAAAAAAATTTTGGGTGCCGCTTGAGCAATCGGTAATACCAGTATTTTACACCAAACATACACGATACTTTTATATTGGTAAAATGAAAAAAATATATTTTTTATTGGTGTCGCCAATGTGTTATGTGGTACTCTAATATTTTATCATGAAATGTATTTTTAAAAGTTAAAAAAAAGCTGAAATTTTATCGAGTATTGGAATCCAAACCCATCAGTCATGGGTTCAGATTCTAATACCCGATAAAATTTTAGCTTTTTTTTCTAATTTTAGGGTGGGTTTAGATGGACGGTGGAGTGCGGTGCGTTTAGCTTATTTTTTGTCTCACGTTACAATATTGTTATAGTTTCTAACCTCATCACCTTTATAAATTTTACACTAATATTAGGTAAACACACCGTTCACCTAAATTCACTTTAAATAAAAATATTATATTATTATAATATTATTATTATAAAAGGGGGTTGGTTTGCTCCCAACCCTCAACAGATACCACTCTAAAGAAAAAAAAAAAAATCAGAAGCTGCTGCTGAAGGTCCCCCAAAAACTAAAAGATATTTTTAATTTTTTTTTAGTTCAGTAATAGGATATTTTATTTTGTTAAAAGGTTAGTACTAATTATCTCCTTCCCAAAATCAAAAGAAAGATATGTTTTATTTTTTTAGTATAATTAGTTATATTAGTAGTAGTTTAGTATTAATGTATATTATTTGTATTAAAAGGTTAGTATTAATTATTTTGCATATGTGAGTTTTTTATATTACAAATATTTGGATGGTCCTTCCTCTTTCCTGTAGCCAAAGGTCCAAAAAAATAGAGATATATGTCTAATAGTATAATTATTAATAGTTTAGAATTGTATTAAAAGTTTTTTTTCCTATAATAATATGTTAATTTTGAAAATAATTAGAATTGTGTTAGTTTAAATATTTGTAATAGTATTTTTTTTTAAATAGAGTGGTGCATGCCGATTTTGTAGTGTATATTTTTTTTCTAAGGATAGGTTTGGTAGTACATGTTTATTTTAGTAGAACTATTAGAATTTTGTATTAAGATGGATTTGTGTTGAAACTAATGTTAAGATTGGTTTTACTAGTGTATTTTTTTATTTTAATAATAATTTGTATTTTAAGATATAAAAGTGAACATTTTATGTTTGTTTGAGTAATTAGATTTTAATTGATTACGAAAATGGGCTTCAAAAAAATTTATCGTTATTTTTATATTGTTTATTTGTTAAGTTAATGCTTAAAATTTTAATTGTTTGTGCATATATCAATATGAGTTATTTAATTATTATAAAATATTACACAACAAGAAAGATCTCACGTCGGTCACGAGTTCGGTTTCCAATACCTAATAAAATTTTAACTTTTTTTTCCAACTTTTAAGAAATATTAAAAATAATATTTTATATTCATATTTATATATTTCAATAATTAAATTTAATAAAATATTTAATTTAAATTTAAGCGGACTAATTTAATATAAAAAAATTTGTCTAAGAACGATCCAATCAAAGTCTGAATGAATGGATCACGACACATGAAAAGACAACACTATTTTGGCTTCTATAAAATGTGCTGGTGATCCAAAAAACAAAAAAAATGTGACTGGTTTATGTTAGATTTGTAAAATAAATCTGAAATAAAACTTAATAAACCAGGATCTATCATGTCAAATCATCAAGAATAAATGAAAAATAAAACTAAATGCGGAAGCGTACCTGAATCCATGAATTCCTTGTAGTTTTACCGGATTTTGGGGATTTGATCTTCCAAATTAGCACACAAGAAATTTAGAGAATATATGCTCTCTCTTTCCTAATGATGGGATATTAAAAAAGATATCTTATGTATAATTTGGGGACCCTAACCCTAATATTTATAACCTTGGCATATTAGTTCTAATCAAATTCTAATTAGCCCATCATTAATTAGAATTTGATTAGATGAGTATCTACATATATTTAACCCATACTTTATTTAATAATTAAAAGCCCAATAAAATTCTAACCAAATTAGATCACTTTTAATTTGGGCTAACCTATCATGATAGTAAAATAATAACATGTAATTATCATTATTATATATGTGATGTCTAAATTTTCCAACAAGCTCCCACTTGGACCACATATATATACTAATTACTTTATAATTACATGTCATTATATAACCTTATGAGCTCAAAATTTTACTGTAACAACCCAAACCCGGCCCAAACGCTATGACCGAATTTGGTTTGCTACGGAGAAAACATTTAGAAACCTTTAAAAACCGGTTTAAGTTTTTGATAAAAGATAGCGTTTTGTTAAAAACAGTTGAGGTGTACAAATCTTATACTTGGATTTATTTTGAAAATATTTGTTAAGACAAGTTATTATGTGTATTTTATATGTACCCGATGGTACTTGAAAACCCTTTTTCGATTACTTTGGAAAAGCATGTGGATTCATTCTTATAAACATAAAGTTTGAAACGAATATTCAAGCATATCACAGTCATAAAATAATTTTTTTAGGAGGCCTTATTACAACCCAATTAAAATCAACCAAGAATAAAGAAAAATGTAAAGAACTGAAATTCAAAGTCTATAAATTTAAAATTCCACTGCATGGCCACCTCAAGTCCCTCCAGCTCCATATCCGCGAACTATGTGTCACCTGAAAAAAATAAAGGAGAAGGTGAGTCACCAAGACTCGAGATGTAACCCTTCCCGGGTAAATACCACATCATACACACAATATAACAAATTAATCATGCATTAAGACATATACCCAACCTAGCCAACCAAACGCCTCATCTACCCCATTGTGGTACCAAACCATTGGTGGTGCCAAACCACTGGTGACGATAGTCACAGATGTGATACCAAATCACCGGAGGTGCTAAACCTCCGTGTCCAAAGACACAAATCGATTGATGGGGCCAACCCATCGCGTGATACCAAATCACCGGCGTCAATCCCATATCTCAAAGTGGGGCCAACCCACGGTGGTGCTAAGCCACGTGGATGAGGCGCTATGAGGTGCCAAACCTCTGAGGTACCAAACCTCGGTGACCGTAGTCACAGTGTGTTACCAAAACACTGGTGTCCGTCGACACTAATAATACTGCCCCCACCACTCATCAACCCATATCAAATCATATTATAACAGAGTTTATAACAACATACATTTATCACATGTATCACATAAGCTATGCTTCCCAAAAGCATTATTATCAATCTCACATTGATAGAGACTTACCGAGATCCTCGCTTGTACCATTAAGGTACTAATTTCAGTATCTACATAAAGCGATTTACACATAGCATGCATTTAATTAATTATTATAAAAGTGTGTATGTACACACCTGTCACCCACGAGAAGTCTAAATCCCGAAAAGAAAGTTGGCCTCCCTAGATCTCTCTGCACCTATATTCGGCCAACCTTAGGATTAGTACTATGGCCTATACGGCTAACCCAATTACTTTAAAGAGGTCCTCTTTTGGACTCGAATCCTTACCTTTACGCTTTTGGATACTAATCACAACACCCGATTCCCGAATCTACTTCACCAATTACCATCGGTTAGTAAATAAAGCTAATAGCCTTCGGCTTTGAATACTTGCAAGTTAAATCCATGAAAATCGATTCTTACCACCACTTACCACTCGATTGGTCACGAATGAAAGCTTAGTTTGACGATCTCAAAATCCCGAAGCACCTAGACAGATTTGATTCAACAAGTGATTAGCACCCTTAACGTCAATTGCCGAAACCAATTACCTACCTTTATCAAAGTCGACAAGAAAGGAAGAGAGGACATGGGCATTCGGCCAAACACACTTACCTTCCCAAAAGTGATTAAAAGAAAGCCTCCCCCTTGTACAATATTCGGCCTAGGTGTTTAAAAAAAATAGAGAAAGAAATTCGGCACATCAAATGGGTGTATTCGGTTTTTATGAAGAAAAATAATGGAAAGAAAATAGTGGAAGGAAAAATGTGATACGAATTTCGGCTAGTAGCAATAATGGGAAAAAGAGAACAAAGTGCTAAGTTGGTGTTTTTATAGGCATTCGGCATGTAACACCCCAAACCCGGTCTATGCGTTGAGACTAGATTTGGTTTGTTACGTGATTCGAACTATTCTTAAATCTTTAATGAGTTGAAAACTACAATATTGTTTACTGAGTTTAAAATTTGAAGAGTATTAGATTTTGATAAACATTTAGAAACATTAGTTGAAAATCATTGTATTATCAAAACATTTAGGTAATTTGTTAAAAGTTAACTATAATAAGATAGTTATAAAAGATTTTCATAAACTTGAAAACTCAAATTTATTTTATTATAAAAACATCATAAATTTTAGTTCATAATTAAAAGTCCCAAGTATAAATTAAATTCCAAACACACATAAAATCCATAAGTTATTCATAGAGGCCATTTATTACAACATCCCAAAATAGTAAAAATAATTATTAAAAGTTCGAATTTAAATAACCCTTATTTAGCAAGATGGCCTCCACGAAGTCATCCTCGCCCAAGTCCACATCAATTTCCATTACGAGATGGAAAAAATAAAAGGGGTGAGTTACTTAAAACTCGATGTGTAACTCACTTACCACCATTATTGGGCCGATCGTCAAGATAATATCTTTGGGCTTGAGCCCATTTCAATTTAACAATATATCATGAATTAAAACAATTAATAATGCATGTGAAATGTAATTCCCAACCCATGCCTAATATCCATCCGCTAACACCCCTACCAACCATCACACCGTGGGGATCAAGTCAACCCACCCCGCCATCACACCAAACGTAGGCGTTAAGCCTTTTTATAATTGTGGCATAGCCACCGAACTAGAGGCAATAAGCGGATATTGTGGCGAGAACCACCGAACTAGAGGCAATAAGGCGATATTGTGGCGAGCCACCGAACTAGAGGCAATAAGTCGATATTGTGGCGAAACCACCGAACTAGAGGCAATAAGCGATATTGTGGCGAGAGCCACCGAACTAGAGGCAATAAGTCGATATTGTGGCAATCGCCATTCTTCTCTTCATATATCCCACCCATGCAATTATACATGTACTATAAAATATAAAATTTCTTAATAATGCATACATGGTGGGTTTATCAACAACATTTCATTTGGCCCATAACTATAATATAGCAATTTGTCTATTTAGCGCTTTAGTGGGCTTTGGCCCATTTACCTAACTAGAGTGTTTTGGCTAAATTTTAACGAACTAGAGTATTTTGGCCGATTTATCGAACTAGAATATTTACTACCAATTTATCGAACTAGAGTATTTTCGCCCATTTTCACGAACTAGAGTATTTACGGCCCATTTTCACGAACTAGAGTATTTACTACCATTTTCACGAACTAGAGTATTTACGTAATAACAATTAATATCTCGAGGCGTTTTCGTAATTTTCACGATTTAGTCGTTTTTACATTTTCGTCAAAATATAAATTTTACGATTTTACCGATCCAATCGCTTTTACGATTTACTTCCATACCGAAATTTGACATCCAACCAAAATAATGAGTGTGAAATTACACACCTCGATCTGAGTAGTACTAACCCTTCTCGCTCCTCGGCACCTAAAATATATTTTGATTCGTTAGACAACTAATTTGTAAAAATAATTTTAATCAATAATGGATCCAAAATCTTACCCTCTTGATTTTGAATCACTTCGATTTTCGGTTTTCCTTCGTTTATCGATTCACTAGCCGCCGAGAATCCACCAACGTATAACGGCTCGGAGGTTCGTACTACTTCGAATAATGGACTTCTTTCGGAAGATGGCCCACAACCCAGTGGAAAATCCCGGACTGCCGAAACCGCTCTTCGTTTGAATGGGGGATTTACAGATCCACCCCTCTTACGATAACTAAACACCGCCCTTTTCTTCCCTATTTTGAAAGTCTTCAAGATCCAAAGGAATTTAGTTAGATCTAAAATAATATCAATGTTACTAGAGATTTAAAGAGATTTGATTTCCTTACCACAATGAAACGTTTCCAACGTTTCCACGATTCTCCCGATCACTTGAATTCCAATTTTCGTTATTGCACTAAATAATAACGAAAGAAACATTATTAGTATGAACGTTATATCGATTCAAAAAATCCTTCAAATCTCCATTACTATTCGCCATAGTACCTTAATAAATCGAAATGGAAAAGAACCCTACCTATATTCCACGATCGAAAAGAAAAGATTGAGGATGGTGTCTAAATGATGAAGGATTCGCTATGTATGATCAAGGAAAAGAAGAAAAAATATTTGGTTTATAGGCACAATAGCATTCGGCCAAGAGAGTGAAGATGGAGAGAATTTTCGATTGAAAAAGAAATAATATAAGAACGAAAGGATGATGGTGATGTTGTTGCTTGATTTCAAAGAGAAGAAAGAAAAGAAAAAAATGAACTTTAGGTGTTTGGTATATTCGCCATGGCAAAAGAAAAGAAAAAGATGATTCTTTTTGGTATAGATGATTTCGGCACAAGAAGAAAAGGCACAAAGAATTGGCTAACAAGATAAGCAAAAAGGAATAACCAAATGGTCACAAAATTTGAGTTTTACTAATGCCCTATTCGGCCTAGATGAGAGTTTGAGAGGAGAAACAAAGAAAAAAAAATCTGCACAATGTGTAAAGAATGCCCAAAGAGAAAAGAATGAGATTTTAGCCAAACTAACAAAATTTGGCTCCTCCCTAAACCAATGTTGCCGTCCAAGACATGGTCAATTGGCCATGATTTCTTTCCAAATTTTCCCTTGATAAGTGCCTTATGTTCCCTATCTTTCCTTAAACCTTTGATTCCATACCATAAGTTAGTTGTTTCCTTAATCCATTGATACACTAACCAAAAATACATGGTCAACACCTTCCTTATATGTCCCCTTGCCGACACTTCCTAGTCATGAGCAGAAAATTAAAAGCAAAAATTCATTTAGGTGCCATACAAGGGATTCGAACCTCTTCCCTCTTACTTGAACCCATGCGCCAACTCCACCTTACCATATGCTCAACTTATGACACTTTTTAGCACATAATTTAGCTTAAGTCTTAATCACCTTTGTTTCACTTCCATAAATTCTCAATTAATAAATTTTATTCCTTCTTCAAATTATGCTTTACCCTCTCTAGGACTTCAATAAGCACTAAAATAAAAATTAAGAGATGATTCCTATTTAAAAAAATTCTAAACACCAATTCATGCAATTTAAATATTCGGATTTTTAGGGTGTTACAACTCTACCCTCCTTAAAGAAAATTTCGTCCTCGAAATTTACCTGGTTGAAAAAGGTGAGGGTATTGTTGCCGAATTGCATCCTCTGGCTCCCACGTAGCTTCTTCCACTCCGTGGTTACGCCATAGAACTTTGACCAATGGCACGGTTTTCTTCCTTAATACCTTGACATCTCGTTCTAGGATTTCCACCGGTTCTTCTTCAAAGGACAAATCAATTCACTCAGGATCTTCTACCAGGTATAATGTGCAAAGGATCCGATCTATAACGCCTCAACATGGAAACATGAAAGACATTATGAATTTGATCTAACTCAAAGGTAACTCAATCGATATGCCATCGGACCAACACGCTTCAGCACACGATAAGGTCCAATATATCTAGGACTTAGCTTGCCCTTCCTTCCGAATCTGAAGATCTTTTTCCAAGGAGATACCTTCAAGAAAACCCGATCTCCCACACTATACTCGATGTCCCTTCGCTTCAGATCTGCGTACGACTTCTGTCTATCTGAGGCTTCTTTCAACCGTGCTCGAATAACTTTTACCTTATCCTCGGTCTCAGATATCATCTCAGGACCTAACATCTGTCTTTCGCCCAACTCAGTCCAACAAATAGGAGAGCGACACTTACGACCATACAATGCCTCGTCACGGTGCCATCCAATGCTAGGCGATAGTCATTGTTATACGCGAATTACGCCAAAGATAGATAATCCTCCCACTACCCACAAGTCGATTACACATCCTCTTAACATATCTTCCAATATCTGAATTACTCTTTCCGACTGACCATCAGACTGAGGATGAAAAGCCGTACTAAAATTCAACTTTGTCCCTAAGGCTTCATGCAGAGCTTTCCAGAATCGTGATGTAAACCTAGGGTCCCTATCCGATATAATAGATACTGGTACCCCATGCAACCTCACAATTTCGGATACGTAAAGTTTCGCCAATTTCTGCAATGAATAATCCGTACGAACTGGCAAGAAATGAGCAGTCTTCGTCAACCGATCAACAATTACCCAAACGGAATTTTTCTTAGTAGGTGTTAACGGTAACCCACTAACAAAATCCATAGTTATCCTCTCCCATTTCCAAAGAGGAATCTTTATCGGTTGTAACAATCCAGACGGTAATTGATGTTCTGCCTTCACTTGCTAACAAGTCAAACATTTTCCCACAATTCGTAATCTCACGCTTCAACCACAGCCACCAATATCATTCACGGAGATCTCGATACATCTTATTTCCTCCGGATGCATAGCATAAGGGCTACTATGCACCTCCGTAGAATCGGTTGCCTCAAATCTAGATTCTTAGGCATGCATACTCTCCTCGAAAGCACAACACACCCTCCGTGTTTATTCCAAAATCCTCAATTTCACCATTTTCAACTTGTCGCATAAGGTCCCAACTTCTCATCGATGTCTGTTTTCCTTGATTTGTTCCAACCACGGAGGCTTCACCAAGTTCGCTAACAAACCGCCATCCTCGTCTGCACTCAAATGGGCAAACAAAGCTCTTAATTCGAGATACCGCCTTACGACTTAACGCGTCGGCTACCACGTTAGCCTTTCGAGGATGGTACTCGATGGAGAAATCGTAATCTTTTAACAATTCTACCCATCTTCTTTGTCTTAAATTCAACTCCTTCGGGTAAGGAGGTATTTAAGACTTTTGTGATCCGTGTAGATTATGGACTTCTCACCATAGAGATAGTGCCTCCAAATCTTTAGAGCAAAGACAACGGCTGATTAACTCCAAATCATGAGTAGGGTAGTTTACTTCGTGTGGTCTCAATTGACGAGAAGCATAGGCCACCACCTTTCCATTTTGCATCAACACACAACCCAGCCCGTGTGAGACGATCGCAATAAAAGTGAATTCTTTTCCACCTCGAGTTGAATTAAAAGCTGAGCTTCACGAAATCTTCTTCAATTTCTCAAAACTCTCTTCTTTGCTTTTAGGTCCAGGATATCACGGAGCTCCCTTTCGCAACAGTTTAGTTAGGGGTGCAGCAATCAATGAAAACCCCTCTACAAAACGTCTATAGTATCCAGCCAAGCCTAAGAAACTCAAATTTCAGCTACTGATGTTGGTGGTTTCCAATCCAGAATAGCCTCAATTTTCCGAGGATCCACCCTTATTCCTTCGGCTGATACTACATGACCAAGGAAAGTCACCTCCTTTAGCCAAAATTCGCATTTACCAAATTTGGCATACAATTGCTTATCACGAAGTAGTTGTAATACTATCATAAATCTGGTCATGCTCCTCTTCATTTCTCGAATAAACCAATATATCATCTATGAACACTACCATAAACCGGTCTAAATATGGTTGAAAGACTCGGTTCATCATGTCCATAAATGCAATTTGGTGCATTAGTTAATCCAAACGGCATCACTACAAACTCATAGTGTCCGTAACGTGTCCGAAATGCCGCCTTATAAATGTCCGCTTCTTTCACCCTAAGTTGGTGATAACCCGACCTTAAATCAATTTTAGAGAAAACTGAAGCTCCTTTTAATTGATCAAGCAGTCGTCAATTCTCGGCAGAGGATACCGATTCTTGATCGTCAATTTATTCAATGTCGTAGTCAATGCACATACGCATCAATCCATCCTTCTTCTTGACGAACAAAACCGGTGCTCCCCACGGAGACACACTTGGTCGAATGAATCCCGATCCAGCAATTCTTGAATTTGAGCTTTGAGCTCACCAACTCCTTCTAATTGCCATTCTATAGGGAGCAATGGACACCGGAGCCGTCGAGCAAAAGCTCAATGCCAAATTCTACTTCCGATCTGAGGTATACCGAAGTTCTTCGAAATACATCGGAAATTCCTTCACCGTCCTCACATTATTCATGGATAATTCTTTGGCATCCAAAACACGGATAAAGGCTAGGAATGCCCGTACCCTTTCCGCACCAACTTCTCACTTTTAATGCAGATACCACATTTGCCGATAGTTCTTTCGTTCACCAATCATTATGACTTCCTTATCATCCGGTCCTTCGACATTCGCTTTTCAAAGACAATCCAATTGCGCCGATGGTTAACCAACCAGTCCATGCCGAATGAGATCGAACTCACGAAAGGTAGTTCCATCAAATTTGCTAAGAATACTTCCTCTTGGATTTTTAAGGCACGTCTTTAAATATTTTATTAACCATTCTTGATCGTCTAAAGGACTGATTCATCGTCATCTCATTTTCGGTAATTTGATTCTAAATTGATTTCGGATATGGCACTAGATACATATGAATGAGTAGAGCCAATATCTATTAAGGCAATAACAGTACATCAAAATGAAGAACGTGCAGTTATCACATCGGATGCATTGCCGTCCTCATGGCGTCTAACCGCATAGACCATCCAGTACATCTTGCATCCGCATTTCTCTATTACCATTTCCTCGACCGGTGCACCTTGACCACGACCAGCCCCATTACCACCACGACTGGTCCACGACCTCTCGGTGGTCTGCGATTACCTCGGCGGTGTGCATCATCATTACGGACTTCTTGAGTCGTATCCATTCGTCGAGGACAACTTTTGTACTGATGTTCCATTGAACCGCATTTGTAGCATGCACCCGTTTTCCTCCAACATTCCCCAAAATGCCTTTTCCCACACTCAGTGCAATCTCGACTTCGATTATTTGCTACCGGGGTTCTGCCTTGAACTGATTCATCATTCCGGGGTTTCTTCTGGAATCTCTTGGAAGAACCAGATCATTGTGTCTCTCTTGTTTCTAATCTTTCTCGATTCGCGCTGTTCGAGTTCTTAGCCTCTTGGCTATTTTAGCCTTCTCCACAAGAGTCGAAAAATTTCTAACTTGCGTGGAGCAATCGAACCCTCACTCATCATTAAGTCCATCCTCGAAGCGTACACAACGTTCGTGATCATTGCCACAATTGTCCGCATAACGGCTCAGACGTAAAACTCGGCTTCATAAGTCGCCACGGTCTTACTTCCTTGGACAAGATTGAAATTCCTTCCTTCGACGTCTACATAGCTCGTTCCGACGATTTTCCTTGGAAGGCGGCTTTAAAGAATTCCCGTTAATCGGTGCGACTTGATGCGACTTCATGCCTTCTCGAGCGGTGAGCCACCAACGACGCCTCATCTCTCAATAAGGATACTCCTCTCGCTTTTGTTCAGTAGTGCATTCCATATCATCCATAATCCGTTCCACGACTTGAGCGAAGATTCACCACATTCGAGCTACACCAGACTCCTCCGAAAACTTCGCATTATTCGCCTTAAGTCGCTCTGAAATTGACCCACGAGTTATTGGCCCAATTCTTGTTCCAGCGACCCTTTCCAAGACTCGTAGCATTGCTTGAGTCAAAGCATGATCTTCTTCCATGTGATCGCGTGATCCGATCTCACTTTCAAATGACGCAGGTGCGTCTACTTCTGGCATATGATTTGGTGCTTCAGCCGTAGCACCTCGGCCTCTACCACGGCCACGTCTACCGCGTCCACGACCACGTCTTCTTGTACTCATGATTTCTTGTTCGTTTATCTGATTACAAGTTTTATGAATCAGAATTTTGTTTCGGTGTTTATTAGCGATATTTTATGAGATTTAAGATATAAAGTTGTTTTTCGCAACATTTCCTATAGTCTCAATCTCTACAGTTTTTCACGTCTAAAACTAGAAGTTCTAGAGTGTTCCTATGATCATATCATAGTAATCATTAAGTAATAAATACTTACTTGACTTGTCATGGGATGCTTGTGGTGCCATACTGATTTTTGAATGATTTCATACTGAAATTATTTTGAACCCAAACCACGTACCGAAGTTTTTGAAACGGGCTCGATACCACTAAATGTAACACCCCAAACCCGGTCTATGCGTTGAGACTAGATTTGGTTTGTTACGTGATTCGAACTATTCTTAAATCTTTAATGAGTTGAAAACTACAATATTGTTTACTGAGTTTAAAATTTGAAGAGTATTAGATTTTGATAAACATTTAGAAACATTAGTTGAAAATCATTGTATTATCAAAAACATTTAGGTAATTTGTTAAAAGTTAACTATAATAAGATAGTTATAAAAGATTTTCATAAACTTGAAAACTCAAATTTATTTTATTATAAAAACATCATAAATTTTAGTTCATAATTAAAAGTCCCAAGTATAAATTAAATTCCAAACACATAAAATCCATAAGTTATTCATAGAGGCCATTTATTACAACATCCCAAAATAGTAAAAATAATTATTAAAAGTTCGAATTTAAATAACCCTTATTTAGCAAGATGGCCTCCACGAAGTCATCCTCGCCCAAGTCCACATCAATTTCCATTACGAGATGGAAAAAAAAATAAAAGGGGTGAGTTACTTAAAACTCAGTGTGTAACTCACTTACCACCATTATTGGGCCGATCGTCAAGATAATATCTTTGGGCTTGAGCCCATTTCGTAATTTAACAATATATCATGAATTAAAACAATTAATAATGCATGTGAAATGTAATTCCCAACCCATGCCTAATATCCATCCGCTAACACCCGTACCAACCATCACACTGTGGGGATCAAGTCAACCCACCCGCCATCACACCAAACGTAGGCGTTAAGCCTTTTTATAATTGTGGCATAGCCACCGAACTAGAGGCAATAAGTCGATATTGTGGCGAGAACCACCGAACTAGAGGCAATAAGCCGATATTGTGGCAGAGCCACCGAACTAGAGGCAATAAACCGATATTGTGGCAACTGGCCATTCTTCTCTTCATATATCCCACCCATGCAATTATACATATACTATAAAATATAAAATTTCTTAATAATGCATACATGGTGGGTTTATCAACAACATTTCATTTGGCCCATAATTATAATATAGCAATTTGTCTATTTAGCAGTTTAGTGGGCTTTGGCCCATTTACCGAACTAGAGTGTTTTGGCTAAATTTTAACGAACTAGAGTATTTTGGCCCGATTTATCGAACTAGAATATTTACGGCCCAATTTATCGAACTAGAGTATTTTCGGCCCATTTTCACGAACTAGAGTATTTACGGCCCATTTTCACGAACTAGAGTATTTACGGCCCATTTTCACGAACTAGAGTATTTACGGCCCATTTTCACGAACTAGAGTATTTACGTAATAACAATTAATATCTCGAGGGCGTTTTCGTAATTTTCATGATTTAGTCGTTTTTACACATTTTCGTCAAAATATAAATTTTTACGATTTTACCGATCCAATCGTTTTTACGATTTACTTCCATACCGAAATTTGACATCCAACCAAAATAATGAGTGTGAAATTACACACCTCGATACCGTGAGTACTAACCCTTCTCGCTCCTCGGCACCTAAAATATATTTTGATTCGTTAGACAACTAATTTGTAAAAATAATTTTAATCAATAATGGATCCAAAATCTTACCCTCTTGATTTTGAATCACTTCGATTTTCGGTTTTCCTTCGTTTATCGATTCACTAGCCGCCGAGAATCCACCAACGTATAACGGCTCGGAGGTTCGTACTACTTGAATAATGGACTTCTTTGAAGATGGCCCACAACCCGTGGAAAATCCCGATCTGCAAAACCGCTCTTTGTTTGAATGGGGATTTACAGATCCACCCTCTTACGATAACTAAACACCGCCCTTTTCTTCCTATTTTGAAAGTCTTCAAGATCCAAAGGAATTTAGTTAGATCTAAAATAATATCAATGTTACTAGAGATTTAAAGAGATTTGATTTCCTTACCACAATGAAACGTTTCCAACGTTTCCACGATTCTCCCGATCACTTGAATTCCAATTTCCGTTATTGCACTAAATAATAACGAAAGAAACATTATTAGTATGAACGTTATATCGATTCAAAAAAAATCCTTCAAATCTCCATTACTATTCGGCCATAGTACCTTAATAAATCGAAAATGGAAAAGAACCCTTACCTATATTCCACGATCGAAAAGAAAAGATTGAGGATGGTGTCTAAATGATGAAGGATTCGGCTATGTATGATCAAGGAAAAGAAGAAAAAAAATATTTGGTTTATAGGCACAATAGCATTCGGCCAAGAGAGTGAAGATGGAGAGAATTTTCGATTGAAAAAGAAATAATATAAGAACGAAAGGATGATGGTGATGTTGTTGCTTGATTTCAAAGAGAAGAGAAGAAAAGAAAAAAAATGAACTTTAGGTGCTGGTATATTCGGCCATGGCAAAAGAAAAGAAAAAGAT
Source organism: Gossypium rotundifolium (assembly GCA_025506655.1). Classification (NCBI taxonomy): domain Eukaryota; kingdom Viridiplantae; phylum Streptophyta; class Magnoliopsida; order Malvales; family Malvaceae; genus Gossypium; species Gossypium rotundifolium. Next base: position 4,029,916 of record CP106722.1, on the reverse strand, counting down.
GATTCTTTTTGGTATAGATGATTTCGGCACAAGAAGAAAAGGCACAAAGAATTGGCTAACAAGATAAGCAAAAAGGAATAACCAAATGGTCACAAAATTTGAGTTTTACTAATGCCCTATTCGGCCTAGATGAGAGTTTGAGAGGAGAAAACAAAGAAAAAAAAAAATCTGCACAATGTGTAAAGAATGCCCAAAGAGAAAAGAATGAGATTTTTAGCCAAACTAACAAAATTTGGCTCCTCCCCTAAACCAATGTTGCCGTCCAGCACATGGTCAATTGGCCATGATTTCTTTCCAAATTTTCCCCTTGATAAGTGCCTTATGTTCCCCCTATCTTTCCTTAAACCTTTGATTCCATACCATAAGTTAGTTGTTTCCTTAATCCATTGATACACTAACCAAAAATACATGGTCAACACCTTCCTTATATGTCCCCTTGCCGACACTTCCTAGTCATGAGCAGAAAATTAAAAGCAAAAATTCATTTAGGTGCCATACAAGGGATTCGAACCTCTTCCCTCTTACTTGAACCCATGCGCCAACTCCACCTTACCATATGCTCAACTTATGACACTTTTTAGCACATAATTTAGCTTAAGTCTTAATCACCTTTGTTTCACTTCCATAAATTCTCAATTAATAAATTTTATTCCTTCTTCAAATTATGCTTTACCCTCTCTAGGACTTCAATAAGCACTAAAATAAAAATTAAGAGATGATTCCTATTTAAAAAAAAAATTCTAAACACCAATTCATGCAATTTAAATATTCGGATTTTTAGGGTGTTACACGGCACCCCCCCTTTTTGAGCTTGCCGTCCACTTCTCCTATCAATAAGGAGTTTGAAATTCAATCAAATCCTTGAATTGCTCTTGACCAATTGTTTGAAAAAAATATTCAAATTAAAAGAATAAAATAAAGGCCTAAATTTTCTCCTTGGAATTCATCAATTAAAAATCCCATTAAAACCAAATAATATCCTTATAATATCCTTATCCCTTCATCACCTCTTCAATTTAAAATACCCATGTGCTCATCAATTTCCAGCCGAATATTAAGCAACAAAATTAGCTTGATCCCTATCCCAATTGAGAACCCCACGTGCAGACCAATTCATGCCAATGACAATAGAATAAAAATAAAATAAAATAAAAAATAACCAAAGTGCGGCCGGGGTTCGAACCGGTGACCCCAAGCGACATCTGTAGCCCCTTTAAGTGCCCCGACCAACTCTCCCAATTTAACTTTCATGTCAATTACCCACAACATTTAATTTTAAGGCCTTCCTACTTAAGCCCCCTAACCGCATATCAAAAATAAAACATGCAAGATGCTGCTCCAGCCCCTCGAACCAGCGCCCACGCACACCTCCAGCTCCTAAGTGACGCACGGGCACCACTTTTCCAATGAGTTCTTTGTGTCTTAAAGTCGCCCCAGCTCCTTTTAAAGCCTTCTTCCATTTGTAGCGCCAACCCAAAAATTTAAAACGCCTCTTGCTGCTGCCGTGCCTTGAACCCAAGCCCTTGCTGGCGTTGCTTCCAGCCCTTAAGTGGCACCTTGCAGCCACTTTGCCAAGGCCTACCTTGTGTCATAACTCGCCCAAAATTTATATTTAACCCCTATCTTCTAAGGCTCCCTATCTTGAGAGCTTCCAAATTAAAATTTTCTACTAAATCACGCCCACTCAAGACCTCTAATTAAGCCGTATTATTCCACGATTAATACTATAGCAATTCAAACACAAGAAAAATCATTTAATCACAAATAGCCCCGATTCTAGGATGTTACATTTACTATCATATCCAAAAGGTATTCCGAACAATCTCGTCCATTAATTATGTTAACATAGAACCAAGGCGACTTTCGTTACATATATCGTAACTAAATCCATCCATGATCACGTATATTAACACAACCAAATGACATAGATCAAATATGGATGTGTAGCATGGAAATTACATGCAATATGATCTAAACATGTCTATTTCCAACTGGTCCTCTTTAATGAGATCAAACCTTACCAAAATCAGAGTGTGAATAAACCAAAAAACTTTATTTCTGCAGAAAATAAACTTAATAACTAAAAAAGTGTCTATAACATAAAAGCATTTAAAAATACAAACTCCCACTAAAACCAAATATCCTTTAAATGACATTACACCCATATGAGCAATGTGCTCTTATAAAACCGTAGGTGTAGTTCCTTAGTAAGCGGATCCGCAATTATGGAGTTTGTCCTAATATGCTTTATAAGCACTTAACCACTTTGAACTTTTACTTTAACAACCGAAACTTAAAGTCTATGTGTTTTTACTTTGATGTGCTCCTGTTGCTACTGGAATAAAAGATTGCAATTTGTTTTCACAATTTGCACCTTAATGAAAAAATCTTATATCCATATTCCATCAAAATCGGAGTCTATATACCTGATGATCTCTAACTGATTAGACCTCCGATATGTGAGCATGTAATCTTTTGTTCTCTGAAAATACCTTATAACCTTCTTAGATGCTATCCAATGGTCCAAATTAGGGTTGTTTAAAATATCTGCCTAACATCCCAATAGTGTACACAATATTCCAATGTATACAAACCTGAACATACATTAGACTTTCCACTGCTAAAATGTAAAAAATCTAATGCATTTTTGTAATTTCAAAATCATTCTTAGGGTATTGATTGAGGCTATACTTTTTTATTAACAAGCAGTATGTCATTAACATATAAAACCAAAAATATGTACTTACTCCCATTGAATTTGTGATACACACAATCATCAACAATATTAATCTCAAAACCAAACAACACAATTATTTGATGAAACTTATGGTACCATTGACGGGAAGCTTGTTTGAGTCCATAGATGGATTTTGTCAATTTGCAAACCATATTCTTTGAGTCTTCCGACTCAAAATTTTCTGGTTGCACCATATAAATTGTTTTTTCAATGTCGCCATTAAGAAACGCAGTCTTAACATCCATCTGATGTAACTCAAGATCAAAATGAGCAACAAGCACCATGGTTATCTTAAAAGAGTCTTTCGATGAAACTGGAGAGAAAGTCTCTGTAAAATCAAACCTTCTTTCTGAGTATATCCTTTAGTTACAAGACGCTCCTTATACCTCTCCACATTACCATTTGTATCCCTCTTGGTTTTAAATATCCATTTACAACCAATGATTTTGCACCTTCAGGTAATGGGACAAGTTCCCAAACTTTATTGTCTCGCATAGACTTATACTCATCTTGCATGGCATCAATCTACTTTTGAGAATTAGAACTTTTCATGGCCTGATGAAAGTTGATTAGATCATCTTCCATCATTCCATTATCATCCTCATGTTCTTGGAGAAATACAACATTATTATCTGGAATAGCATTTCTCCTTTCTCTTATGGACCTCTTTAATGGAACTTGTTCTTGAGGTTGTTGAGTTTGTTCTTTTGGAAAAATTATCTCATTTTGAATAGGGAGTTGTTCAACATTGTCTTGCAGAGGTTCTGGATTCACTTCTTGATCAATGATAGGTATAAGAACCTGAACATCGTCAAAAGTGATAGTAGGAACTGAGTTAGAATCCAATTCCTCCTCAAAAGCAATGTCTCTAACCTTATTTCTCCTCCCAAACTCAACATCCTCAAAAAATGTTGTAGTTCTCGTCTCAAAAATATTCCTTATTATGGGATCATAAAACTCATAGCCCTTAGATCGCTTAGAATTTCCTTAACCCTTAACTTTATAGACATCAAAGAAGTCAGAAGTGACGTCATTTCAACCTTATCATTTTTTAGCAAAACGTTTCTTAATTTCATCAAGGAAACCTTGGCCTGAGTAATCTTTTCAGATTCTATGCCCTTAAAGGCTTCTGAAATGCTGTGCCTCATGATCATTAGACTATTGCAATTTGAACGATCCCACCTCTCAAAATCCCTTTTAATATAAGGGTTGTTTTCCGCAGTGAGAGGTGCGAGTAGTTCTTCCCTTAGTACACGGTCTATGTTCATACAGCCAAGCACTATAAATAAGTGCCTTTTCCATTCATTGAAATTAGTCCCATTAAGTATGGGTATAGAATTTATATTAGCAGATATTGTGGCAGTAGAATATGAATTAGCTGAATATAGAACAAAAAATAAATAAAAATAAGCTCACATCAATATTCATAAGTAAACAATAAATTTAGGATAATGGCTAATCCCATCTTAAGATACCAAAAACAACATTAATATCAAGTCTTTGGACAGTAATATTAACATTAAGCGGTACTTTTGTTGTAGCAATCAAACATTGACAATAAATTATGTCAAACAATTAATTAATCTTTGGACTAACTCATTGCTCACATAAAATACCTTATAATTGTCACACATTTATCACCACATATGTCGTTGAAATTCTACCAAATATTAACTTACCTTTAGGTCAATTAATAAACGAATGAATCATAAAAATATATAATCATCCTAATATTTCAAATAAACTAATCTACACAAAAGAGGTCACTTTGGCGACATTTTGTTTCAACTAATTTATTTAAAATATTAGACATTCTTAATTAAAAGCCAAAATATGAATTTATTTGTTTCAAAATATCTCTTTTAATTTCATCTTTCAATCAAATTAAAAGATAATAGTATATATTTGTTTATATATTTATCCCAAAACAACATGCAATGATGTTAGCAAAATAATAGTTGAATAAATCATAAACCGTAAATAACCTCACATAAGGCTTCAAATTTAAACCAAAATAATTTGAATAAAGGTAAACCTCATCTTAAGATATCGGACACTCCATTAATATTTCATCTTTGGACAAAATATTAACTTGTAAGTGATATCTTGGTGTAGTAATTAAACATAGACAATAAGAACATGTCAAACAATAAATCTTCCTTTGGGCCAATTTATTACTCACATGTAAATCCAAATAATCGTCACATGTTTATCACCATAGTTGCACATGTAATATTATTAACCTTCATTTGGGCCGATCAATATCAACATAACTTAAGTTACATGTTTAAAATAAAATAATTTATACAAAAAAAATTACTTTGGTGACTTATTGCTTCAATTAAGTTATTTTAAAAATATATAAACATACCAATATTCAAAATTAAAATTTCCCCAATAGTCTAATGTCAAAACTATATTTTTTATTGCTTTACAAACTCCGAAATAATCCCAAATAAGGTTGTCTTAATAATGCAATAAAAACCGAAAACCTTAATTTTTGACTATTTCTTTTATTTTTTTTTTGTTCCAAAACCATATATATCAAAACCAAATAGAAATAGTGTAGTGGTTCAAAGCCAAATAATTAACAAGCACATGTATTCATAATTTTGGCATGGATAAAAGCACCAAAGCAATTCACGTATATACATGTATTCATAATCAAATAGAAAAACTTATCCTCAATTTATCATGTAAATTCAAAGTTGTATTTATGATTAAGCAGATATTCACATGAATACTTAAAAATAAAACTTCAAGTCAATATATCTCAAAATAAAATTATAATAGTTGACATACCCCATAATTCATACCATAGATCATATCATTATAATTTAACCAAATATTTGGAACCATAAGATGCCAAAACTTCAGATTATAGAACCAAACTTAAAACCAAATTATTTAAACACATATTATGATTAACATCAATTTGCATCAAAATCTAATTTCATCATAATTAAACAATAAAAATATAACATTGATCGACTTGCCTTACATATCCAAGTAAATCCAAATTCAAAATATATGCTTAAACTAAATAGTATGAGAAGAATAAGCATATAAATTCAATAATAAATAATATATTCTATCAACTATATATTGAATTCAAGAATTAATGATTATAAAATTGAATTCAATTGTACAATTGTTGAACCATATTTGAATTTTTAAAAATGATTATAATGAAACCCTAAAATTGAATTGATAAAAAATTAAAACTAACAAATATTACCATCAATCTTAAGGATTTAACATATATAATGAATTTATTGATAAACAATCGGTATATAAGAGACACTTTACAAAGCAATTTCTTTTACCAACCATATATCATCATGTAAAATCCACGAACATAATTACTAAAGTGTCTCCAAAACAATATATATATATAGTAAGAACCCATTTTCTCCCGGGCCCATTCAGAAACCAATTAACCAAAAAATTTAAAACCAAATAAAACAAATAAAAATCCAATAATAATGTCCAATTACAGTTTACATAGGCCAGATTCAGATTGTGGCCCAAAATTCAAATAAACCTGATCCTAGCCTTTACCCAATATAAACCCGAGCCCAAATACCAAATTAAACCTAATCTGAAAAATGGCCCAGGTAGACCAAATTCGGCCCAAATCGAAAAGGCCCAATACCTAAATTTTTCAGAAACCCTAACACCATGTTTGGTTGGCATGAATAGCCATTCCATTCCTGCCCAATTCTGCGTACTCTGATAATTTTTGCTATTAAACCGTTTGGTTGACTGTTTACTTGATTCCACAGCTTTGCTATTACCCTCATATTCCTCATATCTTTGTAATAGGTATTCACAGGTGGGGCGTTGAATTGCTATTCAACACATTTTTCATAAAATTTATCCCCAAAATAGCCTGCTTTCTTCTCCGTTGCTCCAAATTTCTTCCACTCAAAATAGCCTGCTTTCTTCTCCCTTGCTCCAGATTTCTTCCACCCAAAATAGTCTTCCACCCAAAATAGCACTTTCTTCTCCTTGCTCCATTTCTTCCACCCAAAATAGCACCTTTCTTATCCCTTGCTCCATTTCTTCCAACATTTTTCCCAAATCAATAACGTTAGCCTTCATCTTCGTCTCCGGTACGTTTTCTTTTTTTACCTGTTTTTATTTCTCCTTCCTCATAACTTCATAACTTTTCTTGTATAAAACTTCATAACTCTTCTCATGGTCATCTTTGATTATCAAAATTTGTTATGGGTCTCTGATATATTTCTTTGTTTCCTTGGCTTATGAAACTGAAGGCACCGCCTGTCAAGTTTCCTCAGTTTTTTACTGGTTAGTTTATTTATTTTTATTTTTAATTTATGGGCTTCTGTTATTGGTTTTTTTATGAGGACTTCAGGTTATGTCTATGAAATTCGTGGCGTTGGTATGATTTTGGTGATCACAAAGAGAAGTTGGTAATTGACGGAGAACTTTGTTTAAGGTGGTTTCATTTTCTCCAAAGTTGGATTCTTCTTGATTTGTTGAAATATGGAAATCTGATCTAGTGCATTGCCAAATAACTTGCAATTTCAATTCTACTTTCTTATTTACATTATCATATGCCCGGCATCTTCATCCTGTGATTCTATTTGAAATTATAGATGTTCCTCTATTGGTATCTGAGACTTGTGCTTCTTCTTCATTCATGCAATCGTTCTTGATTTATTGTCTATTACATCTCTAGAAACTGTATTCTTAGTTTTCAATATTACATAAACATGACATATAACTTAAAATTAAGTTTGAATGATGCCACTATCTGAAGAAATCGAAGAGCAAAATCTTTGCAAAGACAAAAGTGAGAATGACATAGAAGTTGATAACCAACATCCGCCCGCTTTTGACTCTTAAACATGATGTCACGAGGTAGCTGTTCAGTAGACTTGATAAGCTTCACTCGTCTTATTCTTATTTTCTTTTTTTAGTTCTACGATTCTTCCTTTTGAGCCTATTTTCTTATGTAACACCCCAAACTCGCCCAAACGCTACTAGAATCTAGAATGCTACTGAGGAAAAAGTTTGAAAAGAATTTGTCATAAGAGTGAAAACATAATAATTTTTCGTCATTTATAAAACATTGTACATTTAAAATACTTAAGTAAAAATTATGTTGTTACAAATTTTCGGGTTTAAAACTTTAATTTAAGTTTTTAAGATATAAATAGGTTCCAAAAATCATTTTCAGTGGTTAGTACAATAACAATTTAACTTCAAACCATAAAAAGTTCCCAAATACTTTAAGTAGCCTTATTATAATAAAGATTTACTCAAAAGTACTAAAAATATAAAGTGCATAAAACAAATAAACATCTTCGCATGGCCACCTCAGATCCGCTCACCGGTCCAAGAATCATGTATCACCTGCATTGTTTGGTAAAAAAAATTGGGTGAGTCAAACCGACTCAGTGTGTAATTAGTCCATAGATTTCCACACATGGGCTTAGCCCAAACCACACCAATCCACATATCAAATAATAATGCAAAATGCACCCAACCCAGCCTAGGGTCCATCCTCTACACACCCCCGTATCCAGCCACCACACACCAGGGGATTACTAAAGCAACCCTTCAACCCCTACACACCAATTTGGCAAGCAATGCCATCCACCAAGTGGTCAAGCCACTGGTCCACGTGAAATAAATCACAGTATAATCCACAACGCGATCTCAGTCAACGTCAATCCATGATGTGGCTCGTAGCTAACATCAAATCACGATGAGGCACATAGCCATCACCAACCATGATATGGCACAAAGTCGATACCAACCACGATGAGGCACAGAGCCGATCATCAATCCACGTGAGGCTCGTAGCCATCACTAAACCACGTACATAAATGTACACCCTATCCTTCAATAATCATATCCCAATCCCTATGCATATGTCAGTATCATGGCCAAATAATAGTAAAATTCCAATGAGCATAAATCACATGCTTACCACAATTCCACACATATACCATGGTAAAATAATATCATAAAACTGACCTGGTTAACCGAATACCCACTATGGGTAGCCACCATCTCAGCCATTATTTTCGGCTATCATACACATCTTATCGTATATATACATAACAACAAATCCAAACAACGGAGATCAGTGTGATAACTATACACCTTTTTTGGCACAGTCGATTAAATCCCGAAACCCAAAGCTTAAACGATTTGCACCTTGCGATTTGATGAACTCCCTCCTTGGAACCACAGAGATATTCAGCTACTATAAAGGAGTGATTGACTTTGGAAGAAGAAAGAGATGGAGAAATCGGCTAAGGCTTACTTGTGCTTTCAGTTTTTGATGGATTGTGAAAAGAAAAGAGAAGGTTGAGACTTGATGCAAATTAGCTTTGGTATCCAAAGGGAGATTCGGCCTAAGCAAAGTAAAAAGAAAAGAAAAGAAGAGAAAAGAAGAAGATGAGGAAAGAGAGAATGATGACTATAAGTTTGACCAAGGAAGAAAAAGAATAAAATGAAAGAAAAACAATGCTCCTTTCAATGGTAGTAATTTCGCACAAAGAGGAAAAGAGCTTGAGAGGGAAAAGAAAATAATACCAATTTGGTCAAGAATAATAGACAAAACCAAAGAAAAATTTTACCAATAGCCCAAGACACATTCGGCTAGGAAGAGAGGTTTTGGAGAGAAAAGAAAATGGTGCCCAATTTGCTAAAGAATTTGATCAACTATCCCCTATTCCCTTTCAATATTCGGCCAACCCCCTAGCCCCAAAAACCACTAGGTTCATGGTCAAAATGGCCATGAAATAATTTCCAAAACAAAGCCCTTGATTCATGCCTTATAATCCTCTACTTTCCCAAATTTTAAGAAATTCTATCCCTTATTTCAAGCCTTATGTCCCCTTATCATACCAAAACTTAGGATTTCATTCCTTAAATTAACACTTACCTTTTTCCTTAGTCTACTATCCATAAAAGAAAATAGTCCAACCTTACTTTAATTAAAGTTTGACCATCACATGCCATACAAGTCCAAAATAAAAAAAATCACCTTAAGACTATCCATGGGATTCGAACCTAAGTCCCCCCACACACTGCTTGTGGCGTCACTTTCCAAGACCCTATGTGGCACCTCCCTTGCCACTTTGCCAAGTGAATTATTGTGTCTTAACCTCCACATTAATTCCCTTATGGCCTAGCTCCCCTTAACTCCTTTTAAGTAACACTTAAAACAAAAAATTTTCCTACAGCTCAGGCCTACCCTTGGCTTAAACCTAGATCTTAAAACACTTTAATTAATGCACAATAAAGCCATACACATGCAAAAAAATTCAAACCTAATAGCCCCTATTTCAGGATGTTACAGTTCTACCCTCCTTAAAGAAATTTCATCCTCAAAATTTCCAACTAACTAACAGTCGTGCATCCTAACTCACCATGCTACGCTCTTGCTGCGCACTCTAATCTTAATAAAACTAACATACTTTCTAAGTATAGCCTCAAAGTTCACACTAAAAGTTCTAGATACTTCACTAGCAATACAGGAATGAGTTGACACGATATCTATCAAGGCAATAAAGGGTATTCCGAAAATAAGGAACGTACCCGTTATCACATCTGGCACATCTTCCTCCTCGCGACGCCTGACTGCATAAACTAACCCTGGCTGTCTCGCATCTACACCCTCAGCACCTCTGCCTGATGCTCCACGACCTCGGCCAGAACCATTCCCTCCATGGTTCGGACCACGACCCCTTGTCGCCTGTTGACCACCTCTGCCGGCTGCACATAACCCTGGCCTACTGTCCGAGCCCTATCCATCTCCTAAGGACAATTCCTAACCAGAAGAGCCTTAGACTCACACCGAAAACATTCCTTGCTATTTCTCCAGCACTCTCCTGCATGAGCTCTTCCACACTGAGCACATGGACGACTCCGATTCCCAGAAACTGGTATAGGTGTACGTACAGAATTCTCAATCCTTGGTCTTTTACGAAAATTCCTGGATGATTCGACAATCCATAACTCCTCTTATCCGGTTCCTATCCCTATCTCTATTCGCCTCCGCCCTCTTGACCTCCTCGGCTACAGAGCTCTATCCACTAAGACCGCAAAGTCCTCTCCGATGGCTTATCAACACTTCAGCTCATCTCGCAACCCATCCTCAAATCTAACACACCGCTCGTAATCAGTAGCTACAATCCCTCTAGCATACCACTTAACCGTAGAAACTCTACTTCATACTCAGCTACCGACTTATTTCCTTGTACTAAATTTAAAAATGCCTTTCTCTGAGAGTCGATGTAGCTAGCGCCAACGTATTTCCCTTCAAACTTAACCTTAAAATACCCCCAATCCACTCGATTTGCAAGGATACTCTCCTTGACAGTGAGCCACCACTGATAAGCCTCGTCTCAAGCAATAAACAAGACCTTTAGCTTTTCCTCGATGAGTGCAGTCCAAATCGTCCATGATCCTCTCGACTGCCTCTAACCAATACTCCACTACATTCGAAGCTATCCCAGATACTCCCTTAAAAACCTCAGCTCCATTTGATCTAAGTCTCTCACTGACTTTCGAGCCCCATTTCCCATACTAGCTCCTCTTTATCATTTAAAACTTCGCGGCAAGAACTGCGATACTCGATTATCTCCTCCGGTTTGCTCTTGAAATTCTGCCCCTACAGTCGGTGGCGGTGTCTCATTTTTGAAACCCTGACCAGACCCAACTAGTTCCGACACAACCATCCTACCTCTACCTCGCCCACGACGACCACGTCCCCTAGAACTCATGTCTACTTCGCGATTTAATCTCGTAGACTTCGAGCCGGAGATACAGGTGCCATGCCAGAATAAACCTGAAATAGTTCATGAAAGTCTATGTTTTTGAAAAGCCCATCTTTGAAAATGTTTTTGGGCCCAAAACCCTCAAAGTCGAGTTTTGAACCGGGCTCTGATACCAATTTGTAACACCCCAAACCTTGCCCAAACGCTACGGCTGAATCTAGAATGCTACTGAGGAAAAAGTTTGAAAAGAATTTGTCATAAGAGTGAAAACATAATAATTTTTCGTCATTTATAAAACATTGTACATTTAAAATACTTAAGTAAAAATTATGTTGTTACAAATTTTCGGGTTTAAAACTTTAATTTAAGTTTTTAAGATATAAATAGGTTCCAAAAATCATTTCCGATGGTTAGTACAATAACAATTTAACTTCAAACCATAAAGTTCCCAAATACTTTAAGTAGCCTTATTACAATAAAGATTTACTCAAAAGTACTAAAAATATAAAGTGCATAAAACAAATAAACATCTTCTCATGGCCACCTCAGATCCACTCTAGCCGGTCCAAGAATCATGTATCACCTGTATTGTTTGGTAAAAAAAATTGGGTGAGTCAAACCACTCGGTGTAATTAGTCCACAGATTTCCACATGGGCTTAGCCCAAACCACACCAATCCACATATCAAATAATAATGAAAAATACACCCAACCCAGCCTAGGGTCCATCCTCTACACACCCCCGTATCCAGCCACCACACACCAGGGGATTACTAAATCAACCCTCCAACCTCTACACACCAATTTGGCAAGCAATGCCATCCACCAAATGGTCAAGCCACTGGTCCACGTGAAATAAATCACAGTATAATCCACAACGCGACCTCAGTCAACGTCAATCCACGATGTAGCTCGTAGCTAACATCAAATCACGATGAGGCACATAGCCATCACCAACCACGATATGGCACAAAGCCGATATCAACCACGATGAGACACAGAGTCGATCATCAATCCACATGAGGCTCGTAGCCATCACTAAACCACGTACATAAATGTACACCCTGTCCTTCAATAATCATATCCCAATCCCTATGCATATGTCAGTATCATGGCCAAATAATAGTAAAATTCCAATGAGCATAAATCACATGCTTACCACAATTCCACACATATACCATGGTAAAATAATATCATAAACTGACACAGTTAACCGAATACCCACTATGGGTAGCCACCATCTCAGCCATTATTTTTGGCTATCATACACATCTTATACGTATATATATATACATAACAACAAATCCAAACAACATGAGATCAGTGCGATAACTACACACTTTTTTGGCACAGTCGATTAAATCCTGAAACCCAAAGCCTAAACGATTTGCACCTTACGATTTGATGAACTCCCTTCTTGGAACCACAAAGATATTCAGCTACTATAGAGGAGTGATTGACTTTGGAAGAAGAAAGAGATGGAGAAATCAGCTAAGGCTTACTTGTGCTTTCGATTTTTGATGGATTGTGAAAAGAAAAGAGAAGGTTGAGACTTGATGCAATTTAGCTTTGGTATCCAAAGGGAGATTCGACCTAAGCAAAGTAAAAAGAAAAGAAAAGAAGAGAAAAGAAGAAGATGAGGGAAAGAGAGAATGATGACTATAAGTTTCGGCCAAGGAAGAAAAAGAATAAAATGAAAGAAAAACGATGCTCCTTTCAATGGTAGTAATTTCAGCACAAAGAGGAAAAGAGCTTGAGAGGGAAAAGAAAATAATACCAATTTGGTCAAGAATAATAGACAAAACCAACGCAAAATTTTACCAATAGCCCAAGATACATTCGGCTAGGAAGAGAGGTTTTGAGAGAAAAGAAAATGGTGCCCAATTTGCTAAAGAATTTGATCAACTATCCCTATTCCCTTTCAATATTCTACCAACCCCTAGCCCCAAAAATCGACCAGGTTCATGGTCAAAATGGCCATGAAATAATTTCCAAAACAAAGCCCTTGATTCATGCCTTATAATCCTCTACTTTCCCAAATTTTAAGAAATTATATCCCTTATTTCAAGCCTTATGTCCCCTTATCATACCAAAACTTAGGATTTCATTCCTTAAATTAACACTTACCTTTTTCCTTAGTCTACTATCCATAAAAGAAAATAGTCCAACCTTACTTTAATTAAAGTTTGACCAAAAAGTCCAAAATAAAAAAAAATCACCTTAAGACTATCCATGGGAGTCGAACCTAAGTCCCCCCTCACACTGCTTGTGGCGTCACTTTCCAAGACCCTAAGTGGCACCTCCCTTGCCACTTTGCCAAGTGAATTATTGTGTCTTAACCTCCACATTAATTCCCTTAAGGCCTAGCTCCCTTAGCTCCCTTTAACTAACACTTAAAACAAAAATTTTTCCTACAAATTTCGGGCCTACCCTTGGCTTAAACCTAGATCTTAAAACACCTTAATTAATGCACAATAAAGCCATACACATGCAAAACAATTCAAACCTAATACCCCCTATTTCAGGATGTTACATCTTATGCATCATATATGAATTGGAAAGATATGAAGCTACTAGGAATATTTTTGTGATTAAGAACTTGGGACAAAGTCTAGAGAATATAGTAAACTAATATATGTTTGAGAGGCAGTGCAATGTTATTTGTAAAGTGCATGAATTTAGAATGATTTGGATTAGTTTTTGAATTTTGCATCATACTTATATTTTTGTTATATCTTCATAATGGATAAATTTCAGTAACCATGTTATTGCGGTGACTATTTAATAAGCTAAAGCCTGATTGAATGACATTACGGAATTCTGTTATCATTGCTTTAACCATGTTTTTGCGGTGACTATTGTATAAGCTTGGACTTGTATTGGGAAAGGTATGATTTTGGTGTTGGTATTTGATATAGTTAAGGTAATCATGCTTGTTTGTTTAAGCTGATTGTCGTAATGGATGTCCCTATTTTTGTTGCAAATGTAAATTATTGAATATTCTGTTGCTTGAGAGTTTTAGTCCTAAACGTTAACCCCTGATGCTAGGTTGCGTTTTTATTTTTAAATATCTACGAGGTACACTGCATGCTTTCTGTGTTGTTTTGTACAAAACAATATAGCTCCTCTTATTTATCTATTGGACCATTCATGTTTAACCTTTCACAAATAGGGTTTATGGCTACTTGTGGCGTACCTTGCTGTCATTCTCGTGGAAGCGCTTGAATTGGTTCCTAGACTAGTACTAGTCTACTAACAACAAAGCAAGATTTTACGTACTGCTAAAACTTTGTGAAACTAAAGGAGTTAATACGATACCATATAGTGACATATGAAATTCCTCTTTTTTTCTGTTGTTAATCTGATGATCTTAGTTGTCAATCTTGGTAATACTACTTATCATTATTATCCTAATGCTTAACTTCTTGTAACGCATAAAATGTGAGGAACAACCTCTGGCATCCTGTTACTAAGATCTTGTTGGCTTTGTTAGTGACATTTTCTTGTTAGAAACTATTGTTTGCAACAATATAGAGTCCACCTCCTTTGCATCTGAAGTTGTTTCCATTTTACATGATGTGAAATTTATTTTGTTTTGGAAAAGCTTTTTAATGTTTTTTTTTTTATGGTTTGTTATAATTTTTAAGTAGGATATGTTGAATTCATCTTAAACTCATCTCATGTTCCTTTTAGGCTGAAATTTACTCATGCGAAATCTTTGGGTTAAGATATATGTATGGGATTAGTTGAAGTTCTGTGAACTAGTAGGACAAAATTCTATCTTTAACCTATCCATGTATTTTCACCCTTGTTCCTATTGATGTTCTGGATATCCTCTTGGCTTGCTAGAATAGCAAGTCTTATGTTTGTTGGAACTACGTAATTTGGTGGAGAGAAACTTGCTGAATCTAAACTACACTCCCCTTTTAGTTGCTTTTCCAACAGTTCTATTCATTCTCATTTCGACATTACTTGTTCTCTTTAGGAAAGAGAAGGCCATGGAGAGCTTTTCTTTTGTATGGACCACCCGGGACTGGGAAGTAATGTTCAATGAATGGCAAGCATCTAGAAATTAGATAGGTTTAGGGTAAAAATAGTAAACATTACGTTGTTTATGTTATTTCATGTATCTAGTTTATGAAACTTTGGTGGTGTTTAAATTATTTTTTTGTATCGTACTAGACTTGTTGAATAATAATTTATTTTCTGTTGATTCATCATGTGTTATAATTGTAATGACCCGAATTTTACGGTCATCAAAAAGTGTATTTTGGGTCTCATTCTTTGAAAAATGGATATGTAAATATCTATTAAAAATATTCTGAAGTTAAGTGAATGGTTAATTAAAGTTTAATAAAGTGAATTAGCTTAAATTAAAGATAATTAAGAGAAAAGTATTAAATTGAATAAAGTGTGAAAGTTTAGTTGTAGATTAAAAGAAAATAAAAGGACCAAAATGACAATTAAGCCAATTTCTATAGATGTGGCGACAAACTTAGATAAAATCTTAATTATAGGATTTTGTTATGTTTAAAGTTTTAAATTAATTATATTAATTATTATTATATAAATAAAAGAAAGATAAGTGTATGGTAAAGATAAAATACATGTGTAATAAATATTGTACATACATTTGTAATACATGCATGCATTTACTTATTATTTAAGTAAATATTTTAATGTATTTATTATTATTAAATTGATATTCGTGATGAATAAATTAAATTAAGACAAATATATGGTGCATATGGTGACATGTGTGATACAAATATACATACATTCATAAAATACATGTATATTTACTTATTATATAAGTATATTACTAAATTATATATTATTATTAAGTAAAAGATATTTATATAATAAATAGATTAAAGAAAAACAAGTGTGATAATATAAATGGATACAAATGTTAAAAGAATATTTGTTATTAATAGATTTTTATAATAGATATTTATTAAGTTATTATATTATATATATATATATATATTAAATTAAGTTATGTTGATTATATTTTGGTACTTTTTGTGTTTGTAATATTTGGATGGTATAATGACATGATAGAATGTCATTACAATGTTATAACTTTTTATGTTGTAAAATTTTAAAACATATGGATTATGACATATAAACTAATGAAATCATGTAACTTTTTGTTAATATATGAATATTATGCTTGGATGTGAAATATAATTCTCAAGTTAATTAATTACTTCTAATATTTAATTTTTTTTGTAGAGTAATTAAATTATTTGTTTCATAATTATATTTTAGCACATATATATATTGCGTTTAAAAATAATAAAATAGATTATATATATTTTTATAGTATTATATATTTTGATATTTTAATTCATATAATAATAATTATATTAAGCATGTTATTAAATTATATTTTTATTAAATTATATTTAATAATAATTATGTTATAATATGATTAAATTATTAAATTATTTTCAATAATAACCTTATTAAAATTTAATAACAATAACAATAATCATCTACTTTAAAAAAATATGCTAAGAGTATTCTGGTCATTTTAATTCTTTTCCTTATGCTATTACAACATCATTCTATTCAACCAAACACAAGAATACTATTACAGTTCTATTCCATTCCATTCAACCAAACAGTTAAATTACTTATTACAACTCTATTCTATTACAGGTCTATTCCATTACAGGCTCTATTCAATTACAGCCCTATTCCATTACAGTGAACCAAACATGGTGTAAGGGCTTCTGAAGTTTGCTTCGCGCCGCAATAGCCCCTATAGCGCCATAGGGCCCGAACAGAGAAGTTGCTAGAAGCCTATGTCGCAACTCCCACGAACGGCCTCGCCACGTCCGCAGCGCCGAACCTACGAGAAGAAAATAACAACAGCAAAACAGAAAAGCCAGCAGAGAAATAACAGAAATTGGAAAAAAGGATTTTAATTTTTGATTATTTTTCTTCATTTTTGGTTCCGGCTATATAAAGCCGATTATTTAACATTGTAAAGGAGGGGATTTTGGTTGTATACACACACAAAGAATATGAATATTGAGAAGAATTTAGCAAAGGTCATTCCCTCTTTATTTTTATTTTCTTCTTCTTTCGAAACAGTGTATATATATACATGCAAATTCTATTTTTTTTCTTTGAAATATATATAAAAAACAAAAACAAAAAAGGAAAATGGGGCTCGTACCTCGATTCATCTAAAAATGCGATTTTTGAGGCTCTAACCACTGTGCGCGGTGGTCGTCGGTGACGAAGTGGTCCGATCGCCAGAAATCGCAAGAGAGAAAAGCTCTAAAATTTTTTTTCTTTCCTTCATTTTTTTTTAAAAACAGATGAGGAAAGGATTTTTTTTCTGAAAATTTGAGTTTAAATAGCCTTTCGATACGATGCCATTTTGCGTCTGGCTCATTATCGCCAAAACGACGCCGTTTGCATCCCAGGATCCAAGCGTTGACCCAACCCGGGGCAAGATCCGCGCGTTTTTCTTTGGATGGGCTAATTGCTATTTTAATCCTTCAGCAATTTATTTCTTTTTAATTAAGTTTTATTTTATTTTAATTTCGCCTTTAAATTTTGCGCTGTTTTAATTTTAATCCCTCTTTAAATATTGCGTTTAATAACTTGGGAAAATTATTTTTTTAATCCCTTTAATTTACTCGCATTGTATTTTAGTCTTTTTTCTATTTCATTTTAATTTATTTCTTTTAGCTCTCTAATTTTGTTTTGGTTTCAATGCGGTCTTTTAATTATTTATTTAACTATTTTTATTAATTATTTTAATTTTAAATGGTTTTAGATGTTATTTATTTCTATTTATATGTTATTTTCATTTATTATATATATATATATATATATATATATATATACATATAATTATATTAAATTATTTTTGTGCATATACTATTGGTTATATATATATATATATATATATATATTATACATATAATTTATTTATTTAAAAGACCTATTCTAAATTATATATTTATTTATTCCAAACACTTTTATATATATCATTATTATTTTTATGAATACATTATTTTATATCAAGTTTTTTTAATTATTACGTATATATTATTTGCTTATTACTTTTAAAATTTTCAATATCTTATTTTAATTTGTATTTAATTAGTATTTTTTAATTTTCGTTGTTTCTTGATTAATAATGTTGGTATTTTCAAAACAAGAATTGTGAGATTATTGATTTTGTATATATTGAATTATATGTTCATATTATCATCCTTGTCGTCCACTTGTACAAAGATTGTATTCACCTATTATTATTCCATGCTCGATACTATATTTTTGCTTCTTATTATCAAGTGATTCAATCAAAACATTTTAAGTCGATTTTAAAGTCACTTATTTAAAAGTTTTTAAAACAAGGCAATATTTGATATTTGAAAATTCGAGAAATCGTGCCCTATCGTGCTGGGTTTTGGTTTTTAGTTTGACCAAATAATCAAATATCCTTTTTTAAAATTTTGTCCATGTTTTCAAAATAAGGCAATATTTGTGCGTTTGGAAATTCGATGAATCGTGCTCTATCCTGCTAGGTTTTGTTTTTCTATTTGACCAAATAACCAAATATCCTTTTAAAATTTTGTTCATGTTCTCAAAACAAGGCAATATTTATGTGTTTGGAAATTCGAGGAATCGTGCCCTATCGTGCTGGGTTTCGGTTTTCTATTTGACCAAATAACCAAATATCCTTTTAAAATTTTGTTCATTTTTTTAAACAAGCCAATATTTGATATTTGGAAATTCGAGGAAATCATGCCCTATCGTGCTGGGTTTTGGTTTTCTGTTTGACCAAATAACCAAATATCCTTCTAAAATTCTGTCCATGTTTTCAAAACAAGGCAATATCTGTGTGCTTGGAAATTCGAGGAATCGTGCCCTATCGTGCTGGGTTTTGGCTTTCCGTTTGTCCAAATAACCAAATACCCTTTCAAAATTTCAATGCATGAGCTTTGAGAATTTTGGAATGATCTTGAATTCGAGGACTTAAATTGTCATATCCTATTGTGCTGGATATGATATTTTATTCCTTTGGAATAAGGAAATCTCAATATCCAATTTGAGTTATTTAAAATTTTAAAAAGAACGGAATTTTAAAATCATTTCAAACTTTTCGACATTAGGACATCAATTAATTAATTTGGTACCAATTTTGGGAGTTGCGAGGGTGCTAATCCTTTCTCGCACGTCACCGACTCCCGAACCCATTTTCTTTTGGAAATTCGTTGACCAAAACTGATTTCTTTTAAAAATAAAACAAAACATTTTATAGGTGACCCGATCACACCTAAACAAAAAGGATTGAGGGCGACTCCATTTTAAAGTCGATCCTTTTTTTTAAAAAAAACTCGAAAAAAATGGTTTCGACATATATAACCGTAAAACTGAAACATAAGCGATTAGCGATTAACAATCCATCTATTGATATAATCAAATATATATCATAAAAGTTTATAATGAACCCAAACCTACACGACTTTTTAAATATTTATTAAAAGCTGTATAAACAACATAAAATCCTTAGTTTTTTAATTCTCAATTAAAATTGTAAATTTTTTAGTTATACGAAAATTAAAACATGAAAACTTTATTTAAAACTTTAAAATTTTATTTAAAGAATCAAAACCCAAAATTTATCAGAATATCAAAGATTCAACATAATATATAACTAAAATATCAAATCCATAAAATTAAAAAATGAATCAATCCAAAAATAATAAAGAATCAATTTATTCTCAATGATTCAATATGACAAAGCTCGGATGCCACTTGTTAGATTTGTAAAATAAATCTGAAATAAAACTTAATAAACCAGGATCAATCATGTCAAATCATCAAGAATAAATGAAGAATAAAACTAAATGCGGAAGCACACCTGAATCCATGAATTCCTTGTAGTTTTATCGAATTTTGGGGATTTGATCTTCTTCAACCTTATCATTTTTTTTGTATAAACTTGTTAGATTTGTAAAATAAATCTGAAATAAAACTTAATAAACTAGGATCTATCATGTCAAATCATCAAGAATAAATGAAGAATAAAACTAAATGCGGAAGCATACCTGAATCCATGAATTTCTTGTAGTTTTACCAAATTTTGGGGATTTGATCTTCTTCAACCTTATCGTTTTTTTTTTTTTGTATAAACTTGTTAGATTTGTAAAATAAATCTGAAATAAAATTTAATAAACTAGGATCTACCATGTCAAATCATCAAGAATAAATGAAGAATAAAACTAAATGCGGAAGCATACCTGAATCCATGAATTCCTTGTAGTTTTACCGGATTTTGGGGATTTGATCTTTCAAATTAGCACATAAGAAATTTAAAGAATATATTCTCTCTCTTTCCTAATGATGGGATATTAGAAAAGACATCTTGTGTATAATTTGGGGACCATAACCCTAATATTTATAACATTGGCATATTAGTTCTAATCAAATTCTAATTAGTCCATCATTAATTAGAATTTGATTACAAGAGTATCTACACATATTTAACCCATACTTTATTTAATAATTAAAAGTCCAATAAAATTCTAACCAAATTAGATCACTTTTAATTTGGGCTAACCTATCATGATAGTAAAATAATAACATGTAATTATCATTATTATAAATGTGATGTCCAAATTTTCCAACAATTTAAGCCCACAAATTTCCTTTTTTGTTATTCCTTCCTTTCTTTTGTTCTTTTCCACGTTCTCCACAAATTTGACTTTGGAAGCAACTAAAAAGTAAAGTGCCAAAACATGCTAACCACACATTTTTCATGTTACATGCTAATCAGCGGTGTAGTTACCCACGTAAGTTCAATGAGCCTAAACCCTATCCTAGTGACAAAAAAAAGACTATATTGTTTTATAGATTCTGCCTTTGCAATGGGATTTTAGGGGTTAATGGTTCATATATATTAAAACCAAGTATTATTGCTATTAGGATTGACCGATTAAGCAACAAATAAAAAAAATAACGGAATAAATTGAGAAATTAAACACACAAATTTAATGTGGAAAAACCCCTCCAAAGAGGATAAAAAATCACGGGTAAAGATAATTTTACTATAATGACAAAAGAACGAAGAGTATAAAAGATGGAGATAAAAACTAAACCCCGAAAACTCGAAAATTAATAACCCTCAAAACGCAAACACAAAATTATCTAAATGTGTTATGAGTTCTAATATCTAATGGGTATATTTTCTAAGGTTGTAAAAGAGCTTATTTATAGGCTAAATTCATAGGTCAAATAATAATAAAATAATCTAAACTAATCAGTGTTTGATTGAAACAAATAAACAGAGTTTAACTAGAAGATTATTTCTCAAATTTGACTGAAATAGGAGTCATACTTAACAAATCTCCACCTTGACTCATATTTCCACAACACTATCTTTGCCAAAGCCAGCCACGAGCCTATCTTGAACTATGCAGGGAATTAACTGAGTCGAATTTGTGCTTAGAACCTGGAAGACTTCTAGCCTTCGACTTGTATACTGCCAAATCAAAACTAACCCGGGTTTGATTTTCACGAACACAGTGCCTTAACTTTTCAAAACCTGCATCCAAAAGAGAACCTCTCTTCAATGAAACGGTTATACCTTTTTCCCTCCTATGACCAAGTTGCCTCCACTCGAAACGAGTTGACTTCGACTCTATAACGGACGAAGGACATCTGATTTCACCGATCACTGTAGAACCTTCCAGAATATAAAGATTGCCAGTTCTTTTACCTTTTAACAAAATAAGAGCTCGACGAGATACTTTAATGTCATTCGCCTCGATGTTGATTCTTCATCCTTTCAAATCTAAAATACTCAAGGAGATGAGATTCTTTCGTAAACCAAGTACATACCTGACATCTGAGAGTATCCTAGTCGTCCCATCATGTATCCTAATTTTTACAGTACCAATACCAATTACTTTACTAGATGAATTGTTTCCCATGCACACAACTTCACCTTCAACTAAACTGTATGTGAAGAACCATTCCCTATTGGGACACATGTGAAAAAACATCCCGAATCTAGGACCCACTCGGACATGAGCTTGGAATTATCGCTCGTTGACACTAACAACAAATCATCATCGCTTTCACCGGCCAAATTAACGCCAGCTACATCTTCCTCGTTACTCTCAGCAGCTCTTTTATTTCATAGTTTATAACAATCTGCTTTGACGTGACCTAACTTTTTACAATAGCGACACCTTTTGTCTCGTTTCTTTGATGCTACCAAAACCAAAGCTTGCTTATCTACCTTGCTACCCAAACCAAACTCATTGTCGAGTTTTTCTCTACTCAACAAATGACCCTTTACATCTTCGAACGAGAGTCTGTCTCTACCATAAATCAAAGTCTCCCTAAAAGATTTGTATGAATGAGGTAAAGAGCACAATAATAGCATAGTCTAATCTTCATCGTCAATATGAACCTTAACATTCTTTAAATCATTTAAAAGAGTAGTGAATTGACTAATGTGATCTCTAAGAAGTTCACCTTCATTCATGCAAAACGTAAATAGATGTTGTTTCAACACTAAACGGTTAGCCAGAGATTTAGTCACATAAAGAGTTTCAAACCTTTTCCATAAGGCAGATGAGATCTTCTCCATCAATACCTCCTGCAATACTGTTGTAACATCCCGAATTTGGGCCTAGTAGATTTGGGCTTATTAGGTTGTAGCGCCCTAAAAATCTCAAAACTTTAATTTCTGTGCATGGGAGTTAATATTTATGTGTAGCACTTAGAAAATATTAAGGTATTATAGGGATTAGTTGAAGCCTTAGAGTTAGGGGAGACCATAGGAAAAATTTATGTTCTTACTTAGTGGACCCTAGTCTCAAGCATGAGGCCTCATAAGCAGATTAAGAAAAGAGAAGGCACAAAAATAGACTCTGAGGTTTGGGTTGAGGCCCTAATTAAGTTTTCTGTTTGGGTACTATAGGGTTAAAAGGGTAGCATCGTGTTTAAAACACTAAAGTGGGCTGGTGGCCCAATATTAAGTGATTGCAAAGGAGCTAGAGGGTGGCGTCACTAGTAGTTGAAAGAGGCCCAAGTTTGGCATAAGGAGCCCATGTCTTTGGGCCAATTTTGGCACTTAAAAGAGTAAGGAGGAATGGATGACATTAAGGCTTATTTTTAGGAGGATTTAATGATAATATTGTGTTGATAATAGAAGAAAGAGGTGGTGTTATCTAGGAGTCTTTTGAAGGTGTGAAGAGATTTAGATAAAGGAGAAAAGTTAGGAGCTATCTGCTGAGAGTAGAGTTGGCCGAAATTCCATCACCTAGAGGAGTAAAGAAATCGGTTTCTAATTGCCATAGGGGGTGCCAAAATTTCTATAAATAATGGGGATAACTCATCAATTCGACATTTGAACCCTACTCTTTTCTTCCTTCTTTGTGCGAAAATCAAAGCCATCTTAGTTGTTTTTCTTTTCTCATCTTTTATCTTCCAAAGCCAAAATCACCACCTCCTCACCCTTTTCTTTTCTTTGAAACCTCCTTCTAGCCGAATCTTTTGATCCCCATTGTTATTCTTCTCCCATTCAGTAAAAGCCAAAACTACGTTATTGTTTATTCTTGTAGCCGAAATCTCTAAGCCTTTCCTTGATTTCCTTTTACTTTCTTTCTAAGCCAAAACCAAAACACTTTACTCAGACCTTTTAAAAGCCGAAAGCGCATCAGTTCATCTTCTCCGGGATTTTCATAAAAGCCGAAATCCCTAGATCTCATCTCCTATGTTTGCTGAATTCTCTCTAAGGTTCTGCTTGTGCCGAATCTTAAAGAAAACTCAGGGTAAGTGTCGATTCGTGAGATTTCAGTCTTTTCTAGCTTTTTAGAGATCTTAGCCGAATGGCTATATGGTTAACTAATTGGGTGTTTTCTTTAATTTGTGGCATTCCGGGATTTGAAGGGGAGTCAATCGCTTAGATTTCTAAGTCAGACTTCAGTAGCACTCGAATCGTGTTGCTTTTGAGAATTCAAGGTAAGGAGATCTGCTAATTTTAAACGTATAATTCGGGTAAAACACTAACTCTTGGCCGAATATAGGAGAGGCCTTATCTTCGCATTCTTCCGGCTTTTGAGCAAAGTTGTAGACAAAGACCAGTAGATCTGATTAGCGAGGGTATCAACGTAGAGGGTAGTCCTACGCATTTGTCAGGTGTGTAACTTTTCACACCATTCATTTGTTTGTTAGTACATGTATATAAATCTTCTATATTACATTAAGTCGAAATCCGGCATAGCAGTTGAAACCGAAGAGGGTAAAGGCGAATCACCAGGTTAGTGATTCTGTCATTCTTAAGTGAATGTTTGATTGAGATGATATGTTTTATATGTATGCCGATTTTTGTGACCGCATGGGGTTGAGAGATTGATGAAAGGGAAGTGTTCATTGTAGTGGCTTTTGCCATGATCATTGTAGTGGCCATGATCATTTTGCCATGATCATTTGTAGTGGCTTATGCCATGATCTATTGTAGTGGCTTATGCCATGATCATTGTAGTGGCTTTTGCCATGATCAGTTGTAGTGGCTATTGCCATGATCTCACGATGAGCAGCATGACTGCCACCGATGGTGTGTAGCGGTGTGGGTTGATTATAGAAATCCCCAATGGTGTGATTGGCAGGTAAGGATGGTGTGTAGCGGATGGAAACCTAGGATTGGGTTGGGCTTTGCATATTTTCTAATATATTATACTCTGTTATTTGTTCTGTGGGCCTAAGGCCCAATCTAATGGTGCATGAGGGTTGCAAACTGAGTCTCGCGACTCACCCTATTATTTAACATCTTTCAGGTAGCACCTAGTGCACCGGACAGGGCTGGAGAGGAGCGCAAGGTGGCCATGCGAGAGAATATTTTGATTCAGCAAAAGACTTTACTTAGTTTATTTATTTTTATTATTTTTAATTAGTGAGTTTTAAATTTCATTGTAATAAGGCCATGGGCCACTAGCCTCACATTTTTCCTTCTTTTGATTTTATTTTGGGCTTTTATTATTATTAGGCATTTAATTTAAATTTTACATTTTAATTAAACTAAGGCATTAATATAAAATGTATATCTTTTACAACTTATTCAACCATTTAGTTTTCCTGAATAAAAGGTTAAGCTCAAGAAAAATATTTTCCCGAAATTGCGACATCTTTCAAAATCTCCTTAGTGACATGCCAGATCCGGTTATGGTGTTTGGGCCGAGTTTGGGGTGTTACAACTGTATTCGCGAGGCACAACTGGATTGCAGACAAAGCCTTTTCATCAAGCTCTTCCCATTCTATTTTATTTAGATTCTCAGGCTTTTCCGGTAACAACCTTTCTCAAACCAGATTGAACTAGAATTGCCATCATCTGAACTTGCCACAGATTAAAATTTGTCTCACCATCGAACTTCTCAATTTCAAACCTTGTTGCTATCATATCTGAATGGGTTGATCTATGAAAATTGAACTAGCTCTGATACCACTTATTAGAATCGACCCGATTAAGCAACAAATAAAAAATAGCAGAATAAATTGAAAAATTGAACACAAAAACTTAACATGAAAAAACTCCTCCACAGAGGATAAAAAATCACGATCAAAGATAATTTTACTATAATAACAAAAGAACGAAGAGTACAAAAGATGGAGATAAAAACTAAACCCCGAAAACCCGAAAATAAAGAACCCTCAAAATGTAAACACAAAATTCTCTAAATGTGTTATGAGTTCTAATATCTAATGGGTGTATTTTCTAATGTTGTAAAAGAGCATATTTATAGGCTAAATTCATAGGTCAAATAATAATAAAATAATTTAAACTAATCAGTGTTTAATTGAAACAAATAAACAGAGTTTAACTAGAAGATTATTTTTCAAATTTGACTGAAATAGGAGCCATACTTAATAGTTGCATTAATATGCTCCGATCTTTGTATGATTTCAACAATCTTCATTTTATTCGATGTATTAGTGTTAATTGAAGAAGCTTTCGAGTTTTGTTTCCAAATTGTACTTTCATTTTAATAAATTTTAGTATGGGTTTTAAATGTTATTTTCTTTTGAGTTTTTTTATATATATATTTTATAATCAGCTGTTTATTTAAAAAAAAAATACTTGCAGCAAAGAGATTAGTTACTATTATTGGTAAATCTATCTTCTTAAATTGTCTTAGTAATTAGGGTGTATTAATAGGTTTTTGCCTTAATGAGTTTTATATGGGAGGATAAGGTTGGTGTATTGGGTGTCTACTCATCTTACCTCTTTTGAGGTCTTGATAACTTTTTTCTTATCCCAGAAAAAAAGTGTTAATTACACTTACCAAATGCAACTATCTTTATTTCAATTATCTTTGAATTAACCTCCATCAAAACAATGGTTTCATTTATTTGTTTCATTTTGAATGGGATTTAAAATTTTTACAACTTACAAATTTGCCACGTTTCTTATTTTATTTTAATTTTTTTACTATATTCTACAAATATTTATCATCACTCCAACTTTATTTATGAAATTTAAATTTGTAATACCTTAAATTCGACTTAAATATTAAAGATCGAATCTAAAAGAATTAGATAATTCTATTTAGAAACCCACAAACTTAAATCTAACTTTAAAGGAAACGTGAATTTTAAAAATTACATTTACACCAAAATGCTTAACACATGCATAATTTATTTATTTATCGTGAAATCTAATCGCAAAGACAGAAAACATGGCGAATATTATTTGTATAACACAGCCACCTCCTTTGTCTCAATTCTCCATTCTGTTACAAAGGACATTTTTATGATACAATATATTCACACTTACTGTTATTGTAAACAACAAGTTTTTCAGCAATATAATGATTTAGCAAATATTTTCTCTGGTTTTTTCATAAAAATAAATTAAAAAAATAATTAATTATCAAAATAACTCATTTTTTTAACTAAACATAAAAATAACCACTACACCAAAATAGACTTTTAGCGGCGTTTTTTATGGCTTTTAGCGGCGTTTTTAAGCGCCAATAATATTATTCTTGGCTTTCAAACGCCGCTAAAATCTGCCACCATAAAAGTTAGCGGCGTTATTGTGAAAAACGCTAGAAGTCTTGACTTTTAGCGGCGCTTCTATAAAAAACGCTAAAGACCACATCTTTAGTGGCGCTTTTAAAAGAAACACCACACCTTTAGTGGTGCTTTTAAAGGCCACACCTTTAGTGGTGCTTTTATAAGAAACGCCGCTAAAGACCACGCTTTAGCGGTTTTTTTATCTACAATGACGCTAAAGGTTTGGCCTTTAGCGGCGTTTCTTATAAAAGCGCCGCTAAAGGTGTGGCCTTTAATGGCGTTTATAAAGCGCCGCTAAAGGTGTGGTCTTTAGCGCGCTTCTAACAAAAATGCCACTAATTTGCGATCTATTTTTACGCAATATCCTACCCTCCCTGCATTAAAAACCAACCAAAAATAGCAGTAATTCCATATAATTCCAACCCAAGGCAGCAAATAAAACATTTAAATCTCACCAAAAGCATTAAATCTAAACGATACTTCAAATTTAATAAAAGATATATGATATTTATTAATAAATGAAGAAATTCAAACAATTTTACAATAATGTTAAGCGTAACAATGTTAAAAAAATCTTACAACAATAAAACAAATGTCTAAGAGGGCGACCTCTGCGATTCTTCTTTGGAACAAGCGCATCATAGTCTGCATTTGTATGGAGTTCTTCATACTTTACGTTACTTTCTGCTCCCTCTCCTGCTTCCTCTGCTCTAAGTTGAGCGATATGCTCTGCTTCTCAGCCTTCGCTCTAGAAAATTTGCTCACCGTGCTCGCTTCCATCGAGATATCTGGTCTTTCGGTCTCGAACTTGACGAGATTGACTCCCGAAGGCATGTATTGCGGGGCCGGATCAAAATATTGAGTCGGGTAACACCGATCCTTGACATCGAACCCGACCATACCTTGTAAGACCCAAAACATTAGTGATAATTTTGTTATAAATATACTCAAGATTAACAAAACTATCAATCGAAGCGATCGTACCTTTCGGGACCCAAACCATCGAATAATTATGTTATCATTCTCCTCGAGATTAACGAGCTGTCGAACGAAGCAACCGCTTCATATTCCGCCTTCTTCTCCTTTAGTTTATCCTAATAAATCAATAAAAAGTTAGAAACGAAATATATAATAAAAGGAATAGAACATAACTTAAAATTATAAATTTAAAACTACAAGCGATGAATTAAACTATTGTAATTAAACATTATAAATATTTATAATAAATCAAATTTTATTAAGTAAATATACCAAAATTTACTGCACCTCGGATGTCATCGGAGATCCATCCTTCTTCCTATCGTAATGTCAAAAAGTGAAGGCGTTCAACTTTTGACTGACGAAACTTCCTACATTATAGCGAGAAAAATAGAATTTAATAGTATAAAGTAATTAATATTTGAAAGAAGTAATAAATTATAATACCTCGGCTCACTACACGAGCAAAACTTCGGAGCTGCCGGTAATGCGTGAGTTGTTGTTTTTGTCTGCTTTGTTTGTTCCAACTCGCTCACGGTCCTACTTAATGGAATTTGAATTATGTATATAGTAAATCGATAAATCAAAAATTTATAAGGCGTTGAAAGTCGTAATACCTCTCCTTTCTTTGAATTCGAATCTAACTTGATCTTCCCATTGGTACCTCAACATTCCCGGCGGGACATTTCGCAATTTTTCGTCGAGGCTTATATCTTTCTTAAAATATTATTTTTTTAGGGTGCTTTTATTGTCTCTCCATTTTTTACCCAACATCTTCTTAACATAGTCATCGGAGACCTCTAAAGCAAATTTACCCAAGAAAAATTCTTTTTTAAAAGTTAATATAAATGAAGGTTAAAATAAAGTATTATAAATTACATTCACCTTTTATTACCTTAATATTATCGAGAGCCTGATTTTTGTTGGCATCAGGCACGTGATGCCATGATTCGTAGTTAATGGGCAACATATTAGCATTTCGTGCTATAATGCCCAAATAGCACCCAACAGTCGAGCTTGGATCCGATAGGTGGCCATGATTGTTTCTCCTTACTTCAACACGCTCGGTAGGCTCTAAGTCGTATAAATCAGTAAGTAATGTCGTCTCCCAGAGCTCTGCTCGTCCCACCACCTCAATTTGAAAAATGATATATTATTATATTAAAATTGAAAAATAAATTAATAATAAAATTCAACATGCATGTAAAATAAACTTAACATTATTTTGGAATTGTCCATGCTCGTCATCTATGTCCGTGACTAGAAGATCCAACAAGCGTATCTTGTCCACTATTTACTTCTTACGGATTTGGAGTATTAGGACAATATTTAAACCTCGTAATCGTCTTCTAGGCATTTTCCCGCAATGCACATAAAATAGTTCAAAATTTTAGTAACAAATAACAACAATAATAGGACATTTAAAAGCAGTTAAATTATATAACATGACCAACTTGAAAATTATAATATAACATATAAATAATAAATCGTTAAATCTTACTACATCATATTTCATAAATATCTTCGTCCACATCCTGACGAACCCATTGAAATTGTTGACTAGTACTAGGGATATTTTTAGTTAAGTCTTGTTCTGGAAAAGGCAAAGTTTCTGATCTTTCGACTATGTCATCTCTACTTCCACTGCCAATGTCGAACAAGTCTCTAGGGGTGTTTTGAAGTACAACGTACCAACCCTCATCAGTTGGATCTTGAGTAAAAACTTGTTTAACTTGAGAAGAAAACACATACGGCTCGTCCATCAGTTGTTCTCCAGTGTGAATCAATCGAGAGAAATTCACCATTGTAAAGCTATATTGATCGTTTTTAATTCCGCGAGTTGTATTCACATCAGCCCAATCACCTCGAAATAAGGCAACTTTGCATTTGCCGTAATAATCCAACTCAATGATGTCAGTAATAAGTCCGTAATATTCCAAATTCCCCTCGACCGAATTACTGTCCCTAGCACTAGCATAACTTGTAATCAAAGAATTAACAACAATTCCGCAATTTTGGGTTCTCCTCAATCTTTCACGATACCTTGTATGAAATCTGTATCCGTTGATGAGGAAGCCACTATATTTTTTCACTATTCTGTTTGGACCTTGTGAAAGCCATTTAAATTCGTCATTTACTTCATTCCGACTCCAAACCTATTGAGTCAAAAGTAAATCGAGTAATTATGAATGTTATGAGAAAACATTATTACTTGTCAATGAAATTTTAAATTACATACCATTTGGCTTAACCATTCATGGAATGATTCTGCAAACAACTTATTAATTTCTCGTCGATTTAATCTTCGGGATCGTGAACGAGCTCTCAATATATGTTTGTACTCACTATGGTAAAAAGAGGTTTTACTTTATTAGAAGACAAATAAATTATAATTGATGAGTATTTATCAAATTCTAGAACTTACTTCCGAAATGGTTCCATTGAATCGTGATGAAAAAGAACGTATCGATGTGCTTGGACCCACGATCTATCGTCTAATTCTGCAATTTTGACTTTGCCGATCGGTTCTCCAAAACTTTAAAATAAATAAATTTCGGCCAAATTATGATCTGTGAGCCCAGCATTTCTACTTGGTCTGTTCATTCTTGTTTCAACATCTTCCAAATACCTCGAACAGAAAGTCATACATTCCTCTACCAAATAGCCCTCGGCAATTGATCCTTCCGGATAACGCTTATTGTGGCAGTATGACTTCAATTTGGAAATGAACCTAAACACGGTATACAACATTATCAAAAGTTGCAACTATTATGGGCATTGAGCAGAATGAAGGAATATTTTGTAAATAAATTACGACCTTTCAATGGGATACATCCATCGATAGAAAATGGGTCCACCAAGAAGTGCTTCACGCGGGAGATGAATTAACAAGTGCACCATAATAGTGAAGAAGGAAGGCGGGAATATCTTCTCCAGATTGCATAAAGTCAATGCGGCTCGATCTTGTAGTCTCTCTAATTCTTGAACATTCAAAACTTTACCACAAATGCCTTTCATTATATTTGATGGTTCAATTACGGGGTCGTCACCTTTTTCGACATACTGACATCGTATAGCAACTGGCGATAAGTCTTGCATCAAGATGTGATAGTCATGCGATTTTAAGCCATATAGTCTTCGATCCTTAAGACTTACACATCGCGATATATTTGATGCATACGCATCCGGGACCTTTATATCCTTCAACACCATACAGAACATTTCTTTCTCCGTCTTCAACATTGAAAAAATAGCAGGCGGCAACCGATATTTCATATTCGGAAGTGCTCGGGGATGAAACTCACGCCGAATTCCCATGTGGACTAAATCAAGTCGACTCTGAAGATTATCTTTCAATTTTCCGTCGACATTCAAAATAGTCCCAATGATGTTCTCGCAGACATTTTTCTCTATGTGCATGACATCAAGATTATGACGTAAAATCTGATGCTCCCAATAAGGCAACTCGAAAAAAATACTTCTTTTTTTTCTACAAGTCCGCCTCATTAGGATCATCCTCTTCATCAGATTCATCATCACATTCATACCTAGATCTTCTATTTCTTTGCGGGTTGGCCGATTGATTCATCTTCCCATAAATGAAATTCATATCTTTCAACATTAAGAATATTTCGGATCCACCGGTTACGCAAAGGAGCTGGTCTAAACTCTTGATTACCATCAAACCGAGCACTCAAAATCTAAATGTATGATTTTCGGTAACCACCGAAGCGATACCCCATGTAAGAGAACTTCTTCCATTATATAACCATTGCGAACATGTCTGCAACTAACACGGACAAGTATAATGTCCCTGGTACTCAACCGGATAAATTAGCATAAGCGAGAAGTCGTTAATAGTCCACATTAAAGCCACACGTAAATTAAAGTTCTCTTTTCTCATTGCATCGTATGTCCGAACACCAGCCCATAGTTGTTTTAACTCGTTAACAAGTGGTTGCAAATATCGTCAATATCATTCCCGACCCTTTCTCTCGGTATAATCATAGACAAGATAAAAGAAGATTGTTTCATGCAAACCCATGGAGGCAAATTGTAGGAACAAGCACCACGAATAAGTATTGTACGTTGTGCTCATGAGTTTGTAAGGTTAAATCCATCGGATGCTAGCCCAAGCCTCACACTCCGAGGATCACTTGCAAAGCTTGGAAATTTAGAGTCAAAAGATTTCCAAGCTAAAGAATCTGCAGGATGCCTTAACAACCCATCATCTGTTCGTCCATCACGGTGCCATGTCATTGATTCGATTGTCTTCGACGACATGAAAAGCCGTTGAACCTTTGGTATTAGCGGAAAATACCGTAAAATCTTAACTGGCTGCTTCCTTGACTGTGTATCGTGTTCATCCTCGTTACCGTCCTCTATATTTCTATTAATCCAATGGGATTGGCCACATACATGATAGCACTGTTGATTTATCCGGTCGCCCCAATACAACATGCAGTCATTTGGGCAACTGTGAATTTTGTTGTAGTCAAGGCCCAAATCCTTAATCAATTTCTTCATGTATTTGAGAGATTGAGGGATTTTTGCAAACGGGAACATTTCTTGCAGAAACTCTAACAACATTGTCAACGATTTTCCTATCCACCCCCCAAACATTTCAAGTGAAAAAGACAAATACAGAATGACAGTTTAGAAAATTTTGATCCCTCATACAGTTCTTCATTCATTTCACCAAGTAACTTGTAGAACCTCGCCGCTTCTTCATTTGACTGTTCATCCGATACACTTCTTCTTGTTTCGGTGAAAGTATTTCCACCAAAATTATGATCATCGGTTGCACCCAAGTGAGGTGGAAATGTCCCGAAACCATCACTGCGCATATTAAAAGCATCCTGCAACATGCCTTCCATGTTATCGTCTCTAACATTCTGATTGAAAGCACTATTAGGATACCCCAGATTCATCGATGAAGATGCTCCACTAGATGTACACTCCCCATGAAAAAACCATTTTTTGTACCCCTGACAAAGCCATTAACAACTAGATGTTCATAGACCACTTCACGATAATGCCAGTTAATATTGCAACACGTCTTACACGGGCAAAGAATCATATTCTCTTGGCTTGCATTTTGAAATGCCAAATTTAGAAAAGTTTCTACTCCATTTCGATAGCCATTGCTTACCCTTGACAATTTCATCCAACTCCACCAACATGCCACATCAGCAATGAGGAAAAAAAATTAATTTTTTGGTAGAGTCATGTA
Source organism: Gossypium rotundifolium (assembly GCA_025506655.1). Lineage (NCBI taxonomy): Eukaryota > Viridiplantae > Streptophyta > Magnoliopsida > Malvales > Malvaceae > Gossypium > Gossypium rotundifolium. The sequence continues at coordinate 3,996,148 of CP106722.1, read as the reverse complement.
GAATGGAGCCACCTTTATAAATATCAGGGAAATACTATAATTTTAAAAGATGGGAACTTTAAAAAATAATTCCATTTTCTAGTGGAGCCATTTCATTTGGCGTCACCAAATTCGCCTGACACCCTTTTACTTTTTTCTTTTTTTAACTTTTGTCCTTGTTTTTTTTCTTTTTTTATTACTTTTTTTAAGTTTTGTCTTTATTATTATTTATTTTATTATTAATTTTAAAAAATTTGAAATATATATTTGAAATGTTTTATAATATATATTTGAAATTATTTTTAAAATTTTAAATATTATTTTTAAATATTAAATATATTTTAATAATATAAAATATTTAAATATTTTAAAGATATGACCTTTCAAATTTATTATTAATTTTATAATATTTTAAATATTTTATAATTTATTTTATAATATTTTAAATTATGATTTTTAAATTATTTTAAAGATATTCAAACCTTTTTAAATTCTATTTAAAAGTTAAAAATAATATTTTATTTAAAAAGTGAAATTTGAATTAATTAGAAAAAATAAAAATATTTGTTAAAAAAGATTTATTTGTTAAAAATAAATTTATTTAAATATATATATTAAAAAGTAAATATTTAAATTAAAAATAAAAATATATATTATAACTGGTGATATCATATCAACGATGTGACCAATCATAAACTTAAATATTAATAATAATAATAAAAGAAGGATAATGTTATATATAAAGGGTTTGGGCTTCCCTTTAGAAGAAAGAAAAGAGGAAAAAAACAGTAAGTTACTTAAAATTTTGATTTTCTTTTTTTTATATATTATAGTTATTGTAATATAATAATTAATTATATTGTATTTATTTTTTTATATTATGCGAGATATCAAAATGTCTTATGGAGCAAATCTGAGATCACATTTTATCGAGGATCAACGAAACAATAAAATTAATTATAAATTAAATAAAAAATCGTTTTAGTTTCTCTTTTTTCTTGCTAAATACTACTTTGCTCAACGTGTTTTGATTGCATGAAACCGATCTCTATTTAGTTATTATTATTCATTTTAACTATTTTCTTGCATAAAATTAATCTCTACGTGTAAGTTATAAATTTTTAATTTTAGTACACATTCATAAATTTATATACTTAATATATATTTTTAATAGGTAAAGATAAAAAATTTTCTTAATATATTTAAAATTTTAAAAACATAAAAAATTAAATATATTAAAAAATGTTAAATATAACCAATTTTAAAATTTTAATATATTTTTAATAGGAAAAGAGAAAAAGATTTTTAATATATTTAAAATTTTAAAAACTTAAAAATTTTAAATATATTAAAATTTTAAATATGTTAAAAGAAAATGTTGAGTATAAAATATACTTAATATATTAAAATATATTAATATATTATTACTTATTTAATTTAAATATATTAAAATTTTTAGGTTAATTTTATAAAAAAGCCTACTTTTGTATTATATAGTTGCCTTTAGTTTTAATGCTTAACTATGATTAGTACATAATAATCACATTTGATATCTACATGTTATTATTAATATTTTATGACAAATCTTCATTATATTATTAATATATTATTAACATATTAATATTTAATTTAACTTAAATAAAAATACTTAGAATTGCTACGTTGGTATAGTATAAGTGTGATGTTTTTGTTTTCTCAACCTTTCAATTTTAGGCTTCAATATATAATTTTATGTTTAAATTATATAGATAATTGATTTATCATATTTTATAAAAAATTTACTATACAGGATGGGTATCGGGTTTTGATGTCACGGTTTCATTTTTCCAAGTATGATCCGGATGAGCGGATCATGCCATACTTACAGTTGGCGGGATTTGGGGACGTCGCATTGATCTGGAGGTTTGACCTGAAGGCGAACTTAATATCCGCCTTGGTTGAGTGGTGGTGTACGGAGACCCACACCTTCATTATGCCATGCGGGTAGTGCACTATCACATTGGAAGACGTCTCTATGCAACTTGGGTTACGAGTTGACGGTGTTATGGTCACGGGTTGAAGCAAAGTGTTGGAACCTTTAGTACTATGCCACAGATTGCTTGGACGGTCCCCTAATTATGGGGAACAAAATTTCACATGCTTGACATTGGCATGGTTGAGAGCAAATTTTAAGGAGTTATCGAGCACTGCCACTGAGTACGATGTGATGTGTGCTACTCGAGCCTAAATTATGTAGCTGATCAGAGGGTACTTATGCCGAACAACACATCTAATAGGGTCCACTTAAAGTACTTGCCTCTATTGGAGGATTTTTATTGTAACGGTAGTTACAGTTGGGGATCGGTAGTGTTGGCCGCATTGTACTATGAGATTTACCGAGCAACAAAACATTGGGTTAGTAACATGGCTGGTTGTCTGGGTCTGCTACAGTCTTGGGTTCTATATAGGATGCCGTTTCTATCGTCTGTTATGCACCAACCATATTCATGGCCACTTATAAATAGGTAAAAACAAAATTATACTTAACATTTAATGACTCATAAGTGTGGATAATATTTTCCAAAATTTAACTGCTAACGTGTTTGTTTCGGTTTCAGATAGGCCACGTCTCTGGGAATTGGTGCGAGCCAAACCTTAATCATTTACCGCCAAATGATACAGGCGTACGCAAGAGAGAAAGTAATATATATTTATATGGTTTAAGTAGAGTTGATTTAACTTATCCACTTACAGTATGTGATGTGACTTGACTCATTATGTTATATTGTGCAGTTCTTATGGATGTCGTATTCTGCACTGACCATTGCAACCCTTATTCCTCAGTGGGTTCATGCTGAAGCCCATATGTGGTGCATTAACATGTCGGTGCTCAATTTTTCAACCGTTGAGTGGTACAATGGTGATCGAGTTATGACGATAATTTGGGTGTAGACAATTTGTGCTGGTCGAGTGACAACAATTTGCTGATGTCCAAGGTAAGACCATGAGGGGGAAACATACAACAGATTGGAGTGTGGAACATCAATCTTATGTAGCACTATGGAATGCCAGGTACAACAGGCGGCCTGAGATGCACTCTTGCATGTTTGACTTCAGTCCCTCGACTGAATTCATGCAGTGTTACATGACTCAATGGCGCGTTTATTTACATGGTGCACAACTTATGATAGTATCGGGTCACGACTACAAACATGGAAATCAACCTACGGGGGAGCTAGAGGATCAACATATGGCGGAGCCCGACTCGGAGGACCAACCTTTGAACACATCGGACTAATGGGTTAACACTTTTTGTGATGAGTCAGAGTAGTTCATATCATTTGGACATTCGCTGTTCAAGTTCATATCACCCAGACATAGGCGGTTCGAGTTCATTTCACCCAGAGCAACCACTAATATCATTTGATATGTTTGGTAATAACATGTACTCCACCCTGCCTCAGGCCACATTCAATCCAGCTGCCGATCCTCCTAATGTGTAGGACCGTGGTGGGACATCGACCGACGACCGATATCTCGAAAAGTTTCCAAATTTCGAGAATATAGTTCTGCATTCATCGACCTAGCCTTTTGAGCATTCTCTTTCATGGCATCCCTAATTTTTTCAACGTACACGTGTCCTGCCTCTAACTGTTTTGCTTGTTTCAACCCCATTTTTGGCATTAAGGTTCCTAGCCTGTAAAATGTGGTTGAAAAAATTGCTAAAATTGGTAAGTGACGCGTACGCCTCAAGACGGAGTTAATGGCCTCAACGAGGTTAGTTGTCATTTGACCATACCGGTACCCATCGTCGAAACATTGAGCCCATTGCCACGGCTCCATGCTACCCAACCACTGTCTGAGAGAAGGATTGGACCCCGCCATATCAGTCTCTAACCTTGCCAACTTATGTCTGAAACGGTGTGCTTTCAGCTCGTATCTTACGTATGTATTTCGATAAAATATGTTACCATCCAAATTGGAAATGGACTCAAATAATTACAAATACGAATTTAAATATGATATTTTTACCCATGTTCACAATTCGTTTGCGCTAGTCTTTGTTCTTGTACTCATTGTGAAAGTTGACAGCGATGTGACGAGTGCAATAGATGGACCTCCACGAAACCTCGGATTGTCAAATCGCAGTAACAAGACCCTTCGATATGTTAGAGATAATGCAAATGCTGTCTTGCCCGACAACATGTTTTCACAAGTTTTGAATTAAATACGCCCACGATTCGGAGTTCTCAGACTCTACGATGGTAAAAGCGATCGGTAGTACATTTCCGTTACCGTCTTGTGCAGCCGCAATTAGAAGTATCTGCGTGTATTTTCCATAAAGCCATGTTCCATCAACTTGCACTAGCGGTTTGTAGTGGGGGAAGGACCAAGACATTGTTTGAAAGTCCAGAACAGTCAACAGAAAACTCTTCTCCCCAGTTCTAATTGTCCATTAAGGCCTCTATAAGGCAACGTTTGTTAGTCTACGACAGTTCCTGGGATGTACTCCATCATCGCTAAAATCCAACCCTGAAGTTCATTGTATGACTCATCCCAGTCGCTATACAATTGTTGCATAACCATTTGTTTCGCCCACCACCCTTTCCTGTACGACACTCTGTACTGAAATCGAGCTTGCATGTCTGCAATCAATGTTGACATAGGAATGATTGGGCTATCTTTCACTAGTGGCATGATGCAATTGCAAATACTTTTGACATCTAATTTTCGGTGGTCTTGAGACATACGTGCGACAGTACATGTATGACGCCTTCTAATTTTCGTATTTGCGACGTTGAATCCTCCGTATAAATGCAGCTCGAACTCGCTAACCACACCCATCGCTGGCTCTCCAACATTCCCCAACATACAATGTCGGTGTAGATTTGACAACCTTGTAATCCATCGACAACTTCATGTTGTATTGTTTGATGGCAAACACACAGTCCGCCTTGTTCTCAAACTACTGCCCAACGAACAACTCCTTGAACTGTGAATTTACCGCCAATCTATGAGCACGTACTATATCGGCATACTCAAGAAACTCATATGCATGCGTTACATCTGGATCTACGTTAACATGTCGCCTCCAGGTTCATTTCGTAAAATAATGCCACGACTCGAGTTACTGAATGAAGGGCCGTGAACATCTTCAACCTCCTCCGGGCCTTCATCATCGATATTGTCCAGAACCTCATCAACATCGGGGTCACTAAAATCTTCAACCTCTTGATCAGAATCTTCATCATTATTGGTCATTTCTCTGACATTTGCCTCTGTGCTTATTATCACCTCTGGATGTATTTGTAGACGGGGACCGGGGGTAGGGTTGTTATACGAACTCCCACCATAATTAGGATTTTTGGGTATCTGCGATGTCCATTCACATTCTAATTGGTCTGTCCATCCAACATTAAGATCAAAGTCAAATTCGCGATGTTGACTTATTAGACTAACATTCTCAACAGGCTCTAAGTCTGCTAACTCGGCAAATAATTCAACTGGTTGGGGGCTCTCACTCCTAGTCGACCACCATATTTCCATAATAGTGCCCAAGTCATCATCATCTAACAACTGCATCTCACAAAATTGAAACGGATTTGTAGAGGCTAGAAACTTGTAAAATAATTCGGACATCGCCCTTCCACAACGGATAGCTATTTTCGCACTAATCTTCCTTTTCATTTCTGCTAGCTTCACATTTTTTTTTAATCGCAAACCTGCTCTTTACCGACCTTGAAATACACAACCAACATCACCTTATATAATTTCACCATAAAAAAGAACATACACCAAAAGCACCTCATTATTCATCTTGAATAGATTTTTTGAACTCTACTAATGAACACAACAATTTCACCATTCTATATATGGTAGAGAACCAAGAGGTGGAGCCATAAAGAATGGCTCCACCAAAATAAAATATTAAGTATTAAAATTTTATATTAAAAGAATATAAAAAAAGTACACTATAAAGTGATGGAGTCATTCTAAATGGCTCCACCAAATAAAATATTAATTTTAAAATTTTAAATTTAATTTAAAAAACGTTTGAATATCTTTAAAATTAATTTTAAAATTATTAATTTATAAAATTATATTTAAATTTTAAAAATATATTTAAAATATTATCAAACAAATAATAAGTTTGAAAGGTCATATCTTTAAAACCAATATATTTTAAAAATTTAAAAATCATAATTTAAAATATTATAAAACAAATTAAAAATATTTAAAATTTAAAATATACATTTAAAATATTATAAAATTAATAATAAATTTGAAAGGTCATATCTTTAAAATATTTAAATGTTTTATATTATTAAAATATATATTTAATATTTAAAAATAATATTTAAAATTTCAAAATAATTTAAAATATATATTTAAAATTTTAAAATATATATTATAAAATATTTCAAATATACATTTCAAAATTTTAAAATTAATAATAAAAACAAATAAAATAAATAAGGATAAAAACAAAACTTAAAAAAAAAGTAATAAAAAAAGAAAGGACAAAAGTTTAAAAAAAAAAAAGTAAAAGGGTGTCAGGCGAAATCTGGTGGCGCCAAATGAAATGAATTTTTTGTTAAAGTCTCCCATATTTCTAGAAATTGTAATATTTCCCTAATATTTATACAGGTGACGCCATTCTACATGGCTCCACTAAAAAATTAATTTTTTTCCTGATTGCTGACGTGGCATGTTGGTGGAATAAATTTTCCTCTGTCTTTTTCTTGATCGAAACTCCTAACATGTTTAGTAGCAAAGGAGTTGAAACGGCATGAGGAGAAATGCAATTAACTCTAATCTCATGTTCTCCCAACTCCCTAAAATAAGAAATTCAACTTTTGGTATTTTAAAAAGTATAAAAATTTTATGTATATGATAAAATTACACTTTATCTCTTTAAAATAATAAAATTTTATTTAATCTTTTAAAAATTATAAATATATAAATTATTAAAATTATAAAATTACATTTTAACTCTTATCAAAATATATAACTTAATTTTACCTCCCCTGCTCTCAATAAAATGTTCTAGCTTGGTCCCTACGGCAGCCATAATTTATATATTAGAACTCAAACCTAAATGCTTTAAGTTTAGGTCTGAGCCCTTTAAGATATCTTTAGCTACCTATTTCTATCTAACAATTATAGATTTCGTTAATTTGAAGTTAAAAAAAAAAAAAAAAAACCTTCAGAATATATGATTTTTCAGTAAGTCCAATCTCTTCTCATCACTTTAACGCATTAGATCTGCATGTTTTTGTCAATTTATGTATAAAAATTGCAAGCTTGAAGCCACATTTTTCAAAGGCAGGGCTTAAAACAAATTTAAAAACCTATAGATATTCACGTCTGCACAGTTTAAAATTTTTTAGGTAGGCTTCCAACCACAAATTTCTAGATATTCTCAATAATTGAGGGCAATTTTTATTATTATATAGAAACACCAAAGAAAGAAAATTATGCAAAAATATTTTTTTGCCACATCAAAATACTTAAAATTTAAATTCTATAAAATAATAGGCATAATAGTTTTTATACCTCCAACTTTACCAAAAAAAAATATTTTAGTCATCCATTTAATTTTTTTGCCTCTTTTAACCATTGAATTTATGTTTTTTGTCATATCATCTAAAAATAGACAAAAAAATTAACGTTTATTAACTTTATTAATGTGACATAAGCGTTTTATTAAAAATATAAAATTATAAATTAATATAATAATAAAATTGTATTTTGATTCTCACAAGATATTATAACTCAGTTTCAACCCAAAAAATTTAGCTTCACCCATATATTAATTAATTATAAGATCATTTATTATAAAAATAACATACTTAATCAAATATTAAACAAATTCTAAATGTTATATATATATATATATATATATATATATATATATATATATTATATTAATGATTAGATTGTAAAAAAGAAAAGAAAAGAAATAGACTGAATATTTCTTAAGATAATTCAATGATAAATACATATATTATCTTAATAAAAACAAGGTTTGGAAAAATGAAAAAAAAAAACATATTATTTTACCTCTTAGCTACCAAAGACTCAATAGCTACTCATAGTCTCTCCCCAACTTATAAATAAGAGGATAATGCGCTTTAACGCACTCAAACTCACATCTTTCTGCATTAGCAACAATGCACATGCCAATTGAACTAAGACTCAATCGACAATTTAATTGATTAAAGTTAAATTGAGTTAGAGAAAAGATTCTATGCAGATAGATTTATAATAATATTTTTATATTTATAAAAATTGATTACACGGTTTTATTTTGCTGGTGCCTAAATCTTAGTTTTTAGGATGATCTTAATATAAGTTATTTCCTTAATACTACTAGTTTCTAACGCCGCATGCATTATAGATATGACTTTCTGAGTTTAATATTTAATCAATGTTTTAAATATTATATTTTAATTGCAGATATTTAATGTAAAATAATACTTTTTATTTGAATTATTGAATATGATTAAAGTATATTAATTTATCAATTCAAATATTATAATAAAAAATTTAAAATCATAATTAAAACATTTTAAACATATTCAACATATAATATAGTTTTACTTTATGTAATTAATGAAAAGTAACATTTTAAAAATAATAACTAATTAACATAATTAACTTTAATATCAATTAAGTGATAATTAAGATGCTTAGAATTCTATTGAGTAATAACTCTAATTAATATATATGAATAAAATTAGCACAACTTTTTTAGTCAAATGTTTTAACTAATAAGCGTAATTATAATTATACTTAATTTTTCCCTATATTTTAGGCTTAGATTTCTATTCAAGTATTAACTTTATTTTAAAATTAGCATAATATTTTTAACTAATAATTTTAAATTAAATTATAATTATTTTTAAATATGTAATTCTCACTACTGAAATTGAATTGTACATCTAGAATAGTCCTAAGAAGACATGATCCCAAGCTGATATTTGACATGTCCCCCCTCTTCCAGGCCCGTAATAAGGGAAATGAAAAATCGAGATTTGCTTTATCCGATATCAAACGCGAGCTGCGAGCAAATAGATCACCTTTCAGGAGTATCAATACCATCACATGAATCGTAAATACATGAAAGTGATGGACCAAAAAATCTGGGGTTCCTAAAATAGGTAACAAAGCAACTTTGCCCCATACTGCCACGAAATCACTGCCTCTCCAAGTCAAACTGGTGCTCGCTATTGCACCAGGTGTCTAATTATCCCTAAACCCAATGTGAGTTTTTCTATTTTGCCTTGTCCTCTCTGTGATCGAATAAGAATGGATAAGAGGCTCGTGGGATTGACGTGAGGGGGTAGGGATGGTTATATTTCTAGGAGTGAACTCCAAGCGAATATGAAGTGCATGGATACAAGTTATGCCTTGGAATGAAAGACAATTCTGAACTGGCTTTGATGTGAGATGGTAAAAAAAAGGGGGTTCTAGTTATAATCTAGAAATGGTTCGTGGATATATTCTACAGAAAAGCGAAATCAAAGTAGGCGATAAAGTAGCCAGAAGGCATAGAAATAAAGGAATCATTTCAAAAGTTTTATCTAGACAGCATATGCCTTATTTGCAATACGGAAGACCTGTTGATATGGTCTTCAACCCATTAGGAGTACCTTCACGAATGAATGTAGGTCATGTAGGAACAAGGTTCAAGTCTACTGGTCTATTAGGATGCCTCAGTTGCATACAAATAGTTACCTATCTATGCCCTCATTCCTGCTTTGATCACCCCACTTTAAAAATCTTTAATTTAGGCACTAACAATTTAATTTGTTCGTGTTTTGGTCACTTGTAGTTAAATTGATAACGATAAGCCTTTTTTCTAATCGGTATAATAACACATTTAGTCCTCAATACTTACATATTCTATCAATTTAATTCTAGTTCTACATAATTTAATAAATTTAACCTTCAAATTTACAAATTTTATCAATTCATTCTTGTTTCGGCTTATTAGTCAAGAGAAGTTCTTTAGGGCATTTTACAAATTAATATTTGGAATACTGTTATTTTAGAAGTTGAAAGCTTTGGTTAGGAAGTTTGAGGATCAAATTGATAGAATTTGTAAATGTGAAGGCTTAAATTTATTGAATTATTTGGAATTAGGATCAAATTAATAGAATATGTAAGTATTGAGGCCTAGATGAGTTATCGTACCAGTTAGAAAAAGACTTTCTATGATCAATTTAATGGTGGATGACCAAAATAGGAACAAATTCAAATATTAGTGCCTAAATTGAAAATTTTTAAAGTTGGGTGACCAAAATAGGAACGCGGGCATAATTGGTGAACATTTGATAGTTTACCCTAAATTATAATTACTTCTAAATATATAATTATCACAACTTTTATGTTACTTCAATTTTTTTAAATTTGAATTTAGTAATATGATGGAAAACCAAGAGGACATTTTCATCAGGTCAAAAGTTTTTCCAAACTCGTGTTTTTATATATTATTTGTAATAGCCCATTTTTAGTCAAATTGGAACAGTGATTTCAGGACCACAAACCGAGGTCAAAATATTTATTTTATTATTATTTTAATGTTTGTAGTATGGTATTATGTTGGTTTGAAAATTTCGTTAAGAAGTTTTATCGTTTGAATGGTTAATTTGATAAAAAGGACTAAATCGCGTAAAGCGTAAAACTTGAGTTCTAATAGCTAAAGGTGTCTAATAGCTATAGAATCTTAAATTTAAGGTCCTTGAGTGGTAATTAGACCATTATTATGATATTGGATTATAGTGGCTTGGTAAATTTGAAATAATAAATGTTCATTAAGGTTAAATTTGTAATATGGATAATAAAGGTTAAATAAACAAAACAAAATTCATAATTTATGCTCATCTTCTTCCTTTAGCCGAATTTGGAAAAAGAAAAAGCCATAGGCTTCCATTCATCCAAGCTCCCATTGTCTATTAAGGTATGGTTTTTGTCGCGTTTTTAATGATTTCTATGTTTTTGAGATCGTTGCAGCTAGTACTAGCTAGCCCAGGGACTAATTTGCAAAAATGTTAAAGGTTTTGAAAGTTTCCATTGATGAATATGTATGATTTTTGATGTTTAATGATAGATTATGAATATTTGATGTTAGCTAAACAAGTTTTGTTAAGTGATTTTTGGTGAAAATGCAAATTAGGGGCTAAATTATGAAATGTGAAAAATGTGTGGTTAAAATGTGAAATAAATAAAAATATGGGCTTCTAGGGGTATAATGGTAATTTGGCTAGCATGGGTTAGTCTTGAATTTCATGAATTTGTGATTTTGTGAAATAAGGACTAAATTGCAAAAATGTGAAAGTTTAGAGGCAAATGTGTAAAATAGCCCTAAAGTATGTTTTGGACTAAATTGAATGAATAATTGATTAAATAAGTTATTTTTAATTATTTATAGATCAAGAAAATAGGAATTCAGACTTAAATCGGGAAAAAGCAAAGTAATTGAATAGTCGTGCGTTCCGTTATTTTCGTGTATGAGTTAAGTTCGTATAATTGAATTTAAATGTACCTTTATTTAAATGATGGGTGTAATGTGATTGTACTTATCTTATTGGTAAAATTTGGAAGATTTCAAATTAAATGTACGATTTAAGTAAAACGAGTTGCCAAATAAGACCATAGCTGGGCTATGGCAATCGGATAAAAAGACCATAACCGGGTTATGGCATGTGAATGTAAGACCACGGCAGGGCCTTGGCAATGCATGTATAAGACCATAGTTGGACTATGGCATCGAAAAATTGATGTATTTGTTTCGTAAGCATTTATAAGCCGAAGTGGTTTGATAAGAGAATTGTTGAGAAATAGATAAGTATTGATATAGGTACGAACAAAAAACTATACGAGTAACAAGTTAAAGAAGGTTGAGAACTTATGAGTTACTATGTGGTTAAATTTTATGTTAACTTAGTGATTGATGCTTTAATGCAATATATGTTATCTATTTGAAATGCTAATGAATGATGAGATTATTTTATATTTATATACGAACTTACTAAGCTTTATAGCTTACTTTGTTTATTTTCTTCTATGTTTTATGGTATTTCGAAGCTAGCTTGGATCCGAGAATTGTCAGGGACTTCATCGTACTATAGGACTCTATTTTGGTACTTTTGACATTGTGTATATATGGTATATGGCATGTATAGGCTTTGATCATTTTGGTATGTTTGATAAATATGTATTTTGCCCCTTTTGAGTTGGCTTATGATGATGAATTTGATAATGTATATAGATGTGCCAATGGTATTGTTTTAATTGTGGTATATGACTTATATTGTATGTTTGAAGTTGGGTTTATGATACTTAATGATATCAGGTGATTTGAATGGTAAAGGATTGATATTTGAGAAGTTTTATGCTTGTGAATTGGTACATGATAATGCATGTTTGGAACGGTTTAGTAAATTGAATTGTATATGTGAATTAGGTACAAAGTTAGATGGCAAATTGTGACATATTTGTGACTTGTATGGTTAGTAATGAAATGGTATGCATTAAATATTGGTTGATGATATTTGGCTACTTATTGTATCTTAAAATGGTACCATTGGAGTTATGTAGGTACATGCAAATTTGGGTGGCAAATTGGCTTAGTAAATAGCCTATTTTTGTCCACACGGGCAGAGACACGGGCATGTGTCTCAACCGTGTATGATACACAATTATGTTACATGGCCGTGTGTCCCCTGGTGTTGAAATTGAAATGAAGTTAGTATGCTCCACACGGTCTCACACACGGGCGTGTGATCGGTCGTGTGGCACAAGTCAGTATACCCATAATTGGCACACGGCCTAGCACACGGGCGTGTGACTTGGCCGTGTTGCATAAGTCAGTATACCCTACAGGTTTGGCATGGCCTACCACACGGCCTGGCACACGGGTGTGTGTGGCCACTTTGAAGGGCACACGGGCCAGACACACAAGCGTGTGGTTGGTCGCGTAACCCAAGTCAGTACTTGTTTGGACACGGGCTAGGACACGGCCATGTGATCCCATTTCGAATGTCCATACGGCCTGTGACACGGGTGTGTGTCCCTTGTTTTGGAGAAAAATTTTCTAAGTGCTCAAATTATTTTAAAGGTTATCGGTTAGTCCCAAACCACTTCCAATGCATGAATAGGACTTTGTAGGCTCGTATTAGGGACATATTGATTGAGGTTGATTGGCGAATGTTTGAAATGATGAAATGTATGCTAATAGTATGTATAATTGAGTTGTAAGTTTAGTAATGCTCCTTAACCCTATTCTGGCATTGAATACGGATGAGGGGTGTTACATTATTATAGGTAAATTCGAGAGAAATACGTTTATATTTGTGTAAAACTTAAACTTAAGCGATTTTACACAATTTCGTAACTTTTTATACAATTATATTTTAACAATTCAACCGTCATATTTTATTCTCAATTATCAAGTTTGGCATAAATTAGATAATTCTAACTATTAGTTTTATGTAAAAAAAATATTCAACGGTTACTTATATATTAATATAGATGGTATTTTACCCACAAGTGTTGGATGCAATGATAAAACACATTGCACTCCTAAGGAAGAATGTGAGTTTGGACCTTGAAGACAACATTATTAGAAGAGGAAACCACAAATTTTAAATATGAACCATAAAATAGATATAGAAAATCCTAAAAAATTATAAATGTTATTTCAAATCCATATAGATTGATCCTTCCCATTACAAAATTTTATTTAATTTTTTATATATGAATATTAAGTAAAAATATCTTTGTCAGAAAATATTTTTTTAATAGTTTGCCTTTGCCACACAAGGACCACTCAAGAAGCTAACAAATAACTCTATTTTGTACTTCTTGAAAATGACAAACAACTTTAATTTTTTTATAACAAATGAAAATAGAAAACAAGGACCAACATTTATTTGGATCACTGTGCATAATAGCAAGCTCTTAATATCTGGTAAAGATTGGTCCCGGATTGATAATTGATAATGTATTACTTGCATATGAACTTTTATATACATTCAAGCAATAAAGGGTAGGGAGGAGAGGTTTTTTGGCGTTAAAATTAGACATGAGTAAAGTGTCTGTGTAACAGTCCAATTTATACCCTAGTCGGGACCACAAATTCGAGTCCATATAATATTGTAATATTATTTTCTGTGCCGTTGATATGTGAATTAGCATGTGGTAAATTTCCATAAGCGAATTTGTCTGTCTGTGTGTTTAATTTGACAAAAGGACTAAATCGCATAAGGTTTAATATTAGCATGCTCTTTGATAAGGTATCTATTTGATGTGTCTTTGTAAGAGGGAGGCCTTATGTGGCAAATAAGCCCATGTTTTGGATAGTGGATGGCATATGGTCTATAGTGACCTTGGTTTATATGTTATTTATATGTTTTATTAAAGGTTAGTTTTGTAAATAGATAATTATGTTTAAATTGATAAAACAAAAACATGATAATGGCTATTGTCATAATCTTATTCCACCAAAATTAGAAAGAAAAGAAATGGATTTGAGCTTTGGATGTTTCGGCTAGCTTTAAGCAAGATTAAGTTAAGTTTTGACTTCGATTTTTGATAATTTATACGTTTTTGTAATCGTTGCTTCGAGTGCTATCCAACCCATGTTTCAATTTTATGTTTTGATGATGTATGTGAAATATGCCATTGATGATTTTACAAGCTTTGTGATGTTTGAGGATGATATATGAAAGATTTGAGCTAAATGAACATGTTATGTTCTTGAAGTTTTGATGAATTTAGCTAAATATGGCTAAATTGTGGAAATGGTAAATTGAGGGACTAAATTGCAAGTTTGATGAAAAATGTGGGCTTGTATGTGATGTATATGTATTCGGCTAAGCTTGTGTATGCATTGATATTGTGAAATTTGATATTTTGAGTAAAATGGACTAAATTGATAAAATGTGCAAATGTGAGGGCTAATTTGTAAATAGCCTAAAATATGTGTGTATGGATTGAATTGAACGAATTAGTGAATAAAAGGATTAATTCTGAATATGTTTAGATCAAGAACCGAGGAAAACAGACTTAGATCGTAGGAAAGCGAAAGTTAACGAGTAGCCATTTTTATTCCGATATATCGAATCCCAGGTAAGTCACTATGCAAATAAACATATTCGTATGATATTATACTTGTTCGTATGACTAATGTTGATAATGTATACCTATGAGAGTATATGCTTATGAATTCTGAAATGAGCCTGACATAGTGATTAAGTCTGAGAAGTTCCAATCGAACCTAGGAATAGATAGGATTAGCTATATCATGACTGTTTTATCATGTAAGACCACGTCCGGGACGTTAGCGATGATTTGAAATTTCATGTAAGGCCTCATCTGGGGTGTAGGCATCGATATGAATTATATGTAAAAGACCTCGTCTAGGACGTAGGCGTCGATATGAACTTTATGAGTAAGACCATGTCTGGGACATCGACATCATATTGACTTGTGTAAGACCTGTCTGGGACAGTGGCATCGATATCCGAGTGCATATAAGACCTCATCTGGGACGTTGGCATTGTACAACTATTTCGATCTTACTAAGCATCCTACTAGATTTCTAAAGGCTTAACGGGCAAGTCTGTGAAACGAATCGTAAATACGAGCTGTGAGCAAATAAGTGAATGATTATCCGTTTCAGGTACGTTGAATGTACATTAAGTGTGCATAAAAGGTAAGTACCTATATGACTTTGATACAAAGAAAGATATTATTGAAAATGAAAATGTGAATCTTGAAATGTTGAATGCGGCAAATATGGCCATAAGTTTACGAACCAAGTTACATATATGTGATAGTTGCTAAGTGATTGATATATGTGCCAATGTGTTTATTTGTATATGACTTACTAAGCTTTTGGAAAGCTTACTCGGTGTGTGTGTTTTCTTTGTTTTATAGGTCGTCGAAGCTACTGAAGGCTCGGGATTGTCAACGATCGTCATCACACTACAAAAACTTATTTTGGTACCCTTTTGAAAATGTATATAGTTAATTATGGCATATATAGGCTAGGTATGTGTATATGATTATGAAGTGAATCTAGCTTTGTGTTTTGGTAAGTTTTGAGGTTATATATACTTGAATGGTTGAACTAGATGATGCAAATCTTGATATGGTTGTTGCATATGAAATGCTTAAGTTTTGACTAGGCAAATGGATGGTTTATGCCTATGATGATATGAATTTGTAAGTGGTAATTTAGCATGATTGAGATGGCTATTGAATGTGTTGATTGATGAGTCAAATTGGTATGTTTTGGTTGCCATATATGCATGATACGTGCTGGAAAACATTGCTTATAAGTATGACTCATTTGGGTGGTATTTTGATCTTACAAATGACATATAATGTCACACGGTCAGGGCACACGGGCGTGCCTAGTGACTATGGGGAAAAAGGCAGTAGCTAGCATTATAAGTACACGGTCTCGACACGGGCATACCTATAGGGCATGTGAGAAATGTCAGTATGTGATCTATTAGTACACGGCCTTAGCACAGGGCGTGCTTGGTGACCGTGTTAATTTTGGCAGTATACTACCACGGGAAGGACACACAGGGAGTGTCAAGTAGCCGTGGATGAGGCACGGCCTACCCCAACGGCTGTGTGACCCCTGTATTTTAGAAAAGTCTTCAAATTTTTATGAAATTACTTATGTGTTTTAGTTTAGTCCCGACTCGATTTATAGGCATGCTTAGGGTCTTGATGACTCATTTAAGAGACTCTATGATTGTATTCAAATGTGATTGATGACGATTGACTTTGTGTCGTGAACGTGTTGTGAAATGATCTTATTGTTCGGTAATGCCTCTTAACCCTATTTTGGTAACGATTTTTGAGTCAGGGGTATTACATTTTATTGGTATCAGAGCTACGGTTTAGTCTATTCTCGGACTGACGTAGCGTGTCAGAGTCTAGCTATACATGCCATATATTTGAACTGTGATAGTGTGATGAATCCTGACGTGTAAAATGTGATTTCTGTATAGCAATGGATCCCAAAAGAGCCATAGCTGATGACGTAGAAAGTAATGCGCCTGCTCCCGCGCAAGGGATAGAGCCTTCTGATCCGAGACTGGCTATAAGCGGCTAGGAGGGAAAAGCTAAAGAAACTTTCTTTCAGATGATGAGTGAATGGTTCACTCAATTTATGAGAAATAACCCGACCATTTCACAACCCCCACCCCCGGTTAATCCCCCTCAGACATCTGATATACCTCCGACTGCAAATCTGAATCTGTTGAGTAAGCCTCCGGTTGACAAGATCCTTAAGTATGGGGTGAAGAGTTCTGAGCTACCAATAATGATGATGCTGAAAAAGCTAAATTCTAGATTGAAAATACTATTTGGGTATTTGATGAGATGTCTCTGACTCCGGAAGAATGCATAAAGTGTGTGGTATCATTACTCTGAGATGCAGCTTATCAATGGTGGAAAACCTTAACTTCTGTTGTTTGAAGAGAACGAGTTACATGGGATTTCTTTCAGATTGAGTTCAGGAAGAAATATATTAGTGAGAGATTTGTTGATCAGAAATGAAAAGAATTCTTGGAACTAAAGCAAGTTCGTATGACTGTTATAGAATATGAACGGGAATTTGTCAGGTTGAGTCAGTACGCTCGTGAATGCGTATCGTCTGAGGCAATAATGTGTAAAAGATTTGAAGACGGTCTTAATGAAGATATCCGTTTGCTGGTTGGGATCCTAGAAATAAAAGAGTTTGTTACACTAGTTGACTGAGCTTGTAAAGCTGAAGCACTTGGGAAGGATAAAAGAAGAGTTGAGTCTGAAGCTCGAGATACAAGAAAGAGATTTCAAAATAAATCATTTCAGTCTGCTTCAAAGAGATACAAAGATGATCAAAGTCGTTCCAGAGAAAATGCGGGACATTTGAACAAAAATAGAGCTAGATCGCAAATGAGTTCCAAAACTCCAGCAATTTCAATGGCTAGTGTTCGTAATGTTCGATCCGAGAGACCCGAATGTAAACATTGTGGAAAAAGACATCTGGGAAGCTGTAGATTAAATGACAGAGCTTGCTTGAGATGTGGATCGCTTGATCATTTTATCTGTGATTGCCCTGAGCCTGTCGAATCAAAGACTATTCAGAATCCAAGATCTGATAATGCACCTGCGAGAGGTCAAACATCAAAGAATGTAAATAATGTCAGTGGTAGTCAGAGAACTATGAGAGACAATGTTGTCAGATCCGAAGACAGAGCGCCTGTCAGAGCATATGCTATCCGAGCTCGTGAAGAAGCTTCGTCGCCTGATGTTATAATAGGTACTTTTACTCTTTATAATACTTCTGTGATAGCTTTAATAGACCCTGGTTCTACGCATTCGTACATATGCATGAATTTAGTATATGGTAAGACTTTGCCTGAAGAGTCTACTGAATTTGCTATAAAAGTATCGAACCCCTTAGGTAAAATGTCCTTGTTGACAAAGTATGCAAGAACTGTCCGTTAATGTTTCGAGATATCTGTTTTCTTGCTGATATGATATTCTTGCCATTTGATGAATTCGATATTATTCTGGGTATGGATTGGTTGTTTATGCATGATGCCGTTTTGAACGTAAAAAAAAAGACTATAGATTTACGAGGTCCGAATGATAGGATTGTACGGATTGAGTCTAGTGATTTAAATGGATTGCCTGCTGTGATATCCATTTTGAAAGCTCATAGTTATGTGAAAAAGGGTTTGCTAGACCGAGTTTTTTGTCTTGGGGTGCTCCTGTTCTATTTGTGAAAAAAAGATGGCACGATGAGAATGTGTATTGATTACCGTCAGTTGAATAGGTGACTATAAAGAACAAATATCCATTGCCCAGAATTGATGATTTGTTTGATCGGTTAAAAGACTCTTGTATTTTGAAGATTGATCGATATTAGGATACTACCAATTGAGAGTTAAAGATTCGGACATTCAAAAGGCGCTTTCGAACAAGGTACGGGCATTACGAGTTTTAGTTATGCCATTTGGACTAACCAATGCTCCTTTTTTTTATGGACTTGATGAGCGAATTTTCGGACCATATGCGGATCAATTTGTTGTTGTATTCATTGGCGACATTTTGATTTACTCACGTGATGAGAATGAGCATGCGAGAACATTGAAAATTGTGTTGCAAACTTTGAGAGAAAAACAATTGTGCATAAATTCACAAATGTAAATTACGGTTGAATAAGGTCGATTTTACGGGGCATATTGTGTCGACACGGGATTCGTGTTGATCCGAGCAAGATTTCTGTTATTTTGAATTGGAAACCTCCAAAGAACGTGTCTGAAGTTCATAGTTTTCTAGGTTTAGTTGGTTATTACCGCAGATTTGTTAAAGGCTTTTCGACTATAGCTACTCCGTTAACTAGATTACTTCAGAAAGATGTCAGATTTGAATGGTCGGATAAATGTCGGAAAATTTTAACGATTGAAAACTACATTATGAAGCTCGGTGTTAGTCTGACCCGAATCGGGTAAGGAATTTGTTGTTTACAGTGATGCTTCGTTAAACGTCTGGGATGTCTTTTGATGTAAGAGGGCAAAGTGGTAGCTTATGCCTCGAGACAATTAAAGCCTCATGAAAAGAATTATCTAACACACGACCTTGAGCTCGCTGCGATTGTGTTTGCACTTAAAATTTGGCGTCATTATTTGTACGGTGAGAAATGTCATGTGTTTTCAGATCATAAAAGTCTGAAATATCTAATAACCCAGAAAGATTTGAACCTGCGTCAGAGAAGATGGCTTGAATTGTTAAAAGATTATAAGCTTGTGATAGATTATCATCTGGGTAAAGCAAACGTTGTTGCTGATGCATTGAGTAGAAAGTCATTGTTTACACTACATGCTTTGAATGCTCAGTTAGACTTTTCTGATGATAGTTCTGTGATAGCGGAATTAAAAGCAAAACAGTTGTTTTTACAACAGATTTATGATGCTCAGAAACTTGATAATGAATTACTAGCGAAGCGGGCTTAATGTGAATCGAGTTCTGAATCTGAATTTCGAATTGTTAATGATTGTTTGATATTTCGAGATTATATTTGTGTTCCGAGAAATCCGGAGTTGATTTAGTTGATTTTGAATGAAACCCATAATAGTCGTTTATCTGTTCATCCTGGAAGTACTAAAATGTACCATGATTTGAACCAACACTACTGGTGGTCTGGTATGAAACGAGACATTTCTGACTTTGTTTCGAAATATTTAGTCTGCCAACAAGTGAAAGCAGAACATCAAGTTCTGTCGGGATTACTTCTGACCATTCTCGATTCACGAGTGGAAATGGGATAGAGTAACAATGGACTTTGTTTACGGTTTGCCTCGACTTTGAGAAAGAAAGACGCAATATGGGTCGTAGTTGGTGATTAACTAAATCAACCTATTTTATTACGGTAAGATCGACTACTCACTTGAAAGATTAGTTGAGCTTTATATTTAGAGATTGTGAGATTGCGGGGTGCCACTATCTATTGTGTCAGATAGGGATCCGAGATTCACATAGCGATTCTGGAAGAAATTGCAAGACGCATTGGGTACGAAATTGCATTTTAGTACAACTTTTCATCTGCAGACAGATGGTCAATCCGAGCGGATCATTCAGATTCTAGAGGATATGTTAAGATGCTGTATACTTGAGTTTGATGGTTCGTGGGAACAATGTCTGCTGTTGATCGAATTTACGTATAATAATAGTTTTCAGTCGAGCATCAAAATGTCACCATATGAAGCTTTGTACGGACGTAAATGTCGTACACCTCTATATTAGACTGAATTCAGTGAGAATAAGTTACACGGGGTCAATTTGATAAAAGATACCGAACAGAAAGTGAAACTGATCCGAGATTGTTTGAAAACAGCATCTGATCGTCAAAGGTCCTATGCAGACTTAAAACGAAAAGAAATAGAATTTGAGATCGGCGACAAAGTATTTCTGAAAGTTTCTCTATGGAAGAAAGTGCTTCTATTCAGACATAAAGGCAAGTTAAGTCTGAGATTCATCGGACCGTATGAGATCATTGAACGTGTTGGGCCTGTTGCATATAGATTGAAGTTACCCTCTGAACTAGAAAAGATTCACAATGTATTTCACGTTTGATGCTCAGTAGATATCGGTCGATCCGTCACATGTGATTGCCCATCCGAAATTGAAATCGATCGATATGACATACGAAGAGGAACCAATTAGTATCTTAGCTAAATGAAGTAAAAGAGTTAAGAAACAAGAAAATTCCATTAGTGAAAGTATTGTGGAATCGACATGGATTAGAAGAGGCTATGTGGGAGCCTGAAGATTCAATGAGACAAAAATATCCAACTCTGTTTAACGGTAAGATTTTCAGGGACGAAAATCCCTAAGGGGGAGAATTGTAATAGTCCGGTTTATACCCTAGTTGGAACAGTGGTTTTGAGACCAAAAATTTGAGTCCGTATAATATTGTAGTATTATTTTCTGTGCAGTTGATATGTGAATTAGCATGTGGTAAATTTCCGTAAGCGAATTTGTCTGTGTGTGTGTTTAATTTGACAAAAGGACTAAATCGCATAAAGTTTAATATTAGCATGCTCTTTGATAAGGTATCTATTTGATGTGTCTTTGTAAGAGGGAGGCCTTATGTGGAAAATAAGCCCATGTTTTGGATAATGGATGGCATATGGTCTATAATGGCCTTGGTTTATATGTTATTTATATGTTTTATTAAAGGTTAGTTTTGTAAATAGATAATTATGTTTAAATTGATAAAAACAAAACATGATAATAGCCATTTTCATCATCTTATTCCACCGAAATTAGAAAGAAAAGAAGGGGTTTTGAGCTTTGGATGTTTTGGCTAGCTTTAAGCAAGATTAAGGTAAGTTTTGACTTCAGTTTTTGATAATTTATACGTTTGTGTAATCGTTGCTTCGAGTGCTATCCAACCCATGTTTCAATTTTGTGTTTTGATGATGTATGTGAAATATGCCATTGATGATTTTACAAGCTTTGTGATGTTTAAGGATGATATATGAAAGATTTGAGCTAAATAAACATGTTATGTTCTTGAAGTTTTGATGAATTTAGCTAAATATGGCTAAATTATGGAAATGGTAAATTGAGGGACTAAATTGCAAGTTTGATGAAAAATGTGGGCTTGTATGTGATGTATATGTATTCGGCTAAGCTTGTGTATGCATTGATCTTGTGAAATTTGATGTTTTGAGTAAAATGGACTAAATTGATAAAATGTGCAAATGTGAGGGCTAATTTGTAAATAGCCTAAAATATGTGTGTATGGATTGAATTGAACGAATTAGTGAATAAAAGGATTAATTCTGAATATGTTTAGATCAAGAACCAAGGAAAACAGACTCAGATCGCGGGAAAGCGAAAGTTAACGAGTAGCCGTTTTAATTTTGATATATCGAATCCGAGGTAAGTCACTTTGCAAATAAACGTATTCGTATGATATTATACTTGTTCATATGAATAATGTTGATAATGTATACCTATGAGAGTATATGCTTATGAATTTGGAGATGAATCTGACATAGTGATTAAGTTTGAGAAGTTCTGATCGAACCTAGGAATAGATAGGATTAGCTATGTTATGACATAGTTTTTTATCATGTAAGACCACGTCCAGGACGTTGGCGTTGATTTGAAATTTCATGTAAGACCTCATCTAGGATGTAGGCATCGATATGAATTATATGTAAAAGACCTCGTCTGGAACGTAGGCATCGATATGAACTTTATGAGTAAGACCATGTCTGGGACATCGGCATCATATTGACTCGTATAAGACTTGCCTGGGACAGTGGCATCGATATCTGAGTGCATATAAGACCTTGTCTAGGACGTTGGCATTGTACAACTATTTCGATCTTACTAAGCATCCTACTAGATTTCTAAAGGCTCAGCGGGCAAGTCGTGAAGCGAATCATAAATCTGTTGTGAGCAAATAAGTGAATGATTATCCGTTTGAATGCGTTGAATGTACATTAAGTGTGCATAAAAGGTAATTACCTATATGAATTTGATATGAAGAAAGATATTATTGAAAATGAAAATGTGAATCTTGAAATGTTGAAAGTGGCAAATGTGGCCATAAGTTTTTGAACCAAGTTACATATATGAGATAGTTGCTAAGTGATCGATATATGTGCCAATGTGTTTATTTGTATATGACTTACTAAGCTTTTGGAAAGCTTACTCTGTGTGTGTGTTTTCTTTATTTTATCGGCCATCGAAGCTACTGAAGGCTCGGGATTGTCAACGATCGTCATCACACTACAAAAACTTATTTTGGTACCCTTTTGAAAATGTATATAGTTAATTATGGCATGTATAGGCTAGGTATGTGTATATGATTATGAAGTGAATCTAGCTTTGTGTTTTGGTAAGTTTTGAGGTTATATATACTTGAATGGTTGAGCTAGATGATGCAAATCTTGATATGGTTGTTGCATATGAAATGCTTAAGTTTTGACTAGGCAAATGGATGGTTTATGCCTATGATGATATGAATTTGTATGTGGTAATTTAGCATGATTGAGATGGCTATTGAATATGTTGATTGATGAGTCAAATTGGTATGTTTTGGTTGCCATATATGCATGATACGTGCTGGAAAATATTGTTTGTAAGTATGACTCATTTGGGTGGTATTTTGGTCTTACAAATGACCTATAATGTCACACGGTCAGGACACACGGTGTGCCTAGTGACCATGGGGAAAAGGCAGTAGCTAGCATTATGGGTACACGGTCTTGACACGGGCGTACCTATAGGGCTTGTGAGAAATGGCAGTATGTGATTTATTAGTACACGACCTTAGCACACGGGCGTGCTTGGTGACCGTGTTGATTTTGGCAGTATACTACCATGGGGAGGACACACGGGAGTGTCAAGTAGTCGTGGGTGAGGCACGGCCTACCCTTACAGCCGTGTGACCCCTGTATTTTAGAAAAGTCTTCAAATTTTTATGAAATTACTTGTGTTTCGGTTTAGTCCCAACTTGGTTTATAGGCATGCTTAGGGTCTTGATGACTCATTTAAGGGACTCTATGATTGTATTCAAATGTGTTTGATGACGATTGACTTTGTGTCGTGAACGTGTTGTGAAATGATCCTATTGTTCGGTAATGCCTCTTAACCCTATTCTGGTGACGGTTTTTGGGTTAGGGGTGTTACAGTCTGATCATGTTGAATGACCTTTTTTACGACAAATTTTATTAAAGATGGTGTTAAAATAGAATGTCGATAATGGCAATGTATCGCAAAGAAAATAAAGAAAAATAGAACATATATATTTTACGTGAAAACCCTTTCGGGAAAAAACCACAGATAGAGGAGAATAAAATTTACTATGTCGAATTCGAATGATTACAAGGAGTATAAGTTGCGTTTATTTATAGGTTTAGAAAACCTTATTCTAATCAACATCTAATAGAAGTAATGCAGTAAGTTTGACATGGGCGTGTCCTTGGCCGTGTGGATCCTGGAGCTTAAACTCCCAAAACTCGACAGAGACATGACCTAAATATATACCCCACGGCTAAGCGACACGGCCGTGTGGACCACACGGCCTGGACACACGGGCTTGTCCTAGGCCGTGTGAAAACTGGAGCTTAATTTTTCATATTTAAAATTTAAAACAATTCAGAGGGTTACACAGGCAATACACACTGTAACACCCCAAACCCGGCCCAACACCAAGACCGGATCTGGAATGTTACTCGGGAAAGGTGTAAAACGAATATTTACTCTGTAGGTAAGAAAGTATTGTAAGCTTGAAAACTTTTCGCTTGAGGTGTGCCTTTGCAAACAGTGGTTTGTAGTTGAGGAACAATTTTCCAAATTTAATTAAATTCCATCTGATACCCTAGTTGATATTTTGAGAGAAATCGGTTGCTTTTATGCACACATGTTTTGAAAACTCCATTTTCATGACTTCCATATTAAAGTATAGTAGAGTTATATCATAAATAAGAATTGAATAATAAAACCAACTTTAAAATCCAAAATTCACCCAATTTATAGTGGCCTTATTACATGTTCAAAATGTCCCAACGGAAAATAGTAATTTAATTATTTAAAATAAAGTTTACTAAATAACTCCTGCCTGGCCACCTCGAGTGCGTTCCAACCTAGTCCAAAGAGTCATGAGCTACCTATGATGTGTTAAGAAAAATGGGGTGAGTCACCAGACTCAGTGTGCAATTACACTACACGATTCCATCAGCCAGAACATCATACCCTGCACCAATATTCAATATGATAACCCAACCCAACCTAATATCCATCTTCTACACACCACTCCGTACATCCATCCTCATACACACCTGGGGATTTCTACAATCAACCCTCCATCCGCTACACACCTCTTTGGCAGTCATGCTGACAGACACACTGCTCAAAGTCCACATAAGTGGTCTAGCCACTGATTTTACACGTGATTAAATCACAAAATCCTTAATGAGGCTAGATGCCATCATTAACCGTGACAAAGTCTCCCACATGTATACACTTCCCCTTTTCATCATTTATAACCCAAAACCCATGCACATGCAACATAACATGACAGATAGGCAGCATGATAAAACATAAATGTATATATGTATCATACTCACATGCAACCATAACAGATTATCCACGATCATTAATGAAGGTAGTATACTAACCTGGTTTACCGATTACCCAATATAGGTAATTCACCCATCACTGCCATTATTCTCGGCCTTTAGCATAACACATACAATCATAAAATTGAGGGGAAAAGTGTGTTAATTACACACCTGAAAACTTGGAGTACTAAACTATCGATATCCCTAGCGTCCTTACTCAAAGAGATCACAGTGAACTGATTATCCTTCTCAGACGCTGGCCCACAACCCGATGGCCAATCTCGAACCATTAAAACTGCTCACTTCTTGAACTTAGGGGTAGGGACTATGTGTCCAACCCCTTTCTCTACTTGACTAGTTTTCGAATCCATGAAAATATGATCTTGGTCAGAAGATCCGGTTAAAAAGTTGAATCAAGTAAAAGCGAAAACTAAATAAATATTTAAATCGAATACTCCTTACCGAAGTTAACAAAACCCAGAAGGTCTACACTCGAACTAAAAGATCGTCAAAGTCCCTACATAAACCCATATTAGATTCGGCCTAACATCTTGTGCTCCAAACAAAGTGGCCTTGGTGAACAAAAGTTATAATCCCCCTTACATTGGATAATCAAAACCAACTGATCCCTACTACCCCTCACCACGCTGGCTACAAGCAAAGAAATAAGAAATCAAGCCCTTCATATGTTCGGCCAACACTTAAGAAAAGAGTTAGGCTTTTTGGTTATGGAAAATCAAAGAGAGAAAAGAGAAGATTCATGAAGAAGAGGACCCCCTTACCGCTATCACCAAGAACCGATTGAGAGGGATTGACTGGAGATGAGTTACGACACTCCTTTAAAGTTTAACAACCAAAAAGAGCCACCACCCAAAAGGAGTATTTGGCTTGGAAAGAATGGGAACCAAAAAACTTAAGAGATGGAATGAAAGACAAGGTTCGACCTTAGAGAGTGAGTAGGAAAGAAGGGAAAACAAAGAGGTTGCAAATGAAAGGCGTGATGCTTCTAGTTGAAATGCTTTGGAGAAAGAGTAGAGAGAAAAAGAAGATGGAAAAAGAATGCATAAATGGTCACCTCAGTTTCGGCTTGTGGTCATAGGAAAAAGAGAAAAGAAATGAATGGCTTTTTGACTATCACCTCACGGTAAAAAGACTAAAGAAGAGAGAAAAAAAAACAACAAAACAAATGCATCCACCCCCAAGCTACTAGCACACCTAAATTCGGCACCTAACCCCCCCTAAACCAACCGAATGCCTAGCCACCCTATCACCTACAAAAATTCGGCTAACACACTCTCTCACCTTACCCCACACCTTCCCTTAATTCTCTCCTTAAACCCCTCTCTTCCACTACTTCAAATTCATTTGAATAATTCAAACACCATGCACCACTCTCCACCACCCATTCAAAATGTTTGACCCTTTCAAACCTCCCCCCTTAAGTGCCCTTGCCGAAACCACCACTCACCTCTCCAGGTGAAAAATTAAAACCCCAAAATGTCACTCATGCTGCTCGAACTCCTTCCCCCTTGCAAGTCCCCCCTTGACGCCACTTCTTAAGCCCACAAGGTGGGGTCTAATTGCCACTACACCAGCTCTCTCCTTGTGTCAGTAACTACCAACATAAATCCCTTAAAGCCTGGCTCTACTCGCTCTCCCCTAACAGCTTAGAACCAAAATTTTCCCTAAGGTTCAAACTTAACTTCAAGGTTTCCCGAAGCCTCAAACACACTCAAGCAATCATGCAAAACATACCAACACATAGATACGAAGTAAAATGTGAGACCCCAAATCCAGATATTCTGGTTTACCCCATAAAAAATTTCGCCCCGAACTACCTCTCAAAAAGATGAGAGTCTCATTGTCGCATCGCCTCCTCGGCTCCCACGACACTTCTTGAACCATGGTTCATACAAGACTTTGACCAGCGGGCGATTTCCTCTGAAGCACCTTAACATCCCGCTCCAAAATCTGGATTGGTTCTTCCTCATAAGACAAGTCTGGCCTTATTTTAACCTCTTCCACTGGCACCATATGAGATGGATCCGAACAGTAACGTCTTAGCATCGAGACGTGAAACACATCATGCATCTGCTTCAATTCTGACGGTAATTCCAACTGGTATGCTACTGGTCCCACTCGTTTCAAAACACGACAAAGCCCTATAAATCTGGGACTTAACTTCCCATTTCGTCCAAATCTCATCACCTTCTTCCACGGTGAAACTTTCAGAGAGACCCGATCATCCACTGTAAGTTCTATCTCCTTCCGCTTTAGATCCATATATGATTTCTGTCTGTCTGACGCCTCCTTCAATTGAGTTCGAATTACCTTAACCTTCTCCTCTGTCTCTGCAACCATTTCCTGTCCCAAGCTATGGCGTTCACCCAGTTCCGTCTAGCAGGTGGGAGTGCGGCACTTTCGCCCATACAATGCTTTATACGACGCTATCTGAATACTAGCTTGGTAACTGTTGTTGTATGCAAACTCCGCCAAAGGTAAGAATTCTTCCCAACTGCCTCTGAAATCAATGACACAACCCCTCAGCATATCTTCCAAAACTTGAAGACTGGCCATCTGTCTGCAGATGAAATGCCGTGCTAAAATCCAGCCTTGTACCCAAGGCCTGATGCAACGCCCTCTAAAATCGCGACGTAAATCTAGGGTCCTTATCTGATATAATTGACACTGGTACCCCATGCAGCCTCACAATTTCTGCCACATATAGCTTAGCCAACCTTTGAAGAGAATAGGCGACACGCACAGGTATGAAATGAGTGGATTTTGTCAACCGATCCACGATCACCCATACTGAGTCTTTCTTAGTAGGCGTAAGGGGTAGCCCACTAACAAAGTCTATTGTGATTCTCTCCTACTTCCACTGTGGAATCTTCACCGGCTGTAACAACCCCGAAGGCAACTGGTGTTCGGCTTTAACCTGCTGACACGTTAAACACTTTTTCACAAACTCCGTAACTTCTCGCTTCAATCCAAGCCACTAGAACTGTTCCCCTAGATTCCAATACATCTTACTTCCTCTAGGATGCATAGCGTAGAGGCTACTATGCGCTTCCTACAGAATCATCTGCCTTAACTCCATATCCTTCGACATGCAAACCCTCTCACGGAAACACAAAACTCCGTCGTTGTTCAAAATGTAATCCGCTATTCCACCATCCTGCACTTGCCGAAGTCGAGCACTCAGAACATCATCCAATAACTGTTTCTCTTTAACTTGACCCACCCATGTCGACTTCACTTGCAGCTCAGCTAACAAACTCCCGTCGTCGTATAAACTAAGATGGGCGAACATTGCTCTCAGATCTGATATAACTTTTCGGCTTAACGCATCCGCCACCACATTCGCCTTCCCCGGATGATACTCAATCGAGCAGTCATAATCCTTCAACAGCTATACCCATCTTCGCTGCCTCAAGTTCAACTCCTTCTAAGTCAACAGATACTTTAAACTCTTGTGGTCGGTGTAGATAACGGACTTCTCTCCATACAAATAATGCCTCCACACTTTTAAAGTGAAAACCACCGCAGCCAATTCTAGATCATGCGTGGGATAGTTAATCTCATGCGGGCTTAATTGTCGAGACGCATAGGCAACAACCTTCCCCTCCTGCATCAGCACACAACCTAACTATGTGTGAGAAGCATCACAATACATAATGAAATCTTTCCCAGCCTCAGGCTGGATTAAGACCGGAGCATCTGTCAAAATCTTTTTTTCTCAAAACTCTCTTGCTGCTTGTCCGTCCACACAAAAGGTACCTCCTTTCTCAATAGCTTAGTCACGGGTATTGCAATTAAGGAAAAACCCTCGACAAATCTTCTATAATAACCTACTAATCCCAAGAAACTTTGAATCTCTGCCATAGACTTAGGTGGTTTCCACTCTAGCACCGCCTCGACCTTTCAGGAATCCACTCTTATCCCTTCCGCAGAGACCACATGACCCAGAAAAGCAACTTCTCTTAACCAAAATTTGCACTTGCTAAATTTGGCATACAACTTCTTCTCTCTTAAAATCTGTAGAACTACCCGAAGATGCACATCATGCTCCTCTTTTGTCTTGGAATATACTAAAATGTCGTCTATGAACACTACTACGAACTGGTCCAAATAGGGTTGAAAAACATGATTCATCATATCCATGAACGCGGCTGGTGCATTTGTCAACCCAAACGGCATTACCAAAAATTCATAGTGCCCGTAGCGAGTCCGAAAAGTCGTCTTATGAATGTCTACTTCCTTTACCTTAAGCTGGTGATATCCTGACCTCAAATCTATCTTCGAAAAGACTGAAGCCCTTTTTAGCTGATCAAACAGGTCATCTATCCTCGGCAGTGGGTACTTGTTTTTAATCGTCAGCTTATTTAACTGGCGGTAATTAATGCACATACGCATAGACTCGTCTTTCTTCTTGACAAATAACACCGGTGCTCCCCATGGAGACACACTGGGTCGAATAAAACCGTGATCTAAAAACTCCTGGATTTGGGCTTTAAGCCCAACCAACTCCTTCGGTGCCATCCTATAAGAGGCAATAGACACCGAAGTCATACTTGGTAGAAGCTCGATTCTAAACTCCACCTCACGATCCGGAGGTAACCTTGGAAGCTCTTCGGAAAAATATCTACAAATTCCTTTACCGTTTTAACCTCCTCCACGGTCGCTTCCTTTGCATCCAAGGTACTGATAAAAGTTAAGAAGGCCATGCACCCCTTCTTTACCATCCTCTCTGCCTTAAGAGTAGACACTATATTAGACAAGTAGTCCATTCTCTCACCTATCACCAAGACTTCATCATCCTCGGAAGTCCTTATCATCATCGCTTTAGCAGCACAGTCCAAATTTGCACGGTACCTTTTTAACCAATCCATGCCTAAGATCAAGTCAAATTCCCCAAATGGTAGCTCCATCAAGTCGGCAGAGAAAATTGACCCTTGAACTTCCAAAGGCATACCTCTAAAGAGTTTATTTACCACTACCGATTGCCCTAAAGAATTAAGTACAGTCATCTCCCTAGAGGCAATTTCAGGATTCATATTTAAGGTTCCAGACACCATACTAGCAACATAAGAGTGAGTTGACCCAACATCAATTAGTGCAGTAAAGGGTAACCCAAAAATGAGAAACGTACTCGTTATAACATCTGGTGCATCCCCTTCTTCACGACGTCTGGCCGCGTAAACCAACCCAGGCTACCTTACCTCAGTATCTCTTGTTCCTCTACCCGGGGCTCCCCGACCTCGACCAAAACCATTCCCTCCTTGGTTCAGGCCACGACCTCTCGGCATCTGCTAGCCACCCCTTCCTAGCTGCACATACCCCTGACCTACCATCCGAGCCCTAGTTATATCTTGCGGACAATTCTTAATCAAATGATCTTTCGACTCACACCTGAAGCACTCCTTATTCCTTCCCCAGCACTCCCCTGCATGTGACCTCCCACAATGAACACACTGTCAAAATTGCCCAACAACAGTCGTCGTAATAACACGAACAGGTCCATCAACCCTAGGCCTTTTCTGAAAACTTTCCGATGATCATGACGATCCATAACTTCTCTTATTCCTGCATCTGTCCTTATCTCTATTTTGCTTCTCAGTTCGCTTCACTTCCTCAGCTATCTTAGCTTTTTCCACCAAAATGGCAAAGTCTCTCTCTCGCTGAGGAGCTATTAACACTTGCAGCTTGTCTCGCAGCCCATCTTCGAATCTCACACAGTGCTCGTAGTCAGTTGCAACAATCCTTCGGGCATACCGACTTAACCGCAAAAATTTTGCCTCATATTCAGCTACTAACTTACCCCCTTGAATTAAATTCAAGAATGCCTTCCTCTGAGCATCCACATAACTGGCCCCAACATACTTCCCTTGGAATTTCAACTTGAAGAAATCCCAATCCACTCGGTCTACCAAAGTACCCTCCCTGACGGTGAGCCACCACTGATAGGCCTCCTCCTGAAGTAAAAAATTGAGCTTTTCAGCTTCTCCTCGGCTGTGCAGTCCAAGTCATCCAGAATTCTCTCAACTGCCTCCAGCCAGTATTCAGGCACGTTTGGATTAGTATTTCTTTTCACTGAGTATTATCGAGTAATTTTATGACACAGAATTCTAGGTTATTTCTTCGTAAAGCACATACATCCCTACAGGTTTCTGTCTCTAAATTAAGTATTCTAAAGTCCACTACAATGCATCATATAACCATTCCATACACTTTATTTAACCATCAGGAAACTTACCTGGTGGACCTGGGCCGGAAGCTCGAGTGCCATTTTCTCACAAAACATGTTTTCATGAAAAATTCCCTTTTTGACTAACTTTAAATACATAATTTGAAAACGTTGTGACCCCCAAAACCCAAGGCCAATTTTTAAAATTTGGGTTTTGATACCAAAATGTAACACCCCAAACCCGGCCCAACACCACGACCGGATCTGGAATGTTACTCGGGAAAGGTGTAAAACGAATATTTACTCTGTAGGTAAGAAAGTATTGTAAGCTTGAAAACTTTTTGCTTGAGGTGTGGCTTTGCAAACAGTGGTTTGCAGTTGAGGAAAAATTTTCCAAATTTAATTAAATTCCATTCGATACCCTAATTGATATTTTGAGAGAAATCGGTTGCTTTTATGCACACATGTTTTGAAAACTCCATTTTCATGACTTCCATATTAAAGTATAGTAGAGTTATATCATAAATAAGAATTGAATAATAAAACCAACTTTAAAATCCAAAATTCACCCAATTTATAGTGGCCTTATTACATGTTCAAAATGTCACAATGGAAAATAGTAATTTAATTATTTAAAATAAAGTTTACTAAATAACTCCTGCCTGGCCACCTCGAGTCCGTTCTAACCCAGTCCAAAGAGTCATGAGCTGCCTAAGATGTGTTAAGAAAAATGGGGTGAGTTACCAGACTCAGTGTGCAATTACACTACACGATTCCATCAGTGGGCATGCATAGCCCCAGAATATCATACCATGCACCAATATTCAATATGATAACCCAACCCAACCTAATATCCATCCTCTACACACCACTCCATACATCTATCCTCATACACACCTGGGGATTTCTACAATCAACCTTCCATCTGCTACACACATCTTTGGCAGTCATGATGACAGACACACTGCTCAAAGTCCACATAAGTGGTCTAGCCACTGATTCCACACGTGATTAAATCACAAAATCCTTAATGAGGCTAGATGCCATCATTAACCGTGATAAAGTCACCCACATGTATACACTTCCCCTTTTCATCATTTATAACCCAAAACCCATGCACATGCAACATAACATGATAGATAGGTAGCATGATAAAATATAAATGTATATTGTATCATACTCACATGCAACCACAACAGATTATCCACGATCATTAATGAAGGTAATATACTAACCTGGTTTACCGATTACCCAATATAGGTAATTCACCCATCACTGCCGTTATCCTCGACCTTTAGAATAACACATACAATTATAAAATTAAGGGGAAAAGTGTGTTAACTACACACCTGAAAACTTGGAGAACTAAACTATCGATATCCCTAGCGTCCTCACTCGAAGAGATCACAGTAAACTGCTTGTCCTTCTCAGACACTGGCCCACAACCCGGTGGCCATTCTCGAACCACTGAAACTGCTCACTTCTTGAACTTAGGCGTAGGGACTATGTGTCCAACCCCTTTCTCTACTTGACTAGTTTTCGAATCCATGAAAATATGATCTTGGTCAGAAGATCCGGTTAAAAAGTTGAATCAGGTAAAAGCGAAAACTAAATAAATATTTAAATCGAATACTTCTTACCGAAGTTAACAGAACCCAGAAGGTCTACACTCGAACTAAAAGATCGTCAAAGTCCCTACATAAACCCATATTAGATTTGGCCTAACATCTTGTGCTCCAAACAAAGTGGCCTTCGGCTGAACAAAAGTTATAATCCCCCTTACCTTGGTTAATCGAAACCAACTGATCTCTACCACCCCTACCACGCTGGCTACAAGCAAAGAAACAAGAAATCAAGCCCTTCATATGTTTGGCCAACACTTAAGAAAAGAGTTAGGCTTTTTGGTTACGGCAAATCAAAGAGAAAAAAGAGAAGATTCATGAAGAAGAGGACCCCCTTACCGCTATCACCAAGAACCGATTGAGAGGGATTGACAGGAGATGAGTGACTCCCTCTAGAGTTTAACAACCAAAAAGAGCCACCAGCTTGGAAAGAATAGGAACAAAAAAACTTAAAAGATGGAATGAAAGATAAGGTTCGACCTTAGAGGGTGAGTAGGAAAGAAGGGAAAACAAAGAGGTTGCAAAAGAAGGGTGTGATGCTTGCGGTTGAAATGCTTTGGAGAAAGAGTAGAGAGAAAAAGAAGATGGAATAAGAATGCATAAATGGTCACCTCAGTTTCGGCTTGTGGTCATAGGAAAAGGAGAAAAGAAATGAATGGCTTTTTGATTAACACCTCACGGCAAAGAGACTAAAGAAGAGAGAAAAAAAAACAAAACAAATGCATCCACCTCCAAGCTACTAGCACACCTAAATTCGGTACCTAAACCCCCCTAAACCAACCGAATACCTATCCACCCTATCACCTACAAAAATTCAGCTAACACACTCTCTCACCTTACCCCCACACCTTCCCTTAATTCTCTTCTTAAACCCCTCTCTTCCATTACTTCAAATCCATTTGAATAATTCAAACACCATGCACCACTCTCCACCACCCATTCAAAATGTTTGACCCTTTCAAACCTCCCCCTTAAGTGCCCTCACCGAAACCACCATTCACCTCTCCAGGTGAAAAATTAAAACCCCAAAATGTCACTCATGCTGCTCAAACTCCTTCCCTTTGCAAGTCCCCCCCTGACGCCACTTCCTAAGCCCCATAAGTTGGCGCCTAATTGCCACTACACCAGCTCTCTCCTTGTGTCAGTAACTACCAACATAAATCCCTTAAAGCCTGGCTCCACTCGCTCTCCCCTAACAGCTTAGAACCAAAATTTTCCATAAGGTTCAAACTTAACTTTAAGGTTTCCCGAAGCCCCAAACACACTCAATCAATCATGCAAAGCACCAACACATAGATACGAAGTAAAATGCGAGACCTCCAAATCCTGGATGTTACACATACGGCCACGTGTGCGGTCATACAGGCATGGGAAAAGTAAAGGACATTGCGCACGACCATGTGACCCACACAGCCATGTGACCCACACAGCCTGTATACACAGGCGTGTCCAAGTAGTCTGACGAATGGGCTATAAATCTCGCGATGAACACCAGCTGGTGATAGACCACAAAGGCATGTGACACAACCGTGTGGCCCAACACGGGTTGTTGTACGACCATGTTGCACGACCGTCTGACCACCGTCGTAACACTCCCGCACCCACGCCTCCTTCTCTTTTCTCCCTCGTCCACTCTCGCACCTACGCCCTCCTTCTCCTTTCGCCTCACCCCTCTAGCCCCCCCCTTCCCTTTCTTTTCCCCTCTTTCACACAACCCTCAGTGCCGGCTGACCAAAACCTCCTCACCCACCTCCTTTATCATCGTCGACCGACCACCCTCCCCTTCCTTTCTTTTTCCCCTTCTTTTCCTTCCCTCCAACCCCCCAATACCTAATACCAAACCCGACCTTCTTTCTCCTCACCTTTCTTTCTCCCATTGCCCCTACCTAAACCCACCATCCGCACTAGCCCCCGCCATTCCCCAGTTGACCGCCGTACCTTCGGCCACTGCCCCATCGACGTCGGTTATCCCTTTCCCTTTTTGCCCTCCCATTTTTTTATTTTATTCATTATTTATTTATTATAATTAGTATTAGTTTTATTATTGATTTATTGGTTTTTATTATTATTTTAGTTATTCATTCTTGGTTAGTTCAATTCTTTACTATTAATTCTATGTCTATGTTTAATTTAGTTTAGCACGTCGGCAGTATTTTGCATTTATTTTGCCTTATGGTCATTGTCTTGTTAATTTTCTTCATATTTTGCTTGCCTATTCATTTTTCTATATTGATCATTTATTTAGTTTTCTATTGAACATCTATATATTGATAATCGAATTAGTCTTTTTGATTGAGCTAAATTTGGATGTTTATTTCTCATTCGCGTGCCTATTATTTTGATTCGTCACATTGAATTTTGTGATTGCTTTCTTGCAGACTTATTATGACAAACAAATGCGACAAGAATAAGGTCGCCGTCCCTGCTTCGAAAAAGTGAAAAGGTCTCGACGCGACTTCCTTATGTGCCTCTGCCAAAGTTCACCATCCTTACCTCAGATTTTTCGCGGATCCACCAGAGGACTTATTTCAGCTCCTTCGCGTACTACCACTAAGTCTGAGCCGATGCATTGACTAGGCTATGTTAGAGCAAGTCCACCTCGCTGATGAGGTTCGTGCTTTCATCACTACAGCCATATGGGACCGTTTCTTTAGTATCGTCGAGCCTACATATATAGAGCTTACTTTGGAGTTTTGTTCGACGTTTCACCTTCAGCGCGTCATGTCGGTCCATGACGAGCTAGGCACCATCAATTTTTTCCTTGGTGGTTTGGTGCGACATATGAGCGCCCCAGAGTTCGGTACTGCTTTGGGACTCTGCATAGAGGAGTTCATGAGCACCGAGGACTTCCTTCAACTTCATCGACATATCCATCACTCGCCTTCGCATTGTTGGACTAATCTCACGGGCAACCTGACACCCTTTGACGCTAGTCACTCGAAGGCGACTTCTCTCTCTCCAGCCCTACGATATATTCACTCACTCCTCGCTCACACCTCAACAGGACGGAGAGAGAGCACAGAGTCGTCAGCACTCATGACGCCCATTATCTATGGAGCATGGTGCATGGACATATATTTGATCTGGCGTACTTCATCACTTTATCCTTCCGCCATCAGACTGATCGCCACAGGAACGACCCCATTTGCTTAGGCCCTTACATGACTCGTCTTGCTCGACACTTCGGTCTCCTCGACACACCGGAACAGTCTTCCACACTCACACTTGTCGGCCAGATGCCCCTCAGGGCATCTCGAGCATGATACACATGAAGATGATCGAATGGCGTCATAGATTTGATCCTCCTCAATACAGATTGTTTCATTCTGATGCTCAGGATGAACCCGAGGACTTCCCTGATAATATTCCTCCCTCTCACGAGGACCAACCTCATCCTCCACCTCCGAGTCACCTACCTCCTCCTTCTGTTACTACTTTGACAGACATATTCGACCGTCTCACTCGCTTCAAGCAGTAGTGCTTTCAACGATTCGACAGTCTTGAGGCTACATTGCAGCAGATCTGCCACCATCTCCATATTTCATCTTCGGCGCCGACAACTCACGACGCGTCTGTCAATGAAGACCTTTGAGTCCATCTATTTTATTTTTATTTTTTTATCTTTATTTTTATTTTTAGTTTATTTACTTTTATGTTACTTATCATCTTTTTAAAGACTTATCTTTTATATTTTTAACTCTATTTTATTTTTTATGATTGTTCCTAATCGAGTAATCCTTTAATCTTCTTCCACAGTTGTATTTATTTTCTTAATAGTTGCTCAAAATCATGCACTTCACTTAGTTATATCCGCAATTCCATTTTTATTATTCCATGGAATTTATCCAAAATCCAGGGCAGTTTCGTTCTCTACCTCTCTTATGATATTCTCATTATATTGTTATTATCTATTTTGGTACATTGATGAAAATGTACATCTTAAGTGTGGGGAGGTTATTTATATGATTATTTGAAAATCCCTAAATTATGCCTTGTGTTTAAGTAATTTTCTCTTATAACTATTAGAATGAATTCTTATTGATTTATGATTATCATTGATGTGTTTTAGATTAAATTCATAGGTAATTGTTTATTGATTATTTAAACTTTAAGACATTAGAGAATCAAGCATGATAAGTCTATTTTCAGAATTTAAATTTGTTAGCTTGTTTCCCTAAATTTAAATATTACCTTGAAGTTTGAGATTTGCAAGATTGACATCAAAAACCGTAATTTTTGTGAGATTTTGAGCCTTTAGAGATAAACTTTTCGTGCTCACTTTATTATTGGTTATGAGCATGTCAATATTGATTTGTTATTCTAGAACTTGCTTCGATTATGCATGACGAGACCACACCTTTGATTTGATATACTGAGATGATAAAGGCACTTAGGTTCTAACCCACTTATTCCATAAAAAGCCCACATTCATAATTAACCCTTAATGAACCCCTTTGAGCCTAAAATACCATTCTTGATTTACCCTTAATATTAACCCATAGCCCATTTTTGTGGAGAATTTTTCCCATTTTATTTGACTCTATTTTTGTCGAGATTTGAATTGGTTAGTTGCCTAACTATGTTCTTGTATTTCAATTGTTAAATTATCTATGACTTGTTCTTGTTCTTAAAAAAAATCATCTATCAGTTCTATGATTTTTGAGCTTGAACAGTTTAACTTCATACTTTGAGGAGAAGCTTAGTTTATTCTCATTAATTTGTCAATTGATGTAATTATTCAGTAGTAGTATTTTTCTAGTAGGTAATTTATCAATTTGATCTCGATCCTAACCTTTTTTTTCAGCCTTTATCCACACCTTTAACCCAAGCCCCATTACAACCTTTTAAAGACCTTTTGATTTGTGTATCATCTCATTTTATAGTGGTGGAGATTTAATTTTCATGCAAGCCTATGGTAAAAACTTTTCATGTTTGACTTTTAAGTGCTTAATTCTTGAACCTTAAACACTTTGAGTGATTTGAGTGAATCTTTAGTGAGGATGTCAAATCTTGTCGGCTTTGAACTAAAGGTAATTATTTAGATAAAGGGAAATACCTATGTTTTCATGCTTTAAAAATGTGTGACTTGGATTATTTGAATCTTTAGTACTCTTTTAGTTGAATTATCAATGTGTGATTATTTTTGAATTATGATAAAACATTATTGATGAGAATTATGAATTGAGAAAGTTTAATTTTAATTGTGAGTTGAGGATTTTGCTTGAGGACAAACAAAAACTTAAGTGTGGCGATATTTGATAAACCATAAAAGTAACATATTTTAATCCCATGCTTAGCATTTTTTTATTATTTATTATATAATTTAGTGAATTTGATGCTCCTAATCCTTTAATTTCATGTTTCTATACTTAGGTGAGCATAGAGGAGTAAAAGGAGCGTAAAAGGGCCAAAATCAGACAAAACAGGTTGTCTTAAGGATCCACAAGGCCAAGCCAATCCCACACGGGCTAAGCACATGCCCGTGTGAACCACACGGGCTGGACATACACCCGTGTGCCATCCCGTGTCGATTTCAAACCATGTCAGATTTGCACACGGCCTAGGCATTCTTACATGGGCTGATCACACGCCCGTGTCCCTGTCAAACCCTATTTTGTTTTCACGCAGAAAAAGCCAATTTTTATGTATTTTGAGCATTCTAAAGTCTATAAATAACATATTAGAAGAAGACCTAAGGACACGTAGAGTAGAACGAAGAAATTACTCGAAGGAAGCCGTCGAAATCAATTCAGAAGCAGGATCTCATTCAAGATTGAAGATCTCCATCACATTTCCTTAGGAGTTTTTGGGTTCTTTATGTCTTGTTGTTTTCCTTATTTTGAGATGTTTTCCTTTTACATTATGAACTAAACTCCCTAAAATACCTAGGGAGGATGAAACCTATGATGAATCTTTTATTTAATTATCTAAATTACATGAAAAATACTTGTCCTTGTTCTTAATTATGTATTCTTAATCCTTGCATTAATATTTTCAGGATATTAATCCAAGTTTGATGTGCTTAATCAGTGGAGTGAAAGTCCTTACTTAAGAGTAGATCTAGCATAAGTGAACGGAGTTGATTGCAATCCTAGAAATAGGACGACATGAAGCTGTCGGGTTAGAGTCAAATCTAATAAGGGAATCCATAGATCGAGTTAATGCGATAATAGGGGTTTGAATTAGAAATAAATTTCAATTAACCAACCTAGAGTCAGTTGTTAGAAGTCTCGAAAGAGATATTAACATAACTTAGGGATTTCTACAGATCAATGCAAGTGAATAAATTATTTAATTCAGAATCATAATAATAAGTGAAATCTAGGTGGATTTCTCCTTGGGTATTGTCTCTCTTGTTGGTTTTCTTCAAATATTTTCCCAATTTTATCTCTGTCGCGCTCATAGTTAATTACTTAGTTCAATTTTAGATTAAAACACTCCTTTAATTATTAGGCTAAATAATAAAAAGATAGTAATTACTAGTACTTTTAATCCTCGTGGATACGATATTCCGAACTCACCAAGCTATACTACTGTTCGATAGGTGCGCTTGTCTTTGTCATATTTTAGTTAGTTCGTGACGTCATCATAAACATTGTATAAGAAAACAGATATAATAAAAACCTTTAATAAGATTAATATTTAAAAAAATTATTAGCCTTTAATGTTGCCACCACCCGTTCTATTAGGTACATAGTACACCTTATCCTTTAATAAATTTGAATTTTTATTTTATTTTTAAATGATTGTACTTAAATGAGACTATTGAATAATCTTACATGGATGTCTAGAATTGTGACAAATAGATAATCTAATTGTTTGGCACATTATTACTATTAATATTAAAATTATGTGTGGTTCTATTATTTATTACCAATATTTATAACATTAAATAACAATTTAGTTTGATTTATTTTTAGTATAAATCATAATATATATATATATATATATATATATATATATATATTACAAGGTTTTATCTAAAAAGGAAAATTTCAACTTTCTTTATATTATAATTTTTACATTTGGCATTAAATTAAGTTAACGCATGTTTATACCTTTTGTTTCATTTGTTTCATAAATTTTTAAATCATATATATTATAAATTTTTATCTAAAAAGAAAATTTTTAACCGTTTTCACATTTTTTACATTTTCCATTAAATTTATAGTTAACATTAAATTATAATTATTATAATAGTTTATGTAAATATAAGATATATTAAGAAATTTAAAAAAATGAAATAATTAAAACCCTGTACAATTTACTATTAAAGTTGTTCCATTCATTGAGGATGCATAATTTAAATATTGATGCCTTCATTTTTTTTTTTTTTTCGTGCAATAATTTTGATGCTTTCAGTTATAGGACAAACAAAGCAATAGACTTTTTAAAATGGTGGGGCAATTAAGCCATTTTACTTTTTGTTAAAATAAGGAAGGTTAAGGATATAAGGAAGATAATTATGATGTTTACATTAATCTACCACAAGTGAATTACTTAATTCTAATGAGATAAAATTGTAGTTAAAATTAAATTATCACAATAAGTTAAGAAATCATATGAAAACATGAAATAATTAAAAAGAAAAAAGAAAAATGCCAATTTATTGATCCGAAAAAGGAAAACAAAGAATCAATCAAACTTTGGATGACAGGCTCTTGATAACATTGGACAGGGAAGGATTGGTGGTACTATAGCCTCCATCGATGATCATATTGAGTCCACTTACGTACTTAGCATCATCACTCGCCAAATACAAAGCCGCTTGAGCCACATCTTCTGGTTCCAGCACCACCCCTTTCAAGTTCGACCCCATTGCTATCAGTTCCTCCACTTTCTCCTTCTCCAAGTTACCGAACGGTCTCGTTACCATCGGAGTCGCCACACCGTGTGGCGAAATACAGTTTACTCTTATTCCATATTGCCCCAATTCCACCCCTAGATTCTTAGCCAACCCCACCAACGCGTGCTTCGATGTCACATACGCATGCCCAACATCGGCACTACCAATCACTGACCATACGCTTGTTGTAAACAGAATGCACCCTTTCTTCGCCGGTATCATCACCCTAGCAGCATGTTTAGAACCCAAATACCCTCCAATGATATTGATATCAAGAACCCTTTTGAATCTCTCATCGTTTGAAGTAACTATGTTCTTATCGGGACTGGAGATACCGGCGTTGTTGAACATTATATCAAGCTTCCCATGCTTCGAAACGGCGAAATCAACAGCGTTTCCGACATCAGAGGATAATGTAACATCGCAATGAACATATGAGATGTTTTCTTCTCCAAGTTCTTGAGAAATAGCTTGTCCTAAATCATCTTGAATGTCTGCAATGACAACCTTAGCACCATGTTGAACAAATAACCTTGCTGTAGCCTCACCTATGCCACCAGCACCTCCAGTTATCAATGCAACCTTCCCTTCAAGCCTGTAGTGGAAACAAAGGGTTAATTGATGAAAAATGTATATACACATGAACAAATCTGGGTTTTTTTGGTTACCTTTTTTGGGTTGAAACAGCCGAAGAACTGGTACTCATTTTTGCTAAATGAAGAGTTTATTAAGTGCTTGCTATTGAAGCTTAAATTCCACTCTGGTTTTTATAGAAGATAGATATAATAAACAAAGGCAAGTTGGATTACTTTAAAAGTTGATTTATTCAAAGCTTATACAGTTCCTCGCATGTGATACTGTCAACAAGGCTACGCAGCCTTTGAATAATCTTATTCTTTTGTCGGAGATGTTTGAATAATCTATATTATGTAAAAGTGTGCCAATTCACAGTAAAACAGACTTTTAAGCGTTTTTCTTTTTTTTTTTATTTTCGGCATTTTTTCAAAAACGTCGTTAAAGAACATGATCTTTAGCGGCACTTTTTCTAAAAACGCCGCTAAAAGTCATAAAAATTAAAAAAAATTAAAATATTATAAAAAAGAATAAAATTAAAATATTATAAATATTAAAATATTATAAAAAATTTTAAGGAAAAATAATAAAAATTAAACATTTTTCAAATTTATAACATTTAAACCAAAAAAGAAATCGATAGCAAACAATATTCAACAAGAATTTTAAAAAATAAGCAAAATATATGCAGGATGAATTTGTTTTCTAATGCTACTGTCTCAATTCAACACACCCAATTTTGCATTGATATGCGGGACCTTGGTAATGGCAAATGCTTAAATTGATATCCAAATTGTCCTCTGAAGATTTACAAGATTTGTCTCTGTCTCATCCTTTATTTTCATCTGCTCTTCATCTTTCTCATCACATTCATTCTCCTCCTCATCACTTGAACTCGCATCTCGAACCCTTTTCATCCTCGGACTCCTCACCAAGAATGGATTTCTTCAACTCTTCATATCACTTTTCATTCTCCAAGTATTGAGGATCCGATTTAAAAATGTCTACAAGGACAAATAAATGCATTCATGATGCATGCCGAAGAATTAACCAAACATGTAGAGTTCATCAATAAAATATAACTAACAAAAATGTAGCCGGAGGCATCTTGAAACATACCAATGGTTATTTTGGATCAATCTCATCTTGGAGAGATATGAGTTAATTGGTCATCTTCCTCAACAAGGCCTAGTTACGACGAACAATGCAGGATATCCTCGCAAATGTATAAATGGCAAATAGAATTATAAATTGTTCCTTTTGTAATAGTGAGAAGTTCCAAAGCAATAATCTCATGAGTGACTTGTTGGTTTACAAGATGAGCTATAAATTTAACAAAGACTAATAATTGAGGTCGACGGACAAAAGAAATAGTACAATGTCATAACATTTTTAACTTTGTTCAATTTAGAATATATATATATAAGACAGATTTGACAGATGCGGGGACAAAATAAGAACATAATGGAAGAGGAAAAATTGATTTTACAAGACATAAAGCAAGCAGGAACTATGCGGTGAAAACCTCAAATAAATCTAGCAAGTCGATGACATCTAAAATAATCAAGTTAATTAGGCACATGAAAGTTTGACATGTTTCAGAAAGAGATTCCAACACAAACTATAATACCTCACGTTGATGTTCAAATGAACATATAAACATAAGACCATAAGTGTCGACATCCCATAGTTAGAATGCAAAATATTCATATACCACATGTAGCTAGCGCAAATAGGAGACATGCAAATACGATGTATCGCCAAGTTCCTACCCAGATACTAATATGGACTTCCAAAGACCAAGAGTAAGTCCGCACAATGAGATAGGAAAAGCGGGTGTGCAAGCAACTAAAGACAATATAGCAAAAACATTCCAACAAACTAGAGAACTGAAATCTCTGACCATCTTATAAAGGCGGAGGAGACTCAACATTTGAACTCAAATTAAGACACGAAA
Source organism: Gossypium rotundifolium (assembly GCA_025506655.1). NCBI lineage: Eukaryota > Viridiplantae > Streptophyta > Magnoliopsida > Malvales > Malvaceae > Gossypium > Gossypium rotundifolium. The sequence goes on along the minus strand of CP106722.1, from coordinate 3,952,344 downwards.
CACATATAACTATAGGATGACCTTGTTTTTGGATGCAATGCAGTCTGGTTTTCATTACGATTTTGTGCGAGATGTGAATCATGTTCGAAAGATCATAAATATAAATACATATAAACATAAAAAATGAATAATTAAATGTTAAAATCTAAAGAATTATTTGAAGAGATCGAACTGAGTTCAATATTTATCGCAAGATTTGAATCAAGGGGCAACCACTAAATACCCTACCCAATCTATTCCAAATTGCTCCTAACTAAACAGGGAAAGAGACTATTTTTCTACAATACATAAGTAAACAATTTGGATAAGTTTCAAGTCCAAGAAAAATAAATCTAGGGAATATTAAATGCGTAGCTTCCACTTTCAGCACCTCCTAAGATGCTATGCACTTGGCATTGTAGAGCATAGAACAGAAGCTAAAATGATAGATTCGGATGCAGAATATAGGTCTGACAAAGCATTCGTAATTCAGACTGAGCAAGGAAGAAAGCGAGCCAAATCAAATATCAACTAAAGAACGTAAACAGCATAGACTGCAATCATAGATTGCTAGGTAATGTCAACGCCTAATAGACAAAATTGAGTGCATAAACAAACCCAAAAAACTTGTTATAAAAGGAATATAACTTATTTAACTAGCTTTTCATTTGGAAAAAGAAAAAGATCCAATTACATGTGTTAATATAAACCAATTCAATCATAAACCCAATTATAATATAAGTGTCGTTACCTTTTAGTGTGTCAAAGGTTCAACTAGATTACAAGGCAATTTTAGTTTTATCAAATTACACAAGGCAATTCAACAAATAATCAACCATGAAAAACTGCAAAACATATGGTATCATTCACTAACAAATTCAACATTCACAGCAATGCAAGTGAAAGTCACCAATGTCACCACCGAAAAGCCTTTAGATACAAATTTTAATCATCCCATCAGAACAGATAACCAAACATAACAAACTGAAACAGAAGGTATTGTTCTTCACAAGAGTGCAAGTAAAAGTCAAACGATATCAACACTTAAAATCCTTTAGGCAAACAAGCTTCAATCATCCCATCAGAACAAATAATCAAACATAGCAAGCTACATCATAGAATGTATTATTGACTATCCTAATTCAAATTTTCACCACAATGTAAATACAAGAAATGAAAGCAATAAACATGAAACACTATGTAACCATCTTACCCTCTGTGACAACTGAGCCTTTATCTTCCAGCATAGGAAACCTTAGCTATCGAAAAGTACTGCTGCATATGAAGCATAGGGTTCCAGTGACATCTCCTTTGCTGAATGCAAGCTATGACGGCTTCATACTCCCCAACTTCCCCGACCTCATGCAAATGATGACAAAGGGTGTCAATCATAGCATTGGCTGCTGCAAATTCACCCCGCAACCAATAGGTAAAGCCGTCACGCTCATCGGGAAACCAATTCCGATGATGGTACTGGTTGAACTTTGCACCTTTTCTCCTCCACCTGCACCGCCAATGGCTCCAAAGATCACCACCTCCGTCGCCACCTCTGCGGTGAAGGAGCGGAAAGCTGCATTTTATCGATAAAGCGCATTTCCGATGGCATTGCCATTGAGGAAAAAGAAAAAATGCTCCCAAACCGATAAAAATAATTAAACTGCTAAAACAACATATATAAATTAAAAATACCCAAAAACAGATCTAATTAGCTTAAATCCCACAGAATCCAACGTGATCACGTAAAATCACAAACAATTTTTTTTAACTCAACTTAATCCAACTTCAAAATAGATATAATTAGTGAAAAAAATATTAAAAATTGGGTCTTTATTTACTTTTTAAAGGGTTAAAAGTCGATCTAAAGGATTGGTTTAGTTTAGTCAGATGTGGAAAAATGGGAACTTTGCTTTGGTTGTGCGTAGATTGTGAAAAGGGAAGCAATTTAGGGTTTGGGTATCTGGTTTTTTGAAAGAAAAACAAGAAGGGCCTTTGTCAAATTGAAAGAGATCACGGCTTGGCTTATTGATGACGCATAAAGATGCGATTTTATAGTGGCTAAGATCCAACAAAACTTCCTTGCTTCGAGTCATTCAACACAAATAAAGATTCGTCACCAAAGAGTGTTTATGTGAGAGGGAGAAAGCCTGAAAGCGAGAGATTCAGAACTCGAAATCAAGATCTATCTTGACACTAAAACTCTAGATTATAGTTAAGATATAGAAAACAATGTTGTGGATCGGCCCTGAAATGAAGAAATCACAGAGAAAAGAAGTAGAAATGTCGAGAGAAAAAGGGAGAAGAAAAGACGATATTCTGATTCAAAATTTTCATAACCGTTTTTCCACCCTTCAGTACAATATAACTACTAAAATAACAAACATCAAAACGCATCGTTTATCTACAAAATTATCAAAGCATAGCGTATCTATGAAATTATAACAAACCTCATCGTTTTACTTATTTAAGGACCCTCACGTGCGTGGTATACGTAACAATACCCCGTGCCTGAAAAGGATTCTTGTCCTCAAGAATCAAAATGTGGGAAACGACGCCAAGAGAATCCAAGTTTTCCCAAGTAGAGTCTTGAGGAAGGTGTCCGCCCTCCACCGAAACTTCAACCACGCATGGTTCCCTTGCTTGACAAGACGGCGTTCAACTATTCGGATAGGAGTTTTGAGAAGAGCCCCATCCGGCCCGGTGGGAGGAAGTGTAGATGCATGCAATGAGCCAATGTGTTTCTTGGTGAGAAACATGGAAAGTGGGATGGATCTGACGGAGAGGGCGGTAAGTGGAGCCGATAGCGACAATGCCAACCCGAAAGCAATCGAAATGGCCCATAGTAAGCGGGGACGACTTCGATTTTAAATTGGCGGAGAGAGTCTTTGCCGAAATGGTTGGAGTTTAAGATACACCGATCACCAACTCAAACGTGCGTTCGAGCGTCGTTTATCGACTTCTTTGCTTCATACGATCTTGGGCGAACAAGGTGAAACTTCAACAAATTTCGCATTACTTCTCGTTGCTTGAGGAACGATCCACCGAAGCGACCATAGACGCACCCGCCAGGTAAGGAAAATGCAAGGGAGGCTCCTGACCATAAAGAGCCTCATACGGCGTGCAGCGAATGGATGAATGATACGTGGTATTATACCACCATTCAGCTAAAGGTAACCACAAAAACCAGGCCGATGGTGTTTCACCAGACATGCAACGCAAATAGGTCTCCAAACATTTATTTAAAATTTCTGTTTGGCCGTCAGTTTGCGGATGATAAGCCGTGGACATTTTAAGTTTAACCCCAAGGTGGCGAAATAATCCTTGCCAGAAATTACTTAAGAAAATCTTGTCCCGGTCAGAGACAATAGATTCAGGTGCACCATGCAATTTGTAGACATGTTGCAGGAACTCATGAGCCACAACAGAAGCAGTGTAAGGATGAGCCAAGGGTAAGAAATGACCATACTTTGTTAAACGGTCCACCACGACCAAGATGGTGGATTTTCCATGAGAAGGCGGCAACCCTTCGATAAAATCCAAACTGATACTGGCCCATGCTCTATCAGGAATCGGCAAAGGCTGTAACAACCCAGGAAGAGCGGAATGATCATATTTGCATCGCTGACAAACCACACATTCACGTACCCATCGTTTAACATCGGTCGATAAACCCTTCCAATATAACAGCGAAGAAAGCCGATGACGCGTAGCGTGGACCCCTGAATGCCCCCCCAACGTACTCGCGTGGAAAAGAGAAAAAAGTCGTTGGCGAAGACCACAATCGTTTCCCACCACAATTTTACCCTTACGCCTCAAAAAAATATCATGCCACGAATATTTAGGGTGTAAATGGGGTTGGTCTTGAACCTGTTTGCATAACAATTTCAGTTTGGTATCTGTAGCATAAGAAGCAAGAATTTGAGTCCATAATTCAGACCAAGGGGTGTCGGTGGTGGCAACACATTGTAACAGGTGTGGAGAAAGCGCCGGTGGTTGCCGGGACAAGGCATCTGCCACAACATTCTGAGAACCTTGACGATAGAGAAGAGAGTAATCATACCCTAACATCTTCGCAACCCACTTCTGTTGATATGGTGTTACAGCTTGCTGCTCCGATAGAAATTTGAGACTCTGGTGGTCAGTCTTGATATAAAAATGGCGACCAATTAAGTAAGAGTGCCACTTCTTAACAGCAAGCAAAACCGCCAACATTTCCTTGTCGTAAATAGACAAGGCTTGGTATTTGACCCCCAAGGCCTTGCTAAAAAATGCGATTGGGTGACCATTTTGTTGAAGAAGCGCCTACCCCGTAACCGCTAGCATCGGTTTCTACGAGCGGATCACGGAAATTTGGTAGGGCGAGGGCGGTGCTTGACAAATGGCGTCACGAAGTTTATCAAAAGTCGATTGTTCCACAACACCCATTGCCACGTAGCCTCTTTCTTCAATAATGTTGTTAAAGGTTTAGCTAATAAACCATAATGTCGGATGAAACGCCGATAATAACCGGAAAGCCCCAAGAACCCACGCAACTCCTTATGATTTGGGAGAAGGCCAATTGACAACAATGACTATTTTGGAGCGGTCCATCCGACAACACCGTTAGCGATAACATGCCCCAAATACTCGATTTGTGTAGCCCCAAAGATGCACTTAGAATGTTTTGCATCTGATTGGTTCGAGCGTAAAATTTGAAGGACCTCTCTCAAATGAGCTAAGTGATCTGACCACTCGTTAGAAAACACTAGGATATCATCAAAAAAAACGAGAACTGACCTGCGTAACAAAGGCCGAAAGATGGCATTCATCAAGGACTGAAAGCTAGATGGGCGTTAGTCAAGCCAAATGGCATGACCAAGAATTAGTAGTGTCCTTCATGAGTTTTGAAAGCCGTTTGTAGATGTCTTGCTCACACATCCGAATTTGGTGATAACCCGATCGTAAGTCCGGTTTGGAGAAGAACTTAGCGTGTCCCAACTCGTCAATAACTCTTCAATGAGTGGAATAGGAACCTATCCTTAACGATCGGTGGTTTAGTTGCCGATAATCCACAAAAGCCTCCAATCGCCATCTTTTTTTTACCATAACCACGGGAGAAGCAAAAGAATTGTTACTATCTCGAATGATACCATTCGCAACATTTCTAACCAATTTTTCTATCTCGCTTTTTGGACCGTCGCACCGATAAGGCGCACCTTAACAACACGAGATTCATCAACTAAGCGAATTTTGTGATCATGTAACCTCTGTGGGGAAGACGGATGGAATACCAAACCGTCCTCAAAATCCTTCAAGAGGTCATGTAATTCATCATCCCTGAAGATCTTTGCAATGTGATCAATATACGCTCTCCGGCGTGAGTAACATAGGAACAGTCCGCTTCCCACTAAGCTCGGGCATTTGGAAAATTTCGTGCTCGAAACTAACTGGATCGAGCCAGGCAATATACCACGTAAGGTGCAATTCTGACCCCCATGTTGAAACTGCATCGAAAGATTGGCAAAATCCCAAACAAACTGTCCAAGCGATAGCAACCATTGAATGCCCAAAACTACATCAAATCCCTTTACTCCTAGCAATAAAAAATCAGTAGAAAACTGATAACCCTGCGTCGTCCAAGAAACCGCCTTGCAAAAACCCTGAGTCGACAACTGAACACCATTGGCCACCATCACCTTCATAGGACAACTCAATACAATAGGCAATTTCAGTCGCTTGGCCACCTTGTAATCAAGAAAATTATGAGTACTCCCGGAGTCGACCAACACCACCACTTCAACGTTATCGATAATAGCGGAAACCGCATGGTGCGAGCCCTTGGAACCCTTGGAGTGCATGTAACGAGAGCACCGGACTATCGGGTGATTGGTCTGGAGACTCAAGTCGTGCGACATAGTCCTGCAAATCATCAGAGTGTGAAACCTTTGATTCAAAGTCGGGTTCCCACGTCGGCTCAATAACCAACTGAAACATCTGGGATTTTTGACATTTGTGGCCTGGAGAATATTTAGATCCGCACCAAAAACAGAGGCCCTTCCTCCGCCGTTCTTCCAATTCCCCCTGAGACAATGATTTAGAAGGAACTCGGGAACTAATATTACTATGCACTGAACCTCCGGTATTAGCAGTATGGCCAACACCTTGCGGAATTCTCTGACTCGGAAGAAGAAATCTTGTGGGAGCAGTTCCACTCCCACTAACCCCTCTGCCGTTCACTGGGCCCAACACAATATCCTCCACCTGTCGAGCCAACTTATACCCTTCCACCAAAGACTGTGGTGAAAATAACCGTAGGTATTGACCGATTTCAGGTTTGAGATTACTTATGAAAATGCTCAAGGCATAAGGCTCAGGTAAGCTCAGCTGGTTGAGTAAGCTCAAGAACCCATCATGAAATTGGTCAACAGTTCCCTGTTGTTTAAGAGTGACAAGTTCGGTCATCGGATCCAAAAATGAGTCAGATCCAAAGCGATCTTGCGAGCTTTAGCATACTGAGTTCCCAAGTCAAAAGATGTAATCCGCCATATTCTGAACAAAAAATGATGCCAATCAAGTGCCTTCCTTCCAAACGCAACATGACCACCTCACCTTTGCATGCTCACCGATCTCCGCCTCAAAATCTCGCTCTAGTTTGGACCACCAACTCAGAAAGTTCTCTCCATCGAAACTTGGACATTCCATTTTAAAAGAAGGAATACCCATATCACTCTTACCCCCCTTAGAATAGACACTGGACTGCCCTAATTCAGTGATAGGAGACACCAACAAATTCTCCTTAACAGGGAACCCAGGAGGAGATCCCAAAATTCCTTTTCCCCTACTATTTGTTACTTCCGCAGGAGTAAACGGTTGATTTTGGCCAAAATACTGTTCAAACAACAAATGTAACTCAGATCTAAGTTCAGATCGTACCTCCGATTTAAAAACTTCCTGAAATTCTTTCAACCTTGCGTCAATTCGCGCATCTAATTGAGTAACCTCAGCTTGGAGTTGAGTGAGCTCACCCTGCATCGTTCCAACATCTTTCTGCAACCTCGTCGTTACTCCGTCGCCGGCCATGAGGATCGGAAGAGCTCTGATACCTTTGTTGTGGATCGGCCCTGAAATGAAGAAATCACAGAGAAAAGAAGTAGAAATGTCGAGAGAAAAAGGGAGAAGAAAAGACGATATTCTGATTCAAAATTTTCATAACCGTTTTTCCACCCTTCAGTACAATATAACTACTAAAATAACAAACATCAAAACGCATCGTTTATCTACGAAATTATCAAAACGCAACGTATCTATGAAATTATAACAAACCTCATCGTTTTACTTATTTAAGGACCCTCACGTGCGTGGTATACGTAACAAACAACCAAAAAAATAAAAAAAGAAGAGAAAGAGCGAAGGGCTCACCATTGATTCGGAGGCGGAGAGACAAGATCTATCTACAAATCTTGCGTTTGTTTGGCGAAAGTAGAGTGAATCGGAGTAGACTGATTTTGAAAAACCGATGAAAAATTTTCTCTGCTAAAAAATTAAGTAACCCAGATTTGTAGATTTTTATTAAACTTACAAAATTTTGTGGCGTTTATTACTAAAACGTCACTATAATGTCACTATAGCTTCATTTTTGTGGCATTTTTACACAAACACCACTATTATATAATTTTTTCATTTTTAACTTATATTTTTATATATATTTTTTCTTTTAAAATTAATCTTGTTGTTATTATTTTCATAATAAATTTTTTTATTACGATTAATTATAATTAATTTACATAAATTAATTTATTCATTAGAACAAATTTTTTCTATTTATTTTAACATTTGACATCTCTATTTATTATAATCATTTTAATTTACTATTTTCAAAGAATAAAATATATTTTTTATACTACTAATATGTATTATTGATTTTTAAGTTAAGATTAAATTTATTATTTATTTTTTTAAAATAATTACGTTGACAAACACTATTAGCTTTGTATGTCATATGGGTATACAAATTAGTTATACATATACTATAACAATATGAAGTTACAATAAAAAAAATAAATAGTTATTATTTGATATAGTTTAAGCACTAAACCCAAAACCCTATAGCTCTAAAATAATAAAACAAACTATAAACCCAAAGATAAACCCTAACCTAACCTTTAATCTTAAATCTTAAACTTTAAACCCTAAAACATAAACTCTAAACCTTAAACTATAAAGATTAATCCATAAACTACATGCCCTAAATTAAACCATAAACCCTAAATTATCATGAGAATTAATTCAATATTTTAAAATTAATATTATCTCATTTACGATTATATAAGAAATTATTTAATATTATTTTTCATTTTTGACAAATATTTTCTCTTAAATAATTTACACTAGAATCATAATTTTAATGTATTAAAATTAATGTTATCTCTTTTATAATTATGTAAGAAATTATTTAATATATAAATTAAAAGACATTAATTTAATCTAAACCCATAACCCCCTATCCTCTATCCTATAAACCCTAAATCATAAACTATAAAACCTTAACCCTTAACCCCCAAACCCCAAACCCTTAACCATTTACATTTAAACCCATTAACCCTAACTTTTAACCCATAAAACCCTAACACATCCCCCGTAAACCTTAAACCTCAAATATTTTTAACAAATATTTTTCTCTTAAATAATTTAAACTAGAATCATAATTTTAATGTATTAAAATTAATGTTATCTCTTTTACAATTATATAAGAAATTATTTAATATATAAATTTAAAAACAATCAGTCATATATATCCAAAAAAAAATTTAAAATTATTTGCGGCGTTTTTCTAAAAGCGCCGCTAATGCTCAGACTTTTAGCGGCGTTTTTACAAAAGCACTGCAAATGCTCAGACTTTTAGCGACATTTTTATAAAAGCGCCGCTAATGCTCAGACTTTTAGCAAAAAAAAAGCCGCTATATATGCTTTTTAACGTCATTTTGTATATAAACGCTGCTATTGCTCATTTTACATTTTTATTTAAAACGCCACTAAAAACGCTATAGTGATTGCATTGCCTATTGTTGTTTTGACACGATGATTGTGCCAAAAGTTGAGGTAACAGTTTAATCAGTGTTCTGTTTTTATTTGCTATCATAATCATTGCTTGTTTACTATGTCAACAAATTTTTATTTAAAGATTGCATCATATCATATACTCCCCGCTTTACTTTTACTTTGGGAGTTCAAAGATGGGAATCAATTCGCAATTTCCGTAAAATGTCTTTTCAGTATTTGCATGTGATAGGTGTATATATTTAAGGGTAAACTTAAGATTTTTAAAATTAAATTAATATTGAAATTGTTAAGATTATTGGTTTATTAGTTTAATTGGTTTAATTAATTCGATCAATTCATCTGATTTAATTAAATAAATTATTATAAAATTATAAAAATAATATATATATATATTAAAAATTCAATTCAACCGTTTGATTCAATCGATTCATTGCCCTTCTCCAATTGGCATCTCAGTCAGGCTTACGTGGGTTAATCGATGTTTAAGAAGCTGACGTGGGATTTTTTATTGGCCTAATAACAAAATTAGCCTTTAATATTTATGCATTTTACCAATTTGATCCTACATCTAAAATCTTTGATAACTAAAATTACAAAATCTAAAACTATTCATAATCCCTCCCTAATTATTAAATAAGAGGATAAACACGCAACAAAACTGATGCCAAACGAACTAAAACTCAATAATTTTGAAAAGTTTAATAATTAAAATAATAATAATAATAATTGAATGAATAAAATAATACCGACTTTATAATTGGTTCATGGGCTTGGTTGTTGCAATACATTTGAATATAAAATAATTAGTTTAACCATCAAAACTGTTAGGGTGTTCAAACGGTTAACTAATTTAGTATAAATCAAATTTCTTAATCCTTTAACTATTAATCGAACCAAATTTTTTAAAAAATTTAATCGAACTGAAATATTTCATTTATTCGGTCAAAATTTATATATTTTTGTTTTTTGGTTAAAATAAGTATAAAACATGTAAAAAAATAAATCGGTAATGTTCATTTGACATAATTAACCAAATTAACTGAATTAATTGAATTAAAACTACATATAATTTGTATTATTAATTATTAAGTTCGGTTAATTCTGTTAATTACCCGATTTCGAGCCGAATTAACCTATAACTGAATTTCTAAAAAATCATTAATCGACCCCCGACTGAATTAGATCGATTAACCAACTGATTAATTGTATTATATCGGTTCAGTTGGTTAATTCGATTTTAACCGAAATTTAAACACTGTTAATTGTACTATAGTTATTAGAGCAAAGTGAGGGCAAAATAAAGGAAAGAAAGGAGAAAGCAAGGAACTTTGAGGAACTTACTTTTAGATTTTCACCTAGATCGGTGAATCGGGCAGCACATCCAATGGCAGAAGAGGGTAGAGAGTCGTTGGTGCCCACCTATTGGATTGAAGAGGTGCCGATGAGATTAGAGGAAGAAGCTAAAAGGATTAAAGTGCCTACAGTGTTTAAACTGATGGGGAAGGTGCAAGGGGTGTCATGGGATTTTTCAAAAGGCAAGAGACATATGGGTTCATCATTTCTTTAATGGGATAAATCTAAGGAAAGCAAGACAATGGATAAATCTATTTGATAAACAAATGAACGGTTTTCTTGACGATGGAGGCTGCTGGTTAAGAATTAGGATTGTTGTAACACCTCGGGGTTAAAAGAATTAGGGCCTATTGATTTGGTAACAAGGTGTTAGCTTACCCTTAGGTCTCATGTTCGAGTTCTCGTGTGAGCTTAGAGTGTAGAGGCCCATTTTTGTCGGGGCCGTTAAAAATAAATAAATAAACCAGTGTTTTTTTTTATAAAAAACTATTTTTTTACAAAAATCCAAAACCAATTGGCAGCAACCCAATACCCCAAAATAGAACCATTACCCGATTAGCCCACCAAACACTTGATCCAGTATAGACCCAACAGACCTTAACTATGACCCAAAACACCCATGGCCCAAAAGGCCCAACACTTATGCTATCTTCAGAAACCTAGGGTTTCCCAGAAACCTTAGGCGCCGCAAGCGAGGGTTCAGCGCAGCCACCATCCCCAATCGTCGCGCCTCAGTCCGTAACCCATGTCGCCATCAACGCCGCAAATCACGCTTAGCCACCGTCGAAATCTCCGCTCCTGCACAGAAGAGGAAATAACAACAAGCATGGCAACATTTTATTATTTCCCTTTTTATTTTCATTTCAAAGGCTATAAAAAGCCTTCCAAAATCTGTAAACGAGGAGGAGAATACACTATTACACACGAAAAATAGAGAGAAAATATACACAGATATATATATAGAGAGAGAGAGAAAGATAGGCAAATACACAGAGAGATTCAGAAAATAAAAAACAAAGGTCTTGTTTTATTTTTATTTTTATTTTCGTATACTGCTTTTTTATATATTTTATTTTTATTTTTTTATCATATATATAACATATATATAATACTAAAAGAAAAAGGGGGAAAAACCTACATTTTTGGGATTTGCCATCCATCGCGATGGCAAGATGGCGGCGACGGTGGTCGAGCCTCGCCGGAGAAGGCCGAAAATCGCCCTGAGAAATCTCTCAAAATTTTTTTTTTGTGCTGAGGAAAGAAATGAAAATTTTAAGAAAAAGAGAGCTTTTATAGCGCAACAAATTGGTGTCGTTTTGCACCAGCCCTTTTGCGCCAAAACGGCGCCGTTTCACCTATGGCTCGAATCCGACCCGACCCAACCTTCAGGATCCGCGTGTTTTTCAGTCAAATGGGCTATTTGCACATCAAGCCCTTCCGCATTTTAGTTTTTTTTAATTCAGTTCTTTCGTATTTTAAATTTACCCCAAACTTTCATTTGCAGATTCAATTTCGTCCTTTTTTCATTTCCTTTATAATTTTCATTACTTTATTATTAATTTTATTATCATTATTGTTAATTTTATTTTATTATCATATTATTATTTTATTATTTTATTACTAACATTTTTAACATTATTATTATATTATATAAAATAGCATATTATTTATTATATTATATATTTCTAATTATTATTATTTTATTATTTTATTTTAGTTTAATTATTTTTTTACAAAACTATTTTAGTATTTATATATATTAGTTATTATATTCTAAAATTTTGTATATTATATAATATTATATCGTATATTATTTTTAACTAAAATTTATTTTTATTGTATAATATGTTCTATTTACAATATTATATATATATATATATATATATATATATATATATTTAAACATATTGTTTATATCATATGTATGTTCTTTTTATCTATTATTTAAATTTGTATGAAATATGTTCATAGTTGATTTTATTGTTTATTATATTTGTCTATACTTTGTCATATATTTGTAATTGCTTTAGTATAGAACTTATTATTTGTCGATTACGTATTATTATTGCCTATCTTAAATGTTAGTATGTTATAATTGTTTTTTATATATATGTTCGATAGTGTATAAATGTAATATTGTCACATAGTTATTGTTTAAAATAAAAAATATATTTTTGCAAAATTAATATTTTATCTAAAGGTTTTTAAAATAAGGCAATGTTTTGGTATTTAGAAATTCAGGAAATAGTGCCCAATCGTGCTGGGTTGCGATTTTCCGTTTGGCTAAATAACTAAATATCCTTTTAATAAATTTCTTAAATTATGAGATGACTTTAATTATGAGGGTTTAAAAAATGTCGTGTCCAATCGTGCTGGATGTGATGTTTATATTCTTTCGGAACAAAGAAATCTATAGTTTTAAATCATAAAAACTTATTCTTGAGAATTCAAAACATTATATCCTAACTTATTGGGTGTGATGTTTTGCATCTCGAGGTAAGAGTTTTCTAAAAAGATGTATCTAGCATCGAAGTTATGAGATATTGTATCCTAACTTATTGGGTGTAGTATTCTTATTTCTTTGAGATAGGTAGTCTTGGTTTACTTTCAAATAAAAGGATCTTATTTTAAAACTTTTTAAATTTCAAATATTTGGATATGATTTTATCGATTAGGTACCAATTTTTGGGCGTTATGAGGGTGCTAATCCTTCCTCATACGTAACCGACTCCGGAACTCATTTCTTGTTTTTCGTGGACCAAAATCAAATGTTTTAAATAAAACGTTTTACAAGGTGATCCAATCACACCTAATTAAAAAGGGATTGGTTGCGACTCTCATTTTTGTTTTTAAAGTCGATCCCTATTTCTTCAAAACCTGATTTTAAAATGGTTTCGACAGCTTGGCGACTCCGCTGGGGACTAAGAGAGTCAAGCCGTAAAATTGATAATTTCATGTCCTTATGTCTGAATTTAAATTTTTGGTTTTTTTAAAAAAATGATCCTTTTATTTCATGTGATTCTAAAATATATCTCTTCGCATTGCACTACATGACCGTTGTGGTCACACCCTTAAGTGGGAGTGAGAAGCTATGCCTTCGTGAGGTTTTCACCTCCGCATGGGCTAGTGGATTGCTTCCGGAATACATCCGTACCTATGTCTTCGTGAGGTTTTCACCTCCACATGGCCATAGGGAAATGTATTCCCCTGAACCGAACTCGATCCATATGAGCCTATAATAGGTGAGAATTGAGGAATCTGCTGGTCCGGGTACCTCAACTTTAGAGCTGAAGCACATATAGTGAACCCTAGGAGCTCACCCTAGGTATAACTATGTCAAACCTTAGTGGTCACCCAGATAGGTGTTTATTTATTTTACTTGTTTTATATTACATGGTACTAACTTGCTGCTTTTTTTTGAGCATGTCATTTCATTTTTTAAGAGGTATCGATTCACGATCAGTTTCTAAGTTAAAAAGCTAGTTATGGAGAATGAGTTCCTTGATAAAGTGGAAGACAATGCAGTCGTTCGTATATAGCTAGACATAGGCAATTAGAGGGTATGAATTTGTTTGAGCAAGAGGAAAATGGGACAGTGCTGGAAATCCCTGCCACTTCCGCCACCTGTATCTTCTGATGTTGTTCTGATCAAAGCAGAATTAGATATGAAGAAGATTGTATGACACCTTATGGCAAAGCGTGGTGTTTGAACTAAAGGGTAGAAGGTAACTATATTCACCAATCACTTCAAAGTGAGCGTGGGAAGTACAGATGGACACTTTTACCATTACAATGTTTCTCTTTCATATGAAGATGGTCACTTAAGTAGAAGGACATATCCTATTAGCACCAAGGTTAAGAGTAGGCAATAATGAAGATTTCTTTCCAAGGAATGGGCGTTGGAATTTTACCAACAAGGAATTGGTGGAGCTACCTGGGATTGAAGGATAGACTGTTGTGAACTTCTCGACTCCTCGTTGTAATCCAAACAACATTGCAAGAGATTTGATTCGTTGTGGAGAAATGAAAGGAATTCGTATTGATCCCCCATTTGATATATTCAATGAGATGAACCAGAATAGACACTTTTCACCTATGGTTAGAGTTTAAAATAAAAATGAAAGTGAAAGAATCTTTCTGAGTATGGAATTGTGACTCAGTGTATGGCACTAGTTAGGGTGAATGATCAAATCTTCTTCTGAAGATCAAAGGCTAAGCTTGGACGATCTCTTCATCACCATCGAAGCAAAAATTCTGTGATTGAGTTAAAGTCAAGCTTGAATAAGATCAAGGAAATGAAGGGTAAAATTGAAGAGTTAGAAGCAACATGGCACAGTTGTGAACTTCAGATCGAGCTTCTTGAAACAAGGGAAGGGCGTTGGAAAGAAGAGCTTCACTATTCCCATGACCAGGTTAGAAGTCAGGATTACCTCATGAGTGAAGCAATAGTTTAAATTCGTGAGATAGCTGACCATCTACAGATTTTCGGATCACAGGTTGATGCGTTGAGCATTAAGTATGAGCTACGGTCCGATCACAGTCGAGAGCTAGCTCCATTGCTTTGGAAAATCAAAACTTTAGGATTTAGGGCGAAAGCATATAGTAGTCTATTTTATGTAAAAGAATTTATTTTCTAATAAAGTTTTCTACAATGAAGTTGATCAGAATCGATGCCTCTTTGTATTCATACATTTGCATTACATCATTTGCATTAGACTTTTACAAGAGAATCCTAATTAGGTAAAAATATTTCAAAGTTAACCCGAAAAATATGGAGCAAAGGTTGGAAAGAATAGAACAAATACAAAAACAGATGTAGGGGCAATTGACCGAGATTTAGTAAGAAATGCAGGAACAAATGTTAGAGTTCCAAAAGAATATGATTGGCCAGTTAACCCAGTTACTAGCCGAAAGATTTGAAAAGAAGAGTGGCCCAATAGTCAATAGTGTGGATGAGGAAGACATCGTTTAATTCCCAATAGGTTTTAACCCGATCGACGATCAAGCCAAACTTGTTGCTTTGGTAGAAACGAAGGAAAGAGGAGAAGGGACCTCAAAAATCCTAAAAAAGAAGGAAAAGAAAACGAATGATATCGGTAGGTATAACAAGAGTCATTCAAAGCCAATTACAGTAAATCAGTCAAGGAGGGTAGTTACCAGCAATCAGGTTTCCCCAAGACAAAACTTTGAAAGACTCCAATTTACGTCAATCCCCATAACGTATAAGGAGCTGTATCAAAGTTTGTTTGATGCACACATGGTGTCCCCATTTTATTCGAAACCATTGCAACCTCCGTTCCCAAAATGGTATAACGAGAATGCTCAATGTGAATACCACGCGGGAATAAAAGGCCACTTTATTGAAAACTACAATACGTTTAAAAAGTTGGTCGAAAGATTTATTAAAATGGGAGTTGTAAAGTTTGACAATCCATCAAAACCTGATCACTTTAATGAGGAAGTTAATGCAATGATTAAAAGAGGAGACAAGAAAGTTGCAACTCCTTGAAGATGAAGAGGGAATCAGAGAACAAAGTTTCCAAGCTCTTACGTACTTAGGAGGGTTTTGAATAGTGAGATTGTGAAAGAAATCCTTGTACTTTTAGGGCTAATTTAGGGTAATGTGCAAAACATGCTTGTTGCCTTAAGCCTAGAGGCAACAAGAATCTTTTTGTGAAATAGGCTTATGTTCAAAATTTTATTTCAATAAAATGCATCTGTTTGAGCATATATTCTTTTATTCTTACTGTACATTCTTTTGTTTTTATTCTTTCATGACCATACCAATAATCATCCTTAGAATCATTTATTCTTTGGATTTATTCGCCTTCGTACCTAGGTATCCAGATATCAACATCACGAGCGACGTTGTTACTGACTCTCTTTTTGAATGAGATATGGGGATCTAAGGACTTTGAAGATAACAAAGATTGTAATATATCTTCTAACTTGTTAAGAATGGTTTAACAAGATGGAAAACAGGCCTTACTTTACAAAGGGTCATTGCGAACTTAGGAAAGGAGCGAAGATTGAAGCCTAGCTCACCACAAAAATAAGGCAAGACATCATCGAGTTGTTTTCAAGAATTCAAAGATGTTTTTGCACAATTATATCATGACATGCATTGGCTAATAAGAAGTAGGATAAACAAAGAGGATCGGTCACTGTTGATTCACCATGGAAGGGGATTGCATTAGTCATACCGCAAATACAAAATTAAAGAAGATAAGATTCATGTGCCTACTCCAGTTCTTCGTAAATTTTCCATATGGGGGGCATGGATGTGATGGGGCAATCTTGTCAAAAGTTTTTAGCCAATATCGACTCATCGGCATAGTCATTGTTTACTCCACTAAGAGGGTGGAAGTAGCTTCATATGCCAATGTTACGAAGTCGAAGTCATCAAATTCCTAAAAGAAAAAGATGAAGGAAAAGATCAGGTGCTAGCAGAATGCCATAAAGGATCACATTTAAACAACTGTACAAAGTCAAAGTTTACAGTTTGTCCAAAGATTAGGTAGCATATCACAGTGCAACAAAAGTTGCCAAAAAAAAAAGATGGCTAAGACTTGTAAAGATTGGCATAAGAAGCTATCACTACTCTCTATGATTTTTGAACGTCGGCTAAGACCTTTGCTGGAGGTAATGTCTTACTTATTGATTTATGGAATTGAAGCATTTTGCCAATTAAACCTAATTGAAGAAAAGGTTAAAAGCTATTCGTCACGGCTAGATGATACAAATTTATGAAGTTCATATTAGGGAATTCCATGAAGAAACTTGATGTTGAAAAAGATTTTTTCTACAAAATGATTTTAGAGGAAAGCATGTGCCAAGCTGGGAAGGACTTATGTAGGGCCTGTTCTAGAGGAGCATTGATATTGACCGAGATGAATAGCGAAGACTTGCCCAATCCGGTGAATTCAGGTTTAGTCAAGAGATATTTTACCTGAAAGAGGAAAGACCAAGGTGAAAACCCGTAAAGGGCACCTCGAAAAAAAATAAAAAAAAAAGAAAAGAAAAAAAAAGAGGCCGAGGCGAAAACTCGCAAAGGGCGCTTTGAAACCAAAGGGCTTTGAGCTGAAAACCCGAAAAGGGCGGCTCAAATTTTGATCAAAAGTGGGGTACACAGTAGTCTTGCTACATTTGAATTAACAATGAAGAAGTATGTTACGTCTTGGAGCATTGACAGAGTACTCCGGATCCCCTGAACACATATTGAGTTTAAAATGGTCCTTAAGAAATCGAAACAGAGAAGCTCAGTCTGCGATATCTGGGACACTTAGTTTCTCATTTTACTCCTTTTAAATTTTCTATCTTTGATTACTTTATTCTTTTCAAAGAAACACCTTAATCAACTTTCTTT
Source organism: Gossypium rotundifolium (assembly GCA_025506655.1). Taxonomy (NCBI): domain Eukaryota; kingdom Viridiplantae; phylum Streptophyta; class Magnoliopsida; order Malvales; family Malvaceae; genus Gossypium; species Gossypium rotundifolium. Next base: position 3,934,610 of record CP106722.1, on the reverse strand, counting down.
TATAGCCTTTTCTATTTTTGCTTACTTTATTCTTTTTAAGATACACCAATCAATTTTTATTTATTGCCTTGGTTATCTTTGATTAGCTTATTTGTTTCGATCAATTCTCCTGATTAATTTCTTTGTTTTCCATTGTTATAATCTTTTTCAAGCATTTTTTATTGAAATAATGATTAATGGACTAAAAACACTTTCATAAAAGGAGTTTCGCATATTACTCTGAAAGCTTCTAAATAATATGAGAATCTGAAACAGGACTATGGTTCAGAACTCACCAAGCTTAAGGGCTGGAAACATTGAAGAATGATTATCTCTTCAAATTCTTATTGGGTAAGACAATTTCGTTGGTGACACCATAACTAACAAGGTCAATCCAAGTGTAAAAGGGGATCATTGTCAGGATACCCTGCATCCATTCAAACACATACATCTGGTCATTACACCCAGGGAATGGTGTAACAGATTGAAAGTGATACAAGTTCTGTACCTCTGAATGGTAACAGAAATATGAAAGAAACCAAATGTTATTCCCCTGAAGTTACAGTGAGAGATACCAACTTCATATCCCAAGATTCAAGCGGGGCTGACTTAGAAATTACATTGGGGCAAGCTGGTTGAACAGAGCATGATTGATGAAAAAAGAATGGAAAAGCAAATGAGTGATAAAACCTAAAGTAGGAATCATACTCATAACATTTTTGCATCATTGCAAATCTCATTAGGAGCATTTGATTCATTACAATCTTTGCATCCTAATCCTTTAAAAGGAATCATTTTCATGACATGTTGCATTCATGTCACTCATAACACATGAAACCGAGTCTACAGGATATCACCTCCAGTAGATGGTGTAGCGATATCGGTAAAGTTTCAGATCTTATCTTCTTGAAGTTGCAGGAAGTAGATCAAAAGACACTTTCAGTCTTATCTCTCTAAAGTTGCAGTAGAGTAGATTGAAGAAAGCAGAAGATCTTATCTTCTTGAAGTTGTAGGAAGCAGATCGAAGACATTTTGGTCTTATCTCCCTGAGGTTGCAGCGAGTAGATTAAAAACAAGATTTTATCTCCTTGAAGTTACAGCGGAGCAAATCGAAAACAGAAGATCTTATCTTCCTGAAGTTGCAGGAAGCAGATCAAAAGACACTTTTAGTCTTATCTCCCTGAAGTTGAAGCGAAGTAAATCGAAAGCAGAAGATCTTATCTTCCTGAAGTTACAAGAAGCAGATTAAAAGACACTTTCAGTCTTATCTCTCTGAAGTTGCAGTAGAGCAGATTGAAGAAAGCAGAAGATCTTATCTTCCTGAAGTTGTAGGAAGCAGATCGATGACGTTTTAGTCTTATCTCCCTAAAGTTGCAGTGGAGTAGACTAAAAACAGAAGATTTTATCTCAATGAAGTTGCAGTAAAGCAAATCGAAAATGAAAGATCTTATCTTCCTAAGGTTGTAGGAAGCAGATCGATGACGTTTTAGTCTTATCTCCCTGAAGTTGCAATGGACTAGACTAAAAACAGAAGATTTTATCTCCCTGAAGTTGCAGTGGAGCAAATCAAAACGAAAGATTTTATCTTCCTAAGGTTGTAGGAAGCGGATCGAAGACGTTTTAGTCTTATCTCCCTGAAGTTGCAGTGGAGTAAACTAAAAACAGAAGATTTTATCTCCCTGAAGTTGTAGTGGAGAAAATCGAAAACAAAAGATCTTATCTTCCTAAAGTTATAGGAAGCAGATAGAGACGTTTTAGTCCTATCTCCCTGAAGTTGCAGTGAAGTAGACTAAAGACAGAAGATTTTATCTCCCTGAAGTTATAGTGGAGCAAATCAAAAACAGAAGAGCTTATCTTCCTGAAGTTGTAGGAAGCAGATCAAAGACATTTCAGTCTTATCTCCCTGAGGTTGCAGTGGAGTAGATTGAAGAAAGAAGATCTCATCTTCCTGAAGTTGCAGAAAGTAGATCAAAAGGACATTTTCAGCTTTATTTCCCTGGGGTTGCAGTGGAGTTAGATGCCACTTGAAAAAAATCAAGAAGTTGAGGCTCGGCCAAAACCAGGTAAAATTGGTCTTTTTATAGTCTTTGCTCTATTCTTGTTTCTCAACAATGAGCAAAGAGGGGCAGCTGTAGAGGCCCATTTTTGCTCGGGCCGTTAAAAATAAATAAATAAACCAATGTTTTTTTTTAAAAAAAAAATATTTTTTACAAAAATCCAAAACCAATTGGCAGCAACCCAATACCCTAAAATAGACCCATTACCCAATTAGCCCACCAAACACCTGATCCAGTATAGACCCAACAGACCTTAACTATGACCCAAAACACCCATGGCCCAAAAGGCCCAACACTTATGTTATCTTCAGAAACCTAAGGTTTCCCAGAAACCCTAGGCGCCGCAAGCTAGGGTTCAGCGCAGCCACCAACCCCAATCGTCGCGCCTCAGTCCGTAACCCATGTCGTCATCAACGCCGTAAATCGCGCTTAGCCACCGTCGAAATCTCCACTCCTACACAGAAGAGGAAATAACAACAAGCATGGCAACATTTTATTATTTCCTTTATTATTTTCATTTTAAAGGCTATAAAAAGCCTTCCAAAATCTGTAAACGAGGAGGAGAATACACTGTTACACACGAAAAATAGAGAGAAAATATACACAGATATATATAGAGAAAGATAGGCAAATACACAGAGAGATTCAGAAAATAAATAACAAAGGTCTTATTTTATTTTTATTTTTATTTTCGTATACTGTTTTTTTATATTTTATTTTTATTTTTTATCATATATATAACATATATATAATACTAAAAGAAAAAGGGGGAAAACCTACGTTTTTGGGATTCCTACCTTGCTGCGATGGTTGACCGGTGGAGGACGTGGTCGAGCCTTGGGAGAAGGACCTGAAATCGCATACAGGAAAGCTCTCAAAAATTTTTTTTTGTGCTGAGGAAAGAAATGAAAATTTTAAGAAAAAGGGAGCGTTTATAGGGCATCAAAACGGTGACGTTTTGCACCAGCCCTTTTGGCCAAAACGGCGCCGTTTCACCTATGGCCCGAATTCGACTCGACCCAGCCTTCAGGATCCGCGTGTTTTTCAGTCAAATGGGCTATTTGCGCATCAAGCCTTTCCGCATTTTAGTTTTTTTTAATTCAATTCTTTCGTATTTTAAATTTACCTCAAACTTTCATTTGCAGATTCAATTTCATCCTTTTTTCATTTCCTTTATAATTTTCATTACTTTATTATTAATTTTATTATCATTATTGTTAATTTTATTTTATTATCATATTATTATTATTATTTTATTATTTTATTACTAATATTTTTAACACTATTATTCATATTATTATTATTATTATTATTATTATTATTATTATTATTTCTATTTATTATTATTTTATTATTTTATTTTAGTTTAATTATTTTTTACAAAACTATTTTAGTATTTATATATATTAGTTATTATATTCTAAAATTTTGTATATTATATAATATTATATCGTATATTATTTTTTAACTAAAATTTATTTTTATTGTATAATATGTTCTATTTACAATATTTTTTATGTATATATATATTTTTAAACATATTGTTTATATCATATGTATGTTCTTTTATCTATTATTTAAATTTGTATGAAATATGTTCATAGTTGATTTTATTGTTTATTATATTTGTCTATACTTTGTCATATATTTGTAATTGCTTTAGTATAGAACTTATTATTTGTCGTATTATGTATTATTATTGCCTATCTTAAATGTTAGTATGTTATAATTGTTTTTATATATATGTTCGATAGTGTATAAATGTAATATTGTCACATAGTTATTGTTTAAAATAAAAAATACATTTTCACAAAATTAATATTTTATCTAAAGGTTTTTAAAATAAGACAATGTTTTGGTATTTAGAAATTCGGGAAATAGTGCCCAATCGTGCTGGGTTGCGATTTTCCGTTTGGCTAAATAACTAAATACCCTTTTAATAAATTTCGTAAATTATGAGATGACTTTAATTACGAGGGTTTAAAAAATGTCGTGTCCAATCGTACTGGATGTGATGTTTATATTCTTTCGGAACAAAGAAATCTATAGTTTTAAATCATAAAAACTTATTCTTGAGAATTCAAAACATTATATCCTAACTTATTGGGTGTGATGTTTTGTATCTCGAGGTAAGAATTTTCTAAAAAGATGTATCTAGCATCGAAGTTATGAGATACTGTATCCTAACTTATTGGGTGTAGTATTCTTATTTCTTTGAGATAGGTAGTCTTGGTTTACTTTCAAATAAAATGATCTTATTTTAAAACTTTTTAAATTTCAAACATTTGGACATGATTTTATCGATTAGGTACCAATTTTTCGGCGTTATGAGGGTGCTAATCCTTCCTCATACGTAACCGACTCCCGAATCCGTTTCTTGTTTTTCGTGGACCAAAATCAAATGTTTTAAATAAAATATTTTACGGGGTGATCCAATCACACCTAAGTAAAAAAGGATTGGTGGCGACTCCCATTTTTATTTTTAAAGTCGATCCCCATTTCTTCAAAATCTGATTTTAAAATGATTTCGACATAGAGGAGGTTAATTTTTATTTTAATTTTGTTATAAAAAAATTATGAATGATAATAACTATTTTGATAGGTTGGTTTTGCCCTATTTGTTTTAAGTTATTTTATTTTATTGTTATCTTTGAAAATAGGGAAATCCCTAAAAAAATTCCTCACATTCCATCATTCTCTCTCACATTAGTCTCCTTCTCTTCCGAAATTTCAGATTTGGACTTTGGTTTTCCTCTTTCTCTTTTGTTTTTTCAAATTTTGTTCTTTTTTATTTCAACAACGTTGTTGGTTGTCGTTCTTCAAAGGTTTAGTTTGTACCCTTAATCTTCGTTTAATCGGACATCAAATTGGGTGAGTGTAAGTGCCGTTTTTATTTTGAGTATTACATCGGTTTTGTTGTTTCTTGAGTATTTGATTTAGACCCATTTTTTTACATATTTAGAATGTTGTGAAATTGAGTTTCAAGTCAGTATGGTAATGGTGAAACAATCCATTTTTAGTGCCTTGGCAGCTCGTTTCACGTGTGTGTTCTAATCATTTGTGATAGGTGTATGTGGGTTCTAACTTTTGTATGTTTTGGTGTTGACTATAGAATTGTAGGATTGTTCATAAGTTGGCTAATTCCTATAGTTCTATGGTTGGGATAATCGTTTGGTTTCGATAGATACGTTGTTTAACTATTTTAATTGTTGTTTATTTGTTTAATTCATATTTTTTTAATTACCGATAAATGACGACTAAACCTATTCATGTTGTAAGTGTTGGCATTGCTCAAAGATTTTAATGGAATTACTTACAATATTTCAATTCATGATTTGTTTTAGCTAATGTTAAATTTTGTATTATGCTCTTATTTTTATTACAATGGTTGTTAGGATACCCAATTGAAAATATATATTATTAAATTTCTTCATTTATTTGATTTTATTCTTTATGAAATTTGCAAACACACTAATAAACTTGATTTCACGTTAACTATATATATTACGAGATGTTATGCTAAAGTACCACCATCTAACCGTGAAATTTTCATGAATGTTTTAGTGCTTCTAAAAATTATTTCAAATCTTACGCTTTGTTTTGATAATTAATTCGATTTAGAATAATTAAAATGTATAATTTTAAGATTAAAATTATGTTAATTGTTATTGAATTGATAATTTAGAATTATTTTTATTAGATTCCTATATTTTTCTATAATTAAGCAAAAAAAAAAAAAAGTTAAGTGATATGATGCAGTGGTTAAGTGCTTTGGATATGTGTGCTATTTAACATAGGTAATTAGGGGTAATTTGATACTGATTTTTGTGAATTGCAGCAAGATTTCGGGTAGTTTATGAACCACACAGGCGTGTGCCGCACACGAGGGGTCCACACAGCCGTGTGTCACCTTAAAAGTTAGGGTAATGTTTTTGTCACACGGCCGTATGACAACTTTTAGGGAATTTATCGATCGCACACGGCCATGGGAGTTTCTACATGGCTTGAGACATGGCTATGTCTCCCTTGCTTCTTATTTGTGCAAACTGAGTTACACAGTCTGCCCACACTGTCGTGTACCCCAGTTACACGGGCGTGTCTCTCAGCCACATGGTCGTGTCCCTCAGTCACACGGATATGTCTCTCAGTCACACAGTCGTGTACCCCTGTCACACGGTTTGGACTCACCACACATCCTGAGCACACAGCCATGTGGTTTTTTTTCTACAGTTTTGTCACCTTGTTTCCAAATTGTTTCATTTCCATCCTCGAGTGATCCTTTGCTCGTCTAAGCCTCTATAGGTATGTTTGGGACATGGATACTGATTTTTAGTTGATCGTGATGTGTGTGTTTCTGATGGATATCTTTACGCATTTGTACATATGTGTATAAGTTATGGTTATTATGATTCGTTAAATAGATAATGTGATATAAGATTTATTGGATGTGTTAATATGAAATCATGCATGTTATTGACTTCTTTGATTTGTATTGGTCATGAGTATGATGTGAATGATCAAAAATTGAATATGAAAGTGTCTGATTCAGAAATTATTTGTACTAATGATGTGATTTGCACTTGCATTGTGTTTCGGATGTGATCATGAAGTTTGATTTGGTAGTTTAACTGCATTACTATACTATTGCAATAAAATCGCAATAATGTTAGCAGGTTGACTGTATAACAATCATGTGGCATATGACCACTTTAAGGTGTGTATCAGTTGGATGGGTTCACCATAACCCAATATTGGTGGGTAGAGGTTGGAAAGGGTTTAGTATACCCCTAATGGTGAATGTGTGGGATTTACAGATATGGTTTGTAGAGGTTGGTTAGGTTGATATTTTGGTATTGGTTACATTTGAGCTTGATTTGCATTTATAACGACCCAAAAGTCAATGAAGTCGGAAACAATGGTTTCGAAATACTGTTTCCTATTATAGGATCAATGAATATCATTTATTAATATTTGTGAGGATATTATAATATTATATTGAAGTTGGTCTAATAATTTTAATTATTGGAAAGTTAGACAAGATACAAGTGTATCAGTTCTAAAGTCGATGGTTTTGGAATTTGAGGTATCGGGACCTCGTTTCCCTAAACCGGACTCGTAAATATTTAATAAAAATATTTGTAGAGTTATATTAGAAGTGAATTAAATTTTTGGTTATGTAATTTTGAAGAAAGAGTGTTTAATTAAAATAAAAGAACTAAATCAAATAAGTGATAAAAGTAAGAATTAATACTAAATTATAAGGTGAATCTATAATGAAGGACTTATTAAATAAATAGACCATTGTTTTTATAGATTTTGATAGTGGAAAAGTATGAGTATCATCATGTATAAGATGATAGTTATATTATATTTATTATTTTATTAATAAAACAAAGGAAAATATTAATAAAGAGAGATTAAAGAAAAGAAGGTTAGTGGGGGAGGGGTGTTTTTCTTCTTCCTGGTTGTTGCCGAAACCATGGAAAGCTTTGGAGAAAGCTTTGCTATTTTGTTACTAACTTTGAATGCATGTAAGTGTTTTTAGTCTTCATTTTTGGTAAATTTTGTATTTTTGGAACCATTGATGTTAGGCCCAACGAATAAAGGGATTATTTTGTTAAATTATAAGTTAAATTAATAAATTTAGGGACTGGTTTTTGAGGTGTTTCGTTGTGCTAGAAAAATGTAGATGAATGACTCTTTTTTTTTTTTTTTTTAGTAATTTAGCTACTTTATGTAGTAATTGTTGTTTGCATTAATCTCTAGTGACTTAGATATGTTAAATAAAAAAATAACATGGTGTTAATCAATAAATTGCCAAGGAATAGAAAGGGGGAGAAGAACAACTGGTCATGGGTGCATGTAGGGGATAAAACCTTGATGTTGTTAAATCCTTGAAACCAAACGCTAAGGGAGAAGAGGGAAGTGGCACCAAGAAAAGGAAGGAAATTGCATGAGGCTAGAATCGATTTGGGGGTAAATTTTAGTAAGTCTTTGACACTTTCTTTTATGTTTCATGAATTAATATAAATTCTATTAGAATTAAGTGACCTGAATCTTTATTTAAATAAAATACAATGGAAAAATAAAATAAAAGAAAAAATTCCTATAGAACTACACTTCTTTTATTTTATTTTAAATAAGGTTTTTTAAACCTTATTAAACTCCATCTATTTGATATTGATTAGAATAAGGTGTTTCAATCTTACTACACTTCTATTAGAATATGATTTTACAAGCCTATAAATAGACATAGTTTATTCTTGTTGTAATTATTCAAATTCGACATAGTAAATTTTCTTCTCCTCTGTCCGTGGTTTTCTGTTCGTGGTTTTTTTCCCGAAAGGGTTTCCATGAAAAATCTTTGTGTTCTTTAATTTTTATTTCTCTTTTCTTTGAGACATATTGTCATTACAGAAGTTATATTTTTCACAAATTGGTATTAGAGCTTCCGGGTTTTTTATCTCGATCACAGTACTAGCGTCTTTGAAGTATGAAATTCTGCTGTTGGATCGCAACACCAGATTCGCGTTGTGGTAGATAAAGATGCAGGCAGTTCTTACACAGATGGATTTAGAGGAAGCCCTGCTAGGGGTAGATAAGATGCCTTTGACATTAACAGAGGAAGAGAAGAAGCACAAGGATCGAAAGGCGTCAACATAGTTACATCTGCATTTGTCTAACGAAATTTTGCAGGATGTGATGAAGGAAAAGACCGCCGCTGCATTATGGAAGAGGCTGAAACAAATATGTATGTCAAAAACTCTAACCAGCAAGTTGCATATGAAGCAACGTATTTATGCTCATCGTTTGGAGGAAGGTGCGTCTGTGCACGAACATTTAACAGTGTTTAAAGAAATTTTCTCAAACTTGGAGGCAATGGAGGTTCAGTATGATAAGGAAGATCTAGGGTTGATTCTATTTTGTTCGTTGCCCCCGTCTTATTCAACCTTCAGAGACACGATTTTATATAGTCACGAGTCTCTCACAGTTGATGAGGTTTATGATTCTTTGACCTCGTATGATAAGATGAAACATCTTGTGGTTAAACTCAACTCTCAGGAAGAGGGACTCATTGTACGTGGCAGACAAGATCGAAATGCTGATGATGATCGTGGAAGGACACAAGAACTGAATCCTCACGGCAAATCTAAGGGTAGATCGAAGTCTTCAAACAGAGGTAAAACTTGCAACTTCTACAAGAAGAAAGGGCACATTAAAGCTGAGTACTATAAGCTACAAAACAAGATTAAAAGGGAGGCTGCGAATCAAAAGGGAAAACAACCAGAAAATTCCAGTGAAGCTGATGTTGTAGAAGACTATAGCAATGGTGAACTTCTAGTCATTTCTATCAACAATTCTAAAGTGAGCGAGGAGTGGATACTTGATTCAAGTTGCACCTTCTACATAAGTCCCAATCGGTATTGGTTTACAACTTACGAAACAGTGTCTTAAGGTGTTGTTTTAATTGAAAATAATGCTTCGTGTAAAATTGCAGGTGTTGGAACAATTAAAGTTAAGATGTTTGATGGAGTTGTCAGAATACTTAGTGACGTACGATATGTTCCAGAATTGAAAAGAAATTTAATTTCTTTAAGTACTCTTGATTCAAAATGGTACAAATACACAGCTGAAAGTGGGATTTTGAAGATTTCCAAAGGTTCCCTCGTTGTGATGAAAGGGCAGAGAAAGACGCCAAGTTATATGTTTTGTAGGGTTCTACTGTTATTAGTGATGCAGCTGTCGCTTCCTCTTCCTTGTCAGATGATGATATTACTAAAATTTGGCATACGTGCCTAGGGCATATGAGTGAGAATGACATGGTAGAATTGAGCAAAAGAGGACTTCTTGATGGGTAAGTGATCATGTCAAACAGTCGAGTTTTAATATTTATAAAGAATGATCGAACCTGTAGACTAACTATGACAATTATTGAGGCAAGTGCACCTATCGAACAATAGTATAGTTTAGGCAAGATTATTTTATCGAACCCAAAGGAACCTAAAAGTACTACTACTCACTTTCGTTCTATTATTTAGCCTAAAATATGGAGTGGTTGGTTTATTAATCTAAAAAACTAATGAAATACTTAAACTAATTGCAAAGGTCAAAAGAATGAAACTTTGGGAAAAGACTGTGGAAAAACTCAGTTGATTACGACGATACCCTCAAGAAGAATCCACCTATGACTTCTCTTGTTATCTAACTTTTAATTCATATGACTTCTTTGCTTAGCTTGATCCGTGAGACTCCCTAACCTATATTAAACCCTCTCTCGAGGCGAATAACGTCTAACCTTAGGTTAATTAGTGGAACTCTCGTTCTCTTATAATAACCCCCTAAGGAAGCAGTAAATCGATCAATGGACCCCCATATTAGGTTTCACCCTAATCCAGTAAAATCTCGTAACCCTATCTCTAGGTGCTCGATCAACTCTGCTTAATTATGTTAGATCTACTCTTAGGCAGGGTCTATTCCTCCTCCACCTAAGCACATCAAATTAAATTAAGTAACATAATTAAGAACAAACTAAGTACTTATCATATAATTTGGAAATCAAATAACAAAATCCATCATAGGTTTCATCCCCTTCAGGTATCTGAAGGGTTTAGTTCATAACAAAATAAAAAAAATCTCAAGAGAAAAGATAAAACAAAACATAAGAAACCCTAAAACCCCCTAAAGGAATTGAAGAAGAGATCCTCTATCTTGAGTAGAACTTCGGCTTCTTGAGATGGATTAACTGGTTATCTTCGAGTAATTCCCTGAATAAAAGCTTTGGCAGAAAACTCTGCCCCCTGTTTCGGCTTCTACCGAACTCCCCTTTTTAGTTGCTACCTTGGGTGTTTATATAGGCTTTGAGATGCTTTACTTGGCTCCTAAGTATCCTAATTCAAGTAGAATTCCTCCTAGGATGTTTAAGTAGACTTAGGAATGTGTTTCTTTACCTCCAAGCATCCAAATCTGAGTGAAATTGCTCTTTCTCGCGGCAGGGGCACGCCCATAGCACATGCCCGTGTAAATCATCTTCAGGCCGTGTCTCGATTCTGTCGATTGGGGCACGACTGTGTAAATTGTGGCATGGCCGTGTGAAGTAATTTGACGAGGCATGGCCGTGTGGCTTGAAGTCTAGGCCGTGTCGATTTCCTCTTTGGCCCAAATTGGCCCGTTTCAAGCTCATTTCTTGTTCTTTTCGTCCTTGAGTACTTTTCTGAGTATAAACATGAAAAGAAAGGATTAAAAGCACATTTTTACATAAATCAAGGGTTAAATCATCCAAAAGCATACTAAATATGGGGCTAAAATATGTTACTTTTACGGTTTATCAGTAAGGAATTTGCAAACTGAAGTTCTATGATCACTGCATTTTTGGGAAGCAAAAGAGAATTTGATTCACCAGCAAAATCCATAACATGAAGGGAACATTGGAGTATATTTATTCTGATCTATGGGGGCCATCAAGAGTGCCTTTAAGAGGTGGAGCTAATTATATGCTAACTTTTATTGATGATTTTTACAGAAAAGTTTGGGCATTCTTCCTGAAGCAGAAAAGCGATATGTTTTTCACATTTAATTCTTGGAAAACTATGATTGAAAAACAGACGAGAAAACAAATAAAATACCTCCGCACAGACAATAGCTTAGAGTTTTGTTTTGATGAGTTTAATAAACTGTGCAAGACAGAAGGGATCGTGAGACACTTGACAGTTTGTCATACTCTACAGCAAAACGGTGTTGCAGAACGAATGAATAGAACGATCATGGAGAAGGTTTGATGTATGTTGTCAAATACCAACTTACCAAAGTCGTTTTGGGCCGAAGCGACCTCTACTGCATGTTTTTTGATCAACCGATCTCCATCTATCGCCATTAAGAAAAAGACTCTACAAGAGATATGGTCTGGTAATCCTGCTAATTATTTTGATTTAAAGATCTTTGGATGTCCTGCGTATGCTCATGTTAATAATGGAAAATTGGAACCGAGACCCACTAAATGTGTTTTTCTTGGTTATAAAGCTGGTGTAAAAGGGTATAAGTTATGGTGTCCTGAAAATAGAAAAGTTGTGATTAGCATAGATGTTTTTAATGAAACTACTATGCTACCTAACTTATCTCTTAAAGACTCTTCCAATAAAGAAAATCAAAAGTAGGTAGAGCATCAGATTAATATAGAGTCGACTCCTCAAGCTATAAAAAAATTTAGAATAGGGTTGTTACTGCACCACAATACTCTATCGCCAAAAATAGAACTAGAAGAGAAATTAAACCTCTAAAAAAGTATGCCGAGGCTGATCTAGTTGCTTATGCTTTAAATGTGGCTGAAGATATATATGCAAACCAAGAGTCGTCTAATTATTCTGAGGCAGTTAGCTATGAAGACTCAGAAAAGTGGATGTTTGCTATGCAAGAGGAGATGGAATCACTCCACAAAAATAGAACATGGGATCTTGTGAAACTTTTTAAACATAAAAAGGTTGTTCACTGTAAATGGGTGTTTAAAAAGAAAGAAGGGACTCTAGGAGTTGAAGAACCCAGATATAAAGTAAGGCTTGTTGCAAAGGGTTACAGCCAAATTCCAAGAGTGGACTTCACAGATGTGTTCTCCCCAGTTGTGAAGCATAGTTCGATTCGAGCTTTACTTGGTATTGTGGCCATGCATGATTTGGAGCTTGAGCAGCTAGATGTAAAAACTGTATTTTTGCATGGAGAACTTGAGGAAGATATTTACATGCAACAACTAGAGGGTTTTACAGTCTTAGAAAAAGAGGATTATGTTTGCTTACTGAAAAAGTCCCTTTACGATTTGAAACAATCACCAAGACAGTGGTACAAGAGGTTTGATTCTTTTATGACTTCTCATGATTTTAAAAGAAGTAGTTTTGACAGTTGTGTTTACTTTAAGAAAAACTGTGATGGTTCTTTTGTGTATCTACTTCTTTATGTTGATGACATGTTGATAGCAGCAAAAGATAAATGAGAGATAAGAAAGGTCAAAGCCCAACTAAGTGAAGAATTTGAGATGAAAGATTTGGGACCAGCAAAGAAGATACTTGGTATGGAGATTCTCAGAGATAGAAAAGCAAGTAAATTGTACCTAAGTCAGAAGGGGTACATTGAAGAAGGGGTACATTGAAAAAGTTCTTTGCAGGTTCAATATGCAGAGTGCTAAGCCTGTTAGTACTCCTTTAGCAGCCCATTTCAGACTTTCATCGGCTTTGTCTCCACAATCAGATGATGGGATTGAGTACATGTCACATGTTCCATACTCTAGTGTAGTTGGATCTCTCATGTATGCTATGGTTTGTTCAAGTCCAGATTTATCATATGCAATCAGTGCAGTTAGCAGATACATGGCGAATCCCGGTAAAGAACATTAGAAAGCAGTTCAGTGGATCTTAATATACTTACGAGGTACTACTGATGTTTGCTAACAGTTTGGAAGAATTAGAGATGGAGTCATTGGGTATGTTGATGCTGATTTTGCTAGAGACCTTGATAGAAAAAGATCCCTCACTGGTTATGTTTTTACAATCGGAGGTTGTGCAATTAGTTGGAAAGCTACTTTGCAAACTACAGTCATTTTGTCAACCACTGAAGCTGAGTACATGGCGATTACTGAGGCTTGTAAAGAAGCTATTTGGTTGAAAGGACTTTTTAGTGAGCTCAATGAACACCTTCAAATCAAGACGAGATTTTGTGACAAAGAGTGCCATCTTCCTTACAAAAGATCAAATGTTTCATGAGAGAACAAAACACATTGATGTTCGGTATCATTTTGTTCGTGATATTATTGCTTGTGGTGATATTGTTCTGAGCAAAATTAGTACTCATGAAAATCCTGCAGATATGATGACTAAGTCACTTCCTATAGCCAAGTTTGAGCATTGCTTAGACTTGGTTGGTGTTCATTGTTGAAGTTAAACCCTTAAGGGGTTTTATGGAAGAGGTGGGGAACTTGTTCGTTGAGAGTTCGCGATGAAGAACTTGTTCATTGATAATTCGTGTCAAGGTGGAGATTGTTAGAATTAAGTGACCCGAATCCTTATTTAAATAAAATACAATGGTAAAATAAAATAAAATAAAAAAATCCCTATAGAACTATACTTCTTTTATTTTATTTTAAATAAGGTTTTTTAAACTTTATTAAACTCCATCTATTTGATATTTGATTAGAATAAGGTGTTTCAATCTTACTAAACTCCTATTAGAATATGATTTTACAAGCCTATAAATAGACATAGTCTATTCCTCTTATAATTATTCAAATTCTACATAGTGAATTTTCTTCTCTTCTGCCCGTGGTTTTTTCCCCAAAAGGGTTTCCACGTAAAATCTGTGTGTTCTTTAATTTTTATTTCTTTTTTCTTTGCGATATATTGTCATTGCCGACGTTATATTTTTCACAAATTCTTACTGCATTCATGTTGTCCAAATTTGAATGAATTGAATGTGGTTTGACTTGAATAATGACTGCACTATGTTGTCCGATTCTTGGACAGATTAAATATGTTTTACATGAATGATTTTCTAGATTTAATGTTGTCCAAGTTTAGATATACTGAATGTGATACCAACTTAACAAATTTAGTGTTGTGCCTTATTCATGGCTGCCTGAAACAACCTATACATATTAAAATTTCAGCACTTACTTGAGTGTTATTAGATTTTGATTATATTGTCTCAGCAGCCCAACATGTTAGAATTTTAGCATTTATTTAAGTGATTCCTAATTTATATTTATACATATTAAAATATAACACTTATACAAGCGACCTCAATGACTCAATTAAGTTGTTCGGAATTGTCCAGTACATATAAATTATCAACATCTATGTAAAGTAATTAAATATTTTCTTTAATGCTAAGAATTTGCATTCAGAGTTGGAGGGGCGATTGGAAGTGAGGGGGCTATTGAAGTATGTTAGTAATCGGAGATAATGATATTCTTTAAGTTTCCTTGGAAACTAAAATCTTGTGTTTACATGCTAAGTAAGTTCGTAATTCCTTAATTTGAACTATTTAAATTTTTACTTGTGAACTTTGATATTTATATAGATACATATGATACTTGTATACATTTATTAATTATTTGAGATACGATAAAAATGTATATTTAATCCAATGATCGATTGATAAAATGAATAAATGAATAATTAGCCTTAAATTGATAGTATGGCAATGTTATATACAGAGTTGTATTGCTGAATTGAATAGACTGAAGTTGAATAATGTTGATTAATGTATGGAGTTAAATAAAATCTCATGTTTATATGCTAGTGATTGTGTCAAACAGTCGAGTTTTAATATTTATAAAGAATGATCGAACCTGTAGACTGACTGCGACAACAATAGAGGCAAGTGCACCTATCGAACAGTAGTATAGCTCAGGCAAGAATATCTTATCGAACCCAAGGGAACCTAAAAGTACTACTACTCACTTTCTCTCTATTATTTAGCCTGAAATTTGGAGTGATTGAATTATTAAACTAACGAAATACTTAGACTAAATGCGAAGACAAAAGAATGAATTGGAGAAAGACTTTAGGAAAACTCAGTTGATAAAGATGATACCCTCATGAAGAATCCACCTATGACTTCACTTATAATTTATTCCCCAAACCATATGATTTCTTTACTTAGCTTGATCCGTGAGACTCCCTAACCTATATTAAACCCTCTCTCGAGGCGAATAACGTCTAACCTTAGGTTAATTAGTGGAAATCTCGTTCTCTTATAATAACCCCCTAAGGAAGCAGTAAATCGATCAATGGATTCTCATATTAGTTTTCACCCTAATCCGGCAAAATCTCGTAACCCTATCTCTAGGCGTTCGATCAACTCCGCTTAATTATGCTAGATCTACTCTTAGGCAGGGTCTATTCCTCCTCCACCTAAGCACATCAAATTAAATTAAGCAACATAATTAAGAACAAACTAAGTATTTATCATATAATTTAGAAATCAAATAACAAAATCCATCATAGGTTTCATCCCCTTCAGGTATCTGAAGGGTTTAGTGCATAACTAAATACGAAAACATCTCAAGAGTAAAGAATAAACAAAACATAAGAAATCCCTAAAACCCCCTGAAGGAATTGAAGGAGAGATCCTCCGTCTTGAATGGATTTTCGGCTTCTTGAGATGGATCAACTGGCTATCTTCAAGTGACTCCCTAAAAGATGAAAGCTTCGGCCTCAAAGCCTCTGCCAAAAAGCTCGTCCTGTTTCGGCTTCTGCCGAACTCTCTTTTTAGTTACTACCTTGGGTGTTTATATAGGCTTTGAGATGCTTTACTTGGCTCCTAAGTATCCTAATTCAAGTAGAATTCTTCCTAGGATGTTTAAGTAGACTTAGGAATGTGTTTCTTTGCCTCCAAGCATCCAAATCCGAGTGAAATTGCTCTTTCCTGCGGCAGGGGCACGCCCATGGCACACGCCTGTGTAAGTCGTCTTCAGGCCGTGTCTCGATTCTGTTGATTGAGGCACGACCGTGTAAATCGTGGCATGGTCGTGTAAAGTAAATGGAAAGGCACGGCCGTGTGGCTTGAAGTCCAGGTCGTGTTGATTTCTTGGGTTGGCCCAATTTGGTCCGTTTTAAGCCCGTTTTACATTCTTTTTATCCTTAGGTGCTTTCCTGAGCATAAGACATGAAAAGAAAGGATTAAGAGCACCTTTTTACATAAATCAGGGATAAATCATCCAAAAGCATACTAAATGTGGGATTAAAATATGTTACTTTTACGGTTTATCAAATACCCCTACACTTATGCTTTTGCTTGTCCTCAAGCAAAATTCTCAACTTACAATTAAAACAAACTTTCCATAATTCATAATTCCTATCGACAATGTCTTATCATAATTCATAGATAATTTATACATGGATAATTCAACTCAAAGAGTCCTAAAGATTCAATTACGATAAGTCATACCTTTGTAGTACGAAAACATAGGTGTCTCCCCTTATCTAAGTAATTACCTTTAATTCAAAACCGATAAGGATTGACATCCTCACAAAAGATTCACTCAAATCACTCAAAGTGTTTAAGGTTCAAGAATAAGCACTCATAAGTCGAACCTGAAAAGTTAATCCCATGGGCTTGCCTGAAAATCAAATCTCCACAACTGTATATGAGATGATACACAAATCAAAAGGTCTTTAATCAAGGTTGTAACGGGGCTAGGGTTAAAAGGTGTGGATACAGGCTGAATTAGAGGTTATAGTCGAGATTGAATTGACTGATTACCTAATCTAAAAATAATGAACTAAATATGAATATTTACATCGAATGAAAAACTAATAATATCTACTATTGATAATTACTCTATAATAAGAGTATTTTCATCACTCAAATTTTGAAAATACTTTAATCTGAGCTTTTTCTTTAACAATTAGAGTTTTAAATGCCCTAAGCTCTTTTATTTACTACTAATATTGAATATACTTAGATTTTTTTTAAGAACAAACTAAAATAAACATAATAGAAGGAACTTTGCTGATTGAAATAACCTAATTCGACAGTTGATCAAATCAATTCTTAATAAAGGGTAGTCATAGGAATGTTGATAACAAATACAAAGGGAATTTGGGTTAATATTAGTGGGCGATTCAATAAAAAGGTTGTTAGGATTCAACGGGGTTCACTAGGGGTTATTTATGTAGGTAGGCTTTTTAGTGGAGTGAACGGGTTAAAACCTAGGTGCCTTTATCATCTCAGTGTATCAAATCATTAATGTGGTCTCGACATGTATAAACGAGGCAAGTTCTAGAATAACAGTTCAAAGTTGACACACTCATAATCAATTAAAGTGAGCACGAAAAAAGGTACATGCTCTATAAGGCTCAAAATCTCACAAAAAAATTATGGGTGTTTTGACATCAATTCTTATAAATTTTGAACTTCAAGGTGATACTCAAATTCAGTTCAACAACCTATCAATTTTAATTTTTAGAAAGTAGACTTATCATGCTCGATTATCTAGTATCCTTCAGATTTAATCATCAATGCATAATTAACTCTGACTTACTCTAAAACATTCAATAAAAATCATACATCATAAGAAATTTCATCCTAATTAGTAATATGAGAAAAATACTTTCGAACAAGACTAAATTCAGGATTTTGAGAATAATGCAAAAAGTCAGGTACTTTTACCCCCCCACACTTAAGATGTACATTGCCCTCAATGTACAAAGATAGATAAACAATTATGTAATAATAAAATAAAAAGAGAAGGGAGAAGTAACACTTCCTGAATTTTTGGATGAAGTCTATGAAAAAACCGGATAAGATTGAGGTGAACATGGGGAAGCGTCTCAAACCGCTTTGAAATTGAATCCTCAAGTAGTGGGCTTGGTTTTATTGTATCCTAAGCTAAATCTAAATATCATAAAGAAGAAGAAGAAGAAGAAAATAAAATAAAATAAAATAAAGTAAAGTAAAAAATAATGATGAAATAAAATAGAAACAAAAATAAATAATGGAAAATGAAAGACAACTAGAAAAATGGGGAATGAGGTTTAAATAGAGATGTAGCCCGTGTTTTGGGATTTTGAATTTTGAACGCATTTAGGGTGTTCGGGCATGGTCGTGGGTGTCGTGGCACGCTCGTGTCTTTCTTCACACGGTCATTCAATACGGGCGTGCTCCTCCGGTGTTCGATAAGTCAGAATGTTAGCACGGTTGGGAGGCACAGTCGTGTTTATCCCGTGCTTGACGAGTCAGTAACCTCGCACGGGGCGTCGGCACGGGCGCGGACTAGTATCGTAGCCCGTGTTAGAGAAAGAAGTTTATTCGCTGTTCGTGCACGGTTAACGGCACGCCCATAGTTCAGCCCTTAGCTTCCACACGGCCACGGGAATGCTCTTGTGTAGGGCCGTGTGGCCTAGAAATCTGCTCTTTGTTTAGTTTATGGTTAGGTGCTAAAAAGAAAAAGAAAAGAAAAAATAAAAAAAATGTAAAAATGGGGTTAGTGCTCAGGTTGCCTCCCGAGAAGCGCTCGTTTATAGTCTTAGCTAGACTTTATCTCTCATTCGTATGGTCATGGTGGTTTGAGGAGGTGGAAATCCTTTCTCATTCGATCAACTCGATTATGGATATAAAGTTTAAGTCAAGTAATGTTTACCTCAAAAGTGTTGAATTTAGGATTGCTTACCTCGACTGTGCCGTATAGGAAGACATTAAGTACCTCAAAAGTGATTTCTTCGTTTGCCTTGAGTTCTGAATTGGTGATTCAAGGGTCTTCCTTATTCAACAATACCTGATCCTCTATTTTGATGTGATTTGTTGTTCCTATCAGCTCATCTGGGGTTTCCTTCGGTTTCACTTCGTATGGTTCTGGTTCCTCATGTAATTCTTCTTTATTAGTACGAGGTCTATGATCCGGCTCAGGTTTGTAGCTTTGTGGTGTTTCCTGCAATGAAGGTTGAACAAGTTGGTTATCAACTGAATTTACTTTCTCACCTTTATCACTTAATGTTCTGGCCGAGTCAAGAGCTTGAAGAGTGACTATCTCGTCGCCTACACGAAGTATGAGTTCTCCTGCATAGATATCAATTTTAGTTTTGGCAGTTGCTAAAAAGGGTCTTCCTAAAATTAAGGGGATCGTGTTGTCCTCATCCATGTCTAAAACAACAAAGTCTACTAGGAATACGAATTTATCAATTTTGATTAGAACATTTTCTATTATACCCCTAGGAATTCTTATAGTTTTATCAGTTAATTGAATTCTTATCCTAGTTTGTCTGGGTTTCCCTAGACCTAGTTGTTTAAACATTTTGTAAGGCATAACATTGATGCTTGCCCCTAAATCCGCTAACGCATTATCAAAAGATAAACTACCAATTAAACATGGAATTGTAAAACTCCCTGGATCTTTTAATTTCTGTGGCAGTTTATTTTGTAGAATTGCTGAGCACATTGCGTTTAGCTCCACGTGGTGCTCTTGGTCTAATTTACGTTTGTTGGTCAAGAGCTGTCTTAAAAATTTCCTCGAGTCTAGTATCTGAAAAAGAGCTTCAAGGAGAGGGAAGTTAATATGTAATTTCTTTAAAAGTTTAAGAAACTTACCGAATCTGCTCCTCCTCAATCGCCTCTTTTCATTGCTTGAGATAAGGTATGCGAGGTTGGTACTCCTTGATTACCAGTTTTTGCTTTTCTTGTGTTACCTCTATCTTACCTTCGTCTACCTTATTTTCTTGTATTGAGTTTGGTTCATCTAACCCCTTTACTGTCTTGAGATGAGATGGCTTGAATTTGCTCCTTTGGGTTAAACTCGGTGTTACTTGGTAGACGTCCTAGCGGTCGTATTAGCTTTGCGAGATGTCCCACTGACCTAGTAAGTTCTCCAACTTGATTCTTGATCCCTTTGATCGATTTTTGTTGTTCATCAAGTGATGTTTCAGTCTTTTAGAGGCGAGAATCTGTGGCTGGCTCCTCTTCTTATTGGTGAGGTGGTTGTTGAAAATCTGGAGGAAGTTCCGATCTTTGGCTACTTTGATAATTCCACGAGAAATTGGGATGGTACCTCCAACATACATTATAACTGTCACTATAAAAATTATTTTGATATCTAGAATAGTTACCTGTATAGTGAGCTTGCTCGTTTTCCATGCCATATCCGTAGGGTGGGTACTCAGGATTCGCCATGCCTCCTAGATTCAAATCATATTATATTTCTGGATGTACTGCGAGGACTATACCAATCATCAATCTTTTATTCATCATCTCTAACTTATTAGATAACCCGGTGACCACGCCGAGGTTGAAAACACCGTTGCTTTAGTAGGAATTGCCCCATGCCTTGCCAACGATAATTATTTAGTGCCATCTTTTCCATAAACTAAAATTTTCTGCCAAAAGCAAAATAGAGGAAAAAATTAGCAAAGTAAAAATAAAGAATAATAAATAATAATATAATAATAATAAATTACAAATAAAAAAATTTGGCTAAAGTAATAGAAATAGAGTTTTCTTAATATTTTAGTATTCCCCGGCAACGGCGCCAAAAACTTGATCGTGTCAAACAGTCGAGTTTTAATATTTATAAAGAATGGTCGAACCCGTAGACTGACTGCGACAACAATAGAGGCAAGTGCACCTATCGAACAGTAGTATAGCTCAGGCAAGAATATCTTATCGAACCGAAGGAAACCTAAAAGTACTACTACTTACTTTCTCTCTATTATTTAGCCTGAAATTTGGAGTGATTGAATTATTAAACTAACGAAATACTTAGACTAAATGCGAAGACAAAAGAATGAATTGGAGAAAGACTTTAGGAAAACTCAGTTGATAAAGATGATACCCTCATGAAGAATCCACCTATGACTTCAATTATAATTTATTCCCCAAACCATATGATTTCTTTACTTAGCTTGATCCGTGAGACTCCCTAACCTATATTAAACCCTCTCTCGAGGCGAATAACGTCTAACCTTAGGTTAATTAGTGGAACTCTCGTTCTCTTATAATAACCCCTTAAGGAAGTAGTAAATCGATCAATGGATTCCCATATTACGTTTCACCCTAATTCGGCAAAATCTCGTAACCCTATCTCTAGGCATTAGATCAACTCCGCTTAATTATGCTAGATCTACTCTTAGGCAGGGTCTATTCCTCCTCCACCTAAGCACATCAGATTAAATTAAGCAACATAATTAAGAACAAACTAAGTATTTATCATATAATTTAGAAATCAAATAACAAAATCCATCGTAGGTTTCATCCTCTTCATGTATCTGAAGGGTTTAGTGCATAACTAAATACGAAAACATCTCAAGAGTAAAGAATAAACAAAACATAAGAAATCCCTAAAACCCCCTGAAGGAATTGAAGGAGAGATCCTCCGTCTTGAATGGAGTTCCGGCTTCTTGAGATGGATCAACTGGCTATCTTCAAGTGACTCCCTAAAAGATGAAAGCTTCGGCCTCAAAGCCTCTACCAAAAAGCTCGTCCTATTTCGACTTCTGTCGAACTCTCTTTTTAGTTGCTACCTTGGGTGTTTATATAGGCTTTGAGATTCTTTACTTGGCTCCTAAGTATTCTAATTCAAGTAGAATTCCTCCTAGGATGTTTAAGTAGACTTGAGAATGTGTTTCTTTGCCTCCAAGCATCCAAATCCGAGTGAAATTGCTCTTTTTCGCGGCAGGGGCACGCCCATGGCACACGCCCGTATAAGTCGTCTTCAGGCCCTGTCTCGATTCTGTCGATTGAGGCACAGCCGTGTAAATCTTGGCATGGCCGTGTGAAGTAAATGGCAAGGCACGGCCATGTGGCTTGAAGTTTAGGCCGTGTCGATTTCTTGGGTTGGCCCAATTTGGTCCGTTTTAAGCCCGTTTTACATTCTTTTTATCCTTAGGTGCTTTCCTGAGCATAAGACATGAAAAGAAAGGATTAAGAGCACCTTTTTACATAAATCAGGGATAAATCATCCAAAAGCATACTAAATGTGGGATTAAAATATGTTACTTTTACGGTTTATCAGCTAGGTAAGTTCGTAGTCTTGAAATTCGAACGTCATTTATTTAATTTAATTAGTTAATTGTTAATTATTATTTAAGTATGTTTTTATTTTTGTTTGGTTTATGTTTTTATTTCTGTTTGGTTAAGGTCTATTGAATGGATATTGACAAAATCATAAATAGATAGAATGTGGCATTATGAAATAAATTAATGAATGATTAATAGATAATTGAACTGAATATGATATTGATTTGATAATAGATAATTGAAGTGAATGTGATATTGAGATTATGAAATGTGATTTTATGGACTTGTGAATGAGTAACTAATATTTTCGGTTCATCCGACAAGCGCTGGGCGCAACTTTCGTCAGTTTATCTTAGTGCTACGCGCAAATATCGTTGGTTTATCCAACTAGAGCTGGGCTCACTATTAATATCATCGGTTTATCTGACTAGCGCTGGGCGCAAATATCGTTGGTTTATCCAACCAAAGCTGGGCTCAATTATTATTTGTCAATATAGCCGACTAGTGCTGGGCGCAACTTCCATTAGTTTATCTGACTAGTGCTGGGCACACATTTGTCAGTTTATCCAACTAGCACTGGGCACAAACTCTTTTGCAGATTATCCGCTAGGCACCGGGTGTCATGTACCAAATGGACTATACGGCAAGGTGTTATGAATCATCTAAGAAGGATGGTTATAGGTGTTACTATAGATGATTATATTTAGTTATGTATATAAATTTATTCATTTGAAGATATGATATGTTCTTGAGTTAGATTATTAAAGTTGTGAAATAAATTCAAATGCTTTAGATATACTTGTGTTTATTCAAATAAGTGAAGTTGTTTAATGTGGATTGGTTTGTGTCATAATATAAGTAAATTGTTGATTGATCTATGCAAAGCTATTCATATAGCAAGTGATGTGAATTGAGATATATGTTTAAACCAACTAAAGGTGAATACTTGTGAAAATTGAGTATAGTATGAAATAGTGATGAAAGGCATGAAATTGAAATGGTGATATCTTGTAATTGTATGTTTAGATAGTAGTATGATGGTATAATTCAATTTGAGCATTCATGTATCATATCATGTTTGGATTATAGAAATATCACTGAGTTTTACTCAGCACGTGATTTTATTTTTTGTGCGCAGGTTAGGTACTCTCATTTGATAGCCGACTCAGCATCCAGTAACAACAATCCCGATCTCAAGTGTGGTGATGTTTAATTTTGTAATGGCATGTACCTAGGATGTATTTGGTTGTTAGTTGTTTTGTGAATGTGATGTAAATTGAGTTATAAGTATATGTTTATGTTTGAAGCTAAATGTTAGTATGCGTTTTGACCAAAGGCTTGATATGTGTATGAAACTTAAAGCTTGGTGTCTTAAGTAGCTTTATGTTAGGCTAAATTGAGTGATTTTGGCACATTTTAGATCCACACGGGTGTGTGACTTGGCCGTATGAGACACACGGCTAGCACACAGGCGGGCGAGGCCATTTAGAAGGGTACACGGCTTAAATGCTTTGATTGGTTGGTAATATTCCGTAACCCTACTCTGACGACGAATACAAGTTTGGGGTGTTACAGCATTATTATAAACCGATTTGGTTGTGATAACAAAAAGTGGTGCTTCGTTCTGACATGATTAGAAAATGATTGTTGTATGGTTGTTCGATTGTTTGCTACTATATGACTCAATTTATGTACATATGGTAAATGTCAACGTATTATGATGTTTTATTCTGAAATTTGAAGGAAGATTATAAAATGATCCAAAATACCTATTTGTATTTTTATAGAAGAATCATGATTAAAGTTTGCTATGATTATTGTTGAACCTCCTAAAGAAATCAAAATTTATTTCTCCCAAATTTTCCCTGACTCATGACTTTAAAAAGAATGGTGATATAAATGCTTAGCAAATATATTCAAATAGTCATTTGAAAAGCTAGTATTCAAGATTGAATTCATAGAATATGAGAAAGTATGTGATGTTTTCATGAGAGGGAGTAAATACACGCTGTACTCTTTTTCCCTTAACCGAGGTTTGTCCCATTGGATTTTCTCAGTAAGGTTTTTAATGAGGCAGCATATTTTGTGTATTATAGATATGTGTAGTATTATAGATATGTGTACTCTTTTTCCTTCCCTAGGATTTTTTTTCCCATAGGGTTTTCATTTTATTAAGGTTTTAACGAGACACATTATCTACAAATAGACATCCAAGGGGGAGTGTTATTGATATTTTATTAAGTGGATGCCCGTTAAGATCAAGATAAATTTTGATGAACTTTAAATTTTAATATTCATTAGAATTAGAGTTCTATTTCATTTATACTTCTTATGTCTATAAATATAGACTTTGGAGAAGCATTGTAAATATTTCGATTGATCAATCAAATACGCTCTCTCTACTATCTCATTCTCTTTGTTCTTTATTCTCTGCTTTTATTTTATAACAATTATTATTAAAATTACTTTCTTTTATTATAATAATTACTTTGATTGAATGGATATCACTTTTTAATTAGTTTTTAACTTCAGTTAAAAATTATTTAAATTTTATTTTTTAATAAAATAAGTATTTTTTCTCGATTAAATGAATTGTCCCTTTTAGGTTTAACGAAGATCAAAAGCTTTACTTCTATAGGTTATCATTCAGCATTTTCATCTTTGGATTCTTTGGATTCATTAATCGTAATCATTCTATGTATATCAAAACTTCTTTATGTAGGAGTCAAATATATTTCATCTGGTAACCGTAAAAACTTACGCATGCCCAAAGGTTTAAAGAAAGTGAGAGCAGTCAAAGTATTGGTTGTTGCAGTTACAAGTAGAGAAAGAGAGAAAAACGAGCTTTTAACTCAAATGAGAAAAGATTATTTTTATTGAATTGATAAATAACTTCAAATGATTCTAGCCTTTTATAGGCTTTACAATAGCTAAACTTAGTAAGCTCAAAGCTAAAAATAGCAAAACTAAATATGAGAAAATCCCTCAACAATATTTGGTAATCCTTAATTTTTAAGGATGATTTATTTACCAAATATAAAAATATCTCAACAACCCCTCCCTTAAATACTTACTACTTGACATCAAAGGCCAAGTATTTTCCTGAACTTGACAAATGATGCCAACTTGAGAGGCTTGGTAAATACATCAGCAACTTGATTCTCACTTCTACAATGCTCTTGCTCAAATGCTCCTTGACCGCCTCCAGACGTACTAATGTCTAGAGTGCAAATCCTGCAACCAAATATAACCATTAGGCAGTTTCCATAAGTATGCAGGTCAGATTGTAATATAGATTTATACAACGAAGTAGTGGAGTACTCCGAGGATCATACCCAAGGGAGGCGAAATTGAACTAAATCTAACCTCTACATCAATAGATCTAAATAGTAACTTAATTAAATTATATTACAATTAAGCCTATGGTGATAAAAATCATATTTTATAAAAATAATTAAAATGCATAAAAACAAAGAAGAGAAAATAATTTGTAAACTTTATCAATTCTAAGGATAGAATACTAACTTGTTTCAGTGGTTATAACTAACTCCTATTTCGGGTTCTATTCAATCAACTAGTCATTAACCTAATAGGATCTCTCGATCTTCCACTAAACTAATAAGTCAGCAAGAACTACTTATCTCTCGACCTAACAGCCTAGACTGGATTGGGGTAAGGTGTTCACAGATAGGTAATATCAATTTTGGGTTCATTCCCACCTAGATGACTTCCCAAGGTTGTCAGGCCTAGGATTTTAAGTTCTTCCTATCCCAACTAGCTGATCCACTAATAAATCGTACATACGATTTAATTACTCCCACGTCCACTTGCTAATCTCCTGTAAAGGGATTAGTTCCTTATGGATCTAATAAACATCATAAACTTGACTAAAAAGATAAACATAAAAAACAAATCAAGTAAAAAGTTTAAGAAGAATCCTGATATATTGATATAGCACAAAAGATAATCCAAAAAGAGTTGATTGTCTCCACAAATCAGATTCCCTGAAGAACGAAATAGAAACAAAAGTAAAATTACAACGATAAAAGAAACCTAAGTACAAAATAAACTAGAAAGAAATTGAAAATAAAACTAAATTAAATTCATCTACTAGAACCTAAATAAAAACTATTTTTGAAGTGTTTAGAGTTGTGTATTTATAGGCTTAGGGTTGGATGTCATCCATTGCTCTAGTTTGAATGAATTTTTTGCATTAAAGTTTGTTGTGTGGACCAAAATGCACTTGGCTCTTTATTTCCCCTTGTCACATCGGTGTCGTGACACCCTCTCGCCTGTGTCATAACACTGATTTACAAGCTTAGGCTGGATTACAAGGTTGTACCATGACACACTCTGTCTATGTCGCGACACTGAAGGCAGTTTGCTCCTTTTGAGTGCTCTACTCACTATGTTGCAACATCGACATCCTATGTTGCAACATTACGGCCAATCTCATGTTCTTATGCCTTTGAATGATGGCTTGCACACTTATCGAATATGTTAGCCTTCCTTTAGGCCTATTTTGGCCCTTAAGGTCATATAAATGGCTCAAATCACACTATTTGTTATTTATGAACTAAAATTAAAAACTAAGTAAAAACATAACTAAATCGCTTTTATACGAGCTCCTCAAGTACAGAAAATGGTTTAATTTGCAACAACAAAATGCGGTAGATCACTCATTCATTGTTAAGTTCTCACATGAAGTAATATTTTAATTAATATGCTTACTTATTCCATGCAACATAGGATTCTTTAATAACTTGATGGTTGAGTTGTTATCACAGAAAATTGTAGTGGCTCTTTCTGGCTTGAATTGTAGTTGTTCAAGGATTTTCCTAAGCCACATAGCTTACAAGCACAAGCAATAGCAGTAACAAATTAAACTTCTGTGCTTGATAATGTGACAATGGATTGCTTCTTAGATCACCACAAAATAGCCCTATGCCAAGCATAAAAACATAACATGAAGTGCTCATTCTTTCATCTTGATCTCATGCATAATCATTGTCTGTGAAGCCAATCATGTTTGACTTTTCACCCTTCTTGTAGAAAATCCCAAAATCCTTGGTTCCTTGCAAGTAACGAAGGATTCTGTTGGCAGCTAATAAATGTTTTTCAGTCGGGCTCTCCATGAACCTGTTAATAAGACTCATGAAATACATAATGTCTGGCCTCGTAACAATTATATACATCAAACTGACTACAATTTGCTTGTAAAGTGTGTTACCCACCTTCTTCTCATCTCCTTTTTTAATTAGCTTTAAGCCAAACTCAGTTGGAGTGTTGGTAGAGTTGCAACTTGTTATCTTGAATCTGTCCAAAATTTCTCTTACATACATTTTATGAAAGATACAAATTCCATATCAGATTGCATCACTTTTAGGCCAAGGAAATAGTGCATTTTCTCAAGATCAACCATCTCAAACTCATCCATCATAGATTTCTTGAAATCATCAAACATGCCACAAACATTCCAAGTAAAAATAAAATCGTCAACATATAAGGACAAAATGAGCATTTTCCCATTATCTTCATTTCAAAAAAAAAAAAGTGTATATTCATATGGACACTTTTGAAACTTTACTTTCAAAAAATAACCCTCAATGCAACTAAACCAAGCAAGTGAGGCTTGTTTTAGTCCATAAAGAGCTTTCTTCAATCGAAAAACTTTATACTCATTTCCAACCTTAATATAAACAAAGGGTTGTTCAAATAAAACCTTTTCCTCCTAGTACCCATGTAAGAATGTCGATTTGACATCTAACTAGAAGATAAGCCAAAAGTTTTGCATTGCTAAAGCAATCAGTAATCTAATGGTGTCATGTCTTGCAACTGGGGCAAGAAATTCTGTGTAGTCCACACCATACTCTTGTTCATACCCCTTAGCCACTAATTGCGCCTTGCACTTGTCAGCCTCTCCATTTTCCATCCATTTCTTCTTATAGACCCACTTGACACCAATGGTTTTGTTCCCTTTAGAAAGATTAATCAACTCTCAAGTATCATTGCTTTAATTACTTTCAATTTCATCATCCATTGCCTTTTTTCATTTGCCTCCTTGACTATGGGTGAGAAAAATTTGATTCGACTCAAAACAATAAAAAAAAAGTCAATATAGCTAAGAGAACTATTTTAGCCAAAGTAATTTTTCCTGCCATCGAGAGATTTCTTACCTCCTAACCATTGAGCTTGTTTCGAACCTTATCGACCACTAATTCAAATGTTTCTATTGTAACTCTTTTTTGAAAAATAGGCATATCAAGGTATTTGTCAAGATCATCCACCCTCGAAACTCCAAGATCACCACAAATTGAGTAAACTACTTCCTTCGGGGTGTTATGAGAAAATAATACCAAAGTTTTATTTCTGTTAACCTTCTTCCTAGAGAAGAGGCAAAAAGTATTGAGAAAAAAAATTGACATGTTTAGCTTGATCCCTATCTGCCTTACAAAATAGGTCATTGACTCACACGCACTTGTTCGCAAAAAAACAAACATATTTTATAAAGCAACTTCAAAGTGCGGTTTTAACTACAAGCGGGCAATGTTAGTTATTATATTTATAGTATTCGATGGAATACTAGAGTATTCCAAGGGGTTAAACCCAAAGGATTGTCAAGTGGATAAATGTGTTTATCAAGTTAATTACAAGTTAAGCAGTTACTAATCTAATCGAGTCGAAAATTATTAGTGCAAATCCAAATAAAATTGTTTATAAACTAAAATTAAACAATTAATTAAACTAACTAAGCTAAACTTTCTTCCTAATCTTTAGATAATATAAATGATTAAACGATGGTCGATTGCTTAGTTGAGTGCTAATTAAATTAATGAACATACACCGATTATATTAGTTGCCACTCTTAGTTAGGAATCTCCTCGCGGTCTCATCCTAAACTAAAATATACTACCTAATATTACCTCTTGGTCTCACCTAGGCATATAGATTACCTCTCGGTCTAACTACTCGACACAATCATATTGAACTATCAAAGGATAAACTCTGCTCTCGATCTCGTTTATCTAGGTTTTCAGCTAAAGGCGTCAATTCTACTGTATTAAGCATTTCAATATAATCGAACAACTAATAAATCAAGAATGGACATTAACTTAAGCTAACAAACAACCAATCAACCAACTATCTAACAATTTAGCACATCATAAAGCTTAACATCCAAACAGATATTTCATCAAACAATTAATAAACACAATATAAAGATAAGTATAAGAAATGTTCACTTAGATGTGGAACCAATGACACCCAAAAGCTTCATCCATATTCATTTACAAAATCTTTTACAAGAAGGAAGAAAGAAAAGTACAAGAATAAAATCTACTCTAAAAAAAAAGAGAAAACCTAAGCTAAAAATGAAAAGGAAAATAAAAGAAACGAAAATCTAACCCTAAAACTATGGAAAACTAAGGGAAACTATCATCCACCAAAATCCAAAAACAAAGGCTTATAAAGTTTATTTATAGCCTACTAACATTTAACCTAACATTGACCATTTTTTTCCTTAAGTAAAAAGAAGACATAAGCTTGTTTGGACACAAAATTACCCTTGCAGTTTTTTTTCACTCGTCAGGTTTTGGTATCACAATACCAGGCTTGGGTATCGCAATACCTACAACAGTCTTGAGATTAGGACTCTTGGGGGTCTTGATATCATGATACCATGGTATGGTATCGTGATACCACTGTAGATGACCTATATTCTTCTCATTTAAGCATTGTTAGGGATATCGCGACGTCCATGCTTCAATATCGCGATACCCTTTCCTAGGTGATCTTTTCTTCACGTTTGAGTCATCGTCGACTCCCTACAACACTCAATCAACTTGCTAGGTTCCCCATGGCATGATTGGCCAATTTGGGTCTAAAAATGACTTAAATCTAATAAAAAAATTTATTAACAACAAAACTAAAATTAAAAAAACATATAAACCCTTAAATTGCTTAAGAATAAGCTCCTTAAGTGTAATGGAGAGCCTAATTTGACGTATCAAATTATGATAGATAAGTCGTTACCAAAAAAAAGATGTGAAAGGGTCGGTCTTCGCCTCGATAACAACAGAGGACTCCAATATTTCCGCTCAACTGCCCTATCAATTAGATAGCCAAAACGTTTCATACACAACATGAATAAATAAGGTGAAAATGGATCCCCTTATTGTATTCCTCATATGGGATAAAAAAGATCAGTCATGGTCCTATTCCAAAGAATCTATAAAGAATAGGAAGACACACAATTCATGATTACATTAACCAGCAAAGATGGGATACCTGCATCCAATAAAGCATCTTCTAAGAAATCCAAACGGATCCTATCGTATATTTTCTCCAAGTTAACCATCAAATTCATCCAACATTTCCTCAATTTGACTATCTTCATGGAATGAAAAGCTTCTTGTGTGATAATGATGTTATCTAATATATTCCTCCCTGCAATGAAACTTGTTTGGTTTTGTTTAAACAGATTCACCATCATCGGCCTAAGGTCCTTGAACTTTTGGAATTTTTTGGCACCAGCTTTCTAAAAATCTAAAAGGACGACAACCTATATTATGAGAATTAGAGCTCAAAGATACCAAAATCAATTGATGATCAGATTTCAATCTATGGAGATGTCAAACAGAGCAATTTGGTGCCAAATAGTCCCAATTCGAGTTACATATGGCTCTATCAAGCTGTTGGAAAAGATTACCTTTATTTCAGGTAAAGTGAAGATAATAAAACCCCATATCTCGAAGTCTATATTTGAATAAGAATGATATGAAAAGGTTACAGCCTGTTCTAGTAAGAGATGCACCATATTTCCTTTTCGAACTATCCATAATATAGTTGAAATCTCCAGTGATAATCCAAGGTTCATCAACTAAACCTACAATTGAATCTAAAAAATACCAAAGTGAGCGCCTTTTTTTTGGACTAGCATAAACAGTTGAGCATAAAAAACTAGAATGTGGTTATTTACAGCGAATTCTCATATGAATCATTTAGGGATGTAAATCTAGGAAATCAACATCAATGTTATCATTCCAGATAATCCAAATACCCCCAGCAAAACCAACAGCTTCAACTCTGAAAGAATTTTGATAACCTAGATTACCAATAATATCATTAACCCTAAACCCACTAATTCGAGTCTCAAATAAACCAATTAAATCAGGGGAAAATCCTTCGTTTATTCTTTCACAGAATTATGAAAACGGGGATATCAATTCCTTTGCAATTCCAAAAGAATAATTTTGTATTTGTAATTAAAGGGAAATAGAGAATATTCTCATACTAGAGCAGTTCAACATCAGAAACTAGGCTCAACATTGCAGCTTGCCTCATCATCGAATATTTCCACAAGCATGGTGTTGCCATCGGCCAAAGTTTTAGTAGCTGAGTCTTGCTCAATGCCAGTGATAATCCCTCTCATAGTCGTCGCCACCTCCACCATTGAATGCTTGGAGCTCCCAATCTCAACATCTAGTGGTCTCGTTTGCCGAAATTCCTCCATGGGTGTAGGTCTTTGTCCAGTGTTCTCACCGGTCATACTGGTCTCCCCAAATTTGAAACTTGCGTTTTCTTTCCTATAAATTGAAACATAACTCTTTGTCTTTATACTTCTCACTTCCTTCTTTTTCATATTATCCGACGAGCATTTGACCTGAACATGTTGAATGCTAAAAGGGTTATCTCCATCAGACACTCTCTTTTCGCCCATTTTTTTATCCATCATCAAAATATTTTAGTCCACATTCAGAGAAAGACCATTAGAGAAATTGATAAGCTTTAAAACCTTAAGGCTCCACAAATATTCCTTTCCTTCCTTTTTTGGGAAATTAACAATTTTGGAATGCTTATCATTCTTAATCCCTCTTTGTTTTGTAGGTTTCTCCTTAATCGTGTCATTCCAAAATTTTATCTCTTTATTACATGCAACTTCTTCCATTTCAATCCCTCATTGATTCTAGTTGAGAACATTAAATTGAGATCCTCCACCATTATCACGTTGAATACCATTCACCTTTTCCCCCCATTCTTCGC
Organism: Gossypium rotundifolium; assembly: GCA_025506655.1. Classification (NCBI taxonomy): domain Eukaryota; kingdom Viridiplantae; phylum Streptophyta; class Magnoliopsida; order Malvales; family Malvaceae; genus Gossypium; species Gossypium rotundifolium. The sequence continues at coordinate 3,902,046 of CP106722.1, read as the reverse complement.
CCTTTCTGTTATTGTTGGCGTTCAACTAGCATCCAAAGCCCATAGTTCTCATCTTCCACCCTCAGCTGAAGATCGTGAATATTCGAAATTGATGAACTATGAGCAGTATCGTTCATTGGCGATGAGGGTCGATTCTTTGGACATGAATCAAAGTTATGCCCATAAAGACCACATCGAAAGAAAAAATTGGGCAAAGATTCATACTCAATTCGTTGCACTCGCCTATCGATTTTGACTTTTGATAACGGAGGTTTCCTAAGATCAACACAAATAGTCATTCGAGCAAATCATCCCCTTTTAGCACTATCTGTATTTTCATCAATCTTTAACACTGGTCCAATCGCTTGACTAATAGCAGCCAAGATAAAGTTTGAATAATAGCCTTCCGGTAGTCCAGGCAGCCTTACCCAAAACAACTTGAGTGTCAACCTCATTCTGGGAAGTCGAGAACGTAGGTGACCATGGACGAACAGTCAAGTATTATCCAAAAATCACCCATGGGCCATTGGTCAAGACATTATTATGATCCTCTTCGTCATTAAAACGAGCAAGATAATAATCATTTTCCAAATCCATGAGTTGAAAAGGATGTTTGGAATTCCATAACATTGTGACCTTGTTCAACAAAGCATTGAAAGCAATCTTCCATCCTAAAAGCTTGACAATGATTGTCCTTGTCATTTTCGTTTCAATGAATTTATGAACCCTTTTAGAGAAGGTAATCGATGGAATCCTGTCAACCATCTCCGTCGTCACATTACCCTCTTTGAGCTTAAAATCCTCCACCTTCTGAGATGAACCAAAGCTAGTTGAAAATCCAACCGGTGTTTTTGCAGGACACTTTAGCCATAGTAGCCTCCGGTAATTTCCTCCCATTCTCATCCACCGTTGGATCATCAATATCTGGTAGCAAGTTAGGTTGCCATCTTCCTTTCTTTGTAGCACGACCAATGCCGGTATTCGGACCAACAAGATTGACACCAATCACAAAATTCGTCACAGGCAACATTTCACTCATCTTGAGTTGATAGTATTATCAATGAAATATTATTAAAATAAAACCATGTTGACCGTGTGAAACGAACATTCGTGAAATATATATTCTTTCAGTATTATACAAATATTGTAATAATGATTTTGTCTTTTATTATATAATACTTAAATTCATAAAATAATTGACATGTTTTAATCATACTTTTATTTTGAGAAAGGTTACTTTAAATGAAGTAAAATATATTATTTAATAAATTAAAAATATATACTTATATTGCAACGATTTTAACTAATAAAAAATATCAAACTTTCAACTTTTCAATATTCAAGAATTCAACAACAAACATCATGCATGAAGCATACATCAAAGGAAAAAAATGTGGCAGCAACAAAGAGAATACTGACGTCGAAAAGTACAAAGGAAAAAAATATTCAAATATATATATATATATATGTTTGTATGTGATTCAAAGGAGAGGCCTGCTTTAACCAACAAAAAAAAAAGGAGAGGCCTGCCAAAGGGACCTCATATGAAAAGTAAAAACCCTCCTCCAGAAAACCCATGAGTCACTAATGACCCAAAATCAGAGCATTCCACAGCATGATTTCATTCATGGCTTCATAAACCCACCACTTTACACCCCTAAAACCCTATGAAAGTGGAAAGGGTTCTGAACTTGACATCTTTCTCTAGGGCCTGAATATTTTTTTAGTTAGACCTTGAACTTCACAATTATTTCTATATTTAGGCCTAAACTCCAAGGCTTTCAAAAAGTAATGTGGACAAAAAATAAATTTTAAACTCTAATATATAATTACTAATTTCAAGGGCTAACTTGGATAAAAAAAAATTCAGATTCCAATTTAGAAATAATTGTCAAATTCAAGTCCCAATATGAAAAAATTACCAAGTTCAAGACTCAAAAAATGATTTAACGCAACTGAAAAAAAATTAAAGAGGAATCCCAACATTTAGCCTATTGCCCATAGATGTTCATCTCATATATCACAGGTCATGTTGTGAGTTTAAGTCGCAAAGATCTGTGAGTTACGATTTGCTGTAGGTGTACGAGTTATACCAAAGAGAGAGAGTAAGAATAGGCCTATGGTAGTTACAAGATAATGACTTAGAATAATTTTTCCTACTCAAAATCTACATACCTAGAACCTTTATCGATTCTGTACTTCTACTTTGCCAAAACTATTTGTTGCCAGCATCACTCAAGAGAGAAATGAATTAATACTTGAAACTAGATGGAACAGACAAAATTGACTCTTAGTCTCAAGTGAAATTTTCTATAATTTGCAGTCATTTTCCAGTCCTAAGAAGGCTTGAGAGGTGTGACAATGCTAAATGCTTCACCCTTGTTCAATTCCTTTGAACCATGGGAGTATTGGTCAAGTTCTTCAAACTCAATTCAACAATTAAACCTTTGGGAACCAAAATTGCCCTTAGGGTGTGTCAAATTGCATGACAATATGTAGTTTAGGAACAGAGGGGGCATAGCCAATAACAAATTCACTTAATGAATTAAATCCAACTGCAACCAGGTACTTTTCTTAGACCCCGCTCCTTCATTTTATTCCTCACATGAGAAACATTCACCCATTGCTCTGCAGCCGCGTATATGTTGGACAACAGCACATAATTAGCAGCATTCAGTGGCTCTAGCTCATGCAGCCTAGCAGCAGTCAACTCCCCTAACTCAACATCACAATGCAATTTACAGGCCCCAAGAAGAGCACCCCAAACACCAGCATGAGGTTCCACAGGCATAGATTTTATAAGATTGTAGGCTGCTTTTAGCCGTCCTGCTCGACTTAAAAGATCAACCATGCAAGCATAATGATCCGGCGTAGGAACCATGGAGTATTCGTTTTTCATGATTTCAAAATAATGCCAACCTTCCTCAACAAGGCCAGCACCGCTACAAGCATTCAGAATAATAGTGAAGGCTACTTCATCTGGAACCAGCCCTTCGCTTATCATCCTATTGAAAAGCTCAATAGCTTGAGCCTCTTGACCATGGATAGCCAATCCTTGTATCATTGAGCAATATGAAATCAAATCCCGTTTTGGCATCTCCTCAAACAACTTAGCTGCTCTAGCCATGTTTCCACACTTTGCATTCATATCAATAAGAGCTGCCAAAACGTGTGATTGGCTAACATCAATATCACTTCGGCTTAGAAAACCATCAACCCACATAGCCAATTTCAAACTACCCACCTGAGAACAAGCAGACATCAAGCTAACCAGAATATATTTATCCGGTTTAACATCCATTTCTGACATTCTAATAAACATCTTGACAGCCTCATTAGGTTGACCATTTTGTTCATATCCCGAAATCATTGCTGACCACGCAAAGATATCTCTCTCCGGAGCCTGCTCAAACAAAAACATTGCTGATGCCATATCGCCAGCCTTTGCATATCCATCAATCATCATCGTATAAGAAATCACATTTCTTTCAGGCATCTCATCGAACACTTTCCGAGCAGTCACTAAATCCCCTGTTTTGACCCACCACCCCATCAAAGCATTCCATGTAGCCACATTCCTCTCCGGCATCAAATCAAACACTCTCTTAGCTTCCACAATATCACCAACATTAATATGCCCAACAACCAAAGCCGTCCAAGACACAACATTTCGCTCAGACATTTCATCAAACATTTTCTTCGCATTCAATATTTCCTTAATTTTCGCATAAAAATCAACCAAACTTGTCCCAACAAAAACATCTTTTTCGCATCCACTTCTTAAAGCTAACCCATGAAGCATTTTCCCTTCCCATGCCTTAACCTCACTCGAACAAGTTTTGATCACCAAAGGGTAGGTGTACTTATCAGGAAGCCCACCTTCACTCTTCATACGGATAAAAAGCGACAAGGTTTGAAAAAAAGAGGAACTTTTAGAGTACCCATTGAGGAGACAGTTCCAAAGGAAAGTGCTTGGCTGGAGAAAGCTATTGAAAATGGAAGTGGAGAGAGAGAGAGAAGTGGAAAAGGAAATACAAAGGCTGATGAGATATTGATCTTGGTGCAGGCCCTTCTTAATAATGTGGGCGTGGATTTGGTGAAGCTGGTTTTGAGATTTGCAAGACCTGAGAAGGGTTGAGAGAGAAGGGAGAGTATGGGGGAAGTGATGGAGAGAAATTGGCATGAGAGATAAGGGAAAGTGCGCGAGAGAGTTAATGTGTATTTTGCAAAATAGAAAACCCAAGTGTTGTCTATCCATGTTTTGAGGCTATTTTATCAAACTCACTCAAAAAAATTTGATATTTACAAAAATATTTAAGTTAAAATATAATCACTAAAATGAACTGAAATGAAAAATAGAGTTTTAGCTTTTTAATGGCCGGCACCATTTGTTATTTTGTCCCTATGATTACTTAATGATTGTGTCAGACTTTAAAACTCAGTTGTGTGTGCCTAAGTTCTTTTGAATCTTATGGCAGTTTGTGTTGACTGAGGGTGTTTCCGGTGGTGGATTGTTTGAGTGTTTTGTTTTTTTGTCTTTTGGTTTTATCCTGGTTTGGAGCTTTTCGGTGGCTTTTGTTGTGTTTCGTTTCATGTTCACGAGGATCCTGTTGATGGCGGTTTGATTTGAGGGTTTGACAGGCATTGTCCTGTCAATCGGTTCTTCTTTGATTGTTGCGTTATCGTCTACCGTTTTCTTGGTGGATCGTGTTTTCCTCATGAAGTTCATTTGTTGGAACTGTCGGGGGTTGGGGAACCCTGCGACAGATCGTGAATTGAAGCAACTTATCGTGGCTAACTCCCCTGACATTGTTTTTCTGAGTGAGACTAAGATTAAATCTAATATTGTCACTCGTGTTAGCTCTAGGTGTAGGATGAATGGCTGCCTGGCGGTGGATGCTGTTGGCAAAAGTGAGGGCCTGGCTATGCTATGAAAGGAAGATGCTCAAGTTACGAACCAAAACTATTCTAAATACCATATCGATGCGCTGGTGGGAATGAATGAGGGTTTGAATATTAGATTTACTGGGTTCAATGGTCAATCCAATTCGACAGAGAAGAAGCGTGCTTGGGATTTGCTGAGAAGTATCAAAAATTCGGTTCGTGAGGGTTGGATGATAGGAGGAGATTTCAATGATATTCTTAATGATAATGAGAAGGAAGGGGGAAAGAGGAAGCCAAAGGTGGCCATGGATGAGTTTTGTGATTTGTTGGAAGAGCTTGAGTTGGTTGATATTAAGACTAGGAGGGGTTGGTTTACTTAGTGTAATAATAGGGATGGAACGGGATTTGTCAAAGAAAGGCTCGATCGTTTTCTCGTGTCAGATGATATCGTGAACAACATGCCTTTCATGGAAACCACGGTGGTGCGTCAGTCCAAGTCAGATCACGATGCCATCCTTATGGACACCATTGGGAGCAAGCCCAGGGAACAGGGCGTGGACCAGAAATTTTGCTTTCACTATAATGCACGCTGGTCAAAGGGGAAAGAAGCCGGGGATATTATAAACGATATTTGGTCTAAAAGTGATGGCAAATTCATTGAGAAGATTGAGGAGGTTTGGGAGAGATTGGGACCTTGGCAGTACAATCGTTACAAAGCTTTGAGGAGAAAGATTAGTGCCCTCGATAGGGATATCAGCACCCTTATGGACAAGCCGAGTAATGAGAAAACGGTGAGGCTCCTGAAGTCTACTAGGGGCAAGTTGGGCCAGCTCTATGATATCAAAGATAAGTACTGGGCGCAAAGATCTCGTATCTAATGGCTGAAGGAAGGCGACCGAAACACCCGTTTTTTCCACACCCGAGCAACGAGCCGCAAGAGGAAAAATTGCATCGATAAGCTTAAAGACTTCGATGGAAGGTGGCATGAGGATGGTCCTAGATCTGTAACATTGCTTGGAACTACTTTAATGAGCTATTTAAGTGTTCGACGGATCCTAACGAGGAGCTCGACTTGCGGTTCATCCCGTGTTGCATTACGGATGATATTAATGTGATGCTTGATGGAGAATTTACCAACGATGAGATTCTGACGGCCTTCAACCAAATAGATCCTATAAAGGCTCCCGGTATTGATGGGCTCCCAGGACGTTTCTTCAAAGACCATTGGCAAACCGTGGGAATTGATGTTCTCAATTTTTGTCATGAAGCCTTGCGAAATATGGACAATATCCATTCTATCAATGAAACTCTGCTTGTCTTAATCCCAAAAGTGAACAATCCTTGTGATATGACTAACTTTCGTCCCATTAGTTTATGCAGGGTTATTTACAAAATTATCTCGAAGATGCTGGCCAATCGGCTTAAGAACATCCTTCCCAAGTGCATTAGTGAGAACCAAATCGCGTTTGTTCCAGGTCGTATGATTCATGACAATATTCTAATAGCTTACGAGCTCATTCACTATCTCCGTAGCTCTAAAAATGGGCTGAACAAAGGTTGCATCATCAAACTTTACATGAGCAAGGCCTATGATCGAGTGGAGTGGCGGTTTCTTGAAGAAGTCATGCTAAAGTTCGATTTCTCTAAGAAATGGGTTAACAAAATAATGTGTTGCGTTTGTACGGTTACTTACAAAGTTAAGTGTAACTCAAAGCTATCTAAAATTATCACCCCGGAGAGGGGAATTCGCCAAGGAGATCCCCTATCCCCTTACTTGTTTCTTTTTTGTATGGAAGCCTTGTCTCGCATGCTCGTGAATGCTCAGGAAATTCATAACATAAAAGGCATTCGAGCAAGCAAGAATGGGCCTAGGATTAATCATCTCTTTTTTGCTGACGATGCCCTTCTTTTTGTTAGGAACAATCGCAGGGAGGTTGATGCTTGTAGATAGATTCTGAACAAGTTCGAAAGAATGTCGGGCCAAAGGATTAATATGGACAAATCAGTGGTTTATTTCAGCCCAAAGACTCCTATGGTGCAATGGAACCCGGCGAATGGGATCCTCCGTATGAAGGTTGCTGATAATATTGACAGCTATTTGGGTCTTCCGACCATGGTGGGCAGACAGAAGACAGCTGCCTTTAGAAACATCATGAACCGTATCGCTAGCAAGATTAATAGCCGGTCTAAAAGATTGCTCTCTAGTGCGGGTAAGGAGATTTTCATAAAGACTGTCATCCAGGCGATCCCCACGTATGCCTTTTCTGTTTTTCTCACTCCGAAAGGGGTGATCCAGTCGTTGATCGGTCGCATCTGGTGGGGTAATGGTGATGGGAATAGAGGGTGGAGAATATTGGCCTGGGACCGCATGTGTTTTCCCAAAGGTATGGGGTAGGGGTGTTTATTCGGTTAACCGACCGGTTAACCGACCCAAAATGTTATTAACCGAATTAACCGACCTTTCAAAATTTTTAACCGTTAATCGAATCAAATTTTTCAAAAAATTAACGAACGATTTTTTTGGTTAATTGATCGATTAACCAATTAACTGAAAATTATATTTTTTAAATTTTGGTTAAAATTAACCAATTAACCAATTAACCAATTAATCAATTAATCAATTAACCAATTAATCGAATTAACCAATTAACACTACATAATTTGTTTAAAAACATTACATAAATCTTTAAATTAATACATAATTGAAATGTAAGTATTTAATATTGTTCATTTGTATCTATTTCTTCTCTTCAAAAATCTCCATTTGCATTAAACCTACAAAAGGAAAAAACAAGTGCAAAAGTTTAGCGTATAATAGAAATATCTGCATTTAAAAAAATCAAATAATATAAACAAACGAATAGATTATAAGTTAACAAGAACAAGATAGTAAGTATACCCTTCAACTCAAGAAAGCTCATGAATTAAGGGTAGGCTCTGATGCATTCCAAGAAAAATCTAAACATTGAATCAATTAAATAAGTAGGAGTGATATGGTAAAAAAATTTAAAACTATTAAAATAAGACAATAAATATACCATTTTCAATCTTGTCAAGCTCTTGGATTTGTTCTTCAATCTTTTTTATGTCTTCTTGTGATGATGATTTTCGAATCCAATCTTGAGTACACACAAGAGCTTGTACAATTTTAGGAGTTAAAGAACTCCTATATTGATCAAGGACACGTCCCCCGGTGCTAAATGCAGACTCTGAAGCAACCGTAGAAACCGGTATAGCTAACACATCTCTGGCCATTTTTGAAAGAGTGGGAAATCTAGGACTGTTCACTTTCCACCATAATAAAATATCAAAATCTTCAACAAATTCCTCATTAGCCTCAGCTAGATATTTATCCAACTCAGATTTTTATCCTCACCACAAATTTCCAACTCACGCTTTTTATACAAAGCTTGCATTCGCCTTTTCATTTTTTGTTGTGGTTCACCAAGAGAAGCACGTGTTGGCATACTCGATTGGCTACAAGTACTATGAAGTGGAGGCTTATACTCAATCAAACATTTCATACAAAGATTCCTTCAATTTTTGCATCATTTCACAAGCTTTTTCAGAACTAGACATTTCACTAAGTGCAAATTCAAGATACTTTAGTTTTTGTCTAGGATCTAAAACACAAGCAACAAACATAAGCATATCCATCTTATCAATATCACCCCAATACTTATCATACTTCTCTTCCATCTTGATGGCCATAACATTGAAATCAACATTACTATTTAACTGAGCATCTCGTAAAAGGATATCAATTTCAGAAAGCTCATCAAAAAAATTATTGAACGTGACATATGAAGTGCCAGATATACGCAAAGTGACTTCATAAAAATGTTCCAAGAAATCCCTCAAGTTTCTAACATTATCCCAATCATCCACACTAGGCCAACCATCACCCTTTTCAAGTTCAGCCCTAAAATTTGTATCTTGCTCCTCAAATCTCTCAAAAGCTCTCTCAAAGTTCTAAGCAGTATCTAACATTAAGTAGGTTGAGTTCCACCTAGTACAAACATCAAGACACAACATCTTCTTGCACTCTATCTTTTCCACCACAACACACTCCTTAAACTTTTGTAATCTAGATGGAGATTGTCTCACATATCTAATGACCCCTAACACGTTCAATGATTTATTGATTTCCTTTAAGCCTTCAACAACAATCAAATTCACAACGTGTGCCATGCATCTCATATGAAGATATTTACCATTTTGAACTAAACCCCTCGAGGTTAAATTTCTTTCTCAAATAACCAATAGCAACATCATTTGAACTTGCATTATCAACAATAATGATAAAAACAACTTATCAATCCCCAATTCAACAAGTATTTCTCAATCACCATCCCAATGGACTCACCCTTATGACTAGAAATTGGACAAAAGTTTAAAATCTTTTATTCAATTTCCAATCATTATCAATAAAGTAAGCAAGTGATACACAAATAATTAACTCTTTGCAAAGAAGTCCATGTGTCAGTAGTTAAACAAACTCTAGAACAAGAACTTCTCAAAAGTTGTTTTATCTTAGCCCTTTCATCTAAATACAATTGATAAACATCCCTAGTCACGATGAGTTCGTGAAGGAATGTGAAACCTAGGACATGCCATAAACATAAATTTCTTAAAACCTTCACTTTCAACAAACTTGAAAGGTAATTCATCAATCACAATCATTTGTGCTAATCCTTTCCTACATGCTTCTTGATCAAATCTCCAAGTTGAAAGATTCCTTCCCCTTCAACTCCCTTTCTAGGTAAAACTAGTTGTCCTTGACTATTTTCAACAACATTACTAGGATTTTTCTTACATGAACCAATATGATATTTTAATGACCCCGTACCATTTTTTTTTTTTTCATATCACAACAAAATTCCTTTTGACAATAATTACATTTAGCTTTACTTGCACCCTCACTATTAATAATCTTAGTGAAGTGAGACCAAACTTCTGACCTTGGAAGAATGGCTTTTCTTTTCCCGGTAATCCCCTTTACTTGGCTTGAAGCTCCAACTCTCGAATTTTCAGAATCTATCGAAGTAGGAGGTGTAACACTAGCCTCAATAGATGTTGGTTCAGTTGACATTCTGCAAGAAAAACATATATAATAAATTAAAATACATTTATGATATTAAACATATTTTTATGTTGAGTTTTAGAAAAAACATAGTTTAGATATTGAAAGGTTAGAAGCGATTTTAGGTGAAATTATATGCTTTGATTTTAATCGGAAGAGAAAGACATTCAGCTCTTTTGAGATACCATTTGCCAATATTACAATGGAATGTCAAATATTTTCAAGTAAAATCCCATTCCTATGTACAAAGATCATAACAATTGCAATTGAACACATTGTCTTCAAATAGAAGAAGTTAATATATTTTAGAAAATTTATCCAAACCTGCTGCAATAGGTAGGCAATACATTGAAATCTCTCCTAATAGCTTTGTCCTCTCAACACCTACTTCTTCATGTTCTAACACGGCAACCAACTTGGTTAGCTATACTATATATTCTTAATATCGGATAACATCTCACATTACAACTCTCCTATAACAGTTAAATCCAGTACCACTCACCCAGTTTACCTAACACCACTATTCAACTATAAAAATTCAGAGTAGAGTCGTAAGGTGAATGCTGTCATAAACTACGAGTTGATAGCAAAGCCAAATCAAACCAGAAGATTTAGTGTTTGATAATAGTTGCATAGGGTGGACCTAATCACTAAATTAAAGAACATGCTATGCCTTAAATAATAGCTTATTATAACCATTAGATGCCAAATGTTGAATGCAAATGATGCTATGAAATTTATCTCATGTTAATTGGAAAGGAAAAGTACAAATGCCATTGCTTGTAAGTCCTGACAGAACAGGTGAACACAAAGTAAGCATATAACGAAAGCATCCACAGGTCTACAAGTATATAAATCTACATTGCATGATTTTGAGTCAAGTATACATATAGGGAATAGTTGTGACTTGGGAGGTGGGCTATATGTTTTAGTTATCAAATCACTTCAGACAGTTGGACACAAATCCCTTGTTAATGCACATACAGTTTCATGTTTAATACATGCTTTTAAAGATTAAAGCAAGACAGACGACTTGTCGGTGAGTAAACAAAAGGACCCGTTCAAAACCGACAACTACGTGACTACTTCCATATTATTGTTCAACAAATAAAAGTTCTTTACAAGGGTTATATGGTTTAGTTATCAAAGCATATCAGACAGTTGAACACAAATCCCTTGTTCATAAAATTTCATTTTTAATACAGGTAACTAAGACACAATTAATGATTACAAGAAAAACCCAGAAAACACAAGGATTTTAAAGGTAAAATCTCCAAACCAGAACAAAATATATTGCTTTTGTTAACAACTCAAATCTATATGCAACTCAGATTTTCAAGAAAGAAGGAACAAAACTGATTAAAGAAAAGTTGAATCCGGTTAATAAATCATGGTCTCCTAACTAAAAGCTGTTCTAACGTATCAAATTGAGCATAATGAGAATCGATTTGAATACTACGCTTTAATCTAAGACTTGACCTTATTGATCATTAAATAGCTACATTGATGACATTCCCAAAACAAATTAGATTGAAAATACATTGAAACTACTAGCATCCATCACTTCAAAGGCTATTTCTCAACTAAATATGACTATAAAAATCAAAGGACGGGAAGAACAAAAAAATTAAAAGAACCCCTAAATTGACACTGCATTTCCCGGAATAAAACTGGAAATTAATTTCTAACTCAGAAAATTAAACATAGAATTTTAAGAGGTTGGTAAACAACCGACCTAAACTTTGAGCTAGTAAAAAAAAAACTTGTATTAATGGAGTTTTGCTCTTTTGTCTGATATGTAAGCATTCTTTGAGCTAGTAAAAGCCTACCTAAACTTGAACTCGCCGGTGATGGATGGTGACCTGGTAGACGCCGGAGTGACGGACGGAAGATGGCTGGCCTGGTAGAGACTTTGGGATTTATCAATTAGGGATTTGAAGTTAAAAGGGGTATTTTTTTCTGTCGTGTTTACTGTGAGTGTAGGGAGTTTAGTTTAGTTTTATTTATTAAATTATTAATAAAATGATATAATTTGGTTGGGTTGGGTAATTGGGGGTTGGGTATTTGGGCTTGGTTGGTAATTGGGTTTGGATTGGATTGGGTAAGTGCCTAAGTGGGCTTTTATATATTATAATTTTATTTTTTAATTTTTTCAGTTTAACCGAAAAAATTTGATTAACCGACCGATTTCGAACCGAATTAACCGTTAACCGAAAAATCAAAAAATTATTAACCGACCCCCGACCGAAAAAATTCGGTTAACTGACCGATTAACCGAATTCGGTCGGTTAACCAAATTTTTTCGGTTTTACCCGAATTTTGCACACCCCTAGTATGGGGGGCTTAGGCTTGCGGAACATCCATCTTTTTAACATTGCTCTGTTGGGGAGGCAGGTTTGGCGGTTTATTAGCTGTAAAGACACGCTTTGCTTCAAAGTTCTTAGCGCCAAGTATTTTCCGGAGGGAGATATCTTCCATCCCAAGAATGTTGACAAACCCTCTTTCACTTGGACGAGCATCTCCAAAGCAACAGAGTCGTTGAGGGATGGGTTCGAATGCAGCGTAGGAGACGGCCACAACATCGAAATTTGGAAAGATAATTGGGGCGTTGAGGGACTGAACGGTGCGTCGATTATTTTGGACAGAAGACATGTACCGAAAAATAAAGTCTCTGATTTAATGGACGTGAACAAAGAGGGTTGGAATGAAGACAGAATTATGGAACTGTTTGGAGAGGGATTGAAGGACCAAATTTGCAATATCCCTATTTCCCATGCAAGCCATGCAGACCAGCGCATATGGTTTCATAACCCTTATGGTTTCTACTCGACGAAGAGTGCCTATATGTGGATGATGTTGAAAAGACTGGGGTTCGGGTCGCATCGTTTCTTTTGGAGAATGATTTGGAAGCTTAATACCATCCCTATGGTATGGGTCTTCTGCTGGAAAATGGGCCATGAGATTATGCCGACTTACGATAAAATTGCTGGCATCAGACGAGGATTTGATAGCCTTTGCCCGAGATGTGGGATTGACCGGGAAACTCTTATTCACGCCCTGAAAGATTGCCCTGTGGCTAGAGCGGTGTTGCAAATCGGGGGGCTCAATAATAGTTTGATTGAAGGAAATTTTACCCGATGCATTGATTGGATCGAAGAAGCTATGAGAACCATGGATAAGAAAGCCATAGCCGATTTCGTTGTCGTTCTGTGGAACATATGGAATAGTCGTAATAACAGGATTTTTCGGGGGGTTGAGGAAGATGCTAAGGTTATTTGGGAGAGGGCGTCTAGTCTAAGCAATGAATTTCGGATTTTCAATGTGCTTGAGAAACCCATAATTCCGATTCTTAGAGAGGACAGAGGTTGGAAAAAACCTGATAGGGACGTGATCAAGATTAATTTCGACGCTACTTTCCAAAATAAACAAGCCGGTTTCGGTCTGGTTGCGAGGGAGAACGATGGTTTCGTCTTGGGCGGTCGTATGGGCTTGTTGACAATGGCCAAGGCCGCTGAGTGGGCTGAGCTGAAAGCGTTTGAAGAGAGTATCACTTTCGCGCATCGGAAGGGGTGGGAGAAGGTGGCTTTTGAAACTAACTGTGCCAGCATCGTTAATAAGTTTAATAATAGGAATAAGGATTTGACTTTTTTTGGCCACTTTATGCGGCAAATGTCCACTGTATCTGATGCTTTCCTATTTTTTTACTTTTAATTGGGTTCCTAGGTGCTGTAACAAAGCCGCGGATAAGCTATGTAATTTAGCTATTAATAAGCATTGTACATTGGATTTCGACGAGGACTATCCGATGGGAGTCCATGAGTGTATTTTGAATGATGCTATCAAATGAGTTGACCCTTGTGGTTGTTTTTTATCAAAAAAAAGATTGTGTCAGACTCTAAAAATTAATTTTTTTGGTTCTTGGCTTCCAATGGTCAACACCAGGGTATTTTTTATAAAATCATATCATACTAGTATACAAAAATACCAATATTTAAAAAAAAAATTTGGTTCTGGCCTTCTAATGGCCTGCACTAGACTACCAGTATTTAAAAAATTTTGGTTATTGCCTTCTAATAGCCGGCACCATGTACGAAAAAAATTTAATTTTTTTAAAGTCTGACACATTTATCAGGCAATTATGGGGCCAAAATATCAAGTGGTGCCAGTCATTAGAAGGCCTAAACCCCATTCTACTGTTCATTTCAGGTCATTTTGGTGATTGTTTTTGAACTTAAGTCATTTTTATAAATATCAATTTTTTGGGGTCAATTTGATAAAATAGCCATGTTTTGAAGTATAAACCTTTGTCATTATGATCATAAGACGCAATTGAGAGATTAGAACCATGAAATAAATATAAATAGGTTATCGTTGAGGGGAGTTGACTCTCTTTTAGGAGAAAACTTTAAAATGTTGTCCGTCAAGCAATTGAAAAAAACCTTCAAATGAGGGTATTATGCCCGAGATGTCTATACTTGATTTTAGCCTTGGGTTTTATTTCTCGACTCTAAAGACGTCTAAAGAAACTCACTGAGTTTGAGGAGTGCCTCACCCCCATGGAAATGTTTAGCATTTGGCCTTGGTGGAATTCTAATTCATGCCCTTAAATGGCATTATTGGGTAAGAACAGTGCCACTTTGATTGTAGGGGTGAGTAAAATTCAATTCGATTCAAAAAAATAAAAGAAATTAATTTTGAATTATCCAAATCGAGTTAATCGAATCAACTTAAATTTTTTTTTCAAATTTCAAGTTCAAATCAAGTTAAATTTTTAAATTAAAATAACACAAATAATTCGAATAAACCAAATATCAAACCATTTTACTTCCCTTCCCTCCAAATCCCCCCCAAATCCTTTTGCTTTCCCCAAACCCCCTAAATTTTTTTTCCTTTTTACTTTATTCTCAAAACTTTTACTTTCCCCCAAACCCCCCAAAATTTTTTCTTTTTTACTTTCTCCCAAAAACCTTTTCTTCCCCAAAACCCCCTAAAAAAATTTCTTTTGTTTTTCCCAAAACTTTTACTTCCCCTAAATCCCAAAAACTTTTTTTCAAATTTATATCTACTATTATATTATTGAATTAAATTTCACATTTGGTACTATTTATATTATTGAATTGTTTAATCTTACTACATCTTTATCAATTTCGTTAAAATTGAATTATTGATGATGCCATAAAATTTCTGTTGTTATCAATTTCACATTTTATCTTTAAAATAACTTTTATTAAAAAGTCACATTTTTACATTTAATTTTTTATTTCAAAATACATGGTGACAAGAATCAGAAGATAATTAAAGCAACTAAGCAAACAAATAAGCTAACTCGTATATAAAATATTAATAAATAAATTATGAGGGGATGAAAGTTAATAACAAATTTGATTACGGTTGGTGGCACTAACTACAAGGACTCAAAGTCATTTTTTTAATTTAAATTGAACAAATATATTCGATTTGATTCAAATTCCATCTCATTCGACTCAATTATTTCAAATCGAGTTAGGATGATAAAATATGATTCGTCAACTCTTGAAATTTTTTTATTCGATCCGATCGAATGTTCACCCTTACTTGGTTTTGGTTACGGTAGTGTTCTTACTCACCATTTTTGTTGAGGGGGATTGGCTCTCTTTTTGGATAAGTTTTTAAAGTATCGTTCGCTGAGCAGCTAATGAGGCCCTCAAACGAAAGTATTGTACTTGAAGAGTTTATCTCAATTTTAGTCTCAAGTTTTTGTCTTCCTATTCTGAGAAGAGCCCAAACAAATTCATAGAATTTGATGAGAGCACTTAGTTCACAAAAAAATATATTTTAACAATTTTTACCTTGGTGAGGTTAAAACTCATAACCTTATATAGTATTGGTGGATAAGAACACTACCATATGAAGCAAATTCAACGAAGGGGTCTTGAGCGATGGGAAATCAGTCATCTTATGGCGGGAACGGTTCGTACAAGTTATGTTGGAACCTTCATGCTCTAAAAGATTACCGTGTTGCTCAAGCCATCAAGCCACATGAAGAAGCTTGGTACCTCAGCCTGCCCAATAAAGGTTTTTCTTGCTTGCTCCTAAACCTTTGTTATGTGAGTGAGAATCATGTGGTGGGTATTGTATGTTGGAGGAATGGGAAGAGTAGAAACTTGTACTTGCTTTTGTAATGATCATTATTCTTCTCAATATATTGTTCTTGCTAGTTTATCATCGGCTAGGAATGTTGATTGTGAAGAACCTAGCTTTTTGCATTTTGTGTATTTTGTTAAGGGACAATCAAGGTTCCACTATTGCTAGCCTATTTGATCGTGATTAGCCTCTTTTATTAATAATAAAAATAAAAGTTTAAAAAGATGAATATGTGATTACTGATCCATCGTATCGATTCTTGTATCGATCATTAAATCGTCTTGAAGCTTGTTAATTAGATTTTTAATAAAAAACTTAAAATCTAATAACTTAAATAAAATTTTCGAACAGCTCATTTATCATTTTATAATTTTTAAAATCGAGTGATCAAAACATAAACTTACTAATAAGTTAGTGATTTTAAATGTAATTTAATTAAAACCACAAACTTCTTATTTTTTAATTGATTTGTTAAACCATGATTTAAATAATAAATTTCTACTTGAATCAAATATTAAAATATTTAAATTTAATTAATTTACTTATATTAAGTTCACTTAATCTATATTAAAAATATTCAATTTTTAACATTAATCTCATTATAGGTTCTTATCATATCTATTCTTTTTTATACAATATCTAGAATTATCTATAGCCTCTCCCCAACACTTAAATAAGATGATAATGCACCTCAGCGCATTCAAAACAACATCCTCATGCACTAACAACAATTCAAATACCAATCGAACTGAAACACAATCGACGAAAGTAATTTAATTTAAAGTGTAATTTATTTGTTAATGCCATAATCATGTTGTATCTTAGTTTTTAACACTTTGTGCATATCAAATATATATTTAGTGAAAATTTATTCTTCCGTATCAATGTTTTCATTATCATTTTAGTTTCAAATATTGCAAATATATATAGTTTTAACGATTTAATACTTCGATATACATAATTTTAACACATTTAGATATTTTGTTGTATTCATTTTATAATTCCTGACATGACATATTTTCATTATTTTCGATTTTTATATCATAATTTGTATAGTCATAATGATTTAATTTAACCTAAATTTATTTAATAATTGAATTATTACACCAATTAATATCATACTAGGGTGAAACTAAAAAGAAATTTAGGGATGGTCGAAATTAAATTGTAATTTTATGATAGTAAAATGTAATTTCATCATTTTAATAACTTATATTTGTATCATTTTAAAGAATTAAATCAAACTTTTATCATTTTAAAGGAACTAAAATGTAATTTTACTTTTATTAATATAAAATTTTAAAACTTTTAAAGAATCTAGATAAATATTTATTCATTTTAGAGGTAGGAAGCCATGCTAACTCCTAATTTTGCCCCTGTACCATACATTAATAAAAATATATGTTTAATTAAAATTTTAACTTAATTTGATGAAGTGTAGCAAAAGAATGCCCAAAAGTAGTAGGCCTCTTTTTATTTTGGACTATTCTTCACGGTTGTTTTAACTTTTGAAAAAGCTCAAGCTTTGGTAATGGAAGAAATGGGACACCATGCAAATTTCATATTCCACACGGCATGCCACTGACTGAGAAAGAGCAATAAAAAATTTGGACAGACGTGGAAGTTTACAACGTGGTGATATGCATGATGGCAACTCCGACTGCCTTAAAAAGTTGAATCAGAGCAAGAGAGATGAAAACTTTGCAGGCAATTCTCACATCACAAGATGTATAGTACTGGTGATCACTAGGTGTTAACCTGCTATGGCTGTTGAGCTTTCTTTTTATTTTATATTATAGTATGTTTATTATTATTTTTACACCAAACACGTAAATGTATCGTCTATCTAAAGAGATAGTAAGATGCAGCCACTACGGATTACAATAGAGTATCAACTAGATGAATATTATTGAATCTATTATTGATTCACGTTTGGCACGTTTCCCCACTCATTTCATTTCATTTTACATGTATTATCTTAAATATCATTATCACCTTACAGATATTAGATGTATCCATCTCATTCCCTCTCATTTCGTTCCAATTTAAGTTTTGTTACTTATTTTAATATTTTCAACTTTTTAAAGCCTAATAAATATTTAAACATAAAATACATTACTTTTTTCTTTAATAAGTTATTACATTCTTACCCTTTTAATAGTTGTACATATAAGGATAAAATGACAATTTAATATAGTGAAGCGAGATGGGGCAAGACAAACTATTATCATAATCGCTCTATATTCACTATCTAAAAAAAAAGAAACTCCACCCACCAGTATTCTCTTTTTAAAAAAAAATTTAAAATTCATGGGATAGTTGGAATTTTACCATCATGACAAAACTTATGGACCTCAAATATTTTTCTGATATGATATTTTCTTGTAAATAACTAAACCGAGAAACAAATTTAAATGACTTATAATCACATATAGTTCCATAAAAAGAAAAAACAAACACGTGTCTTGTTCAGTAGGAATAGTTAAATACAATGGGAAACCATTGACCCCTTGATTAAAGGCCATTTACTAGGACCAAGCCAGCATAGAATATCTCATCCCTCCTACTTATTTACTTCAATCTTTGGAATTAACTCTTTGACAACAATATCAATTCTTGGAATTAACATTTTTTTGTGATTTTTGTTAAAATAAAATATTCTCTTCTACATTTCACCTTTGTTATTTTATTTTTATTTTTAAAATTTTATTTTATTTATTAAAATATATGTCAAAATTGTTAATATTTTAAAATTCTTCAATTAAATTCAAATTCATTATAACATTTCTTTTATATAGCTACTAAGTGACAAGGGTGAAGTCAGAAATTTTGTTAAGGGATCGAAATTAAATAGTATATTTTTATAAGAGTTAAAACATAATTTTATCATCTTAATAGTTTATATCTTTTTAACTATTTTTGAAGTGTCAATGTGCACTTTTTCCATTTTAAGGGTAGGGGCTCTATTAAAATGATCACTTTTGTTTGTTTCAGAGTACATTTTATTCACTTATATTTGAAATATTGTGTTTTAGTCACTTACGTTATCATGTTGTAACATTTTAGTCACTTAGCTGTTAATTATCGTTAACAGTGTAACGGTAAGCTAATGTGGCACGTTAAATCATCATTTCAAACGAAAATTATCGATTAAAATTTTCAAGTGGTCCTTATATTTTTCTCATTTTGAGCAATTTAATTTTTTTCTTTTATGCTCTTTTAATTTTTTTAATTTTTTATTCTCTTCTATTTCTCCCTCGATTTTCCTCCTTTCTTCATTTCTTTTAACATAAATTTTCCTACCATGTCACCATCAAAATTGTAGTTGTCTTTCGTTCTTTCATATGGTTTATATACAATTATGAAAATTTTAAAATGTCAATTTAAATAATTGAATCTGTAAATTTAATTTTATATTATTGTATGACAATTGACGGCCAAATTGGAAGAAAATGTTACACAAGATACAAGTTGGGCACCCCGCCAAAAATGTCCTCTTCTTTTAGGCTTAATGATAAATTTAGCCACTAACGTTTATATATGTTTTGTCAAAATGATATTAATTACATTTTTGAGCCTTTTTTAGTCAACAACCTTTATTTTTTTGTCAAATTACTTTTTCTAACAGATTTGATGAAAGTACTATTAGAAAAGTTAACGAGGATAATGTAGAATTTTATATGTGGAATATTTTAATAAAATGTAATCTATTACTTAAGTAACCCAATAAAACAATTACATTTGAAAGATAATAAAATAAATAATTAGTTCATGAAGTTAAAAAACTAACTCTTAATTTAAATAAAATAAACTAATTATCTAAAAAGATTTCAAAATGAATGCACACATTCAATATTTTCGTTATAGATTACATCTCGTTAAAAATATTCTACATATGAAATTCCATATCATCCTGTTAACTTTTTTAACGGTACTTTCATCAAATCTGTTTACAAAAAAAAAAAGCAATCTGAAAAGAAAAAAAGAAGGTTGATGGTCAAAAAAGGCTCAAAAATATAATTAGAGCTATTTTGACAAAACATGTAAAGGTTAGTGACCAAAATTGTAATTAAGCCTTTCTTTTATTAAATTTATTCAAGGTTAAAATTTACAATTAATCCCTATGCTTTGATAAAATTTAAGACCTATTCTCTATACTTAAAAATTCTTACTTTTCTAATTTAAAATCTCACAATAATCATTAACTTTGCATATTAATTAGATTGTAAATAAATATGTGACATAAGTTACCAAAAGGGTATTGATTGGACTATAATTTTCAAATTAAAAAATATTAAAAGTACAAGATTAGATCTAAAATTCTGAAAAATACAAGGACTAATAGTACATTTTAACCTTTCTTCTATAACAATGGTCTAAACCATTTCCAAACCAACACCCAACTATTTCTTTATTATCCTTTCTTTTTATTAAGTATTTCTTCAATTATTTTATTCAAAACCACAGAAGTTAAAAGTTTGTTTTTTTTTTTTTTCCTTCTTCTTTTTAAGATTCTGTTTGTCCCTCCACTATTCAATATTAGAAAAGAAAAACCTGATAAGTTCATCAAAATCATGAGGATAGAAGCAAATTTAATCTTACTTTTCTGGGCTTTCTCTATTTTTTCTTGTTTGTGTTTTTCAGCATCTTCAGTCAATTTTGGTTATAGATTTCCTTCTTCAGCCATTAAAGCAGAGCAAGTAAAGCTTAGTAGAAAAAGTAGCTGTACTAATAAGCTTTACAAAACAAAATATTTCACCCAAATCCTTGATCATTTCAACTTCAATCCTAAAAGTTACCAAAAATTTCAACATAGATATTTAATCAATGACACTTATTGGGGTGGCCCAAAGCAAAATTCCCCAATCTTTGTTTATACTGGAAATGAAGGAGATATTGAATGGTTTGCTCAAAATACTGGATTCATGTTCGACATTGCACCACATTTTCAAGCTCTTCTTGTTTTCATCGAGGTACGATTCATTAACAACACCCCCCATTTTTTTTTAAATTTTCCTTCATTTTCTCGGTGACCAAACAAAAGGGTATATGACTATGTTCTATGATGTGAATTTTGCAGCATCGATTTTACGGAAAATCGATTCCGTTCGGCGGTGATAAAGATATTGCTTACAGTAATGCTAGTACACTTGGATATTTGACATCGACGCAGGCTTTGGCGGATTACGCCACTTTAATAATTGATCTGAAAAAGAACTTGACGGCGGTTGATGCCCCCGTGGTGGTTTTCGGCGGTTCATACGGTGGAAGTATGATTAAGATTCAATTCAAACAAACCTTGATTTCTTTTCTTTTCTTTTCTTTTTTCTCGTTTAATTTTAATGTTTTGGGCAGTGCTGGCAAGTTGGTTTAGATTGAAATATCCGCATGTCGCAATTGGAGCTCTGGCATCCTCTGCCCCAATCCTCAACTTTGAGAACATAACATCTCCATATAGCTTCAACAACATCATTACTCAAGATTTCAGGGTTATTTCTCTTAACTCTTTTTATTTATTTTAGTTCTTTTATCATTTAGTCCAATAATTTTTTTTGGGTAAATTCTTAAAAAGGCTCAATTTTATTAGTAGTCACCTAATTATAGTTTTTTTAGTCACTTAATTATGAAAAGTTATAAAATAGACATTCAACTATTCAAATTTTTTTTATCACTAGCTGGCTAATGAAAAAAAAAACTCAAAAATTCAAAATAGTTGAGTGACTAAAAGAGACAAATTAAATAATTGAGTGACCAAAAAAATTATAATAACGTAGTTGGGTGACTATTAATATAGTTTGTCCATCCTTAAAATAGTAAAAAAACGCAAATTGACCTGTATAATTCATCACAATTTTAATATTGAGCAAATTGGTTCCGTTAGGAAAACGGAACAATTTAATCATTATTAACTTCGAAAGTGAGCATATAAGAATAATTAATCATAACATTAATTTTTTCGTCAATTTTACGTAATTTTAATTAGCATAATAACAAATTTAGCTTTCAAAATTTACACATTTTATCTATTTTTATATATTTGAGCTAATTTTTTATATATTCTTTTTAGTTTTTATATTTATCCATTTTTCAGATAATTTTTTATAATCATGCCCAAAATATGTAAATATTGAAGGATTAATTTGTTATTTTATTAATAAAATTTTATGTATAATTGATAAAAATATTATTTATCGTGACTAGTTATACTTAATTATTTACTTTTAAAATTGACAAAATTAAATTATTTTAATTTTTTAGAAAGACTAATTTGCATAATATTAAAATTAAAAGAGAGTGAAGAGGTGATTTTACTTTAAACAAAATATTTAGGTAAAAGTTCACGTGCATACAACATTATTTCATGTTCAAAATCGATCAATTAGACCATATGCAGTCAAGTTCTTCATTTTTAATTTTTTTTACAAATTTATGCATTATTACTACCTTATAAAAAAAGAAACCCTTAATTTAATGAAGCTCCTTTTTTTTTTCAATTAAAGATCCTCCTCACTCAATCAAATCTATGGGATAAGATTCCATGAGTGTCTATCTGAATGTGTATGGGTAAAATTGTATTTGTATTAAGAGATAAATTGTATTATATTCTTTATTTAAAATATTGGTTTAGATAAATGAGAAAATTAGTCTTTCTCATTAAAAATTTTATCTAATTTTACTATTAAAAATAGGTTATTGTAAGTCAATATGAGATATATATGACGTCACATATAACTATCTAGTTATTCATCGGTTATATCGCTTTTTAATTGTAGAAATAGATTAATTTTTTAAAAAAATCAATTTACTCTTTAATCTAATATATAAAAATTAATTTACTTGTTTTTGAAAAATATATGAATTATTCGAAGCCGCATACATTGAACATATACAGGGAAAAAATGGTACAATTCCATCTTTAGTCCCTTTAAGAAATTAATAATTCAATTTAGATCTTTTTAACATAAAATTTCCAGCTTTAGCACCTAATAATCTATATTTTCATGTATCGAGACCCATATGATCCTTTATTAAAGTAAAATTTATGAGATGAGAAAGAGTATTGTTTCCTCTCACAATTTGTAAACAAAAAAAAAAAAACAGAGTGAAAGCGAAAATTGTTACAAAGTGATAAAGGGATCGTGGAAAAAGATCGAAGACACTGGCAAACAATCTGGGGGACTAGAGCTACTCCGAAAATCATTTCGAATTTGCAAGTAAGTACATTAAATAAATTAATCTCTCTAATTGAATCCAAATCTTTGATATTAACCTTCTTTTTTACAAATTAATTAATTTAATTTGATTGATTATTGCAGAAATTTTATTGATGTAGACGCTTTGGCGAGTTGGCTTGAAACAGCATTTGTTTACACTGCCATGACAGATTATCCAACTCCCTCAAACTTTTTAAATCCAATGCCAGCTTATCCAGTTAAACAGGTAATTTATTAAACAAAATTAAACCGTTGAGTCTTATTTTAATTGACATTAGCATTATTGTTAATACAAGAGTATATAAGTTTGAGTACGCTGCATTGTATTATCCTCTTATTTATGGGCTGTGCAGGAACTATGAGTAGTTCTATGCATTATGTTAGAAAAAAACAGATATGACTAGAAACTAAATTAACTCATTTTATTCAAAATAAATAATTCCAGTTTCTTTTTTAACTTTATGAAAATTTAGAAAGTCTATTATTACAATTAATGAATGATTGATTCTAAAAAAATTAAGATTTTCTTTTTATTCAGAAATTTATTTTTACGGTTTTCTTTCGGTCTTTCAAACAATTTCGGGGAGCAGATGTGTAAAGCGATCGATGATCCGAAGTCTGGGAATGATACATTTGCGAAGTTGTACGGTGCAGCTAGTGTCTACTATAACTACTCTGGAACTGCCACGTGTTTCAATCTGGCTTATTCTCCTGATCCTCACGGCCTCGATATGTGGAGATGGCAGGTACCAGAATATTTCTCCTCCTCTTTTCATTTTACTTTCTTTTTTCAGTTTTGGGATTAGATCATAATTTTTTCGCTACATTTTATTAATCCATTTTTGTACTTAATAATTAGATTTATTTTAGTTCTTAAACTTAAGAAATATAAAATTTTGGTGATAATATGACATAATATTAGAGTATCAAATATAATGTTCTAATAATCGAATGAAGAGTTGAACCGATTAGACCACACTAATTCTCAATTCAAACAGTATAATTGGTTCAACTACTAAAAAAATATTTAAATAAATAATTCAAAATTTATAGAAATTCTAAATATATATATATTAAATTGGTTCAACCTATTCAACTATTAATGTTTGTCTCAATTTTTGATTTTTTACCGATTTCGAATAATTTTTTATTCAACCAGTTTAACCCTTTTGTTTGGATCAATATACCTGTTAATTCTCGATCCGACCAATCAATCCAGTCATATTTAAATAACATTGGTCATATCATTAAATCTTAATGAAATCCAAGTTAATGGACCAAGTTGGGTCTAGTTGTCAAATTCAAGTGCAAAAATTATATTATCCCTAACTAATCAAATATCTTTTATATTAGTTAATATGATATTTATAAAAATTATAATTTATATATTATTGTTTCTAAATATAAAAGTTAATATTTAAAATATATTTAAATAAGAGTAAAAATATTTAAATTGATGTTGGTGATATTCAAAATAAAATAAACATAATAATAAAATATATGTTTTAAATTTCTATACTTTCCATATATTTGGAATTTAATTTTTATTTTATTACAAAAATTAGCCGCTCTAATGCTTTTAGAGTTTGTAAGTACAATTACAAAATAATTGTAAATATTTGTTGAGCCTAGTACGAAATAGAAACAAATCAATACAAAACACAAATGAACAAAGATTGAATTATAACCGGACAAAATTCACACTTAATAATTGCACATGGTGAGATTAGAAGTCCTCGCAAGACAATTGCGGATGATGACTCAAAGTTGGGTATTTAAGAATCCAGAGCATCATTCTTTTGTCACTAATGTAAAAGTTATATTGGATTTATTTATTTTTATATTTCAAAATTTAAGTCTAATTGTTAACATTGTTAAATTTCTAGCTCAATTTTTTGTGTGAAAATATGAAAAGACGAAAAAAACCATCAAAATAATAATGGTTGCCATTTAATGAAAGGGTATATTGGTTTTTTCCTATCGAGTTTGCATCCTGTTAACCCGTGACACTAACTCGGTTAGTGGGTTTATTAATAGTATAGATGATCAAGTAAAAGCGTTATGGAAGTCCTTATACTAAGAGTCAAATTGTATTGTGCCTTCTCTATTCAAAAAATGAGTAAATTAGTTAAAAAACCAAATTAGTCATTTTGTTAAAAATTCCATCTATTTTACTATTAAAAATTATTCCTTATATGTCAACATAAGGTACGCATTGTTTGGTTTTTCCGTCAACTAGGCTAACAGATGAAATTATTCAAAAAAAATCAGTTTATTCTTTAATTTACCCTACATGGATTAATTTGCTTATTTTTCAGTAAAGATGATAAAATGCAATCTGATCTTTAATTTAGGGACTTCCTTGATATTTTTACCCACACGATCAATACTAAAGCTGCTACTGCAAAATTAGTATTTTAGAAATCTAGAAATAGAATCTGAATTGTAAAATTAGCAAACAACATGCATAAGAGGCAATGCCCCTAAAATGAAAAATTGCCATTTAGGTTTTTAAATTTTTTTAAAAATTTTAAATTAGTAAAGATAAATTTATACTTTGGTCCCTTAAAATTATAAATTTAATTCTTTAAAAATTATAAAGATATATATTATAAAAAATTAAAATTTCATTTGACTCTCTAAACAATTGTTTTGGCTTCGCCCTACAGGCATGTACCGAAATGATTATGCCAACAAGTGGAAGCAATAAGGAAAGCATATTTCCGGAGAATCAATGGAACTATTCTCGGAGAGCGGCTGGCTGTAAAGCCTTCTATGGTGTTCACCCCAGACCCAACTGGATTACTACCGAGTTCGGCGGTCATGTGAGTATCCAGTTTTCCTCCTTTCACCTTTTACCATAAAATATTTGTTACACATACATACATACTTCATGTAAGTCTTCTGAGAAAAAAAAAGAAAGATAATTGATCCCAAAACAAGTGGCATCAAGTTCAACTCTTGACTGTTTGATTTCATGTTTAACGTCTTAGAGAGTGATAGGCAGAGTTACCAATCGTGACTCCAAATTGAACACTCTTAAAGTAGGATATATAGGTAAAATCGATAAAGATGCTTGTATTAAAAGAATGTCATGCCAAGCACTCTAAAGAGTATACACAAGTGCATTAATCGCGTATTAAACTCATAAAACAAAGAGAAAATCTTCAGTACTAATAATAATATGTTGGGGCTTGAGCAACAGGATATTTACAGGGTGTTGAAGAGGTATGGAAGCAATATGATCTTCTTTAATGGCTTAAGAGATCCCTGGAGCGGTGGAGGGTAACATCTTTCTATCCAACTTCATATATATATATATATATATATATATAAAGACCTAGGAGGGTTTAATATCTGCCAATGTTTGAGCTTTGTTTTTGATGATCATTGGGCAGGGTTTTGAAGAACATATCCAAAACCATTGTAGCAATCGTTGCTGAACAAGGTTTGAAGAATACATACTGACATACATATACATATATGTATATATAATATTCATCAATATTGAATTGATGTTGGCATTGGTTTAGGGGCTCACCATGTGGATCTAAGATTTGCAACTAAAGACGATCCGAAATGGCTTCGAGATGTACGGCAAATGGAAATCAACATCATCTCCGACTGGATTTCTCAATATTATCATGACCTTGCACATGAATCTTAACAGGGATAAGGCTTCACTCTTGTTCTTTTTTTAAAAGGAAAACTATTTAACATTGTATAACCAAATTAGCAATCAATCTGCCTCTTAATTCTTAAACGAATAATTGAGAAAATAAAAATAAATTGAAAACCACATCTAGGCTAAAATGGCAAAATTAAAGTCTTGGGACCTAAAGCTATGTGATTATTTGCTTCGATGCTTGTAATGACTTACTTTTATGTAATTGCTGATATAGCTAAAAGTTGCAACTTCAAAAAAGAAAATCTTAAAATGTACTCAAAGCAACTATCAAAAAAAACTTAAAATGGACCAATTGACCTAATTTGCTTAAGTTTGACCTTGGATGAACTTATTCACATTTCAAACTAGCGTGTCTCACGCCAATGACTAGTGTAATAATAAAATTATTTTTATTTAAATTTAATTATAAAAATATTTTTAATTTTTTATCATATTTGAATAGTGAATATGACTTATTTTCGAAGCTCTAAATATGCTTCAAATAAAAGTTGGTATTAAAAGAATAATCAACAAGTATTGGGTACAGTTGTAAGATATACCAAAGAATATTCAAGTTCGAACTTTGGAGATGAAATTGTTGAGGGAGACAACTATGACATCAAAAAAATTATTCTTCATAGACCATAAAAACAATATAAACCACACATTGATCCGTTAGTTTCGGCTAATTTTCCTTTGGTTCAAAAGTTTAAGGTAAAATACATCTAAGGTCACTAAATTATTACTAAGTTTATATTTTAGTCACTCAACTTAAAAAAATTTATAAAATGATCATTAAACTATTCAAAAGTTTTCATTTAAGCCCCTGAGCTATTCAAAACTTTCTATATAAGTCATCGGGCTATTAAATTTTATTTTTTAAGTTTGGTTAGAGAGCTTCAAGAGACGATTCGACAATCGGCACAGTAGATCAATATCCATCAACGAGTAAAAAAACATATCTTAGGTCCATGTTGATCTGACGATTAGTGTTGGAGATCGGAGAAGAAAGATATTTAAATTTTGGTTTCCAAGTTCATAACGTTCAAAGCTATTTCATAAAAAAAAAAAACTAAATTATAGAAAAGAAGGGAAATGAGAGCATTCGATTGATACAGGCGATGCGAATAGAGAAAATCATGTAACAACGACTTTAATAGCACAACGACTTAAATGAAAGCTTTCGAATAATTCAATGATCATTTTGAAATAAAATGATCGAAACATAAATTTACTAACAGTTTACTGACCTTGAGTGTAGTTTGCCCAAAGTTTATTTGTCCCTACTAATCACTAAATTAACACTTAGATGGAAGAAAAAGAAAAAGAAAATGATGAAATAATTGTAACATTATACATAGGAAGAGAAGGAATTGTATGAAACTGCGATTGCACATTATTCCTATCCCTTTTTATTAAGAAAATGACAAATTAAATTTTTTCTTTTCTGAAAAAATTTAAATTTAACTAAAAATACTAAAAATCAGGAGAAAAAATTTGATTTGTCGTTCTCCTATAAAAATGACGTGAAATTACAATTTCATTAAAAAATGTCATGTTGATAAGACAATATCTTCTAAATCAGGTTAAGTTGTAATTCAAAGTTAGGTCCTCAAAAAAAGACAGGTCGGTTCTTTATTCAAATCAAAATTAATGTTGGCTATTGCCTTTTATTCAATTTTTACGTAATTAGGGTTGACCAATGCTTAGTTTTCAAAGAAAAATAAGTATCGGCTTTGCATTATACGCCAATCCATCACATTTTCCAACACCTCTTAAGGTTTCTTTTTTTTTTTTTTCTAATTTTGATTTATAAATCTATATATCAAAATTAAATTAAATGAATTAACTTAATTTAAATTATTTTGATTTATTTTTCTTTCGTTTGTATCGTTAGTACCAATTGAAAGCTTTACTTCTTCTCGTCTCTTCTACGGTTTTGTTTTTTCATGAAACGACTTTAAACATTACAAACCTTCAAACCAAAATTTAAATGGCTATCTTCTTATCTAATCTCCAATGCCAATCACCAAATTGGATTGAATCTAAGTATTTTCTACTCGTTGGTGAGTACTATTCCACCGTATCGAACTTTAAACCATCCCTTGGAGCTCACCATCAAGGCTTTAAAAATTAGTTTTAACAACTCTATGACTTAAATGAAAATTTTCAAACAGTTCAGTGATTATTTAAGAATTTTTTAAAGTTGAATAGTCAAAGTGTAAACTTATTAAGAGTTGAATGATCTTTAGTGTAGTTTATCCTATTTTAAATATAATTATAATATAAGAATAATACAAATATGTAGCAATATTGAAAGTTTGGGCGGAAATTGTGTTGTGGTACTTTTCTGGTAGGGTCCAATTTCGAGGAGCAATAGTTGTTGTTCAGATTGGACCCATTTGATTAAAAATCCAAGGCACTCCTTTGATGAATGGGAATTTCATTATAATTAATGTTCATGTTGAATTTTGACTTGAAATTTCAAGTAAAAAAGTTTTAAGTTTAATTTAAGATAATAAAATTGAGTTATTTGAGTTTGGTTAATCTAGATTATTTATGCATTTGTTTCATTTTGACTCACTCTAACAAATACAATATTCAGTATATTATATATAGAATCCAATCAGCACAATATACAATAGATGAAAATCAGACAAAATTAAATTAATTTAAAAAAAAGGGACAAACCCCACACACATGGTGGAATTCAGACCTACAGAGTGTAATTGCGAATAGTGAAACTCAAACCCAAACCTTCAATATTCAAGACTTTAACTTTTACCAACTCTATAAATTAAAATTCTTTAATATTAATTAAAATTTTAAAAAGTAATTAACTTCTCAAGCAACTTAAACCCGATTCAACTCACTTGATAACTTGAAACATATCAAAATGAATGAGTCAAATTTGAGATTTTTTTTCTTTCAAATTGAACTTTATCATCTTACAAGTGTCTCGTTCATACCTTTAATTAAATTTTATTTTATATTATCTTTAAAAACCTATTTCTAAATTAGATTTAACTCAATTTAATTATTTTTAACTAAAGAAATTTAAAATTTCAATATATGGTCCCCTTTGTAGTATTGAAAGATTAATGCATTATTTTAAAAGATATGAGAGACAGATTAAGCCAAAACAATTACGTTTTGAAATTTCTCTGTTCTTTTTAACTATTTTAATTTAATGTTGACACCTCATAGATTTCGGCTTCAAATGCTTTTAGCATGCGTCAATTGAAAAAATATTATATAATATAAAAAAATAAACACCCAAACTTAATTGTTGTTTTTATATTTTTTATTTCTGTTTTATGATTTATATTTACACCATGTTTGGTTCAATGTAATGGCTATTCCATTACATGCCTATTACAGGCTTATTCTACATGCCCACACAATCCCTTGTTTGGTTGGCTGTAATGGCTATTACAGCTCTATTCCAAATAGCATTATTCAGGCTAAATTCATCGATTACCATTCCGCACTTTAAGCAAAGAATAGCTATTCAGCGTTTTCAGTGTTTGTAAAGTTTCAACAATACCCTTCTCCATCGTCTGTGAATCCCTTCCTTTTTTCCTTTTTTTTTCCCATTTCCTTGAGATCTTCCCTCTTTTCAAGCGACCTCCAACGAGAAGAACCCTCTCGCCCATTTTCATCAGGTCTTTTCAAATCCCTTCCTACCCATTTCTTCACCATCTCTTTCTCTTCAAAATTTTCCTCTCTCGTCTGTTTTTATCTTTTATCTCTTCCTTCACAATCGTTTCTATTTTTTTATTTATTGTGATATTGAAATCACTTGCTTCATCCATAGATTTTGGGTTTTCTACATAGGAAATATTGTTTGGTTCGTCTTTTCAAATTTATGGATGTCCGTGTGGTTGTTCTTGTTGGATGCTTTGGGAAAGAAAGAAATTCGGTTCGCAAGATTTCACCACCATGGCCTCTCTTTTACAATCAACTACTTTATTATTCATGTTCTCTATTACATTGATTCGTATCCCAAATAGACACGCTTATTCCCTTCATCGTATTGCACGGTAATGTTCTTAATCCAGATGTTTTCTTTTCAATTTTAATGTTCTTATGCTCTCTCCCATGGCTTGAATTCATTCTTTAATGCCCTAAAACTTGAGATAAATGGGGATTAGATGCCGCTTAACTTTGATACCCATATTTCTTTTATGGATATAATGCTTAAAGTTCAACTAAGACCACATAACTTCATTTCTAGTGAAATTGTTTAAGCAATTGTGCCTTTGTATAAATTGTTAAAATTATATTAAATGTACGGGTTAAATATGATTAGATGGCGCTTTAACTTTGATACCCATATTTCTTTTATTTGATATCCTGTCAAAGCAAGAGTAATTGTATTTTATTTTCTAATAATTTAGATGTTTATGGTGTATTTGAGTTGTATAAATGTTGTTAATTGGGATGTTAAAGTATTGTAAGTTGAGGTGTTTAAATGGTGTAAATTGAAGATGTTTTATTCTTTGTGATTGAGGTGTATAAATGTTGTTAATTGAGATGTTAAAGTGATGCAAAATGAAGTGTTTAAAAGTGTAAATTGAAGTGTAAAAGTCCCGCAAATTGAAGTATTTAAATCTTGTGAATTAAAGAGTAAGACTACCGCAAATTGAATTGTTTTAAGTATCGCAAATTGAACTGTTTAGTTGCTGGAAACTTAGATGAGTTGTAAACATTCGTATCGAACACTTATCCATACTCGAACTTAGATCCAGTTCATGTGTACCAAACATCTTGTATTCTTGTTTGTTTCATTACTATTGATCATTTTATGGGAATTTTCTACTTTTGGTAGTAATACAATCCCTCAAGTATGAGTACCAAAAATATTTTTTGGCTATTGGGATCTTTTGTGATATTGTTTAGAGGTTTTAATAATTGGTAGTATCATTAGTGGTGTATTTAAATCCATATTTTCTGCTCTTCATGTGATCTATTGGCTCTTAACAGCTTTCTTAATGTCTTTGTTTTGCGGGATGATATCTACTGGAAGCTCAAACAATGATTTTGATTGATCACTCAAATCTTATTTGGGCATATTGTTCTTTTGTGGTTGACCATAATCTTTGGGTAGTCATGCCTTTCATGTCATAGGGTTCTGTTTGCACCTCATGAAGTCGGCATATCCGGATGGTTTCAAGAGCACGCTATTGGGTCTGTTCGAAAGAAACTCTTAAAGCTCGGATTATCTTCATCGACGAGGACATATTCATAGGGATGTTAAGGTCGATTGCCTCACGAAGTTGGCATTATGTTATCGATTGAATTCACCATTATTTTATTTAATTGGCATTACGTGCTAGAAACATCTTGCTTGATAACAATGGCACAAGAAAGCTTGTCGACTTTGGTGTTTCAACTTTTATGCTTGATAACATCTGCTTGATAACAATGCCTCACGAAGTTGGCATTTTGTTTTTGTAATGATAGAACTAGAATTGAAAAGTGGGGATTTTGGTGAGTGAATCTTTTTTTCATTTAATGATTAATTTCTTTGGCTTTAATGTTGCTCTACAATTAGCTTGTATTTTATGTTGTGTTCTCATTGTTTCATTGAATGTTCTAATCTAGCTTAATTCTTTGGGTTCTAATAAGTGGGGATTATGATGCTTTGAATTGTATGCTTTAAATCTCATTTATGTTTTTTAATGTTATGGTCACTCCTGTATAAAGATGGAAATGTAGTGAATTCTAAAAAGATGTTGTATTAGTGAGTGTTAATTGTGGGGATTTTGTTGTTCATCATGCTATATAAACTGAAATTCATAAATCCCATTCTCGGTTTTGTTTGTTGATGCAAATAGCTTCTTTGTTGTTCATATATAATATCTTTCAAATGACTTATGAACTTTGATATCAATGAACATACAAGGGTATATACATGTTTAAAAATGGAGGCATTTTAGTTTAATGGTGATCTATTTTTTTGTATGATTACCTTGGTCAAGCATGCTTGATCCATGTTACGTATATTGCGATGGTTGTTGATGCTAAAGTTGAATAGCTTTTGCTTGTGGTTGTGTGATCGAGGCCCTTCTAGTTCTACTATCTACACCATCACGAATGATTCGTCCTCATTAGAAAGTTGGGACATGGTGTTAAGCTTTTCTTGTGTGTTTTTTGCATTATTCTTGATATTATGCCTCGCTTTTGTTTTTCCATTTTCTCAACAATTTCTTTTGCAACATGCACCATTATTTTCAAGCTTGCCCTATAATGGCACCATTCTTTGTTGCTCGTGTATTCATTCTTGACCCGAGGTTTAGTTGGCGTGGCAAACTTTCATTCATATGATAATGTTTTAGTACCGTTCTCTATTAGAAGGTCGGGACATAGTCTTGAGCTTTTTACTGCATTTTTGCTAACATTTTTATATTATGCCTCATTTTTGTTTTCTATTTTCTCAACAACTTGTTTTTCAAAGATGCACCATTCTTTCCAAGCTTGCCCCATATTCCATACTTCAAAGGATCAAAATGGCACCATTATTTGTTGCTTATATATTTGTTCTTGATCAAGGTTTAGTGGTCGTGGCAAACTTGATTCATACGATAATGTTTTAGTACCACTCACCGTCACTAATGATTCGTCCTCTGCTTTTTATTAGAAAATCGTGGACATATCCTTGAGCTTTTTACCGCGTTTTTGCCAATGTTCTTGAAATTATGCCTCTTTTTTTGTTTTTTTCTTATTTTCTCAACGATTGCTTTTGCAACATGCACCATTCTTTTCGAGCTTGCCCTATAATGGCACCATTCTTTGTTGCTTATGTATTTGTTTTGACCCACTTTAGTTGGTCGTGGCAAACTTTTGTTCATACAATAGTGTTTTAGGACGCTCATTTGCGTTTAAATTCAATCTTTCTTGTTTTTTTTTTTTTTTTTTGTAGCATCAAAAGTGTTTGTTAATAATTTACATGTTTTGTTAAGCTTTCAAATGCTTGATTACAATATGAATAATTGTTTTATTTCGTGCTCCTGTGTATTCTTTCGGTTATGATTTAGCCTCATTAGCCTTGAGTATCACTTCTCATTATGAATGACCAATATGGTGAAGATGGAGTAAGTTACGAATTTGGTGACTATTCCGACCGCTAAAGTTTTACCGAGTTTAAAACATTTGATCTTCCTTTCTTTCTCTTGTAGGATGAAGCTCTTGTTATGGGGTTTGAAGTGCCGAGATCACTGATTCAAGTTATGCACTTGGACAATATTAGTTATCCGGTGTAATATTAGTTATGTACTTGGACAATGTTGTTGTTATTATGTGGTGTACTACTAAGTATGCATTTGGATAATATTATTAATTTCTAGTATTAATTGTGGTTTGGAAGCTTATTTATAATTATTCAATATTTATTTTTTATTTTTTAACACAATTACAAATAATTTATTTGACTTTGGTTGTTTTCAATTTATGACAATTAATAATGTAGCTTAATAATTGAGTATTATTATATATTTAATTTGATTTATTTATTTATAAATAAATAATTGTAATATATGTAAAAACAATTTAAAACATAAAAATTTATTAATATGTATATAAATTTATTAATATATGTAAAATAACTTTTCCGAAAAATATTTTCTGGAAATTTGCCAAACAACAGAAAATATTTTACACAGATTCATCCAAACACCAGAAAATATTTTCAGTAAATCATTTTCTAAAAAAGTAAATCATTTTTCAAAAATCATTTTTCGGAAAATATTTTACTGGCAAACAAACAGACCCTACATTGCATCTGAAGTTCTTAACCATCTAATCTGTTGTATTCTGTATAGCTTTTTATTGGCAGTATTGTTTAGCGAGTTGGTTATTGTTTACAGGTCCCAGGTGCTAAAGGGAACTTTGTCTTCATAAAGGATTCTGTTTCCAAGAAACCCGATGTTTCAATGCTTCCGTTCCCGATTTATTTTGCAGCAGAAAATGAGGATGAAATAAATATAGGGTCTCTGATTGCTGATCCTTGGAGAGGTAGATCCATTTATGGTAGCCAATTGACGTTGGGTGGAGTTTGAGTTGGTTGTGGGATGGGAGATTAATTTACGGACCAGTTAACTTACAGAATAGTAAGAAGTTGGTTTGTGTCCTAATTATTTGGTTTTAGGAAGGTATGTAATATGAGATAATGGTTATAGAGTTATTTTAAATAAATGAGTTATTTTTTAAGCAAATTAATTACTTCTAATATTTAATTTTTTTTGTAGTGTAATCAAATTATTTGTTTCAAGAATGATATTCTAGCACATATATGTATTGTAGTTTAAAATAATAAAATAGATTATATATATTTTTATAGTATTATATATTTTGATTTTTAATTCATATAATAATAATTATATTAAGCATGTTATTAAATTATATTTAATAATAATTATGTTAAAATATGATTAAATTATTTATTATTTTTATTAAATTATTTTCAATAATAACCTTATTAAAAATTAATAACAATAACAATAATCTATCTACCTAAAAAAATTCTGCTAAGGGTGTTCTGGTCATTTTAGTTCTTTTCCTTATGCTATTACAACATCATTCCATTCAACCAAACACAAGAATTCTATTACAATTTATTCCATTCCATTCAACCAAACAGTTGAATTACTTATTACATTCTATTCCATTACACATCTATTCCATTACACCTCTATTCAATTACAGCTCTATTCCATTACAGCGAACCAAACGTGGTGTTAGAGTTTTTAGTTGTCTCTCTCAATAATGTCATCTCTAAAGTTCGAATCTTAATCCTCCTCTTAGGATTATAATGTGTCTTACCGTTATACCCAACTACTTGTTAATCCTATTTTTTTTTCAGGACAAAATTTTTATATAGACTAAAATTTTAGTCTATGATTCCAATAAATAATTGTCCCATTCTAATTATAATTTCCTCAATAAAATTTATTTTTAGAGTTTAATATTTTATTTACGATCTGATATTTTATTTAGTAGATTTCATTGGACTCATTACATTTTATTATATAACATATAAAAGTTTTATTATTCCTTTTCAAGAAAAAAACTTAATTAGGTATGTATATTTAATTTCATATTATTATCCTACATTTATATTATGAAATAATGGTAGCGGATGCCAATCAATCCCTGGATTATTTGGTGCATTGTTCCTGGACTTTTGGTATATTTTGGGACTCTACATTTTATGTTTCCTTGAAACTACTTTAATAGAAACAATTAATGAAATCAATCATAACTTTTCTAATAATAAAATTAAAAAAATATTATTAACATATGTACTCTTAAATATATTGCATTTTTAAGAAAAAGACTTGAGTTTACTTTTTAAAAAACGATATTATCGAAAGAGATATTTAAAAACTCGAAAAATTATTTTTTATAAACCATAAAATGAACATAAAGTGTACCTAAATTTTTAAAAATAAACTTTATAGAAAATTGAGAGTAAAAATCTCGATTATGAAGAAATTTCAAATATAATATTAATATATAAATGTATCAAAATATTAAGAGTTATTAATTTGTTAAAATTTATATATATATGTAACATCCTAGATTAGGGGTTATGCGTTCATGCATAATTCATGAGTAGTAGGATTTGGCAGTGTTTGGAAGTGAATTAAGGGTTTTAAAATCCTAGGATGGAAGAGAAAGCTTTGGACAATTATTGGTTTTAAGTTAAAAACAAGAAGTGATGTGGAAAAGTGGCAAGGGGCGCCACCTAAGGGCAAGGTTATGGCATCAAGTGAAGTACTTTGAGGGAAGAGGTTCGAATCCCATTGTGTGCATTTTTTTTTAATGAAATAGCATGTTTACTGTGATATGGATGTGTGGTGTGCATCTTTAGAACCTTGGAAATGTAAGGAAATGTAAGGAAATATAAGGAAATGTAAGGAAATAAAAGGAAATATAAGGAAATGTAAGGAAATGTAAAGAAATGAAAGGAAATGAAAGGAAATATATGGAAATATATGGAAATGTAAGGAAATGTATGGAAATGTATGGAAATGTATGGAAATGTAAGGAAATGTATGGAACGATTAGTTAAAAGAGGAAAGTGAACATTTTGGAAACCTAAGCTAAAAGAGGAAAGTAAACATTTTGGAAACTAAGCCAAAATAGGAAAGTAAACATTTTGGAAACCTAGGAAATGTCAAGTTTACAAAGCCGCGCGAAAATTTTTGGATACTTAAAAATGACCCCGAAATGTCGAATTTTAAAGTTCAAAGGGGAACTTAGAGCCAGGTGACCCTAAAATATAAAGTACGTGAAATTTGACCCATTAACGGACTTGGAAAAGTGGCCTGAAGATGCCACTTAAGGCCTCAGGAAATGGCCCACATGCAAGGGTGTTGGGCTTGAGTTCGAGTCACATAAGAAGCAAATAAAATAAGTTTTATTTTGCTACTAGAAGCCCAAGAGGTGGACGGCACAAGGCTTGCAAAAGAGGAGTTTCACTCTCTTTAAAACTCGGCTAATTAAAAGATCATAAGGACTCTTAAGGGAAGAGTTTAATTCTCTTTAAAATTCGGCTAAATAGGTGGATAAATGAAGAATTATTATTTAATTAGGAAAATAAGGAAGAGTGGTGGCCAAGTTAAGGATTCTTGGCCTAGTAATTTCGGCTATAAAAGGATGAGACTAGGGCCATTCATTATTCATTCTCCCTCTCTCTTTTCCTCTGCCGAATATTCTTCTTGAGCATCTATTCTTTTTCTTCTTTTCTTTTAGCCTCCTAGCTGATTCCTTCTAAGCCTATTATTCCTCTCTTCTTTCATCTTTGAAACCGAATACATAAAGGAATCATAGCCGATTGTTCATCAAGTCTCTAAGCCGAATCTCTGAAGGTTGAAGTGAAGGTACAATCGATTCCTTCAAATAAGGGTAAGATCCAAGTTTGGTTTCCATTCTTTTATATTTTAGACTTATCGAAATCTAGGGCTAATCCCATTAATGTTCATGGTTACCGAAACTTTGAAGAGATCTTTCGAGATTTACTAAGTGTAGGCTACAAGGAAGGAGAAGTTCTTTTCCCGAAGGTACACCATAGGCCTCGTGTTCCCTAGTTATTCGGTGAGTTTCGGGATTTAAAATCCACAAGGTAAGTGTCTATAGCTTTTGGTTAAGGCCTATTTTGATAGTTAGATCTAATTCTTGTTTGTTTAAAAGGCCGAAACTAACCCCGATGAGATTTAGTGCTTGGCGAATACAAGGAGGAGCATAGCATAGATTTGGGATTTGATTAGTATTGAAATCGGCAACAAGGTAAGTTTTAAGAATACTAATCCTACTAGGATTTGGATTTATGGTCAAATGGTTTTTTAGTAAAGTAGTAAGTGATTAATCAAATTTAGGAATTGAGATCTAAAGCAATAGATCGGGTTTTCGGGATTTCAAGGAATTGATAAGCAAATTAGGTGTGTACCCTACACTAAATCTTGATAGATTTACGGCTTTAATTCATTATATGTGTTAATATGAAAGTGTAAGAATATGGCTAAGGTACCGTGTGTACCCCACACTAATCTTAATAGATTTATGGCTTAAATATGATATATATGTTAATATGAAAGTGTAAGAATATGGCTAAAGTACCATATTATGGTACGAAGTACACAGGTACGTTTTCCTACTCCTACTAGGATTTCGAAATATGTTATAATTAACATGTGAAAAGTGATGTGAAAGTGAAATTAAATATGATATGCACAATATAATTTAGGGCATTCGGGTTATTTGAGAAAGGGGAAGTGAATGTGATGACTTCGGTCTCACTAAGTGAAACGTGATGGCTTCGGTCTCACTAAGAATATGTGATGACTTCTGTCTCACTAAGAATATGTGATGACTTCGGTCTCACTAAGTGAATGTGGTGACTTCGGTCACATTAAGTGAATGTGGTAACTTAGGTTACATTATCTAAAAGTGGTGTCTCATGACACAAATATCAGGTGGCTCAGCCACGGCCTTGTGCAGTAGGTCTGCCAAGGTAAGATATATGGGATCACTCGGTTGTGATCGGTGGATTAGCCACGGCCTTGAGCAGGGAGTCTGCTAAGGTTGGTGTAACGGATGGACCTAGGTTTGGGTTCGGGTTTGCATCATTATCTTAAATTTTTATATGAATATGATATGTATGGTGTGCCTATTTCTATTATGTTTTGGTGTTGGTTACACATTGAGTCTATCGACTCACCCGTTGGGAACATGTTTGGTGATGAGCGGTAATGGATGGGACTGGCGAGAACTTGTGGTGGCCATGTTCAGCTTGAAGTTTAATTTAAGTTGAATCTTTATGTTATTTTAAGTACTGTACCATTTTATTTTGGGTTTTGTTTTATGTAATAAGGCCATCGTGACGATTTTTATTTCTGCTTTAATTACCATGATATGAATTTAGGGCTTTATAAAGAATAACCCATTTAATTTAAAATAGGTTTAAACATTTTGTCACCTGAAACAAATGGGTTTTTGATATAAAATAAATTTGTTTTCAACTCGAGCCCAACTCACAACAAGCTATCTTCCAAAACACACAGTTTTCAAAGTATTCGAATGAATTTAAATCGGGTTACTTCGAGGAACATACCAGATCTGGTCCATTCTCGTGGGCCGGGTGTGGGGTGTTTCAATATATATATATGATATTCTAAATATAATAATATGTAGAAGTAATAAATATGATTGATGGGTGTCGAGCCACCAAATATAAATTCTTACAACAAAATTATATTAAATAGCAGTATAGAGCAATGGGGTCGAATTCACAGGAACTGATTATCTAATTTCGCCTTTTCTCGCTGTTAAGATTACAGCATAATAAGGAAGAAACTGATATCATTTCAAGAAGAGATACAACAAAAGAGATGATCTTTCTGTACATACTTGTGCATGCTTATATAGAGAAGCATGCAGCCTATAACTGCAACTAACAGAAAGAACAGCTAACTGTTATTATTAACTAACAACCTTAATAGATCAACTATCATTCTAACATTCTCCCAGCTTTTTTGATGTTTGAACATTTGCTAGCTTCATTTCTTGTGAGTACTCTAAGAGCTTGTTGAAAAAATTCAACTTGCTTAGGTGTAATAGGCTTAGTAAGTTCATAAGCAACTTGATCTGATGAAGGGACAAAGTTTACTTGTAGAGTTCCAGCTAGAACCTTTTCTCGAACAAAGTGGTGATCTATCTCTACATGCTTCATTCGAGCATGATGTGTGGGATTTGCTGCTATGAAAACTGTAGACATATTGTCGCACCAAACCACAGGCGTCGAGCATCCTGACACACCAATTTCATCTGTCAGTTGCTTAACCTACAGAAGCTCCGATACACAGTTGGCGAGACTCCGATATTCAACTTCAGAGGAAGATCTGGACACAACACCTTGCTTCTTGGAACACCATACAATAGGATTTGGCCCTAGGTACACAACATACCTTGTGATGGAGCGTCGATCTTCAACAGACGATCAGCATCTGAGTAATACACAAGTTTAACTCGTCCTTTGGTAAAATACAATCCATGATCAATAGTCCCAACAAGATACCTTAGCACCCGTTTTATTGCTCGCCAATGTATTTCACTCTGAAGATTCATATACTGACTCAGCTTATTCATACAAAAAGATAACTCTGGACGGGTGATGCACAAGTATTGAAGTATCCCTATAGTACTGCGATATAAATGGATGTCAGTGAATGGGGAACTGCCATCAGAAGTGTTCAGTTTTGGTGTGTTAACCATAGGTGTTGGTGTAGCTGCAGCTCCTTCCATGCCAGTTTTAGCAAGAATTTCTAAAATATATTTCTTCTAACTCAGAAACAGCCCTAGAGGTGTGTGTTGTACTTAGATGCCTAAGAAGAACTCAGTTGTCCCATGTCTTTGAGAGCAAATTTGCTGTGAAGCTGTTGAACCACACTGTATAACTCATCATTCGAATTGCCTGTTATTACAATATCATCGACATATACCATAAGCAACACCACATTCTCAGATGATGTT
This sequence comes from Gossypium rotundifolium, assembly GCA_025506655.1. Lineage (NCBI taxonomy): Eukaryota > Viridiplantae > Streptophyta > Magnoliopsida > Malvales > Malvaceae > Gossypium > Gossypium rotundifolium. Next base: position 3,861,062 of record CP106722.1, on the reverse strand, counting down.
CGAATGAACAATGAGGGATCAGCTTTGAAAGAATTAAACTTTAGCCGAGTGATCAGATACTGCTTGAGAGTATGGAACACGCTCGAGGTGCTTGGCGCAAACCATACAGCACTTTGTTTAGCTTGCAGACTAGTTGTTGACCATTAGCACTTGGAACCTCAAAACCAGGTGGTTGTTCCATGTATATATCTTCTATCAAATCGCCATTGAGGAAGGCGTTATTAACATCGATCTGTCGCAAAGACCATCCCTTCATAATAGCAATAGCAAGAACAACTCAAATGGTTACTGCTCGAACCACGGGGCTGAATGTGTCAAGAAAGTCAAGTCCTGCATGTTGAGAAAAACCCTTAGCCACTAGACGAGCTTTATACCTGTCGATAGTTCCATCGACTTTCTTTCTTACCTTAAAAAGCCATTTGCACCCAACAACTATTCGGTTAACAAGAAGAGAGCAGAGATCCCATGTGTTATTTTTAAGAAAAGCCTGTAACTCACTGTGGACTGCTGTTCGCCAACACCCGCTCTTCATAGCTTCGTGAATATCTACAGGGGTATCACTTGGTAAGCAGTCTGCCTTAGTTAAATATGCCTTTGGTTTAAATACACCTGCTTTGTTGCGTGTGATCATGGCGTGAGAGTTGAGCTGATTGTTGGTTAGGGGGCAGGAGGTTGGTGAGTAGTAGGTGGTGAAACAGTAGGTAGGGGTGACGGTGTAGTAGTTATCTGAGAGGGAGTGGGATGAATCAAATGTGTAGTTGACTTACAGAAGTTGACCAAAGGTGTGGGACTATTTATTGTTGATCTAGGTAGCTCACTATGTATTGAAGTGATGGTAAAAAAAAGGGTAGGGGCCATGACAAGCAACTTAGAGCTCGATTGCGAAGTGGTAGTAATGGGTTTAGGCTGGATGGTAACCTTTTTGAAAGGAAAAGAGAGCTCATGAAACGTAACATACCGAGATATATATACTTTTCCATGACTATCTTGACAACGATAGCCTTTATATAAGGGTGAGTAACCTAAAAATGTGCAGGGTATGGAGCGAAACTGATGCTTGTGGGTGTTATGTGGTCTGAGATTTGGAAAACACAAATAACCAAAGACTCGAAGGAAGGAATAGTTTGGCTGAGTTTGGAATAATTTATCGTAAGGTGACACATTGCCTATAGAAGAGGAAGACAATCTGTTTATCAGGTAGACAACATTGCTGAAGGCATCATTCCAGTAGCACAAGGGTATAGAGGCATGAGCTAGCATGGACAGGCCTGCTTCCACGATCTGCTTGTGTTTCATTTCAACTAATCCATTTTGCTCCGAACTATATGGACATGTAACTCTCTGTTGAATGCCATGTTGAGTCAAGTAGGTTCTCAAAGCCTGAAACTCTCCACCCCCATCAGTTTGTAGTGCTAAGAGCTTACAATCAAGAGCCCGTTCTGCCTGCTTATGAAAACTCATAAACATATGAAGGACATCTGATTTTCTTTTCAAGAAATACAGCCACGTATATCTACTGTAAGCATCAGTAAAGGCAACATAATAATGAAAACCATTAGAAGAAATCAGAGCAGGACCCCAAACATCCGCAACAACTAGTTGTAAGGGTTTATTGTATTCAGTTATAGACTTAGAGAACGGTAACTTGTGTTCTTTACATAAGTGACAGGCAACACAGTCGAAAGAAGCCGTAGAATCAAAATCTATATTACAATGATGTAATGCCTTTTTGAGTATAGCATTATAAGGATGTCCTAGTCTAGAATGCCATAGACTGAGAGGAACAGAAGCACTAGTAGCAAAGCATCAGGCTGAAGTAGAACCAGCTGCATGAAATAAGTGAGATGAGTCAAGCTTGTATAGACCGTTTTGCATAGATCTCGAAGCAGAACCTCTTTAGTTTAAAGATCACGAACTTGACATTGTGTAGGAAAGAACTCAAACATTACCTTGTTATCCTTTGTGAACTTGGATACAGAGAGTAAATTTTTTGCTATTCTAGGTACAAACAGTAGTAACTTCATTAATAAGGGTCGTGACCGAATAAGTAGAGAAGATTGTCCAGTTGACTTGATAGGGAGAGCATTACCATTACCCATATACACCTTACCTGAGCCATTGTATGGAGCACTGTCGGTCAGGGAAGTAGAAGAGTGGGTGAGATGGTGTGATGCTTCGAAATTTAGATACCATGCATTATCACCAACAGTTTCAAGTGTAGCAAGGAGAGCTTGAGAGAAGGTTGTCAAGTGAGAAGCTGTTGAGCCTGAAACAGGTGCGGACACATGCTACATAGAATTAACAGCAAATGGATTAGCCCAAGCATATGGATGAGCTGAAGGAGCAAACCAACTTTGTTGAGGATAAGTAGGCACAACTGGCAGAGAAGGCGACGCCCAAGGATTAAACGAAGCACCATTGCCAGCCACACAGACATTGGCTTGAGGAGAGGGAGGAGGTCTATAGCCTGTGCTCTTATAGATGGTATTAAACTGATAATAACATCGATCAACAAGATGGATAGCTTTCCCACATAATCGACGCTGGAAGCGAGAGCTGAATGAGCGACCACGCCCACGACCACGACTACTTAAGGATGGTCGATAAGTTGGTGCAGAGACACTTTTATCCTCAGAGATAGGAGGTTGTTGAGTGACCATATTTGCGGAACTAGGAACATCAAGTATAGTAAGTTGTTGACGAGCTTCAGCGTCAAGTAACATAGTAGTAACACTCTGGACACTGTATGGCACTGGGCTGGTAGTGATAATTGTTAGAATCGACTCATACTCAGACGATAAGCCATTAAGAATACCTGTAACATGTTCACGCTCACTGATAACCTCCCCACAGCTAGCAAGACTATCACAATATCCTTTGATTTTCATCAGAAATTCTTTCATGGAAAGATCAGCCTTTTGCTGAGAATGCAGTGCTCATCTATAGAACATTATATGAGAAGTGGTCTTGCTACCAAACAAACTAACAAGAGCATTCCAAATTTGAAGACTTGTATCCAGGCCAATAAGGTGAGGAAGAACAGAAGGACTCACCGAGGACAATAACCATGAGGCTAAAGCACTAACTTGCTGTTCAAAGCGAGCAAACTCGGGGGTTTCTTGTGAGACCCCAGCATCATCAAGAATGGATTGAGGAGGAGGAACAAAACCGTGGATCAATATATTTCTGGAGCTTAAACATTTTGATGGCAAGAAGAATCTGCTGACGCCACAACAAATAACTGTTGTCATCAAGAAGCACACTAACCTTCTTGGTGGAGAAGAATCGACTGTCAACTACTTCATCTTGTAGGGCGGACGACATTGCTGGTGCAACTGACTGTGCAGCAGACGAGCTAGAGGGCGAACTCATGAGCAACTAATCCAGGACGGAATGGACATCTGATACCATGTTAAGATTACAACATAATGAGGAAGAAACTGATATCATTTCAAGAAGAGATACAACAAAGAGATGATTTTTTTATACATACTTGTGCATGCTTATATAGATAAGCATGCAGCCTATAACTGCATCTAATAGAAATAACAGCTAACTGTTATTATTAACTAACAACCTTAACAGATCAACTATCATTCTAACACTCGCGACCAGAATTATTGTAGCGGCAACAATCATGCCCACACCTGTGCGTTGCAAAGTTGAAAAATAAATAAATAAAGGGGTTTTAGTTGACAAAGATAATAATATAAAAAAACAAATATAAAATAAAGTAAAAACAGGATTATGATAGCAAAATAAAATAAGTGAAATAAAATAAACTTGGTTAATTAAATATATTAAAGCTTAGCTTCAGCCTCGGTACACTCTAAATTTGAATCGATCCTTGAAAAATGGATTATCCCTTCCAAGCAATAAGTTGGCTATAGCGATTAAGGACCCCTCAACCGCCAACTTTTCCTTGTGTAGTCTATTCCAGTACGACCTATAAATCGACCCTTGTCGAATTTCTAACCACTAACTCATGCCCGTAATTTAAGAGTTCAACAGCCTTGCGATCTAGAAAGCCCAACTCGAATTAACAGCCTCAACCACGTGGGTCTTTTAAATCCGATCAATATCTCCCTTGACGGAATCTAATTGACATTTACCCACCTAAACACGCCAATTTGTTCCCAGGAATTCGAACGCGGCAGATGACCGTCCTATTTTCCCAACTATACACAAGACAACTCCAATCTAACGCGCACTTTTTGAATTGAAATTGAATTAACTTTAAGGGACGATTGTGACTATCCCACACACATGACAGATAATAAATATCGTGTTGAAAAGTTTTGTTTAGTGCGGATTCATATCTCACGATTTTTTTGTCAAAACGATAACCGGGCTAAAGCTAAATGGGGAAATTAGTTGAGCATGAAATTAATCATGCTTTGTTGGTTTATGGAAGGGATTAAATGGTAAGGTTGAATGGTGGAAAGGATAATTTAAAGGACTTGGGAAACAATTAAACTAAAGTAAAGAAAAGAAAAAAGAATGGCAGAATGCCGGCACTAGCTTTTACATGAGAAAGAAAAACAAAAGAAATAAATAAATTTCATTTAATTTCCAGTCTGTTTTCCAAAGCTACCATACAAGGTATTTATATACATATCATATATTAAATTTAGCCTAATTCATCTAACAACCAACCACATAAAATCAAATTTTATATCAGATTTTTTCTGAATCTAGCTTTTACAAAGTCAACTAGAAAATCTGATCAGCCATAAATTGCTCAAAATTTTTAATTTGGCCCCCACTTTATTGCTTGTGCTCCAATTTAGCTCGATTTGCTTGCTAACTCAAATTTCAATGCTCCAACTGCGTACCTGATAAAATTAACTAAAAATTATAGATTTAGTAGCAAAAATTACCGAAATTGGGTGAGTTAAACATACAAATTCAGCTTGTTATCAATGACATGAGAGAAAGAATAATTATTGAATCTAATCAAGACAAAATTTCTTGGTTGACATTAATATAAACGATAAAAGTGTTATCGAGGTTTTTGTATTAGAAATTGAATTGTCTTTTTGCCCTTTTTACTAAAAAAATGAGTAAATTAATTTATAAATATTAGATCAAAAAGTAAATTTGTCTTTCTATTAAAAATTCCTTCTATTTCTATCGTAATATGAGAGTACATGTAACACGCCACGTGTCATAATTTAATTATTTAGTTAGCCATGTAAATTTTAACAATATAAACTGATGAAATTTAAAAAATATATATTTACTTTTTAATTTAACACTTATATATATATATATATTAATTTATCTATTTTTAAGCCGAGAGACAAAAAGCAATCTTATCAATTTTTTACCTAATATAAATCTATTTGATGATTGAAGAAGACAGTGAGTGAGATGGGATGAACATGTTGGGTGTATTAGACAAAATCTACAGTACATGATATTAAAGCCAAAGACAAACTTGTATTATTTATGTTTTTTCACAAACTTGTACTTAATATCCAGTCCATTTCTTTTTTAAAGATGAAAAGGGTGTCTGAATCTACCTGGAAATTGGTTGTCTCAAACTTGGGAAAAAAAAAAACAATAATGTAGGCAACTAAATTCATATTCAGTTTAACCCTAACAAATCCAAATAATTTGAAAAAAATGAGTGAAAGTCATGGCAGCTTTGTGAGGGAAGACAGATCACTCCTGGTTGAGGTCAAGGGTGTCCCTCCCTGTCCTTTTCACTTTAACTACTTTCTCAACAAAAACAAAACTTCCTTTTCTTTTCTACTGATCCTTACTAGTCTTATATCTTTTTTCACTGAATATAAACCTAACAAGCATGTTCTTTGTTTTGTCAGTTTTATATAGTAGTATCATATTTTTCACTGTTTTAAAAGATCCTACTTCTTTCTTTCCTTTTCTTTTACTTACAAGCCAAACTAAAATAAGGAAAAAAAAGAATGGCAACTGTTACTCTCTCAACTTAGATCTATTTTGTAAGTATTTTTATTATCTTCATAAATTGTGATAGACAAATGACAATGTATGTCGTCGTTAAAACTTCATTAGCCACTTGTAGTTTCTCTTAAAAAAGTGAGCGACTCTTCGTCAGTTTCTTAATCTATTTATATTTTGAGAGTTTTTCAGAATAATAAATAATTTCATGAGTCGATTTAAACTCGTGTTGTCTTATAGCACGTTTTTAATTTTACTTATGCATGTAGTCATACTTTTGCAAGTGATTTTTGTCTTCCCCATATCCCCACCATTTATTATTAAACAAAATAATTTAGATTACGATTTTAATTTAATTTAATAATATTTGAATTTCAATTTAAATAACACTGATTTGGTTAACATTGAGATTTAAGTTCAAACATTCCATCGTTACCCATATTGCTTGAGGTTTGGCTCCACTTCCAACCATTCTGATTTGACTCCCAATCTTTTAATATGGATGTTTTTTTTTTTCTGTTTTTTTTAATTATAATTATATTTAATTATTATATTTATATATTCATTTGAATTATTAAGATTTTGCAATCATATTTTATCATTATACTAATATATTAATAATCAAATTATTCAATAAATAAACTAAAATTTATCCAAACAATTCGCTTGATATAATCTCAATAATCTTAATTGCACAAAATTCATATTTGTTATATGTCGAAACTATTTTTAAATCGATTTTAAAAATGTGGATCGACTTTAAAAAACGAAAATGAGAGTCGCCACCAATCCCTTTTTATTTAGGTGTGATTGGATCACCTTAAAAAAAGTTTTATTTCGAAATACTGATTTTAGTCTACGAAAAACAAAAAAATGGGTTCGGGAGTCGGTTACGTATGAGAAAAGGTTAGCACCCTCATAACACCCAAAAATTGGTACCTAATTGATAAAATCATGTCTTAATGTTAAGATTTTGAAAATTTTTAGAAAATGATCATTTTATTTTTAAAAAAGAAACTAGACTTTCTTATCTCAAAGAAATAAAACACCATACCCAGTAAGTTAGGATATAGCATCTCATGACTTAGAAACTAGGCTTATCTTTAGTTTGAAAAATTCCTACTTCGAGATTCAAAACATCATACCCAGTAAGTTAGGACACAACGTTTTTAAATTCCCAAGAATAGGTTTTTTGATTTAAAACTTGAGATTTCTTTGTTCCGAAAGAATATAAACATCACATCCAGCACGATAGGACACGATATTTTTAAACCCTCGTAACTAAAAAACATCTCATGATTTTCAAAAGCTTGTTAAAAGGATATTTAGTTATTTAACCAAACGAAAAATCGCAACCCAGAAAGTTAGGGCACTACTTCCCGAATTTCTAAATAAAAAAAAATATTGCCTTATTTAAAAAAAACCTTTAGATAAAATATAGTAATTTTGTAAAAATATATTTCATTTTAAAACAATGATCCATAAAAATATCACATAAATATCAAAAGCAATTGTAAAATAATGACATTTTATATTTATATAGACAATAAAGAAATAAAATTGTGGAATAACGACTAATTAAATAATTACACAATGGCGGTCATAAATAAATAAATGAGAGAGTATAGGCAAATAAAATATATACATAAAATAATAAATATCAAAGTAAAAAGAAAAATTATTAAATAAATATGAAAATTTTAAAGCAAGATTAAATAATAAAATAAAAATATTATATTCATATATGATATGAATAATGCAAACAATATATAAATAAAAGAATAGTATATAATAATTTTAAATAGATAAGATATAATATAAATAATAAAAATGAAACATATTTTTCAATATAAATATATTTTATACAAAAATAAAATTTTAAAATAATATATGATATAATATAATACTATATAATATAAAAATTAAAAACATAATTAATATATAAAAATAATATATAATGAAAATAATTTTGAGCTAAATAAAATGATAAATAAAATTATTTAATATATAAATATATATATTTATACTATTAATATATTAATATATAAATAATAAATAATATGGAAAATTTAATAAAATAATTTAATATAATATTAAAATAATAAAATGAAAGGATAAAAAAAATAGAGAAGACAGGGGTTAAAAAGTAATTAGAACAGATACAAAAGAACCGAATTAAAACGCGCATTAAATCCTAGGGACTAATATGGCAATTAAGCCTCTTTTTAAAACGGCGTCGTTCCGATTTTTTACCCTTAAACTGCCCATGGATTCAATTGAAACAGAATATGAGTTTTGGGGCCAAATTAAAAATAAAAAGAATTTAAAATAAATGGAATTAAAAATAATAAAAATGAGGGAGGATTAAAATGGTAATTAAGCCATTCGAATAAAACGCGCGGATCCTTCCACGGGTCGGGTCAGCGTGCGGATCTGGTCTGCTAAACGGCGTCGTTTCAACACTTATTCGCCTAAACGAAAACGACGTCATTTCTTAAGCATTATATATGCCAATTTTTCAGCCAAAAATTCATTTTGTGCACCCTGCCTTAAAAAAAACTTTAAAATGCTCTCAAAAGAGCCCTCGTCCCTCTGTCGGAGTCGGTCAACGAGCTTAGGGCCTTCCGCCTCCACGCGCCTACGCGCCGTCACCCACGGCGGCACTCAGGTACAAATCTTTGCTCTTTTTTTTTTTTTTTGTTTATTGTTTTATATGTAAAACATGTACGAATCGAAAGAGAAAAAGAAAAATAAAAAAAGAACCGAAATCACCTCTGTAAAAAAAAATATTGCTTTCTCTGTTTATTTGTGTATATTTTGTCTTTATTTCTCCCTGTATCTCGTATCTATTCCCCCTTATTACAGATTTTTAGAAGGCTTTTATAGCCTTCAAAATAAATACAATAAAAGGAAATAAAAGATTTTGCTACTATCTTATTCTTTCTGCATCGATTCTTCCCTTTCTTGTGCAGATTGGAGGCAGAGAACGTGGCGGCGATGGGGCTCACACAAGTTGCGGTGCGACTTGCGGCTTAACCTACGGTGTTTGCTCTTGCGGCGCGAAAGGAGCAGGGGTGTGTGGCTGCGCCTAGGGTTTCAGAAACCCTAGGCCACTGCTGATTCGGTTAATGATGCATCGTTGAAAGCACCAAAAATATCTTATTCCCAATAAAATAGTAAAAAAAACACAGTAAAGGGGAAGTAGGGCCAAATCCTCAGGGACCGGATTATAGAATGCTTGTTTCTCGAAATCTTGGGCAGAATCATGCCCAAGAAAACCTGCGTTCCTAAAAAAATAAAAATAACAAAATTAAAAGTTTGATCTGGGAAAATAAAAAAAACAGAATTTAAAACGAATTGAAATTACTAGAATAAATTACGAAAATTAAATGAGGAAAATAAAAAGAAAGAGTTTTAGAGAAAGTTTCTTATGTGGAGAGATTCCAACCTCTAGTTGCCTCGATCCGCCTTGGGTTCAATCCTTGGCTTTTAGATGATCCTTCTTAACTCGAATAAGCCAGTTATAGTGGAAGAGGACGCCTACGACCACCAGCTCCAAGGATTTAGACTTCAAATTGGTGGAACCTGACTCTAGCCAACAATCGCTCTTGTGGGATCATCTATGCTAGATCAACGTTTCTCAATGGCGAATCCCACGCCATTTTGTCTCTTGGGCTCGCCAACCTCTGACGCAGTAAGCTAACGAACTGACTGTGCAACCTTCTCAAAATATACAAAGCGGCCGTTCCTTGTAAACGTTGAAAAGATTACTTCTTAAGGGACATGGACGGAAGCGTCAGCCCCGTAGTGTGGAGAAATGATGAATACCCTGTTTCAAAGGCTAAGTGCGGATTCTAAACCTCAAGAACCTTTTTTTGGGGATTTTCGGCAACCTTTGGCTAGATGGGTTTTAGTGGCTCATGGTTGTGGTGGAAAATAAAATAGATATATAAATTAAGGTTTTATTAAAAAGAAATATGAAAGAACAGAGACTTATAGGCAGAGTGTTACAGAAAAAGATGGACAACCAAACTGAGTCACTCCATCCCCTATTTATAGTGCTAAGATAGGTGGACTAGTCCTACTCAAACTCCCAAAGATAATTACAATTAATCAAAGATAAATAGAGATAAATAAAGAAAATAAATAATCCTCAATAATTATCCTAATATTAATTATCCTAATATAATTAAAATAGAGTTTGATAAAATAAAAATCTCTTCTTTTTGCAATTTAACCCTTTTGTCCTCCATGCTAGCACTTTTGGCACCAATCCTTTCCTTATATCGCACATTGGCCCATTTTGTCTTTAATTTCACGTTTTTATCTCTTAATTTCGCTTTTGCCTCCAATTTAGTCCCTACAAGTTAAAATACCATAAAAAGCCCAAATTAGTAGAATCATACTCAAAATAATTATCCAATTAGCACATAAAAACATGACGCTCTAGAGTATTATCAAATTCCCCCTACTTAGCCCATGCTTGCCCTCAAGTATGGTTCCTATCCACTGTGAAAATTAGATCCTGAAAGAAATTCTACTCCAAAGTTTTATAAAGATTAGTAAAAAAATGCATATGAAAAATAAAGAGAACTTCTAAGCTTGCTTTAAGTAAAACAGAAAATGTGTTCTAATTAACACACACAAAAATTAAAATCGTCTTGAATTATTTCATGCTATTTAGGTAAATTACCAAACATACCAAGTCACTCTATTTATTTCCTCCTTTAGTCCTCAACTACAATTTTATTAGTACTATTTTTCTTTTCTTTTTTTCTTCTCTTTTTTTGTTCTGTTTTTTTTGTTTTTTTATTTTATTATTATTTATTTACTTAGGAATATATTGAACCTTTTGACGCGAAGAGAGATGACAACCCAAGCACCCCACCCCAAGTTACTCATTTAACATACTCCTAAAATTATTTATTTTCGGTTAGCGGAGTTTTACCCATCACGTCACACAACCTTTTGACGCGAAGTAGAATGACAACCAAGCACCCTACCCCGGTTACTCAATCAGTCACATTCTAAGCTGCACTCATAACCTTGGAAACAATTACTACACATAAAATTTTAACTCTAAGAGGACTTAAGAGAAACAATCGAGTGTCGAAAATAAGTTTTAGTAACCACCTAATAGACATGAACTTAATTTAGGCATGCGAAATGTATTAAGTGTCTACTTGATATTAAACTTGATCAATTTTTCGAAAAGCAAGATAGAGTTAATTTATTAATCATAATTATTTTTAGCCTAATAAAAATAAAACAGTGGAGATAAAATCAAACAAACAGAATCAGAATTAACTCAGTAGCCAAGAATCATGCATGTGGGTCAAACAGTGGCAAGTCGTGGTCAAATTCTTGGGCATGAAAAGCGACAGAATATTCTTAGAAAAAAATGGACAAAATAGAGCCTCAAGCAGCAAACACAAATGACATCAGAAGACAGCAGTAATACAAAAAGTATCTCCCCTACTTAAAACACATTGTCCTCAATGTGGATGCAAAAGAAATAAATAGGTAGAAAAGTTTAGAAAAACTCCCCGCGTAGCTACTGTCAATTGTAGAGGGCTCGGTGGCTTGTGTCGTGGGAGAAGAGGAGGAAGGGGAGGTCGAATGGTGCGACGATGACAGTGAAGGGAGGCTCGACGGCGGCACGGCTTTGGGTTTGCACCATTGCGAATGGCGAACGGCGGTGGTTGGTGGAGAGGGGTGAGTTTTCGGCGGTAATGGAGTTGGGGAAGGAAATTTGGGAAAAAAAATAGGTTTTGGGGTTTTATTTGGCTGAAAGGAGATGTTTGGGTGCAGGGATAAGGATGGTTGGCTGCAAGAATAGGGTAGTTTGGCTGCAGGGATATGTCATTCTGGGCTGGAATAGTATCTGGAATAGAGGCTGTTTGGTTCCATTTTTCTGACTTTTCTATTTTTTTGAGTATTTTTTCTCCGTTTGACCTAATCAAAGAAGAGAAATTCATTAATAAAATAAAAAAAGAAAGGAAAATAATAAACAAGAAATAATAATAAAAATGAAAATAAAAATAAATAAAACAAAATAAAATAAAATAAAGATTAGGTTGCCTCCCAACAAGCGCTTGTTTAACGTTATTAGCTTGACGACTTAAATGGTTTTACGGTGGCTCAAAATAAATCTTTTTAATCGTGTGAGCTTGGAAATTCTCATTTCTTATCACATCCACCATATTTGGGTTTAATCGTACTTGCGCCTCTTTCATTGGTTTCATATTTTCCTCCAAGGGGTTCATCCCTTTTAAGTCAGCAATGGTCTCATCATTCTCCAAAAATGTGAATTTGAGATGCTCGAGAAGTGATTTTAATTTCGGATCTGATGCCTGCACAACAGAAGGTAGAAGTTTAGTATCCATAGGAGCCAATAATTTATTAACAGATTCAAAATCATCAAACATCATTTTAGATTTATCTCCATAAGATGACTCAAAAGTTTTTTCTACTGATGAGTTAATTATGTCGACACGATTTATGTCCAAGACTTCACTTGGGTGGCTAATTGTGCCATAAACGTTAAACTTCACGATCTCCCAATCTAACTCTATCGTGAGGGTTCTGCTTCGTACGTCAATCTTAGTATTTGCGGTACTAAGGAAAGGTCGCCCCAACAAGATGTTTGAAGACCCGGGAGTGTTATCCTCCTCCATTTTTATCACATAAAAATCTGCAGGAAAAATAAGTCCATTGACTTTAACTAATACGTCCTCAAGGACTCCTTCGGAATGGACAACGGACCTGTCTGCCAATTGAATGTTAACACCTGTTTTTGTCAAAAAACCTGCATTAAGTGATTCATAAATGGAGTATGTTATTACATTTATGGAGGCTCCTAGATCACACATAGCCTTTTTAATTCCCAAATGACCTATTTTGCATGGTATTGCAAACATGCCCCTATCGTTACATTTTGCCGGCATTTTTCGCTGTAAAACTGCGGACACATTTTCACCAACATTCACCCTTTCATTACCTGTTAATTTTCGCTTGTTGGTGCAAAGATCTTTAAGAAATTTAGCGTACCTCGGTATTTGCTTAATGGCATCCAACAACGGTATGTTGATTTCAACATTCCTGAATATTTCGAGGATTTCCTTGTCCCCCTTACCTTTTCGACACTGGATGAATCGTTCTGGAAATGGAGGTTGAATTTTGGGCAATAGGGGTTTCGGTCGGACCTATTCGTCTTTCTCAGATTTTTCCTGGGCGATTTCTTAGGCACGATTTCTGTCGGGAATCGATTCCAGTACCTTTCCACTTCGTAGCGTCACTACATTTGCGTGTTGTCTTGGATTCGGTTCTGTTTGTGATGGCAGCTTCTCTTAAGAGTTCAATTTCTCAACTGATATGGTCAATTCTCTTATAGAAGCCTTAGTTTTCTGTTGAAAATCCTTCATTTCTCTTTGGAAATTAAGAGTTTACTGTTGAAAATCAAGGACATTAGCTGCTAATTTATTAACCATGGTTTCTAAGAAATTACCTGAATCTCGAGGCTGTTGTGGAAGCTGATTTTGGTATGGCTGGTTATACCGTGGGTTGGTCCCATAACTCAAGTTAGGATGATCCCTCCACCCTGGGATATAGGTATTAGCATAAGGATCATAACGCCTTTTTGGTGGGCTAGGAAAATTTCTCACGGCATCCAAATGAGCCATAGTGTCGTCATTTAAACTGGGGCACGCATCAGTTGTGTGCTCAGGTGTAGCACATATTCCACATAACCGAGCTGGTTTAGCTTTTTCTGCAACAAGAGAGCTCACAATATTAGTAAATCTATCAAGTCTATCTTCTATGGAAGAATTACTTGGCTGGTGAACCCTTCTGGGGGGTTCAGGATTAGCTCGGAACTGATGAGAATTTGCAGCCATTGTGGAGATTAGGTCTCTTGCTTGTTGGGGGTCATGTTGACCAACGCTCCTCCACTAGCGGTGTCTACCATATTCATCTCCATTGGTTTCAAACCTTCATAAAAGTACTGGAGGAGAGATTGCTCTGCTATACCGTGTTGTGGGCAGCTCGCAGATAATTTTTTAAACTGCTCTCAATAATCGTAAAGAGTCTCTGCTTCTTTTTGCCTTATTCCCACGATCTCTCTTCTTAGCTCGGTTGCTCTAGATGCTGGAAAAAACTTGTTAAGAAACAAACGAGATAAATCAGCCCAAGTAGTTATAGATCCAGGAGGTAAATAAATAACCATTCCCTAGCTGAATCTGCTAGGGAAAAAGGGAAAGCGCGCAATTTAATTTGATCCTCGGTTACGCATTGAAGTTTCATACTCAGACAAACCATACGAAACTCCTTCAAATGTTTATGGGGGTTTTCATTTTGTAACCCTCGGAATGTTGGCAGCAACTGAATTAACCCTGATTTTAGTTCAAAATTGGTATCCATGGTAGGATATGCGATGCACAGTGGCGGTTGTTCTGTCGGAGATTCGGCTAGTTGCCGAATCGTTTGAGCCATTGGTTGGGGTGCTAAATTAGGGTTTTCGTTAACCCTAGTTTCCAACACCTCTTCAGGTGAATCGACTTCTTCTGCTTTACTTTCAAATGTTTGAGTAGGGTTTTCGTTAACCCTAGACTCTGCTTCGTCGTCGATTCTGATTTCTGGTGGTGGATTACTTTGAGTCTCAACCACAGCTGACTGCTTTTTCCTTAGCTTTGTTTCCTTGCGATTAGCTTTTGCAGTCTTTTCAATGTTTGAATCAAACGCAAGAGTGCCTGGAGCAGATCTGGTCATAGAAAACAGAAAAATAAGATTAGTACGTTACTAGTCCCCGACAACGGCACCAAAATTTAATGCGTCATTGAAAGCACCAAAAATATCTTATTCCTAGTAAAATAGTAAAAAAAACATAGTAAAGGGGAAGTAGGGTCGAATCCTTAGGGACCGGATTATGCGAATGCTTGTTTCTCGAAATCCTAGGCAGAATCGTGCCCAAGAAAACCTGCGTTCCTGAAAAAAATAAAAATAATAGAATCAAAAGTTTGATCTGGGAAAATAAAAAAATAGAATTTAAACGAATTGAAATTACGAGAATTAATTACGAAAATTAAATGAGAAAAATAAAAAGAAAGAGTTTTAGAGAAAGTTTCTTATGTGGAGAGATTCCAGCCTCTAGTTGCCTCGATCCTCCTTGGGTTCAATCCTTGGCTTTTAGATGATCCTTCTCAACTCGAATAAGCCGGTTATAGTGGAAGAGGACGCCTCGACCACCAAATACTCAAGGATTTAGACTTCAATTTGGTGAAACCTGACTCTAGCCAACAATCGCTCTTGTGGGATCATCTATGCTAGATCAACGTTTCTCAATGGCGAATCCCACGCCATTTTGTCTCTTGGGCTCGCCAACCTCTGACGCAGTAAGCTAACGAACCGACTATACAACCTTCTCAAAATATACAAAGCGGCCGTTCCTTGCAAACTTTGAAAATATTACTTCTTAAGGGACATGGACGGAAGCGTCAGCCCCGTAGTGCGGAGAAACGATGAATACCCTGTTTCAAAGGCTAAGTGCGTATTCTAAACCTTAAGAACCTTTTTTTTTGGGATTTTCGGCAACCTTTGGCTAGATGGGTTTTAGTGGCTCATGGTTGTGGTGGAAAATAAAATAGATATATAAATTAAGGTTTTATTAAAAAGAAATATGAAAGAACAGAGACTTATGGGGAGAGTGTTACAGAAAAAGATGAACAACCAAACTGAGTCACTCTATCCCCTATTTATAGTGCTAAGATAGGTGGACTAGTCCTACTCAAACTCCCAAAGATAATTACAATTAATCAAAGATAAATAGAGATAAATAAAGAAGATAAATAATCCTCAATAATTATCCTAATATTAATTATCCTAATATAATTAAAATAGAGTTTGATAAAATAAAAATCTCTTCTTTTTGCAATTCAGCCCTTCTGTCTTCCATGCTAGCACTTTTGGCACCAATCTTTTCCTTATATTGCACATTGGCCCATTTTGTCTTTAATTTCACGTTTTTTCCTCCAATTTAGTCCCTACAAGATAAAATACCATAAAAAGCCCAAATTAGTATAATCATACTCAAAATAATTATGCAATTAGCACATAAAAACATGACGTTCTAGAGTATTATCAGTTAAGGTTTTGGGCCTCTTTGGGCCATTTCTGTTATTGGGTCTGGTTGTATTTGAGTAGTTGGCTGATGGGTTTAGGAATTGGGCCACGGGTATTGGGCTTGGTCTATTTTGATTTTGTAAAAATGGACTATACAAACTTGGGCATTTATTATTTTTTGTTTTGTTTTGTCACATGAGCCCAGAAAAATTTGGGTACTTACATTATATTCTCGCTTTAGACCACTTTATTAGAGCATTTGACCATTATAGGAATCCATTTACATACAATCTCATTATGATTTCGCTAAGAGAATTCGACCCCATGACCTCACTTAATCATCATGTCTCATTTAGTGGGCTTACACAATTTGTAAAAGATAGATTAGGACAGGTCCTCAATGATATTTATCAATCTATCACATTTAGTATATATTTTATCTAATCTCTTCAAGTCGACTCCAACAGTACCTTAAGTTGACATCCACCACTCTATCGCAATACTCATAAGGTAGGGAAATCAATGGTTGGAACCCATGCCCAACTATCTTCCCTTTATAAATACCCCTCAACATCAAGGTAAAGAGGGACCTAGAGATAGCTCACATTTAGTAAAAACTCTAATCTCAACCTCTCATACCACCAATAATTTATGATAATTGGATGATTTACGGAGAATGTTGATTTATATTAAAATGTTATAAAGGACCTTTAAAATTTGTCAAATCATAAGTTAGTATAAAGATAAACTTATATTTTACCTCAAAAATTATAAATTATTGTCGACTCTAAAAATAATTTTCGACTTACCTCTATTGACAATCTAACTATTTAGATTTATTTTCAGTAAAATAATATTTATACATTATATATGTTGAATAATTGTTACCCAATCTAAAATGTGTAAATTATTCTCAAATGTTAGCATATTCTATGAGGAGATTACTTCTTGGATTACTGATTATAAGATGCTTTATCCACTTCTAAATTAACTCTATTCATTGAATTGGAAATGATGAATAAATAAGGAACACATGGATGGAAGTGAAACCTTACATGATAAAATTTTGGATTAAAATTTACATCCAATAACCACAAGATAAAAATATAGCATATGTTAAAATATAAAATGATTTTATTTTAATTTTTGTAATTTTATAATTAAATTTAAATAAAATATTTTAATCATTAAATAATAATTAAAATATAAGCCCAATTTTTATTTAGAAAAGCTTATTTAACAATAAACCCAAATAATTCAACCTTCAGACAATGCAATATAATAGTTAAAAGAGTTTATATTTGATGTAGTTAAAAGATTAAATGTTTAAATTGAGTTTAATTATTTAGAAATTGTTCATATATAGGTTAAAATTTTCAAAATGGTCATATAATTTTTATGGAAGTGCTTAAATGAAGATTAAAATTTTCAAAATAGTAAAATAGAAGTCAAACCTTTTGAAAATATTCAAATAAAGACTTTTCAAATGTTTCAAAATTTTTATTTTATTTTATTTTTCATTTTAAGTAATATTTGAATCATTTTCATGTATTTTATTCTAAACATGTAGTAGCCACTAGTCACCTAATTTTTACTACAAGTTGAATTGAAATACGCGAAAAATAAAAATGTTTGGTCAGTTTATGACTATTTTGAAAAGCTTGGCTCTTATATAAACAACCATAATTTGAGTATTTGGCCAAATGTTTTTTAAATTCGACCAATGATCGAATTAATTAGGCCATAAGTTTATCGATTAATTTGACCAATTTAATTAAAAATTATTAAAAATTTAAAAGTAAAAAAATTCCAATTCAATTGTCGATTCAAACAGTTCGTATTGATTCCTAATTTAATCGGTTCAAAATTTAGACCGATACCAAAATTAATTCTCCATTCAATCGATCCAATTTAAATATTTTTTATTTTATTTAACCCTTTTAAAATATAAAATTTCATAAATGTACACCAGGGATATAAAGAAAACTTAAGTGTAAATTTTCTCGTGGAAAATCACGAGGCATGAAGTACCCTCGTACCTTCTTTTACCTCTCATATTTTGTCTCTGTGAGTTGTGATTTTCTCTTTCATTGTCAAGTGTCAAAATCAAATAGTTTCCACTTCGAACCTATAATCACCCCCCCACTCCTCCCATCTTTTACCTCTCTTTTTTTCTCAGCCATTTTCATCACCACCACTTTCCATTATAGAAAATCAACTCTCAACCCCCCCAAAAAAAAACTTCATTCATGGAACCAACCCAAAGCTACCAGCCTTCAATGTCTTTCTTTTCAAACATCCCTTCGTCGCACATCGAAGACGAATACGAACAATTCGACGACCATGAAAAGGAACCCATGTTTGAAAAACCCTTAACTCCCAGCGATGTCGGCAAGTTGAACCGCCTCGTTATCCCCAAACAACACGCCGAGAAACACTTTCCGTTGGGCGGCAGCGGTGGTGACTCGGTGGTCGATAACAAAGGCTTGTTGCTGAGTTTCGAGGACGAGTCAGGCAAGTGTTGGTGTTTCCGTTACTCGTATTGGAATAGTAGCCAAAGCTACGTGTTGACTAAAGGATGGAGCAGATACGTTAAAGAGAAGCAACTCGATGCAGGTGACGTTATTTTATTCCAGCGACATCGTTTCGATGCTGAAAGGTTGTTTATAGGTTGGAGGAGGCGCGGTGCCGCACTGGATGGCGGGAACGCCGAGTTGGGAAATAACAGCGGCGGCATCCACGGTGGTGACAATGGTGGGTGGAGCAGTAGTAGAGGATTGTATCAAGGGAATCCTTATCCTGGGCACATTCAAGGCCAATGCCATGGGGCTAACGTGCCATACCAACATGACTGTCTTCATGCAGGTATTATTTTTTTTGTCACATTTGTAAACATTATCTCCTTTTATCATTTTTTTAAAAGTAACCTGTATTAAAAGTCAGGATAAATGGATAAATTAGTTTAGATCAAAGAATTAAACAGTCATATGTAGCATGTCATAATATATCATGTCTATTTCATTTTGATGTATAGAGATTAATTTTAACAGTTAAAATGAAAAGAATTTTTAATAAATAGGTTAGTTTACTTTTAAATCTAATGTATAAAAATTAATTTACTCATTTTTAAAATAAATAGAGGGTAAAATATAATTTCACTCTTAATATAAATTTTATAATATTTTTATTTGTTTTCAAATATTTTTATTTAATATAAAATTTCTGAATAATGCAAGAAAATGGACACTTTCCAATTATATTGGAGTAATTTGGTGGTTGTGCTTTGGATTTTATTTCATGCGCAATAATAATCTTTTTAATAATTAGAGTGATAAGAGTGTTAAGTTTTAATTTTAATAAAATAAAAATCTAACTCGAATAATCCTCCTTTTTTTTTTTTTTTACTTGAAGACTAAAACACAAGTCAACTTACATGTGATAACTTATATTTGTTTGTTTTGAGTATTAATTTAGGGGAGGTGGGGATATTGAAAATTATTGACGTTATCACATGGGAGCATGTGTTTTGAAATTTGTGTCACAAATGCAGGAAGCATGGCTGAAAATCAAGGGCCAGGTGGGAACCCAAAGAGGCTATTGCGGCTATTTGGGGTGAACCTAGAGTGCCACCTCGACGGCTCCTCCGAGCCATCCACGCCCGATAGCTTGTCGGTATCGAGTCAGGGTCCGATGTCCACCCACCACTTTTATTCTCAATCCTACACCTCTAACTACATGGTAAGCACGTATATATATTATTGATTAAATTATTATTGAGATTTTGTATTAAGAGATAAATTGTTTTTTATAAAAATTAAATAAATTAATCTTTATACATTAGATCAAAAGAGTAAATTAGTAATTTCTATCAAAACTTAATCTATATCTATTGTCAAAAAAAGTGTGACTGATAGAATAATCAAACAGTTATACTTGATATGTCACATGTACTTCATTATTACATACGATGACTAATTTGCTCTTTGATAAGTAAAAGTACCATGGAGATTCCTGTATTAAGTGTTAGATTACATTATGCCCCTCTACTCAAAAAATGGGTAAATAAGTCCCTATACTTTAAATCAAAAAGTAAATTTGTCATTCTATTAAAGGTTCTTTTTATCTATTTCTACTGTTAAAAATTAGTTCATATACGTCGAAATGAGGTATATGCGGCATGTCGTGTGTTATCATTTGGTTATTCTGCCAACCATGTTAATTAACAAAAATAATAATTTTTTAACAAAAAAACCAGTTTGTACTTTGGTCTAATATATAAGAATTAATTTACTCATTGTTTGAGTAGAGGGAGAGAATGCAATCTTACACCTAATATAAGGGCCTCTATGGTATTTTTACCCTCTTTGATCTAATACATATACAATGATTAATTTATTTATTTTTTAATATAAAAATATAATTCAACTCTTAATGCAAAAATTTCATGATACTTTCTTATTCTACATTATCATTAATCTTTATTAAAATTAATTAAGGGCAAAAGATAAGGTTTAATTATTAAAATATTGGATTTTGTTGTTGGTGGTAATGAGACAAACAATTTGATAATTTTGGGAGTTGACTACTTGCCACGTCGCCTAGTTGGGTTACTTAATTAAAGATTAAGCTGAGACGTGGTTTACTTTAGCCCCTAGCATTTTTTATATAAAATAAAATCAAATCAGACATTCATTGCCCTCATCAAGCTGTCCAATTCGGCTGGATTTGGGGATTACTTTTTTGGAATTTGGATTTGATAGTAAATTTATTATATTTATTTAAAAATAATTATCGTATATTATATTTGGTTAAAGAAAATATTTTTGATCTTTTAATTTTTGATTTTTTAAAAAAGGCTTGTTAAATAAAATAAAATCCATTTCTTTTCTTTCTTTTTTTTTTACATATTTTGGTTTTCATTTTATAAAAATGAAAAAAATTAATTTTGTTTCTTTTCAAAAATTGAAAAGAAAAAATTTCTATTTTCTGAAACCAAATGCAGACTAAATAGATTAATTTAATAAATTTCCAAAATTTCACAAACAGAAGCTTTGCTTGCTTGCTTGATTGATTGATTCAAGCAAATACAAAAGATTTGTTATTTATTTCACCCATGGAAATTCAACAAAAAATACAAAGTCTTTAAAGTCTTTTAAGCCAAATAAAATTGATGAAATTGGGAAGTGAAAGAGATTGCTAGTTAAAATTTCCTAGTGAAGAAGATTTTGTAGCAGTGGGAGATTTGCAATAATAATGAAAGATACCCTCCAAATATGATTGATTGAGTCAACAAGGGGATATTGGTCATAATAGTTAGGCAAACACATAATCCTTGTAGATTTTTCCATTAAAGCATATTTGGTGACTACAAACGTAATTGACTTTTGTTTTTGTGATTGTACAAGGATATTGGTGTCTCAAGAGATATGAACCAGATGAATAATCATAGAGCATAAAAGCTTTCAAGATGTTGACATCCATGGATTTGACTTAATTCAACTTTGAAGGTCAAAAGAGTGCAAAGAAATGCTAAATGAATATATAGGCAACTCGGAGACGATAGTGGCAGTCTTGGGTTAGATGCATGACATCCATGTAATAGTATTTATATATATGTTTCGAACGTAACCAAAGCTCTATTTTTTTTTTTTTTTAAGAAATAGATAGAATTTTCATACTCTCTTACCCTCTTTTCAACCACATTTTTTTTTTATATTTATGTTGCAGACCAGAAGAGATGATCATGTAGTCAAAGGAACAACCTAAAAATTTATTCTAAAGAACAAATATAGAAAGATAAAAACAAAGTGGTCCCTTGAATGGATAATGCAAATATTGCAAGTTGTAGGAAAGATTTAAGTGAAATTGCAAGAGTAATTCTTTTTAGTGTTTTTATTCTCTTTCAATCAATTTGCCTTAACTGAACAAGGACATGATTATCAATCTCAATGTGATGTTTTATGGTATATATCTATTTCGTGATTTTAGTTTTATCAATCATGATCATGATTTATAGTAAACTCGACTTACAACATTGTTAAAAAGCTAAGCTCGGCATATAACATCTTAAAGATTTGAAAAATATTAAAAATTTATGTTATGCCATGGCCTAAAAATCTTGTCATGGTACCAACAAAAATAATCACATTAGATTTAATTCTCCTGAAATCTAATCTTATTAATGTTTTTAACTTTCCAAACTCAACAACCTCACATCATATTATATTTAGCTTATACCCGTGACTTGAATGTTAATTAAACTCCACTAAAGAGACAATCATATATGAGAGACTCACTTTAAAACCCTTTTTTTCTTATAAATACTCTCTTTTTTAAGATCAAAGGAGACACGAGCAAGAAACATTAACCATCAGTTTGCTTACATATCACCTTGAAACTTTCATCTTTATCGGTTCTTTGTACCAGTTATGTTGTAAACTGCCATTGACCTTGTGGATTTCATGTTTTATTTTTTTTAGGTAACTTATGTTTAACTTAATTTTGGGTTTGGATTACTTTGAATTTAAATCATTTAAATTTAAGATTTGGGTTCTTTTAATAATATCGGATTAATTATTTAAATTATTTTTAATTTTGATTATTTCAAGTTTGAATTTATTTCGTTTTCAAATTGTTGAATTTTTCTAAAAAATTAGAGTTGATTAAATTGATTAAATTTGAGTCTACTTGCATGCCATGAAATGCCCTATAGGACAGGATCTCGCTTGGTTGGTCTTGACTTCCGGGCATTCACATTACAATTTTCTTTTCTATCATTTATTTCAAGATTTTACGATTTCATCGTCGTCGTCGTCGTATCTAAAACCAACACCTTAAGCCACCATAAACAGCGACAGAGCACACCAAGGTTAATATTCAATCGTGGAATTTCAAGATTCTGACGTCACCAACTTAATAAGAGATAAGGTTCTTATAATTACCAACACTACCTTCCCTAATCAATTAGCTTCCTAATCCTACCATATATTTCAGCATTCACTATAAATTATTTATTAATCACTGTTCTTTAATCATTCAATCATACAAACAGCTGAAGCTGATACAAAGTATATAGATATATAGCTTCAAGTTACAAGGTCTAATTCTATCCCAAGTCCTTATACTTTTAAATATTACTACCTCTACTTTTAATTTCTGAAATTTGAATACTAAAATGTCATATATTCAAATTTAACAAAAACCCATTAACAATGGACAAAAAGTACTATGGAGCCCTTGTACTAGGAGCCAGATTATATTTTGTCTCATTTACTCAAAAATGAAAAATTAGTATCTGTAGGTTAAATCAAAGAGCAAATTGGTCATTTTTGTTAAAAATTTCATCAAATTCTACTGTTAAAAACTGGCATGCTTAACGGAATGACTAGACAGTTACACGTGACATGCCACATGTACCTCATGATGATGTATAGTGATAAGTTTTTAATAGTAGAAATGGATAAAATTTTTAATCAAAGGACCAATTTACTCTTTGGTTTAATGTACAATGATTAATTTACCCATTTTTAGTAGAGAGTGCAAAACGCAATCCGAATCCTAATATAAGGGCCTCTAAAGTATTTTTACCATTAACAATATTATCAATTGGACTTTAACTTTCAAATCAAATAAGTAAAGAGACTGAATTGATGGACTAAACGTCAAAAGTCTGAAGAGTATAAGGACCAGAGGCACATTTAAACCAACTAACAATTAAAACCCATTAAGCCCAACAGTGTGTTTGGAAATAATGGGTACAGTGTAGTAACTAGCATGCACATGTATATGAAAGAAAATATATTTTACATTTGGTGACAAGATCACAGATATCTTTACATTTTTATCATGCGACTAATCAGAGAAAGTGTCAAATGATTCATGAGGGCCCATATGGATTTCAGACAAGAGGGTTACCCATTTACCTCCATTGGAAATGGAGTCCCAAAGTTTTAGTGGCTGTGCTAGTGGGAGGATATATCACCAGATATATACATATATGTATATCATTGAGCCCTCCCAGGGTGGTGGCCAATCAACCCAGTGAAGGGAATCTCTCTTCAGTAAACAATATAATATTCAATCATGCATGAATAAGTACAGTACAAAGCCTTTCATCTTCAACTCTCTTAACATCTTAAATTTGATTATTTTTGGCCAAAAAAGTTATTTTTTAACCTAAATTAAGTTGAATTCGAATAATTTTATTTTGCTTTCATAATAGCTTAATTAAATTTTGAAAAAAAATAAATAAATCCAGCTCAAGTTTACTACTATTTAAGCACGATTGAAAACAAAAAACCAAATCAATAGTGTATCTAAAGCAACATTTGACAGCATTAAAGCATTAAGAGGTAGCTAAATTTTGTAATAATGGTAAGCTTGAAATTTTAACAATTGCAAAGGAAAAAAACATAACTGTATATTACAAATTATGTATCTTAAACTAGAACTACACATTTAAATCTAGAGCTTTTTATTCAAATTTAGGTGAAGTATTGTTAACCGATTTGTTTCCATCGTGACTATGCAGGGTCTGCATTAGAGGATTGGCAAGTGCTTAGGTCGCTCTTAAAATGAAAAATTATATGTTAGTATATGATAAAATTGTACTTTGATCTAAAAAAGATAAGATTTTTATTTAATCCTCTAAAAATTATCAAGTTATAAGCTAATAAAATGATGAAATTACATTATAACTCTAAAAAAAAAAATATGTAATTTAATTTCGACACCCCAAGAAAAATTTATAACTTCGCCCCTATGAGTATGACCAAATTTTCTTAAACTTTTTATGTATATTTAGAAATCATGTTTTTACGCTGATTATAAATACCGAAAATAAGTATTTCAAGAAAAGTAACTTATTATTAGTGCAAAGCTTAACTGGAATTTCAACCCTGCACCAACAACCTCAGGCCCCATTTCCATTTAGCCATATACATATAATGTGCAAGTCATTGTCAAACACTCTCTAGTTTTAGGCAAATGTACTTCAAACATTTGGTATTGCAAAATTGATACAAAATTTATCTTCCACATACTAGGTTTTTTTTTTTTTTTAATAAGGTTTTGATCATTTCTTTCTTTTTAATATTATGACTAGAATTACCTATATAGCCCCTCCTAACCCATAAATAAGAGGATAATACACTTCATCGCACTCAAACTCACGTTATCTTATATTGTTAATTATGCCCATACCTATCGAATTAATATTTAATGATACATACAAACTTTTCTAAATTTAATATATATAGATTCCTAAGAATCCTTTGAAGAGGTCAGAAAAAGATCCTCATGTCATAGTAGCAACAATTAAAAGCAGTCCTTGCTATCAATTCATATGAAGAAAACAAAGTCCCCACTTTCATTCCAAACAAATAAGTCAAATAAGTTCATAATAGTCAAATACAAAATTTGTTGTTGTGGGAGGGGGAATAGATTCAAGGCTTGGATCACACTCGAGACATTACTTAAGCATTATCTAAGATTTTATCATTTTTGAGATTTTTTTGTCTAATTATGAATTTAGTCCTTTCACTTTACAAGAATTGAAAATTAGTCCCTCTATTTAGTTTACGAAGACTAAGAAGTTAGTCAAGTTTTGGGTAACACACATAAAATTGAACTGTTTATTTTTACTAATTTTCTGTATATATATTGTTAAATATAAGGATGAACAAATAATCGATTAAACTAAATTAACAAACAAACTGAACCGGTTTAATTGAAATAAGTCAATTTATTTAGTTACTTGATTAATTTGGTTAGCTTACTCGTTTCGAGCGGCTTATTCAATTGGTTATCGATTTTGGATATTCAAATTGGATAAACTGATTAATTTTTAATTATTATATAAACCTAAATCCAATATCCAAATATCCAACCCAAAACCAATCTAACCCAAAAATACCCAACACCTAAAAAAAAAATTAAAAATCAAGTAATTAAAAATAAAACCTTTTATTGTAGAAATAGATCTTAAAAGAAATCCAAAAATTGGTAAACTAATCCAACTGAATTGAACCAAACCGAAACTTTCATTTTTCCCTTAAATCTATTTGATTTATTCAGTTTTAATGGTTTGGTCATTTTATTTTATAATTGGTATATAAAAATCGAATTAATTGAATTAACAAAATGTTGATCCCTAATAAAACCATTGATTTTTTTTTTGTGCATATAAAGGGCAGAAATGTTGATTCCCATATTAGCAATTTAACGGTCAAGATTAACAATGTTAGTTAATTGCATTAAATTTTCAATTTTTGTAAAGAAAAAAGACTAGACAAATTAAAATGAGGGTTGAATTTTTATTTTTAAAAATATGAGGGATGAAATTTATAATTAAAGGCATATATATGTCAAGGGCTAAGGCAATAATAAAATCTAGGGACCTGGGCACGGGTGCCCAAGACCATTAAGGATCATGTAAATTGGGCCTCGCCAAGGCCTAGTACCATCCATTTCTTGTATTTAATGGTTTTAGGATTATAAAAAAGAGAGTATGGTAAGAAAGGTAAATTACATTGTTGGTCATCTAAATATTAGCATATTTTTGTTCTGGTAACCAAGTTTCAAAAATTTTCAATTTCATCACTAACATTATTAATATTACTGTTTTTGTTATTCCTCCTTTAAATTATTAATGAAATGTTAATGTGGTCTTTTTTTATTTGTATAATGATAAATTTAACTCTCAACATTTACACATTTTATTAATTCAATCCTAATTCTAAAAATCAATCAATTTCTTTAAAAGAATATCCCTCCCTTGCTTATAATATTTATTTGTATTTAGTGATTTAAGTCAAGAATTGTTTATATAATGTGACAATCTATTATTGATTGGAATTTTTAATGGATATAATATTTTGATGTAAAATGAGTAACGGAAGAATAGTTTAGGTACACTTGTGATAAAAAAAATAAGTATCAATTTGGGGAAAATGTATTGTTTAGAAACTAATTTGTGGGTTAAGCATTTATTTTTAAATAGGCTTAGTGGTTTGACTAACAATTGAACGAAGGAATTGATTAAAAAAAAAAACTAGTTTAAGTACCATTTTTTGGCAAAAAAAAAAATTTAGGCACCAAGATGAGAAAAAAGTATAGCATAAGTATTGACAGATAATAATATTCAATTTAGATTCGGATTTAAATAGTATTACTCAAATTATTTGAGGATAATATATAAATTGAAATATATAGATAGTTTTGTAGTTTTGCTAATTTGGATTTGAATAAAGTAAAAAAAAAAAAATTGTAGATATTTGACCCACTACATTTATAAAGTTTGTTCTACTTTCTTCAAAAGTAGCAATGGTGACAGTAGTCCCCTCTAGTTTCTGTTAAAACGATGGTTTTAATGGTTTTGAGGATTGGATTTGTGCACGACCAATACTGAAGTCTGGCATTGTTGTTAGTTGGAGATCATTGTCAATGCAGATAGTGGTGGCACTAAAATGCTATTATTAGCAGTTGACCATGGTGGCGAATCTCTAGCAATTTTATTGGTATTGTCAATTAAGTGATCTTTATTGTGCATGCAACTATTAGCAATTTTTAATGTCATTTATGTTCTTGGTTTTCTTTTATCCCATGCATTTTCATGTTTGCATTTAACTGCTTTTGTTTGGTGTCTTGTCTTTCTAGTTTGTTACCTCACATACTTCATGTTTTTTTAGTTTAATCACTAACTTTTATGTTATATCTTGTATTGTTTTTTGACTTAATAAGCTTGTTATTTATCTAAAAAAAAAAAATTTTAAGTCATAAAAAACTTTCATGCCAACATTTCATGTCATCATGTAGTAACCATTAACACTAACTAATGTTGGATACCGTCAGAACCATTTTTGGATGAAATAAAGAAACACCTACGTCGACTCGATTTTTTGAAAAAGAAAAGGAAGGAGTCGCCACCGATCTTTATTTGGTGTGATCGGATCACCTTTGTTTTAATAAATCGTTTAATTTACTAAAACAATGCTTTTTGGTCCACGAACTTTGAGAAAACGGGTTCGAAGTCGATTACGCATGCGAGGAAGGATTAGCACCCTCGACACGCCCAAAATTGGTACCAAACCGATTGATTGATGTCCTATTTGTTGAAAATTTTGAAAGGGTTCAAAATACAATGCTTTTGTCTTCAAAGTTCAAGGAATTGAAGGGACGTTAAGACTCTCTTATCTTCAAGAGGTAAAGCATCATGTCCAGCTAGTTAGGCGCGATACTTTAGACTCCAAACTAAGCTTGTCTTTTAAAACTTAATTTTCACTTTTGAAGAGGATCTTCCGTCATTTGTTGGATCGAGGAATCGAACCCAGAAGTTAGGGCTCATCTTCCTAAAAATCCAAATTAGGAATATCGCCTATTTTGGAAGAAAAGAAACTTATCCCAAGTATCTAGGTGTCGAGTCCAAGAAGTTAGGGCGCGACATTTTGAGTTTCGAGAACAAGTATTTTATTCAAAACTCAGATTATGATTTAAAAGGGTATCTCGTTGTTTAGTTTAAACGAGAAAATCCTAACCCAAGAAGTTAAGGCTCGATTTTCCGAGTCACTAATACGGGATGTTGGTTGTTATAAAAATGAGGCATCGAAAAAAGTAGCGTGAAAATATGAAAATACGATATTATACGTGAAAAAAAGACACATACACATACACATATATAAGTAAGGATGGTAATAAAACAATAACATATTAACAAGGAAAATAATGAAAATAATAGAAAGTACAAAAGAATAAATAACAAACACAAAAAAATATAAATACAAGTGGTAGTGAAATAATAAAAATAATAATAGTAATAACAATAACGATAATATTAACAATAATAATAATGATGATAATAATAATAATAATAATAGTAAGAAATGATAATAAAATGATAACGATAATAAATAATATACTTAATAATGATATGGTGATGATAACAATATAGTAATAATAATATAACAAAAGTGATAAAAATAAAATAAAATGAAAAAAAAAGAGTAGAAATAATGATAAAATAATAATAATAATATAATAATAGCAACGATCGGTAAACAAAATGATAAAGAAAAATATGTACATATATAAAAAATAAATAACAAGGGTGATATATAAATGACAATAAAAGAATATTAATAGAAATAGTGAAATAATAATAACAAATAATAATAATAAAAATAGTAAGTATAATGATAATAATAAAATAACATATTAAATGCTAGTAATTACAATAAAATTGTGAAATAATTGAAAAGGGATTGAATTGCATCAAAATTGGAAATTTTGGGTCAGATTGTAAATAAAACAGTTGGTTGAGGGTCGAATGCTGCGTGAAAATCAGGGGACCAGAGAGGCAATTTTCTCTTAAACTAAAACGCAGCGTTTAAAAGGGGACTAAATCAGAAGTTGCGCGAAATTTTTGGGCAAAATCGAAAAATAAAAAAACGATTGTTGGAATCTGAAAAAACGGAAGGACCAAGTCAGCAATTAGCCCACTTAATGAAAACACGCGATCCTTCACGGTCGGGTCGACGCGGATCCTGGGCAAAACGACGCTCGTTTTGGCCCAGAGCTGAAGAAAAACAGTGCTGCTTCAATCGGTCCTATTTAAGGCCGATTTTAAGCCAAAAAATTCATTTCTTTGGTTTCTAAAAAATTTTTTTTTTGAGATTTCTCTGTTTTCTCTGCAGTGGGGTTCTCCTGTTTTTTACCATGGGTTCCGACGCCATTGCCGTTCACCGTGTAAAAAGGAACTCCTTTCCTCCCCTTTTCGTATTTTCTTTCCCTCTTTCTTATTGTTGTTTTCAAGTTTTGAAATAACAAAAGTAAAATAAAAAAAAAGATAGTAATGATAGAAAATAAAAAGAAATCAACCTTGAAACGTTTCGCTTTTTTTTGATTTTCTCCGTGATCTCTTTTTTTTTTTTACATTGTTCTAGGGCTTATATAGCCGAAAAGAAATACATTATAATCTTTTTATTACTTTTTTTCCTTCTGTTTGCTTTGTGCTGTTGCTTTCTTTTTGTTATGCTTGCAGGTCCTAGGGGGTCAACGGAGAGGAAGTTGCCTCTTTGGTGAAGGATCAAGGTATATGCGTGGGGGCCTCGGGACGAGGTGCTTCGGGACGAGACACGGGCACGGTGCTCGAGGGAGGCGCGGGGCGCTAGGGTTTCAAAAAAAACCTAGCTTCTTCTGAAATTTTTATTTTTGGGCTTGTTGTATTTTAAGCCTCATAATTTGGGCTAGGGTTAATTGGGCTTGTAAACCTGGGACTGTTAATTACTTTTTTTTATTTTAGTTTTCGGTGGTAGGGCAATAATTGGTCAGATAATTGCCCTCTTTCTCATTGTCGGTAACGAGAATGGAGCAAAGACTTTAAAGAAGACCAATTTTGCCTGGTCTTGCCGAAGTCTCGGACTTCTCTTCAAGTAGCCTCGCCTAAACCAACGCAACTTCAAAATATAGGAACTAGTGTTTCAACTCGCTCGACGTAATTTCAAGGAGAAGAGATTTGTAACTTCAGCCTTCTCCGCTGGAACTTCGACGAGATAAGAATTGTTAATTTCAACCTGCTCCACTGTAATTTCAGGGAGATAAGGTTTGATGCCTTCGATCTGCTCCTTACAACTTCAGGATTGCGAGATCTGTTATCTTCGATCTGCTCTTGTAAATTCGGAATGTCAAAATCGCTATCTTCAATCGATCCTCGCAAACTTGGGGATCACCAGACTCAATCTTCAATCTGCTTCGCAACTTCGGAAGGTCAAATCGCTCTCTTCAACTGATCCTTGCAAACTCAAGGATCACCAGATGAACCTTCGATCGCTTCGCAACTTCAGAATGTCAAATCGCAATCTTCAATCGATCCTCAGAACTCGGGGATCACCAGATCAATCTTCAATCTGCTTCGCAACTTCGAAGGTCAAATCCGCTTCTTCAACTGATCCTTGCAAACTCAAGGATCACCAGACTAAACCTTCGATCCGCTCGCAACTTCAGAATGTCAAATCTGCTATCTTCAATCGATCCTCAGAACTCGGGATCACCAGATCAATCTTCAATCTGTTTCCTGCAACTTCAGGAAGGTCAAATCTGCTCTCTTCAATATGATCCTTGCAAACTCAAGGATCACCGATCAACCTTCGACCGCTTCCGCAACTTCGGGAATGTCAATCGCTATCTTCACCGATCCTCAGAAATTTAAGGATCACCAGACTGAACCTTTGATCTGCTTCCTGCAACTTTAGGAATGTCAGATTTGCTTTCTTCGATCTACTCCGCTGCATACTCAGGGAGGCGAGATCTACTCAACCGTACTGTCCTTTTGAGGACGTAACCTGTAGAATGAGTACATACTTATGCCTAATGATTAAGATGCCATGAGTATGATGAGTCAGAATGTTATGAGTATGATTCCTATCTAAGGTGTTATCACTCATTTATCTGTCCAGGTTTCATCTTCATTTCCCTTGCGGTGACCATTTTCTCATGAATGACTTGCCCTCGTGGAAATTTCAAAACCTATTTTAGGCCTTAGAACACTGGCCCGCTTTTGACTTCTAGTCAGATTTCAGAATCACAACTATTACTTGCAGAATGTTTGACTTAATTTGTTTTAGATTCGTTCCCCAACAATTTAGAGTTTTTGAATCTTTCCCTATCGAAAATTGGCCTGTCATATGTTTTCTAAGTGACCAAGTAACATTATTCGCCCTTGCCACAATTCTTGAATCCAAGCGAGAAATTTTGAAGAAATGGTTTCCATTGAGAATGTCTTTATCTTGTGTTCGTGGAAGCTCTAAACAAATGCTCTGTTTCGGCTTCCTGTTTCATCTAGAGATTTCCAAAGTGATACGCGAACTTTCCTTTGTGAAATCGTTAGTTCATCAATTATTGTTTCAATGCTACATGTTAATGATGGATAACTGTAGGTTGGTTTCAAAGAGAATTAAAATGAAATATCTATGAAACAAAGAAAATTGATTTGGGACATATCTCTTTTTACAGAGAAAATAACCCAAAAAATGGTAAAATAAACAACATGGATCAGACGCCCTAGACATCGCCAATTGGGCTTCTATATACAAACTTCAAGAAGACGGCTTTGAACTCCGCTATGTGTCTAGAAGACTCAAAGTATTTTGTCGATGCCCGGTATGCAACGTGCTTCCTTTTCAGTTGATTATAGCGCTGCAATATTGCGATGTGTCCGTTCAAAATTCGAGCCGCCCTTTTCGGGTTTTCAACTCAAAAAGCCATTTGGTCTCAAGGTGCCATTTTGCGGGTTTTCACCTTGGCCTCTCCCTTTTTTTTTTTTAACCTCAAAGTGCCCTTTGCGGGTTTTCACCTTGGCCCCTTCTATTTCAAGCAAAGTATTTTTTTACTACATTTGAGTTCACGAGATTGGGCAAGCTTTTCCCGTCCATCTCGGTCGAATAATCGCACCTCCCGAGAAAGCTTTCTTTACCACATACGGTCCTTCCCGCTCGCATCCATTTTTCTCTGTGATCCTTTTGTATGGAAGGATCTTTTTCAAAGACGAGGTCCTCTTCGTGGAATTCCTCATGTAACCTTTTTATTGTAAGCTCGCATCATTCGCTTTTGGTACATCTGACCGTGACGGATAGCCCTCAATCTCTTTTCTTCAATTAAGTTCAACTGATCATATCGAGCCTGGATCCATTCAGCTTCATCCAGCTTCACTTCTGACAATACTCGAAGAGAAGGTATTTCCACTTCAATAGGTAGAACTACCTCCATCCCATAGACCAATAAGAAAGGGGTTGCCCCAGTAGAGGTTCGGACAGACGTTCGATAAGCATAGAGTGCGAACGGTAATTTTTCGTGCCAATCCTTGTAAGTTTCGGTCATCTTCCCCACTATCTTTTTGATGTTTTTGTTGGCTGCTTCCACTGCCCCATTCATTTTTGGACGATACGGAGACGAATTGTGGTGTTTGATGTTGAATTGGCTACAAACTCCCGCTATCATACTGTTGTTTAGGTTCAGTGCGTTGTCTGATATGATCCTCTCAGGCATTCCAAATCGACAAATAATTTCCTTCTTCAAAAATCGGCTAACCGCTGATTTAGTGACGTTAGCATATGAAGCAGCCTCTACCCATTTCGTGAAGTAGTCGATGACCACAAAGATGAATCGATGCCCATTCGATGCCTTCGGAGATATTGGCCCAATGACGTCCATGCCCCACATGGAAAATGGCCATGGAGAAGTCATAACATGTAGAGGTGACGGTGGTACATGAATCTTGTCTCCATAAATCTGGCATTTATGACATTTTTTGGCATAGTTGATACAGTCTCCCTCCATGGTGGACCAATAATATCCAAACCTCATTATTTGTCCGCCATTGTGAAACCATTAGCGTGAGTTCCACGTACACCTTCATGGACTTCTTCTAGGATTAACTTAGCTTCTACAAGTCCACACACTTCAAAGAATACTTGATCCTTCCTTTTCTTGTATAAGACTTCTCCATCCAAGACGTAATCATAGGCTAATCTCCTCGCCTTTTTTTTTCATTCTCGTTGACTTGATCAGGGTACTCATGATTCTTCAGATACCGCAATATACCGTGGTACCATGGTGGACTAGTTTTCCCTTCTTCCTCGATATTGTGGCAATGGGCTGGGTCTTGATGAATGCTCATTTGTATTGGCTTCATATCTTCGCTTTCATTTATTCGAACCATGGAAGCTGGGTGGCTGTGAGCATCGACCATCGATTCTCGCCCCAAGGTGTAATTGAAAGTGATGTCATCGAACTCTTTGACCAGTTCTTGGGCCAATCTTTTATAGATAACCAATTTTGGATCCCTGGTTTCCCATTCTCCTTTGAGTTGATAGATTACGTGGTGGAATCTCCATAGACTTCTAATACCCTGATTTTGAATTCGATAGCAGCACGGAGCCCCATGATGCAAGCTTCATATTCAGCCATATTATTAGTGCAATCGAAATCCAGTTTGCAAGTGAATGGATAATGGTCTCCTTTTGGGGATATCAGGACGGCCCCAATTCCATTGCCCACGGCATTGGATGCCCCATCAAAATTTAGTTTCCAAGGATGGTCTTCGGAGGTACCTTCTTCAATGTCTACCACGCACATCAAGTCCTCATTAGGAAATCAAAATCTAAGGGCTCATAGTCTTCAAGGGCTCTATTAGAAAGTTCGCTATCGCTCCCCTTTTATCGCCTTTTGGTTTACATAAACGATGTCAAATTCGAAAAAGGATTTTCCACTGCCATCCTTCCATTCAAAGCGGTAGATTCCATCATATACTTAAGGGATCTAGCTTTGAGATGAGCCATGTCGTGATGATCAAAGATGTATTGCCTTAACCTTCAAGTTGTCCAAATCAAGGCATAACATAATTTCTCGATTGGCGGGTACCTCATTTCACATGCGTGAATTTCTTACTAAGGTAGTATATTGCTTTTCTTTCTTCCTCGATTCATCATGTTGACCCAAAGACGCATCCCATCGAATTATCAAGTCATGTTAGATAAAGGATGAGGGGCTTGTCTGGTTGAGGCGGCATTAGTACCGGGGCCTGAGACAGGTATTGCTTCACCTTTTCAAAGGTCTTTTGGCATTCTTCATCCCACGTGCCTGGGTTGTGTTTTTTGAGGAGACGAAATATGGGGTCACATCTCTCGGTCAGTTGTGAAATGAATCGAGCGATGTAATTTAGCCTTCCTAAGAAACCTCTAACTTCTTTTTAAGTACGTGGTGGAGGTAGTTCTTGTATGGCTCTGACTTTATCTGGGTCAACCTCAATCCCCTTTTCACTAACTATGAACCCGAGCAGCTTCCAGGACCGGGCTCCGAAGGTACACTTTGACGGGTTAAGCTTCAACTGGAATTTTCTCAGCCTCGAGAACAATTTTCTCAAGACCGCACATGCTCTTCTTCGCCGATTTGGCGATCATATCGTCGATGTAAACCTCAATTTTCCTGCATCATGTCATGGAATAAGGTTACCATAGCTCTCGATATGTCGCTACCGCATTTTTTAGCCCAAATGGCATTACCTTGTAGCAAAATGTTCCCCACATGGTTATAAACGCTGTCTTGTCCATGTCCTTAGGATGTATTTTTATTTGGTTGTACCCCGAGAAACCATCCATGAAGGAGAACAACGAATATCCTGCTGTATTATCTACTAAAGTGTCGATGTGAGGCAGTGGAAAATCTTCGGGCTGGCTTTGTTCAGGTCTCTGTAGTCTACGCACATTCGTACCTTTCCGTCTTTCTTGGGGACAGGGACAACATTAGCCACCCAATCCGAGTACTTGACCACTTGTAAGAACCCGGTATTAAATTGTTTCTCGACTTTTTCTTTTATCTTTAACAAGATGTCTGGTCGCATTCTTCGGAGCTTCTGTTGAACTGGCTTGCATTCTTCACTTATGGGCGCCGGTGTAATCGTAATATCGCATTTAGTCCGCATATCTTGGTACGACCATGCGAACACATCCTTGAATTCATGGAGTAGTTCGATGAGGTTCTGTCTGGTTTCTGCAGTAATACAAACTCTAATATTCACCTCTTGCCCTCTCCTAGGTTCACCGCTTCTACCGACTCTTTATGGGTAGGATCTGCTTTTCTTCTTGCTCTACCATTCTCAACAAATCCGAGGCAAGTCGATTCGTGTCATTTCCAAAGTCCCGAGATTCCTCCTCAACACATGTCTTGCTCAAAGTAGACCTCTCAATCAGTAGTATCATTACTCATATCATTGATGTCTAGAGACACATAATAGGTATCGAAGGGTGTACAAAGAACAAATGAATTCGAGGACAATTATTCACATGATATGAATGAGAACAAAGAATAAATGGCAAAATGTAAAATAAGAGGATATTTAGTAGAATTGAAGATGCATTTCATTAAAACAAAATGTCCTAACATGAGCCTATTTCACAAAAGAAATCTCATTGTTTCTAGGCTTAAAAACAACAAGAGTGTTCCAATATTACTCAAGATAATCTCTAAACACTACAGAAAATCCTCGTAGTCCAATTGTCTAATGTGCTTCCAGGTTCATATGGGCGGATGCCCGACAAGTTTTTTAGATCAGTCTGCTCATCGTGTATGGCATTGATGTGAGGACATTCCCCTCTAGGAGATTCTTTTCCTGGGTAAATCATTCCTCCTGATACGAGGGTGTGAGATATGTGGGGGAATGTCATCGGTTCCCACTTAGCATCTTCTCCACCCAGCCTGGCCCTTCTCCTTTCTTGTTTATTTTCCATCTCCTTCTTCATTTGTTTAGCATCCGGTTTGAAACCTAAACCAAAGCGATCCTTTTTTCCTTCAACATCGGGCTGGACTTTCCTTGGAGATATTTGCCCAATCTTTTTCCGGTAGGGCTCTTTTCCCATCGTCATTTGCGTCCCATCCCGGTAGTCTTGAATAGTTTAGGTGACGGACTTTATTTCCTTCCAAATGAAAGTCGATTCACGAACTCTAAGGATCGAAAGGAACATTCAATGGCTTCCTCATTCGTTTGTAGGTATGGCGCTTCGTTGGTGACAGTTGCTATGATATCTTCTTCAGCGTTTATAGTTACCAGCCGATTTTTTATCACCAATTTCAATTTCAGTGCGATGGCGAAGGTACGGCCCTCATTGAATGAATCCGGGCCTCCCTAGCAAGTTAGTAAGAAGGCTTGATATCCATGACCGTAAAGTCTACTTCATATATATTAGGCCCGATCAATAATGGTATGTCTATTCTTCCCATCACTCTTCTTTCTGGTGCCATCGAATGCTCTCACTATGTTTTGGCGGTGATTTCATATGAGAACTATCTATCGGCAACCTCTTGAGTGTGGCTAGTGGTAAGACATTTAATGTCAACCCATTATCTATTAGCACACTTGGCAAGGTGTATCCCTTGCAACGAGTAGTTATGTGAAATGCCTTCGTTGACCCCATACCTCCCAAAGGATTTCGTCATCGTCAAGTAGATGAAATTATCAGCACTTATGTTACTAACCAGACGATCTAACTTGTTGACGGATATATCTTTAGTAACATAGATCTCATTCAAGACTTTCATTAATGCTTGGCAGACACTTTGAGCTTAGAAGTAGTGCTAACACGTAGATACGGGCTGGTTGTGCATGCAGCTTGTTCCACCACATCAGATTCGGCGTGTTTCAAGAATTTTAAGAATTCTTTAGCCTCTTCCTCTTTACTGGCTCATTGATAACGGCTTTGGGTTCTTTTTCCTTGCCTAATCGATACGCCTTCGCTTTTACCGCTCGCTTCTCCTATTTTCAGGGTCATAACGCTTCCCACTACGCGTATAAAAACCTTCGTTCTTGACTTCTTCCGAAATACTAGTGGAACCTTGCGCCCCGGTGTTGTCACGTTGTAATTATAATTCCAAGGTACCCTTTACTATCTTTGTAGGAAAAGAAGCAGGTTTCTGAATTGTGATTTTTGGTCTTCCCTGTACTCTGCCCTCTGTGTTCTGTGAGATGATGATTCTCGAGTAATTAACTCCAGGCTTTGTCAATTCTTCCTCGGTCGCACATATTTCCTCTTCCTCTACTCCTTCTTCATAAAACTCCAGCTCTTTGTTATCCATGAGGCCTTGCACCAAAATTTTAAACTCGGCACATTCTTGGATCTCGTGCCCCCTCGTCTTGTGGAATTTGCAGCAATTCTTTATATGTCTTTCGCTTCCTGTAGAATCTGACTCTATCAATCCTCTTTTTACCATTTCCTTCCAGACTATTTGCAATGGGATCCTCACTTCGATGACATCCCTCTTGATCTTCCTCACAATTTCCTCACCAATCGCATTCACCCCTTTATCCTCGTGATTGGGCAATGGGTTCCCCTTTCTCACCAAGTCATCAAGCGCTATAACCCCCATTTTAATTAGCCTCTCGGCTACCTTTTTGAAGGCGAGGCAATTCTCTATCGAATGCCCTCTATCCTGCGTGGTAATCGCAGTGAGCGCTTGAGTCGCACCACTTAGGGTATGGAAATGTAATGGTTGTAAATAAAACGGGACACGATGTGCTCATTGAATAAAATCTGCATACACTCTTTGTATGTCATCTAATTGGCGTAAATTAGATCCTTTCAAGATTTGGTCTAGTTTCCGATTCTGCCTTGCTAGCCCTTTGCCCAAATTGAATCGCTTTGGTCGATTAATCATGATCGCCTTCGGGTATCCTCTATTATATGTACTCATGTTATTTACCTCACTGTCCTTCTTCTTAGGAGCGGCCTTCCTCGCGCTTTCTCCCGCCTCAATCTTGCCGCCCCTTATGGCATGTTCGATCATCTCTCCGCCATTACTATGTCAAGAAGTTTTAGTCGTGCTCCTATCATATGAGTTATGAAAGGGCCTTGTGGTGTTAATGAAAAGCATGGCGCTCTTTTTCCAAAAGTGGTGGTTGAACTTGTACCGCTACCTCTCTCCATCACCGGGCATATTGTCTAAAACTTTCACCCGCTTTTTCTCCATATTTTGGAGCGTGATTCTATCAGAGCAATATCACCCACATGACCGTAATGTTTCATGAAGGCTTGTGCGATCCTTCCATGTCTTGATCTCGGCACGACTAAGTCGATTATACCATTTGGCGGCAGACCACCAGATCGTCTTGAAAACAAAGGAATCGCCAGCTGATCGTTTTAACATATCCCGCCATCCGTCGATGTAACATTGTGATGTGCACTTCGGGCAACCGGTACCATTGTATTTTTCAAAATCTGGGTCTTGAATTTTGGCGTAAGTACGAGGTCCGAACTAGGCTCAAGTCTTTAGCGTCCACCCCATAGCGATGGTCGCTAGCCTCTATTTCCTTAAACTTTTCTTCTAACCATTTGCAACGATCCTCGAGTTGTCTGGGAAGGTTCACTTTTGCCTTATCCATTTTAGCCATTTCATCAAAATCGGGGACTATAGGGTTAGCCGGACCTTCTCCGGATTAGTGCCTCGAACCACGGAAGTGCTACCGGCATTGCGGTCTCAACTCGCATCGTGGCTCGATAACAAAAGCGCCCTTTGGGGACATATTTCTAGTGGTGCTTGGGTATTTGGCGGGTAAATCCTGAGGTGTTGTGGTCGCCATTATTCCCTCGAGCTAGTAGCGGCGCCTTTCCTCGTTCATTGGCCAATAGTTGCGCTTAGTGACTTATCATGTTGTTTTGGGACTCTTGCATCCGCTCCATCATATCTTGCTGAGTTTCATCATTTGCTCCTCGTGATCCGTTCTTGTATTTCCTTCCTAAATTGTTCAAATCTTTGATCCATTTTCTTTGTCTTAGCACGAGTCCCGTAGTAATGTTCGGTTCCCATTTCTCTTTCTTCTCTCTTGTTTCTCTATTAATCTTTAACCGATTAGGCTTCTTTTATAAATTTTAATGTATGTAATATGATGCAATGCAAATGCATGAATACGTAAAGAAGACATCGATTCTCGATCAACTTCATTTTAGAAAACTTTATTAGAAGGTAAAACCCTTTACATAAAGTAGATTACAAATATGTTCTCGCCTCTAAGACCTAAGGTTTTGATTTTTCCAAGCAGGAGATTAGCTCTTCATCATGACCCTAGAGTAGCCCATATCTCATGCCCAATATGTCACCTCTTCACCCAAAGTCCATGAGGTGATCGCCTACTTCTTGAATCTGGATTATTGCTTCACCCATGAGGTAGTCCCGACTTGAACTTGCTCGCAAGAATGGCGAGCTCCTCCTCCCAACGGCTTTCTCTCGTTTTCAAAAGCTAAATCCGAAGCTCGCTACTATGTAATGCTGATTCCAACTCTTCAACCCTACCTTTCATTTCCTCTATTCTGTTCAGGCTTGTCTTTAGTTGACTTTTCGAGTCTCGACTTCGATAGCGGTGTAGAGATCGCCCAAGCTCACTTATTCTAGCTTCTAATCCTTTTTCTTTTTGGTCTTCGTCTCCGCCTTCTCTAAGTCTTCCTTCTCTACCAGATTTCATGAAACTTTTTCTCCCAACTGCTAACTTTGGCTTTTTCCTCTCGGACCTCTTACTGCCACTGCCCCGAAGTTTTCCCTAATCCCGTAATTTTTATCGTTAAGCACATCCTCTTGTACTCCGTCTTCAAGTTATCTCTTTCATCTTCTACTTTCTATTTTTCCTTTCTGAGTTTCTCAGCCTCTGATTTTTGACCGTCCACTTTTAATTGGAGGAGCATCTTTTCTTCCTCCAACCTTTCTATCTTTTTCTCGAGTTCTGAGCTCATCCGTTCAAAATCTTACTTCACAATCTCTAATTCTGATGGGACCACCCGCATGCATTCTTCTCTTGATCGGGCGCCTTCTGGATTTGGCTCAGGAATGTTATCATTGACTCTCTTAGCCCTCCATTCAAGGTATTCCGGTCGTTCTGCCTGTAGATAATCTCCTCATTCGTGAATCGATTCTGTGCACTAGAAATCTCTTTAACCCTTTTCTTATAGCTTCCCCTTCATATGAGAACTCGCATTGAGCTAGCCCGTATGTCGTTGGTACAAACTGCCTTGAACTATACCGCCTTAGGACCAAAGAAAGGCGCGAGGCAATGGCACCTCAAATTCCCAATAGGGAACCCACCAAAGCTTCCAAGAACGATAAAGGATCCTATCGAATCATCCAGGAGCCTTCCACTTGATGTCGCCCTCTTGAAGGTTTTGAAAGAGCGTGATCCAATTTTCTTCGGACACATCCTCTCTTCTAGGCGTAGCTACTATCTCTTCTAGCGGGGAGTATTTTTCTGACATGAACCGGCAAGACACTTTCTCTACTTTCTAAAAGTGACTATGGAACCAAGCCAATAACAGCTGCGCACATCCAATAAACCTGCCTTCACCTCTTCTCCAATATGCAGTCAAGGATCTGAATGTTTCGGCTAAGATGGTAGGAACGGGTGTGACCCCTTTGTCCAATCGGCTGAATAGATCAATAACCGCTTCATCAATGTGCCTTAAAGCTTTCGGAAAGATTACCAGGCCGTAAATACATAAGGCCAAGATGTCTATCTTTTTCTTTGTATCGGATGCGCCAGATCGTGTCTCTCAAACATATCCGTGGTATGCATTTACCTCGCCTTCTTTTGCATTCTAGTCGAGACCACTCGCTCGCTTCATTCCGTGATATTCATCAACTTCTTCAAGGTTGGGCCATTAACCGCCTTTGGAATAAGCTTTGTCAACTTGAATTCTTGGGCACGTAGCAAGGTCGTATACTCTTCTCTTGTGGGAACCAGATCCACTTTTCCAAGGAGAAATAGCTATGTTGCATTCCGTAATCGGGTCATTGCTCTAATGGTGCTTGTCTATTTTTACCTCAAGGTAAGGCGGTCACCGTAAGTACCATAGAACAAATTGCTTCGCTTCATCATCC
Organism: Gossypium rotundifolium; assembly: GCA_025506655.1. Lineage (NCBI taxonomy): Eukaryota > Viridiplantae > Streptophyta > Magnoliopsida > Malvales > Malvaceae > Gossypium > Gossypium rotundifolium. The sequence continues at coordinate 3,819,620 of CP106722.1, read as the reverse complement.
CATCGAGTCTAAATTTCTTTCAACTCCGGAGCTCGCTCAAGTGATAATCGATATTGGTGAAGTTCCGTAGTCTCGACACATACCCTTCGACTAAGCTATCTCCCTTTTCTATTTGGCATTGCTCGACCATATGCGGACGACCGTATTGTCTTCTACTTTATCAAGGAATTCACTTTCCATAACCAGCTTCCCAACTCAGAAACGGACCGTGAATCGATGTCTCTTTAAAGTATGAAATGATATGCACAAAAAGAAAGAAACACAAAAAGTTAGTACCATGAAATGTAAAGCAAGTAAAATAAGCAAACGCCTATCTGGGTGACCACTAAGGTTTGCCATGGCTCTACCTAAGGTGGGCTCTTAGGGTCTGCTATATGCGGCTTAGTTCTAAAGTTTGAGGTACCCGAACTAGCAGATTCCTCGATCCTCACCCATTATAGGCTCATACGGACCGAGTTCGGTTCAGGGGAATACATTTCCTATGGCCACGCCGAAGTGAAAACTTCACGGAGACATAGGTACGGATGTATTTCGAAAGCAGTCCACTAGCCCATGCGGAGGTGAAAACCTCACGAAGGCATAGCTTCCCGCCTCCCACTTAAAGGTGTGACCACTACTACCGTGCAATGCAATGCCAAAGTATTTACGAGGCTAATATTGAAGGTGCATTAAAAGAAGCATGATTTTTCCAAAACCATTTTAATTAAAAGGACAAAATCAATCAATCTATGGCTTGACCCTCGTGTTCCCCGTTGAGTCGCCAAGTCGTCAGAACCATTTTTGGATGAAATAAGAACGCATACTCACGACTCGATTTTTTTGGAAAAAGAAAAAGGAAGGGAGTCGCCACCGATCTTTATTTGGTGTGATCGGATCACCTTTGTTTTAATAAATCGTTTAATTTACTAAAACAGTGCTTTTTGGTCCACGAACTTTGAGAAAACGGGTTCGAAAGTCGATTACGTGCGAGGAAGGATTAGCACCCTCGACACGCCCAAAATTGGTACCAAACTGATTGATTGATGTCCTATTTGTTGAAAATTTTGAAAGGGTTCGAAAATACAATGCTTTTGTCTTCAAAGTTCGAAGGAATTGGAAGGGACGTTAAGACTCTCTTATCTTCGAAGAGGTAAAGCATCATGTCCAGTTAGTTAGGGCGCGATACTTTAGACTCAAAACTAAGCTTGTCTTTTAAAACTTAATTTTCACTTTTGAAGAGGATCTTCCGTCATTTGTTGGATCGAGGAATCTAACCCGATAAGCTAGGGCTCGCCTTCCTAAAATCCAAATTAGGAATATCGCCTATTTTGGAAGAAAAGAAACTTATCCCAAGTATCTAGGTGTCGAGTCCAAGAAGTTAGTAGCGCGACATTTCGAAGTTTCGAGAACAAGTATTTTATTCAAAACTCAGATTGCGATTTAAAAGGGTATCTCGTTGTTTAGTTTAAACGAGAAAATCCGAACCCAAGAAGTTAGGGCTCGATTTTCCAGTCACTAATACGGGATGTTGGTTGTTATAAAATGAGGCATCGAGAAAAGTAGCGTGAAAATATGAAAATACGATATTATACGTGAAAAAAAGACATACACATACACATATATAAGTAAGGATGGTAATAAAACAATAACATATTAACAAGGAAAATAATGAAAATAATAGAAAGTACAAAAGAATAAATAACAAACACAAAAAAATATAAATACAAGTGGTAGTGAAATAATAAAAATAATAATAGTAATAATAATAACGATAATATTAATAATAATAATAATGATGATAATAATAATAATAATAGTAAGAAATGATAATAAAATGATAACGATAATAAATAATATACTAATAATGATATGGTGATGATAACAATATAGTAATAATAATATAACAAAAGTGATAAAAATAAAATAAAAATGAAAAAAAAGCAGAGTAGAAATAATGATAAAATAATAATAATAATATAATAATAATAGCAACGATCGGTAAACAAAATGATAAAGAAAAATATGTACATATATAAAAAATAAATAACAAGGGTGATATATAAATGACAATAAAAGAATATTAATAGAAATAGTGAAATAATAATAACAAATAATAATAATAAAATAGTAAGTATAATGATAATAATAAAATAACATATTAAATGCTAGTAATTACAATAAAATTGTGAAATAATTGAAAAGGGATTGAATTGCATCAAAATTAGAAATTTTGGGTCGATTGTAAATAAAAAGTGGTTGAGGGTCGAACGCACGCCGCAGCGAAAATCGGGGACCAGAGAGGCAATTTTCCTTAAACTAAAACGCAATGCTTAAAAGTGGGGACTAAATCGAAGTTATTGCAAATTTTGGGCAAAATCGAAAAATAAAAAACGATTGTTGAATCAAAAACGGAAGGACCAAGTCAAGAATTAGCCCACTTAATGAAAACACGCGATCCTTCACGGGTCGGTCGACGCATGGATCCCGGGCAAACGACGTCGTTTTTGGCCTCAGAGCTGAGTGAAACAGTGCTTGCTTCACCGGTCCTATTTAAGGCCGATTTTAAGCCAAAAAATTCATTTCTTCGGTTTCTAAAAAAAAATTTTTTTTGAGATTTCTCTGTTTTCTCTGCAGGTGGGGGTTCTCCGGTGTTTTCCGGCCATGGGTTCCGATTTTAAGCTATTTAAGCTTAGTAAGTCATAAGCAAGCTAATACCAACTAAATTAGCAAAACCAAATATACAAAGCTATAAGTATAATTTAACATTAAATCATTTCCTTTACAAATCAAATAGTTAACTTATACACATTCACGAGAACTTACATAAATCTCAATTTCAAGTTCATACATAATTCACCTTGGTCGAGTACATTAAAATTAGAACTTACACATAGTTCACATGCCCATACTTTAACTTTTATATAATGAATTAAACATTCAACTTACCTTACTTTTCATAACATAATTTATATACGTACCTGATTCCTTTTAATTCGATTTTCACATTGACCTTCACTTACACTTGCCCGTTGAACCATTCGAAATTCAAAAGGATACGCGGATAGTCGGAAGCTCGTACAATGCCAACGTCCCAGATGTGGTCTTACATGTAATCACATATCGATGCCACTATCTCAGATAGGGTCTTACACGAATCAAATACGATGCCAATGTCCCAGACATGGTCTTACACGTAAACAAAAGTCGATGCCAACGTCCCAGACGTGGTATTACACGATAACACATATCGAGTATTGATTGTTGTTTTGTCGAGTTTTAAAATTTATAATGAATGATATCGAACCTGGAAACTAACTCTGACAACGATTAAAGGCAAGTGTACCTATCGAACAATAGTATAGCTTAGGCAAGACCAGATTATCGAACCCAAAGGAACTAAAAGTACTAATACTAACTTTCTTTTTATTATTTAGCCTAAAATAAGTGAAGTTGCTTTAATCTATATTAACGACTACTAAACTAAAGATGCAAAGACAAAAAGAACTAATTGGGAAATAACTTGAAGAGAAACTCATTGATCACGACGATACCTCAGAAGAATCCACCTAGACTTCACTTGTTATTTAACACCGAACCATACGATTTATTCACTTAGTTTGATCCATAAGACTCCTAATGTATATTAAACCTCTCTCGAGGCTAATAACATCTAACCCTAGGTTAATTAACGAAAATCTCTTTCTCGAATAATAACCCCTAGAATAGCAAAGAATCGATCTATGGACTTCCATATTAGGTTTCACTCTAATCCAAAGAAAATCTCGTCACCCTATCTCTAGGCGCAGCAATCAACTCGCTTAATTATGCTAGATCTACTATTAAGGGGTCTATTCCTCCTCCACCTAAGCACATCGATTTGGATTAAGCATGCATAATTAAAACAAACTAAGTATTTATCATATAATTCGTAAAATAATAACAAGATTCATCTAGGTTTCATCCCTTCGTATCTCAAGGGTTTAGTTCATAATGAATAAAGAAAACATCTCAAGAGAAAAGATAAAACAAAACATAAGAAATCCCTAAAACCCCTGAAGGAATTGAAGGAGAAATCCCGCCTTGAGTAGAATTTCGGCTCCTTGAGATGGATCAACTGGCTATCTTCGAGTGATTCCCACAAATCGACTTTTCTGCCCGCCTCCTTGGCCTAGCTAACCGCCCTTCAAAGTTACACTTAGGGTGTTTATATAGACTTTTGGAATGCTTAACTTGGCTTCTAAGTGTCCCGATTCAAGTATACTTCCTACTCGGTGTTTGAATAGGCTTTGGAATGTGTTTCTTTGCCTCAAAGTATCCAAATTTGAGTGAAATTCCTTTCTCCCACGGTAGGGGCACGGCCATGGTACATGCCCGTAAATCATTTTCAGTCGTGTCTTGATTCTTTCGATTGGGGCACGCAGCCGTAAATCGTGGCATGGTCGTGTCTTAGTTAATTGTCGAGGCATGGTCAGTGGCACAAGTCCAGTCAGGTCGATTTCCTCTTGGCCCAAATTTGCCCGCTTTAAGCCCGCTTTCTCGCTCTCTTTTCGTCATTGGGTGCTTTCTTGAGTAAAAACATAAAAAGAAAGGATTAAGAGCACCTTTTTACATAAATCAAGGGCTAAATCATCCAAAAGCATACTAAATGTGGGCCTAAAATATGTTACTTTTACGGTTTATCAAATACCCCCACACTTAAGCTTTTGCTTGTCCTCAAGCAAAATTCTTAACTTATAATTAAAAAGAACTTTCCATAATTCACAATTCCTATCAACAATGCCTCATCCTAATTCTCAGATAATTTATACATGGATAATTTAACTCAAAGACTCTTAAAGATTCAAACAATATAAGTCTTATATTTGTAACACAAAAATATAGGTGTCTCCCCTTATCTAAGTAATTACCTTTAATTCAAAACCGACAAGGATTGACATCCTCACTAAAGATTTACTCAAATCACTCAAACTATTTTAAGGTTCAAGAATAAGCACTCATAAGTCGAACCTAAAAAGTTAGTCCCATAAGCTTGCCTGAAAATCAAATCTCCACCACTATAATATGAGATGATACACAAATCAAAAGGTCTTTAACAGGGTTGTAACAGGGCTTAGGTTAAAGGTATGGATAAAGGTTGAATTGGAAGGTTAAAATCGAGATTGACTTGACAATTACCTAACTTTTAGAAAAATAAAAAATTGAACTAATAATCACATGAAACTTTGGATCTAATAATACTACGAGCTTTTTCTTTGGTAATTGAAATTTAAATGTACAAGCTCACTTTTTATACTACTAATGCTGAATATACTTCGATTTTTTTGATTTTTTTAAGAACAAACTAGAAACATAATAAAGAAAACTTTATTAACTGAAATAAACTAATTCGATAACTGATCAAATCAATTCTCGATAGAAGGGTAGTTAAAAGAATGGTGATAACAAATATAAAGGGTTTTGGGTTAATATTAGCGGGTAAATCAATAAAAAGGGTTGTTAGGATCAAATGGGTTCACTAAGGGTTAATTTGTGAAGGTAGGCTTTTTAGTGGAGTGAATGGTGATATCATTAATGTGGTCTCGATAAGTATAGTCAAGGCAAGTTCTAGAATAACAATTCAGTGCTGACATATTCATAATTAATAAAGTGAGCATGAAAAAGAATATATGCTCTATAAGGCTCAAAATCTCATAAAAATTATGGGTATTTGATATCAATCCCTGTAAATTTCAAACTTTAAGGTAATATTCAAATTCAGTTCAACAACCTAGGAAATTTTTGATTCTTGAAAAATAGACTTATCATGCTTGATTCTCTAGTATTCTTCAAGTATAAATCATCAATGCACAATTATCAATGACTTACTCAAAAACATATCAATAAAAATCATAAATCATCAGAAATTTCACCCTAATTAATAATATGAAAAAATTACTTAGGAACAAGCTAAAATTCAGGATTTTGGAATAATGCAAAAAGTTAGGTACTTTTACCCCCCACACTTAAGATGTACATTGCCCTTAATGTACAAAGATGGATAACCAATTATGTAATAATAAAATCAAAAGAGAAAGGGAGAAGTAACACTTCCTAAATTTTTGAATGGCTCAGAGAGTAGGCAAAGGTCGTGGTGGAAGATGACTTATGTAGTAGTGAAGTACTCCTAGTGATTTGTTCGTGTATGTGGAGAGTGTGATTGAAACTGCGATGTCATCAGTTAGATGTTTTGGCGGTGTAAATAAATATATGTTAGACGTACTCGAAGATTAGATAACCAATGATAAACATAATAAAAGTTTGTAATGAAGAAAAGTTTCATATTACGACAAATAAAGAAAATTAAAATAAAAGAAAGATAAAAATAAAAATAGAATAGAACTAAAAATGAGAAAATAAAATTTAGATAATCAAAAGGACTCAGAGGTCATCATCATTGGTCGGGTCTTGTGGTGGTGGTGGTGATGATATATGGAAGTGATGGCATGTTTGGATGCCCTGAGGCACCATCTGCCCGATCATTATCAATGAGGAGATCTGAGCCTCGATGTTGAGGAGGCTAAAGTGTTGAGCTAACCGAGTGATGTATGGCCCCATCGATAAAATGCCCTTCCTATGCGGTTCCGTTTGGTATTGAATTGCACAGGCGATGAAGTAGGCAAGGTTGAACACGTGCCCTTCTGACATGCACGATAGGTAGTAGACATCGTGCTTATTTACCACGCCGGTGCTCTCACGTTGATCGGTGATAGTATGAGCTAAAATGGCGTGGATATACCGTAGGGATGGTCCAAGGGCTGTCGCCTTAGAGCGACTTGGGTCGTAGACTCGTGGTGGGGGCTAAGCTGCGCCAGCAGTTGAGTGGAGTGCGGTGGAGTTGACGGTCTAACTCGGAGAGAGGATTTTCTAGCTATAAACTCCTCCGTATAGAGTTCGAGTGCTGTGCCAAATTGCGGTACGCTTAGTCGACGTATCGTGCCCCCTAAACTGAATTGGACTGTGCCTGGATCGGCATATCGGGCCATCACTGTCTGAAAGGTGAAAGTGGTGCAGAACTCGAGTGTGAGTTCCAAATATGTGGGCTTGATTAAAGAGAAAAATTGCTCCCACAGCTCGGTTGATAAGAGGGCTCGAATATCGGCCGCTAGTCCGACTTGTTCGATGGCATTCTAGTCAATGCACCTTCCAGTGCCAAGAGGTCTTTTTCGGAGTGCCTGGTAGCATTCTTCCTGGGCTTCCTGAGAGAATTGGAGGAAGTGGTGTTGTATTTCGGAGGAAGCATTGGCTGAAGACGAGCCGGGTCCTTTTCGCTTTTTTTGAGCTCCGGACTGTTGATCTCATTCCGTGAGATGACGACATTGTACCTGAAATCAGTAATCAAATATAAAGCAAGTTCTTTTTTATCAAACCTCAACAAAAAATAGAACAAGAATATTCCACACTAAATCAAATGAAATTAAAATTTTGAGAAGTTAGAATACTAAAACTAACTTAAGCATGTTAATCACCAGAAATTATTTTGACAGTAGTGATTATTTCAAACAAAGAAATGTATCAATCATATTAGTTCTAAGATGCAAGAATTTATTCCTAGATATTTAAAAGTAGAAAAAAAACTAAATCATGAAAATGAAAAAATGGTTAGAGCATGATGGCAGTGAATTAATAGAGAGTGACCAGTAGTATTTTGGGAAGGGGTGACGTGAACGGACAGTGCACGGTCGTGGAGTGGTGGCGCACGGTGGTGTCAAGATTTTTTCTGCAGACGTATGGTTGTGGCGAGGGTGTAGGCTACTGCGGCCCGATGGTGGTGAGGGTGTGGAGTGCTATTTTGTAAGGTTTTCTTGGTAAAAAGTGTAGGTTGAGAAGTTTTTAGGGGATTGAGGGCGTGGGTGTGGCCGGAATGGGGGAGAAGAAGGCTAAAAATTTTTTAGGGTTGATTTTGGGGGATGACTGGTTTAAGTTTCTTAAATAGGGGTGAGAGCACGAGAAGAGGCCACACTCGTGCTCGATTTTTATGTGCCCGTTTTTTTCATGATTTTAAATTTTGGGCGCGTTCAGGTATTAGGCCACGACCATGGGTATTTGTGGCACGCCCGTGCTTTATTCACATGGTCCTGTAAAACGGGCGTGTTCCACATGTTCGATAAGTTAGTATGTTAGCACGGTGAGGTAACACGGACGTGTGTAGCCCGTGCGTGGCAAGTCAGTATCTTCACACGGTCGTCAAGCACGGGCGTGTCTGGCCCACGCTTGAAAAGTCAGTAACCTCGCACGGGTAGTGGGAACGGGCGTGCTTTTTTTATCACAAGCCGTGTTTGGGAAAATAAATTCTTCTTTGTCGTGCACGGCTATTGGCCCACCTGTGGGTTGTCTCCCGACTTCCACACGGCCACGGGCACACACGTGTATAAGGTCGTGTGGTCTAAAACCTGCACTTTATTATATTAGTTAGATGTCAATGAGCTTAAAAGTATGATGTTAGGAAGTTAGTGCTCGGGCTGCCTCCAGAAGTGCTTGTTTATAGTCTTAAGCTAAACTTTCCTGCTTTCGATTGTAAAGAAGGTTCATGGAGCGTAAGCTCCTCTCATATCTCTAAAATTTGCACCATTATAAATTTTGAGTCGGTGACCATTTACCTTAAATGTGCCCTTAGTTATTCTATAGCCCATAAGGTCTTTTAATTTGGTTGGTAACGGTTTTGGAGGATGGTTGAGCATTCTTCATTAAGTTCCACCGTCGATACTTCTTCAAGATTCCTTTTACTCGCCAGGAGTTCCTTTAAGAATTTTGCATACTTCGGCATCTGTGAAATAGCTTCAATAAAAGGTAAGTTAATATGTATTTGTTTAAAAAGTTCAAGAAACTTACTGTATTAGGCATCTAATCGTTCCTTCTTTAACTTTGCTGGATATGGGATTGGTGGTTTACTTTCTTTGCGTACTAGATTTACATCCCCAACTCCCTCATCTCTTGCTTTGTTATCTTCGTGTGGGATTTTTTTCTTTAGTTCAACTAATTCCTTTCCACTTCTTAATGTAACTGCTTTTACCTGTTATGTTTCTTTAGAAAAAGTCTCTGCTCGTATTTCACAGATCATCTCAGTAAGTAGTCCAATTGACTTAGTGAGCTCCTCGAATAACTCAATAAGTTTTTCAATTGACGATTGTTGATCTTTAAGTGTTCTCTCAGTATCTTGGAAATGGTTTTCTGTGCCTGCCATGAATTTTGTCAGCATCTCTTCAAGGTTTGGCTTCTTCTCTTGCGGATATGGCTGATTTTGGAAATTTTGAGGAGGTTGTTGTCTTTGATTTCCTTGATTTCCTTGGCCTCCCCATGAAAATTTTGGGTGGTTCCTCCAACCTGGATTGTAGTTATTACTATAAGGATTATTATTGGATCTGAAATTATTACCTATATAGTTCATCTATTTGCTCTCTGCGTCCGGTTGGTAGGGTGGGTACTCAGGATTCGCCACAGTTCCACTTGCATTGCACTGCATGACTGGATGTACATACGAAGAACACAAACTATCAAGTTTTTTATTCATCATCTCTACTGTGTTGATAGCATGGTCACTGCGTAAACTCCAACTAATTTTGTCGGTTTTGTCCTTGTAACTTGCCATTGATAGTTATTTAGTGACATTTCTTCAATGAACTTGTAGGCTGCTTCAGGAGTTCTGTTGTTTAGGGTTCCACCGGCGGCTGAATCAATTAGTTGCCTTGTTGAGGGATTCACACCGTTATAAAAAGTTTGGACTTGTAGCCACAAGGGTAGACCATGGTGTGGACACCTTCTCAAGAGATCCTTGTATCTCTCTCATGCGTCGTATAATGTTTCTAAATCCATCTGCAGAAAAGAAGAGATATCATTCCATAATTTGGCCGTTTTGGCCAGTGGGAAATATTTTAATAAAATTTTTTTGGTCATTTGGTCCCATGTAGTGATTGACCCTCGTGGTAATGAGTATAACCACTGTTTGGCTTTATTCCTTAATGAAAAGCGAAATAACCGAAGACGAATGGCATCATCAGAAACGCCATTTATTTTGAAAGTATCACAAAACTCTAAAAAATAGCTATATGAGTATTTGGGTCTTCGTCCTGCAATCCATCAAATTGAACAAATTGTTGAATCATTTGTATTGTGTTAGGCTTTAATTCAAAATTATTAGCAGCTATAGCAGGCCTAACAATACTAGATTCTGCTCCTGTTAAATGAGGTTTAGCATAATCATACATAGTACGCGAAGCATTATTTTCTGCCACATCTCGTGGTGGATTATTCTCGTCCATCCCTTCAGTAGGATTAGATTTGCCTTCTCGCTCTTCTTCTGTGTAATTTAGGGCTCGCCTAATTTCTCTGTGATTCCTACGAGCGGTAGCTTCAATATCACTATCGTATACTAGAGGTCCTGTCGAGTTCTTTCTAGTCATAAACTAGAGGTACCTGATAGGAAAAGAAAGAAAGAAAATTTTAGAAAAATAAAAATCAATTGCGAAAATAAAAATAAAAATAATGGCTAACGTAATAAAAATAGAGCTTTCTTAATATTTTAGTTCCCCGACAACGGTGCAAAAAACATGATCGTTGTTTTGTCGAGTTTTAAAATTTATAATGAATGAGATCGAACCTGGAAACTAACTCTGACAACGATTAAAGGCAAGTGTACCTATCAAACAGTAGTATAGCTTAAGCAAGACCGGATTATCGAACCCAAAGGAACTAAAAGTACTAATACTAACTTTCTTTTTATTATTTAGCCTAAGTTGCTTTAATCTAAATTAACGACTACTAAACTAAAGACGCAAAGACAAAAAGAACGAATTGGGAAATAACTTGAAGAGAAACTCAGTTGATCATGACGATACCCTCAGGAAGAATCCACCTAGACTTCACTTGTTATTTAACACCGAACCATACAATTTATTCACTTAGTTTGATCCGTAAGACTCCTAACGATATTAAACCTCTATCGAGGCGAATAACGTCTAACCCTAGGTTAATTAACGAAAATCTTTTTCTCAAATAATAACCCCTAGAATAGCGATAGAATCGATCTAGGACTCCCATATTAGGTTTCACCCTTAATCCAAAAAATCTCGTCACCCTATCTCTAGACGTGCGATCAACTCCGCTTAATTATGCTAGATCTACTCTTAAGTAGGGTCTATTCCTCCTCCACCTAAGCACATCAAATTTGGATTAAGCATGCATAATTAAGAACAAACTAAGTATTTATCATATAATTCAGAAAACAATAACAAGATTCATCTAGGTTTTATCCCCTTCGTATCTCAAGGGTTTAGTTCATAATGAATAAAGAAAACATCTCAAGAGAAAAGATAAAACAAAACATAAGAAATCCCTAAAACCCCCTAAAAGAATTGAAGGAGAAATATGCCGTCTTGAGTAGAATTTCAGCTCCTTGAGATGGATCAATTGGCTATCTTCGAGTGATTCCCACAAATCTGACTTTCTTGCTCGGCTCATTGGCCTAGTTAACCGCCCCCTTCAGGTTACATTTAGGGTGGTTATATAGACTTTTGGAATGCTTAACTTAGCCTCTAAGTGTCCCAATTCAAGTATACTTCCTACTCGGTGTTTGAATAGGCTTTGGAATGTGTTTCTTTGCCTCAAAGTATCCAAATTCGAGTGAAATTCCTCTCTCTCGCAGTAGGGCACGACCATGGTACACGCCTGTAAATCATTTTTAAGTAGTGTCTCGATTCATCGATTGGGGCACTACTGTAAATCGTGGCATGGTCGTGTCTTAGTTAATTGTCGAGGCACGACCGTGTGGCTTGAAGTCCAGGCTGTGTTGATTTCCTCTTTGGCCCAAATTTGCTCGTTTTAAGCCCGTTTCTCGTTCTTTTCGTCCTCGGGTGCTTTCCTGAGTAAAAACATGAAAAGAAAGGATTAAGAGCACCTTTTTACATAAATCAATGGCTAAATCATCCAAAAGCATACTAAATGTGGGCCTAAAATATGTTACTTTTATGGTTTATCGATATCCTATGCCATGACATATGTATCCTATCTACTCTTAAGGTTCGTACGGGGCTTACGGACGTCGAATCTCGATCGAATCAAGCTCGGAAGACAGCCAATTCACCTTAATCATATTCATCCATAGTGAATAGAAATTAAAATAATTCAATTTAACACATAACAAATATATACTCATAGTTATATCAACATTTAAATGCTTATGGACTTGCCTCAAACGTCGTCGACTGTGAAATCGGCTATTCGACCACTTTTGTCTTTCCCCGATCCAAATCCGATTTCTTTAATTCTTCATCTAACATATTCAAATTAAGCTTATTTAAACTCCATTCTATTCAATTTAGCCTAATAACACATAAATGGGCAAATTATAATTTTACCCCTAATATTTCACACTTTTTACAAATTAGTCCTTTTTGCACAAAACATAAAATACATAAAATTTGACTACACTATACAAGGGCCGAATATTCCTAATCCTCATACAAGCCCACGCATTTCATTTATTTCACATTTCAGTCCCTCAAATATTTATTTTTGCAATTTAGTCTAAATTACTCAAATTCATAAAAAATTCAAAGATAAAACTTGTTAATCTAACAGATATATTTCATATTTCATCATTAAACAACAAAAACAACAAGCTATCATCAATGGCTCAACTCAAAATATTCATCAAAATTAAAAATTGAAGTTTGGGTTTTATACATCTCATAGCAACGATCTCAAAAACGTAGAAATTATAAAAAACCGAACAAAACACATACCTAAATCAAAGCTTCAAAGTTTTGAATGTAGCTTAGGTTTTTCCTTTTTCTTTTATTTGATATTCGGTCAAGAGAATATGAACAAATACATGGTTGTTTATGTTTTATTTTATTTATTACATAATAATATGTATATTACCTTTTTACCCTTTAAAAAATAATATAAAATCTTTATATAATATGCCTATTCCCGTCCACTACCAATAAAAATGGGCTAATTTCCCTTTAAGGACCCCATATTAAAAAGCCACTATCAAATAAGCACTTTACACTTTAAGTTGTAACTTTTACATTTTACGCGATTAAATCCTTTTATTTAATCGGACACCTAAACGCCAAAATTAAAACACAAAAATTTAACACAAACAAATTCACACATAATAAACATAGAAAATAATTTTAAAATATTTTTAAGACTCGAATTTATGGTTCCAAAGCCACTATTCTGATTAGGGTCAAAATCGAGTTGTTACAACTCTCCCCCCTTAAGGATTTTCGTCCCCGAAAATCTTACCGGTGAATAGGTTTGGATAACACTCTTTCATCGTATCCTCTAACTCCCAAATTGCCTCTTCAACACCGTTCTTTTGCCACAGTACTTTGACTAAGGATTTTCTTATTTCTCAATTTTTTAATCTCACGAGCCAGAATACATTTCGGTTCCTCTTCATAAGACATATCTGACTGAATCTCAATCTCTATCGGGTTAATCACATGTGAAGGATTGCATCGATAGCTATAGAGCATCGAAACATAAAATACATTGTGGATCTTTTCTAACTCAGGTGGCAACTGCAATTTCTAAGCAACCGGCCCGATACGCTCTATGATCTCATATGGCCCAATAAATCTCGGACTCAACTTGCCTTTACGATCGTATCGAGTATTTTCTTCCACAGTGAAACTTTCAAAAACACTTGATCTCCGATCTGAAACTCAATATCTTTACGTTTTAAATCTGCATATGACTTTTGACGATCTGATGCAGCTTTTAAGCTATCACAAATCACTATAACTTTCTGTTCTGTTTCTTTGATCAAGTCAACCCCGTATATCTTATTTTCACTTAGCTCGGTCGAATACAATGATGTACGACATTTACAACCGTACAAAGCCTCGTAAGGTGCCATTTTAATACTAGATTGAAAAATGTTATTATAAGTAAATTCAATCAGAGGTAAGTATTGTTCCCACGTGCCTTCGAACTCAAGGATGCAACATCTCAACATATCCTCAAGTATTTGAATGATTCGTTCAGACTGACCATCTGTTTGTAGATGAAAAGCTATGCTAAAGTGTAGTTTCGTACCTAAAGTATCTTGCAGTTTCTTCCAAAACTGCGATGTGAACCTCGGGTTTCTGTCCGAAACAATAGAAATAGGCACACCATGTAATCTCACAATCTGTGAAACATATAATTCAGCCAATTTATCAAGTGAATAATCAGTACGAACTAGAAAAAATGAGTAGATTTGGTTAATCTATCCACAATAACCAGATTGAATCTTTCTTGCTCGGTGTCAACGGTAGACCAGATACAAAATCCATCGTGACTCTGTCCCATTTCCACTCGGGTATCATAATTGGCTGAAGTAACCCGAGAAGGTACCTGATGCTCGGGTTTTACTTACTGACATACTAAGCGTTTCAAAATAAAGTAAGATATGTCTCGTTTCATACCAGACCACCAATAGAACTATTTCAGATCATTATACATTTTTGTACTACCCAGATGAACAGATAATCGATTGCTGTGAGCTTCGTTCAAAATCATTTAAATCAACTCTGAATTTCTCGGAACACATATTGGTTTCTGAACCTCAAACAACCATTTTCATCAACTCAGAATTTAGATTCAATATTCGTTTCACACTGAGCTCATTTTGCTAACAATTCATTATCAACTTTCTGAGCATCATAGATTTGTTGAACAAATAACGGTCTTGCTTTTAATTCAGCTATTATCAAACCATCATCAGATATAACCATATGCGCATTCATAGCACACAAAGCAAATAATGATTTTTGACTTAAAGTATCAGCAACAACATTAGCTTTTCCAGGATGATAGTCAATCACAAGCTCGTAGTCTTTTAATAACTCTAACCAACGGCGTTGTCTCAAATTCAGATCTTTCTGAGTCATCAAATATTTCAGACTTTTATGATCAGAATAAACATGGCATTTCTCACTGAATAGATAGTGACGCCAAATCTTCAATGAAACACAATAGCTGCTAATTCTAAATCATGTGTCGGATAGTTCTTTTCGTGCGGCTTCAACTGTCTCGAGGCATAAGCTATGACTTTGCCTTCCTGCATCAAAACACAACCCAATCCACTCAAAGATGCATCACTGTAAATGACAAATTCTTTACTCAATTATGGCTAAACTAACATTGGAGCTTCGGTTGAAAAAGCTTTCAACTGATCAAAACTTTTGACACTATTCTGACCACTCGAACTTAACATCTTTCTGTAACAGTTTCGTCATCGGTGTCGTGATCATAGAGAAACCTTTCACGAACCGTCTGTAATAACCAGCAAGTCCCAGAAAGCTTTAAACTTTAGAGACATTTCTCGGAGGTTTCCAATCAAGTATAGCTAAAATTTTACTCGGATCAACCCGAATACCCGATGTGATACAACATGGCCCAGAAAAATAACTTCGCGTAACCAGAACTCACATTTACTGAACTTTGCATACAACTGTTTATCTCGCAAAGTCTGTAACACAAGTCTAAGATGTTTGGCATGCTCGGTTTCATCTTGGGAATAGATCAAAATATCATCAATAAACACTACTACAAACTGATCCAGATACTGTTTGAAAACCCTATTCATCAAATCCATGAAAGCAGCAGGTGCATTAGTGAGTTCGAAAGGCATAACCAAAAACTCATAGTGTCCATACCTCGTCTGAAAAGCAGTCTTTGTCACATCAGAGTCTTTAAGAATACAAATTCTTCTTTCAATCTACCCTTCAATTCATACATGTATGTTCAAAGTTTATTTCCAGTTCGTAGATAAATTCAAACACATATATCCCAATTAACTTTTCAATCAAATAATTCAAATCATACTAACTACTGAATCGGTCTTTTCAAAGAAATCTTTCTTCTCATTAGAAGGATGACCCCAGACATATCATTATACAAATTAATCTTGATCTTCTATTATTTTCACTTTTATCACTGTCGAACCTTCACGAGAACTAGAAAAGAATTTATAATAAAGCTTCTCTCATATATTAATCATCGAAACTCTGAATTATACTAGAATCACCTTAACCAAATAGGAATCATTGAGCCTTACTAGGAATAATGTCTCAATCCTATAATGAATATTATCCCTGCTGTTAATGAAGCATTTGAACACAGAAATGAATCAAATATGATTTAAATAGCAACCATTGTAGAAACACATCTTCTATAACTCTGAGGACAGTACTACTGTACTCTCACATTTTAAGTCAAAAGTTATAATCGTAATAGTCATAGTCATCTCTGTCAAATAGAGATCTCTTGCAGATAATCGCATGAAATCATAAAAATAACGGAGTAACAAAATTTCAACATTAGGAGTTACACAAAATATCTGAAAATTACGACTCATATAAAATAATATTAGTTCCGATGATATCCCAGAAATATCCAGAAAGAACAATGTCGCTCATAAATACTGAAATCCACAGTAAGTAATATAATCTTCACGTATTTTCAACAGAGAAATAACCAGTAGGATCAGAATATTAGTCTCATATAGATTTTACCGTCGACTTTTATATCTACACCATGGAATAAATTATCAAAGGAAGACATAACAATGTCGAATATAATCCAAACAGATCAACGATGCTTTCGTCTATTAATATGTTTAGCTAATGTTCTCATACGATAAAACTTTCTTCCTGAAATTAAACAGTCACATATACTTCTGAGGATAAATATACACATAGAATATCCAAATGGAATCATAATATCTGCCCGACTATAACTATTGCATTCAACCATCAATATAATTCAAACATCAATCCACTGTCTAATTTTGCCATCAGAAATTTTCATATTATCCCATCATTAACAGAAATCAATTCGGAAAAGCTTCCAGTTAATACTTTCTTTAGATAACATACCTGAACAAGTCATTTAATCAAAGTTAACTTCTTCTTTAACAATGTCTTTGCATCATCTAAATAGTCTTCAGAACTGCTCAATATCTCTTTTAGTACTGTCTTCATTTGCTGATTCAATCTCCTTTCTGACCATATTACTAATCTTTCAAACACAAATTTCTAAAACTTCACATTAATGAGTTTATCCATTCCAACTCTTATAATAAAATTGTAACATTTATCTGACAAGGGAGTGAGGGTAGTAAAGCCTCAAATTTAACTCACATAATTGCACATAATACATACTATCACAAATAGTCAGTTCATTACTAATTTCACGTTCTCAAATCATTTAATAAACTTTTGCTTTTAAGAACTTTTATTCTTAACACATTGTTCATATGCCAACTCAAATAACTATTTCACAATCAGAACATTTCAGATAGCAATTATAACTCAACTATCATATCTCATATACTCATATAATTACAACATTTATCAATAACAACATGTCATACAATTTGATTCTTACCTTTATGAGTCTCAACTCATCATCAACACATTTCCACTCAAATATTTGAATATTTACTTCTGTATTATCAAAATTAGCTCAGTTGAAAAACTTATCTATCTCATCAAAACAATCTTTGTTAGAGTCGGGAGATATCACACCATCGCAGATTTAATATGGCATGTATAACTAGACTCACATACGTTATGTTAGTCCTAGAACCGACTAAACCATAGCTCTGATACCAATCAAATGTAACACCCTAACCCGTATCCATCGCGGAGTAGGATTACGAGGCAATACCGAACATAACATGATTAAACATAATTATTGAACACTCTTATTCACTCAAGAATAATGCTACATTTATAAATTCGACAGACATAACTATTCACAAATAGATTTAATTATAAAATCATAACTTACAAATCAGCACTAATAAAAATTTTCACTTATTCAATACAACTTACATTTAACCAATAGAACATGTTCTATACTTGTCAATTCAAAATAATATGAGTACATCTTATAATTTTAATATTATAAATAAAATCATGATATGGCCATATATATATGTACCTTATTTATCACTATGCCATGCACAAAATATTCGACCACATTTAATATTTAAATGCACAAGTACAAATCATATTATACTAAATTTGCATTACTTTACTTTAAATGCTAAATGCATTTACCAAACCATTCAAAATAAAACAAAGTTGCATTCCTTATCAACTCAACCAAACTCAATTGATCTAGGTATATTCGAACATATATATATTCGTCTAATATTTAAACATATGCTTTTTTTTTTTTTACAATTTACATGTGTGTGCCCATATCAATTTAGCCAATTTTATATAACTATATTCATTATCATCACTTAACCAACTAAAGAAAATTTTGATTATAGTATAACCCTCAAAACAAATATAATTATACTTCATGATATACACCAAACATCTCATTGAAATTACAAGTCCCATGTGTTAAACTAATATTCTATAACATATTTTAAGATATAATACATGCATAACAATATAACATAAACACCAAATCAAATCTCACATACTGAATCAAACAAATTTCAATACATTCCATATATATATACATATAATATTTACAATTACCTAATTAGCACATATCATTTTCAAATCAACCCATGCACAAATTCAAAACTCAATGATCCAATATTCTTTTTCATTAATCACACATAAACATTCAATTATGCTACTCAGAGATCATATAATTATCAAGCCAAATATGTTCATGTACAACTTCATTATTTACCATTATACACCGAATCACTATAGCAAAATATACTAGCAAATCACCATTATATATATATATATATATATATATCAAATGGCTGCACACTTAAACTATAAAACATTATACGTAACATGAACCTATATCTAAACCGAATATACATAATCAAAACATCATCTTAGCCCAAAATGCCATAAACCACAAAACCAAACTTTACCTATCAAATATATATACCATGGTCGAATATATGCTAACTAAAAACCCCCACAAACCATGCACATAAATGACATAAACATATACACCATTTTTTATCATTAAAAACCATATGCTTCAATACCAAACTAACAAAAGGAGATAAACCATTTTTGCATGGCTTTTAATTACATATACACATTAGTTCCAAAATCAACATTTCAACTATGCTATACATGCCATATATTCAAAAAATACTTAGTAAAGTACCGAAAGAATCTGTCGATAGTGTGAATAGTCTTGCTGACGATCCCCAAGCTCGTAACGTATATCCAAAATCTATAAAACAGAGATAGACAGAAAAACACAGAGTAATCTATTTAAGCTTAGTAAGTCATAAGTAAGCTAATACCAACTAAATTAGCAAAACCAAATATACAAAGCTATAAGTATAATTTAACATTAAATCATTTCATTTATAAATCAATCAGTTAACTTATACACATTCACGAGAACTTACACAAATCTCAATTTCAAGTTCATACATAATTCACCTTGGTCGAATACATTAAAATTAGAACTTACACATAGTTCACATGCTCATACTTTAACTTTTATACAATGATAGTTCACATGCTCATACTTTAACTTTTATACAATGAATTAAACATTTAACTTACCTTACTTTTCATAACACAATTTATATACGTACCTGAGTCCTTTTAATTCGATTTTCACATTGACCTTCACTTACACTTGCCCGTTGAACCATTCGAAATTCAAAAGGATACGCGGATAGTTGAAAGCTCGTACAATGCCAATGTCCCAGAGGTGGTCTTACATGTAACCACATATCGATGCCACTGTCCCAGACAGGGTCTTACACGAATCAAATACGATGCCAATGTCCCAGACATGGTCTTACACGTAAACAAAAGTCGATGCCAACGTCCCAGATGTGGTCTTACACGATAACACATATCGGATATCATATGTCATGACATATGTATCCTATCTATTCCTAAGGTTCGTACGGGGCTTACGGACGTCGATTCTCGATCAAATCAAGCTCGAAAGACAGCCAATTCACCTTACTCATATTCGGCCATAGTAAATAGAAATTCAAATAATTCAATTTAACACATAACAAATATATACTCATAGTTATATCAACATTTAAATGCTTATGGACTTACCTCGAACGTCGTCGACTATGAAATCGACTATTCGACCACTTTTGTATTTTCCCGATCCAAATCTGATTTCTTTAATTCTTGATCTAACATATTCAAATTAAGCTTATTTAAAGTCCATTCTATTCAATTTAGCCTAAAAACACATAAATGGGAAAATTATAATTTTGCCCCTAATATTTCACACTTTTTACAATTTAGTCCTTTTTTGCACAAAACACAAAATACAAAAAATTTGACTACACTATACAAGGGTCGAATATTCCTAGTCCTCATACAAGCACACACATTTTATTTATTTCATATTTTAGTCCCTTAAATATTTATTTTTGCAATTTAGTCCAAATTACTCAAATTCATAAAAAATTCAAAGACAAAACTTGTTAATCTAACACATATATTTCATATTTCATCATTAAACAAAAAAAAAAACAACAAGCTATCATCAATGGCTCAACTCAAAATATTCATCAAAATTAAAAATTGAAGCATGGGTTTTATACATCTCATAGCAACGATCTCAAAAACGTAGAAATTATAAAAAACCGAACAAAACACATACCTAAATCAAAGCATCAAAATGCCGAATGTAGCTTAGGTTTTTCCTTTTTCTTTTCTTTGATATTCGGTCAAGAGAAGATGAAGAAATGCAAGGTTGTTTATGTTTTATTTTATTTATTACATAATAATATGTATATTACTTTTTTACCCTTTATAAAATAATATAAAATCTTTCTATAATATGCCTATTACTCGTCCACTACCAATAAAAATGGGTTAATTGCCCTTTAAGGACCCCATATTAAAAAGCCACTGATAAACCATAATTTACACATATTTTAACCCCATGCTTGGCTTAATTTTGGATGATTTTCCATTGAATTTGATGAATTCGATGCTCTTAATCCCTTAATTTTGTGTTTTATACTCAGGAGGCCTTAGGAGTCGAAATGAATGAGAAACGGGCCAAAAAAGGGCAAAATGGGCCTACATTAAAAATCACACGGCCTGGACTATCGATCACGAACAGATCACACGGCCGTGTGTGTCGAGCAGAATTGACCACGACCGAAGGATTCCACCACGGGCGTGTCACACAGGCGTGTCCCTGTCGTAGCAAAGAGGAGTTCTATTTGGAATAAGTCACTTGTGGGCCAATAGAGGTATTCCAAACCTTATATAAACACCCTGGGCAACCTAAAAGGAGACGTTGAATAGACGCAGAATAGGAGGCGAAAAATACTCCAAGATAGCCGTCGGGAACAACTTGGGAGAAGGATCTCCACCAAGACTGAAGATCTCTCATCAAGTTCTTTATAAGTTTTTGGGTTTTCATTATGTTTTGTTGTTTTTCTATTTTATGATGTTTCCTTCTATCAGTATGAACTAAATCCCTTAGATACTTAAGGGGATGAAACCTAGATGAATCTTATTGTTATTTGATTTATAAGATAAATACTTGTTCTTATTCTTAATTGTGAGTTTTTATTCATGTTTTGATAATTCAGGTTATTAATTCAAGTCGAATGTGCTTATTCAGTGGAGCAAAAGTCCCTGTTTAAGAGAAGGTCAACACAATTAAGCGGAGTTGATTGCAACCCTAGAAATAGGGCGACCAAAATCTTTCGGATTAGAGTCAAATCTAATAAGGGAATCCATAGATCGAGTTAATGCGACAATAGGTGTTTTAATTAGAAAGAGATTTCAATTAATCAACCTAGAGTCAATTGTTAGTAGCCTCTAAAGAGGTATTAATATAATTTAGAGATTTTTACGGATTAAAACAAGTGAATAAATCATATGAATCAAAAGTAATAAGTGAAGTCTAGGTGGATTCTTCCTTAGGTATTGCCTATCCCATATAAGTTGTCCAAAAGTATTTTTCCAATTTGCTCTTTGTCACGTTCATAGTCATTTATTTAGTTAAATTAGTTAGCTAATTTTAGGTTAAAAATAAATCCCCTTAATTATTAGGCTAGATAATAAAAAAGATAGTTATTACTAGTAATTTTAGTCCTTGAGGATACGATATTTTGGACTCACCACAGTTATACTACTGTTTGATAGGTGATAAACCATAAAAGTAACACATTTTAACCCCATATTTAGTATGCTTTTGGATGATTTAGCCCTCAATTTATGTAAAAAGATGCTCTTAATCCTTTCTTTTCATGTCTTATACTCAGGAGAACACCTAAGGATAAAAAGAACGTAAAACGGGCTTAATACGGACCAAATTGGGCCAACCCAAGAAGTCGGCACGGCCTGGACTTTATGCCACACGGTCGTGCCCCAATATTTAGATTGCACACGGTTACACCCTGATTTACACGACCGTGCCTCGTCGACAAAAAGCCTAACATGGCCTGACCCCGATGTATACGGCCGTGCCCCAGTTGGCATACCCGAAGCACGGCCTCTACCCATAAATTACACGAGCGTGTTATAGCCGTGCCTAAATCAACAGAATGGAGACACGGGCTGCACCATGACTTACACGGGCGTGCCTTACCCGTGCCCCTGTCGCGGGAAAGAGCAATTTCACTCGGAATAGGATGCTTGGATCCCAAAAAATGTAATCCTAAGTCTACTCAAACACCTAGGATGAATTATACCTAAATTACGAGTACTTAGGAGCCAAGAAAAGCATCCTAAAGGTCTATATAAACATTCCACGGCAGCAATTCAAGGGCGTCGTGTTTTAGCGAATTTTCTCGCGAGCTTTACTCGTTTAGGGATTGTCTCAAGATAGCCAATTGATCCATCTCAAGAGTCAAAATTCTACTCAAGACGGAGGATCTCCCTTCAATTCCTTCGGAGGTTTTAAGGATTTCTATGTTTTATTTTATCTTTTCTCTTGAGATGTTTTCTTGTTTAGTTATGAACTAAACCCCTCAGATACCTGAAGGGGATGAAACCTATGATGGATTTTGTTATTTAATTCTTTCATTTTATATGATAAATACTTAGTTTGTTCTTAATTATGTTGCTTAAATTTATCTGATGTGCTTAGGTGAAGGAGGAATAGACCCTACCTAAGAGTAGATCTAGCATAATTAAGCGGAGTTGATCGGGCGCCTAATGGTAGGGCTACGAGATTTTACTGGATTAGGGTGAAACCTAATATGGGAGTCCATTGATCGATTTACTGCTTCCTTATGGGGTTATTATAAGAGAACGAGAGTTCTACTAATTAACCTAAGGTTAGACGTTATTCGCTTCGAGAAAAGGTTTAATATAGGTTAGGGAGTCTCACGGATCAAGCTAAGTAAAAGAAATCATATGAATTGAAAGTTAGATAATAAGTGAAGTCATAGGTGGATTCTTCCCGAGGGTATCATCTTTATCAACTGAGTTTTCCAAAGTCTTTTCCCAGTTTATTCTTTTGTCTTTGCATTTAGTTTAAGTACTTCATTAGTCTTAGATAAGTTAATTAATCACTCCATATTTAAGGCTAAATAATAGGAAGAAAGTGAGTAGTAGTACTTTTAGGTTCCTTGGGTTCGATAAGATATTCTTGCTCGAGCTATACTCTTTGTTCGATAGGTGCGCTTGCCTCTATTGTTGTCGCAATCGATCTCTGTGTTCAATCACTCTTTTATAAATATTAAAACTAGACTATTTTGCGTTGATCAAGTTTTTGGCGCCGTTCTTTGGGAACTTCTAAAATATTACGAAAGCTCTATTTCTATTACTTTAAGCCATTATTGATATTTTTATTATTCATTATTATTTTTTCTTTGCTAACTTTTCTTTTATTTAATTTCGCAGATAATTCTAGTTTATAAAGAAGATGGCACTGGATAATTATCAGTGGCAAGGCATGGGGACAATTCCTACTGAAGCAACTAGTGTTTTCAACCTCGATGTGGTCACTAGGTTATCTAATCAGTTCGAGATGATGAATAAAAAGTTTAATGGTTTGAATAGACTCTCGTAAGTACATCCAGTAATGCAATATGATTCGGATCTAAGAGGCGTGGCGAATCCTGAGTACCCACCCTACGGATATGGCATGGAAAACGAGCAAGCTCACTATACGGGTAACTATTCTAGACCACAAAATAATTTTTATAATGACACTTATAACGCAGGTTGGAGTTACCAATTTCTCGTGGGATGATCAAAATAGCCAAGGACCGGAACCTCCTCCAAACTTTCAACAATCACCTCACCAGCAGGAAGAGGAGTCACACCTTGAGGAGATGCTGACAAAATTCATGGCAGCCACAGACACCCGTCTCCAAGACACTGAGACCACCCTTAAGAATCAACAAGCATCGACCAAATGGATCGAGAACCAAGTTGGGAAACTTACTAAGTCAGTTGGACAACTTGCTAAGCTGATATCAGAACTACCACAAGGAAGCTTGCCAAGCAATACCAAAACTAACCCGAGAGAGCAAAATCAAGCCATTTATGATAGTGAAGGGTTAGACGAACCAAACCCAAGGGAAAAACTTATGGTAAGTAAAGGTAAGGTTAAGGTGTACCACGATTTACCAAAACCAGTAATTATAGAGTACCAACCTCGTATGCCATATCCCGATGCAATAAAGAAAGAGCACGCAGAGGAAGAATTTGGTGAACTCACACTTCGTGTAGATGACGAAACAATCACTCTTCAAGCTCTTGACTCAGCTAGGACATCGAATAATAAAGGTACGAACGTTAATTTTATTTATAACCATTTGGTTCAACCATCATTACAAGAATCATCACGAAATCACCCAGCTGAGCTAGATCTTAAACCTCGCACCAACAAAAGAGAATTATACGAGGAACAAAGCCTTAAGGTTGACAAATCAGAAGAGCAAGAAATACAATTTATAGAAAAATCAAAACCACGCGAAATAAAACCAAAGGAGACCTCAAACGAGCTAGTAGGAACAACAAATCACATCAAAATAGAGGATCCAGTATTGTTGGAAGACCCTCGAATCACCAATGCAAACCTCAAGGCAAACGAAGAAATCACTTTTGAGGTACTTAATGTCTTCCTATACGGCATAGTCGAGGTAAGCAATCCCAAATTCAACACTTTTGAGGTAAACATTACTCGACTTAAACTATATATCCATAACCGAAGTGATCGCATGAGAAAGGATTTTCATCTCCTCAAACCACCATGACCATACGAATGATAGGTAAAGTCTAGCTTAAGACTATAAACGAGCGCTTCTCGGGAGGCAACCCGAGCACTAACCCCATTTTTACATTTTTATTATTTTATTTTATTTTATTTTTATTTTTCCTTTTAGCACCTAACCATAAACTAACCAAAGGCGGATTTCTAGGCCATCCGGCCTACAAGCACACGGCATGCCGTGGCGTGTGAAAGTCGGGGATGAATAATGGGCATTGTAACATCCTCGAAATAGGGTTAAATTTTATTAAATTATTTTGCATAAGTGTGGTCATTGTGGTGTTGATTGAGGTATTTTAGGTGCTAGTTATAAGCTAAGGAAGGCCCGAGCTATAGGAGAAAATTTAGTTTTAAGTATTAAAAAAAAGAAGGCTTGGAATTAATTGGTTTAGAATAATTTTAGTATGGAGAATTTAGTGAAGTGGATCAAGTGATTATGATGCTTAAGTTAATTTAAGTGTTTAATGTTAGCATAAATGAGCTAGTAGTAAAGTGGTGTTGGCGCATGAGTAATTGCATGAGGAAGAGGTTCAATCCCATGAATGGCATTAAGGTGACTTTTATTTTTGCATGTGTATGGCATGTGTCGGTCAACTCTAATTAAGGTAAGGTTGGACTTTATCTTTTATGGATAGTAGACTAAGGAAATAAGGTAAGTGTTAACTTAAGGTATGGAATCAAGAAAATTTGGAATGATAAGGGGACATAAGGCTTGAATTGAGGAATGTGTTATGGATAGAATAGTTGGCAAAGGTTGACTCTCTTGGCCATGAACCTGGTCGATTTTTGGGGCTAGAGGGGTTGGTTGAATTTTGAAAGGGATAGGCGAAAGATTAGGAGAAAATTGTGGCTTTATTTTATATGATAGGATAAGAGATAAATGAGGAGAGAATAAGGGATATGATAGGGAAGAATTAAGGGATATGATAGGAAATAGGTGTGCCAAAATTGGGTAATATAAATAGGGTGATCAGTTCTTGGCAATTCTTTTCTTCGCTCTTTTGCGAAATTGTTGGCCATAGAATTCTCTCTTTCAAACTTTCTTTTCATCTTCGTGTGTTGCGAAATTTGCACCTTATTTTCCTTTGACAAGAGCCAAAAGTTAGAACCATTTGTGCATGTATTTTCTTTCTTCTTTCACATCTATTTCTTCTCTTTTATTTTGCTTAAATCGAAATCTCCTTTAAGGTTGCCATTGCCGAATATTACACCTTCATTTGGAAACACCATAGCCGAATCCTCTAAACATTAAACCCTCTCCATTGTTGCGTTTTCTCTCTTCACCATTAAGTGCCAAAACTCTTTCTCTTTGGGATCTAGAAGCCATTTCTCTGAGGGTGTTTGTATAGTGCCGACATTAGGGAGCATCAAAGGAGTCTTTCGGGATTGGAAGTAATCAAGGTAAGCCAAGGTAAGTCAAAAAGGTATTCGACCAAGGGCCATCTTTAGAGTTTTCATGTGCTAAGTCGATTCTAATGGTTGTTAGCGAGGATTTCGACTATTCAAGGGCAAGTGGTGATTCGGGATTTAGATTAGTAAGGTAAGAAGGTTTGTGATATTCGGCCTTAGGCCATTAGGTTTATTGTGTTGACCGATTTGGACTATGGATGTTTAGGGGTAGATCGACAGTGATTAAGAGGAACTTTCAGGATTTGATCAATTGTGCCAAAGAAAAGGTGCGTAGTTATCGACCGTTCTCTTATTGTGTGTATGTGTTATATTTATGTATGTGTGATATGATGTGAACAGTGGCGAAGTAAGGGCTAAAATGGTGGATACCCATGATGGGTAATCGTTCAACCAGTCAAGATTTTATGACGTTGATTTACATTTGATATATGTATGAAATGTGATGGCATGTGATGTATAATTGTTCAAGTGATATGTTGCCATGATATATATGTATGCATGGGACTTGGGATGTGACTATCGAAGGAAAGGGTGTACTTTATGTACGTGGTCTAATGTTAGCCTTGTGTTACATTGGCGCTTGATGTTGGCTATGTGCCTCATCAAGGGAGGTGTTGGCTAGGTGTCACATCTCGGCGGTTGATAGCTGTGTGCATCACCGTGGACTGATTGATATGTGGGATAACTTATGTGATCGGTGGCTCAGCCACGGCCTTGTGCAGCAGGTCTGCCAAGGTAAGATATGTGGATCACTTGGTTGATCGGTGGATTATCCACGGCCTTAGGCAGCGGGCCTGCCAAGGTAGGCGTGACGGATGGACATTAGGTTAGGTTGGGCTTCATGTTGCATATTTATGCATTTTGCATGACTGATTATGTGGATCAATGTGGATATGGGCCAAGCCCAATATGTGGAATTATGTGGATATATTGCCTTATCATCTGATATGTAATAATGTGTGGATGTGGGCCAAGCCCATGTGTGGAGGCATGTGAAATAACTATGCACTGAGTCTGTGTGACTCACCCAAATTTTTACCAACATCGCAGGTGATGCATAAAGCTTGGACCGGGTTGGAGTGGTTACGAGGTGGCCTATGCAGAAGATGTTTTTTTTATTTACGTATTCTATATTTTCAGTATTTTTAAGTAAGGTTTATTGTAATAAGGGCCTTTTAAGGGATTTGAGGCTTATTATTATGTTTAAAGTGGATTGACGATTAAAGTATTATTTGAAAATGTTTTTATTCTCGGCAATTTATACCTTAAAAATATGCATTATAGTTTTCAATTCGGATAGTTTGTAATAATAAAGTTTTACTTAGAATTTTAAACAAACAATGTTTTACAAAGGACAATAATTTTTTATGTTTTAACTCTAAGTCAAAAGTTTTTCAAACGCTTTCCGCAGTGGCATTTCAAATTCGATTAAGTAGCGAATGGGCTGGTTTGGGGTGTTACGGGCATGCGAAAATCGTGCACAACTTTTTTCCCAAACACGGTAGCGATAATAGTCCACGCCGTACCAACGCCCCGTCGAGGTTCTTGACTTGTTAAGCACGGCTCAACACGGCGGGCCTTCCAACCGTGCCAACATTTTGACTTATCAAACACGAGAGAGCACGCCTGTATTGAATGACCGTGTGAAGAAAGACACGGCGTGCCACTACATCCACGCATCGCGCTCGAACACCTGGGACGCCCAAAATAAAATCCCTATACACGGGCTACATCCCTATTTAAACCTCATTCCCTTTTCTAGTTGTCTTTCATTTTCCATTATTTATTTTTATCTTTATTTTAATTTTATTTCATTATTTTTTTTATTCTTTCTTTATTTTATTTTCTTTCCCTTATTCTTTACGATATTTAGATTTAGCTTAGGATTCAATAAAATTAGGATGGCTACTTCGAGGATTCAATTTCAAATGGCTCGAGACGCTTCCCTACGTTCACCTCCAAACCTATCCGGTTTCTTTTCATTGACTTCATCCAAAATTCAGGAAGTTCACTTCTTTCCCCATCTTATGATTTTATGATTATTTTGCTATTATCTATCTTTGTACATTGAGGGCAATGTGCATCTTAAGTGTGGGGGGGTTAACTATAGTATTATTTGAAAATCCTTGAATTATGGCTTGTTCTAAAGTAAAGTTTCTCATATTATTAATTAGGATGAAATTTCTAATGATTTATGATTTTTATTGATATGTTTTAGAGTAATTCATAGTTAATTGTGCATTGATGATTAAATTTAAAGGACACTAGGGAATCGGGCATGATAAGTCTACTTTCTAAAATTTAAAAAAAAAATTGATGGGTCGTTGAACTGAATTTGAGTATCACCTTGAAGTTCAAAATTTATAAGGATTGATGTCAAAACACCCATAATTTTTGTGAGATTTTGAGCCTTGTAGAGCATATATATTCTTTTTCGTGCTCGCTTTATTAATTATGAGTGTGTCAACATTGAACTGTTATTCTAGAACTTGCCTCGTTTATACATGTCGAGACCACAATAATGATTTGATATACTGAGATGATAAAGGCACCTAGGTTTTAACCCGTTCACTCCACTAAAAAGCCTACCCATACAAATTAACCCCTAGTGAACCCTGTTGAATCCTAACAACCTTTTTATTGACTCACCCACTAATATTAACCCAAAATCACTTTGTATTTGTTATCAACATTCTTTTGACTACCCCTCTATCGAGAATTGACTTGATCAATTGCCAAATTAGGTTATTTCAATTATCAAAGTTCCTTCTATTAAGTTTTTCTTAGTTTGTTCTTAAAAAAATCCAAGTTTATTCAATATTAGTAGTATAAAAGAGCTTAGAGCAATTAGACTCCAATTGTTGAAGAAAAGCTCGTATTAAAGTATTATCAAATTTTAAAGTGAAGAAAATACTCTTTACTATAGAGTAATTATCAATAGTGGTATTATTACTTTTCATTCAATGTAAATATTCATATTTAGTTCATTATTTTTAGATTAGGTAATTAGTCAATTCAATCTCGATTTTAACCCTCTAATTCAGCCTTTATCCACACCTTTTAGCCCAAGCCCCGTTACAACCCTAATAAAGACCTTTTGATCTGTTTATCATCTCATATACAGTGGTGGAGATTTGATTTTCAGGCAAGCCTATGGGATTAACTTTTCAGGTTCGACTTTTGAGCGCTTTTTCATGATCCTTAAACACTTTGAGTGCTTTGAGTGAATCTTTAGTGAGGATGTCAATCCTTGTCGGTTTCGAATCAACGGTAATTATTTAAATAAGGGGAGACACCTATGTTTTCATGCTACAAAATCATGACTTATCTCGTTTGAATCTTTAGGGCACTTCGAGCTAAATGATCCATGTATAAATTATCTATGAATTATGATCAGGCATTGTCAATAGGAATTATGAATTTTGGAAAGTTCGTTTTAATTGTAAATTGAGAATTTTGCTTGAGGACAAGCAAAAGCTTAAGTGTGGGGGTAGTTGATAAACCGTAAAAGTAACACATTTTAACCCCATATTTAGTATGCGTTTGGATGATTTAGCCCTCAATTTATGTAAAAAGATGCTCTTAATCATTTCTTTTCATGTCTTATACTCAGGAGAACACCTAAGGATAAAAAGAATGTAAAACGGGCTTAATACGGACCAAATTGGGCCAACCCAAGAAGTCGGCATGGCTTGGACTTCATGCCACATGGCTGTGCCCCAATATTTAGATTGCACACGGTCACACCCTGATTTACACGACCATGCCTCGTCGACAAAAAGCCCAACATGGCTTGACCCCGATGTACACGGCCGTGCCCCAATTAGCAGACCCGAAGCACGGCCTCTACCCATATATTACACGGGCATGCCATAGCCGTGCCTAAATCAACAGAATGGAGACACGGACTGGACCACGACTTACACGAGCGTGCCTTAGCCGTGCCCCTACCGCAGGAAAGAGTAATTTCACTCGGAATAGGATGCTTGGAGCCCAAGAAACGTAATCCCAAGTCTACTCAAACACCTAGGACGAATTATACCTGAATTACGAGTACTTAGGAGCCAAGAAAAGCATCCCAAAGGTCTATATAAACAATCCACGACAGCAATTCAAGGGCGTCAAGTTTTAGCAGAATTTTCTGCCAGAGCTTTACTCGTTTAGGGATTGTCTCGAAGATTGCCAATTGATCCATCTCGAAGAGTTGGAATTCTACTCAAGATGGAGGATCTCCTCTTCAATTCCTTCAGGGGGTTTTAAGGATTTCCTATGTTTTTTTTTATCTTTTCTCTTGAGATGTTTTCTTGTTTAGTTATGAACTAAACCCCTCAGATACCTGATGAAACCTATGATGGATTTTGTTATTTTATTCTTTCGGTTTATATGATAAATACTTAGTTTGTTCCTAATTATGTTGCTTAAATTTATCTGATGTGCTTAGGTGGAGGAGGAATAGCCTAAGAGTAGATCTAGCATAATTAAGCGGAGCTGATCGGGCACCTAGAGATAGGGTTACGAGATTTTACCGGATTAGGGTGAAACTTAATATGGAAGTCCATTGATCGATTTACTGCTTCCTTAGGGGGTTATTATAAGAGAACGAGAGTTCCACTAATTAACCTAAGGTTAGACGTTATTCGCTTCGAGAGAAGGTTTAATATAGGTTAGGGAGTCTCACAGATCAAGTTAAGTAAAAGAAATCATATGAATTGAAAGTTAGATAATAAGTGAAGTCAAAGGTGGATTCTTCCCGAGGGTATTGTCTTTATCAACTGAGTTTTCCAAAGTCTTTTCCCAGTTTATTCTTTTGTCTTTGCATTTAGTTTAAGTATTTCATTAGTCTTAGATAAGTTAATTAATCACTCCATATTTAAGGCTAAATAATAGGAAGAAAGTGAGTAGTAATACTTTTAGGTTCCTTGGGTTCGACAAGATATTCTTGCCTGAGCTATACTACTGTTCGATAGGTGCGCTTGCCTCTATCGTTGTCGCAGTCAGTCTATAGGTTTGATCACTCTTTTATAAATATTAAAACTAAACTGTTTTGCAGCGATCAATAGGTGCGCTTGCCTTTGTCGAAATACTAGTTAGTTTTGAGCTCCATCAAGTTTTTGGCGCCGTTGCCGAGGACTAAGATATTAGGAACACTAAATTTTTATTACTTTAGCCATTTTTACTTTATTTGCAATTTATTTATTTATTTTTATTTTTATTATTTTCTTTATTATTTTTTTCCCTTTATTTGCTTCTGGCTGGTAACTCTAGTTTATGACTAGAAGGAACCCATCAGGACCATTACTTTTTGATAGTGATATAGAAGGTACTGCTCGCAGAAACCGAAGAGAAATAAGCCGAAGCCTACAATACGTAGAAGAAGAGCAAGAAGACGAAACCAATACTAACGAAGAGATGGATGATAATAATCCGCTACCTCCTGTGGTTGCCGCAAATCCAGTGAATCAAAATCCTGCTCCTCGTACTATGTATGATTATGCGAATCCTAATTTAACAGGAACCGAATCAAGTATTCTTAGATCTGCTATTGCTGCAAATAATTTTGAACTGAAACCTAACACTATACAGATGATTCAACAATTTGTTTAGTTTGATGGTTTGCAGGATAAGGATCCAAACAATCACTTAGCAAATTTTCTAGAGTTTTGCGACACCTTCAAAATAAATGGCGTTTCTGATTATGCCATTCGCCTTCGGTTGTTTCCCTTTTCGTTGAGGAACAAAGCTAAACAGTGGTTGAACTCATTACCACGAGGATCAATCACTACATGGGACCAAATGACCGAAAAATTTTACTAAAATATTTTTCGCCAGCTAAAACGGCTAAATTGAGGAATGATATTTCTTCTTTTGGGCAGATGGATCTAGAAACACTCTACGTTGCATGGGAAAGCTATAAAGATCTACTAAGGAGATGCCCTCACCATGGGTTACCCTTTTGGCTACAGGTTCAAATATTTTATAACGGTGTGAACCCCTCAACTAGGCAGTTGATTGATTCAGCCGCCAGTGGAACCCTAAATAACAAGACCCCTAAAGCGACTTATGAGTTTATAGAGGAGATGGCACTGAATAACTATCAATGGCAAGTTATGAGGACAAAGCTAACAAAAGCCGCCAGTGTTTTCAACCTCGACACAGTAACCATGCTATCAAATCAGGTAGAACTGTTAAATAAAAAGATTGATAGTTTGTGTGGTTCTTCGCAGGTACATCTAGTGATGCAATGCGATTCATACGGAGGAGGGATGGATAGTACAGAATACCCACCCTACAACCCTGGCATAGAGAATGAACAGATGAACTATATGGGTAATAATTCTAAACCCCAAAATAACCCTTATAGTAACGCTTACAATCCAGGTTGGAGGAACCACCCAAACTTTTCATGGGATGGCCAAGGAAATCAGAGACAACGACCCCCTCCAGGCTTTCAATAGCAACCCTACCCACAAGAGAAAAAGTCGAACCTCTAGGATATGCTAACAAAATTTATCGCGGTGTCAGAAACCCGTTTCCAAAACACCAAAAAAACACTTAAAAATCAGCAAGCATTGATTCAAGGGATCGAGAACCAATTAGGACAACTTGCTAAACTCATATCCGAACGACCACAAGGTAGTTTGCCAAGCAACACTGAAACTAACCCAAAGGAGCAACTTCATACCGTTACTGCTCACGATAGTGAAGGGTTAGATAAGCCAAAATTGAGGCAAGAGAATATGGTAGAGGAAGGTAAGGTTGAGGTAAGCCATGATAAACCAAAACCGGTTATTACAGAGTACCAACCTCGTGTGCCAACCCCAATGCGATGAAGAAAGACCGCACAGATGAATAATTCAGTAAATTTCTTAAACTCTTGAAAAAATTACATATCAACTTACCGTTTCTTGAAGCTCTTTCGCAGATGCCCAATTCAAGAAAATTTTTATAAGAGCTCTTGACAAACAAACGGAAGTTAGACGAGGCATCGGATGTAGAGCTAAGTGCAGTGTGCTCAGCAATCTTACAAAATAAACTACCGTAAAAAGTTAAAAGATCCAAGGAGTTTTACAATTCCTTGCTTAATTCGTAGTTTATCTGTTAACAATGCTTTAGCTAATTTAGGGGCAAGTATCAATGTTATGCCTTATAAAATGTTTAAACAGCTAGGTCTCGGGAAACCCAAATAAAATAGGATGAGTAAATTGGCTGATAAAACTATTAGAGTTCCTAGGAGTATAATTGAGGATGTACTAGTAAAAATTGATAAATTCATATTCCCAATAGACTTTGTTGTTTTAGACATGGATGAGGACAACAATGTTCCTTTAATTTTAGGAAGACTTTTTAAAAAAACTAGAATTGATGTTGGTATAGGTGAACTCACACTTTGTGCAGGTGACGAAACGATCACTCTTCAGGCTCTTGACTCAGC
This sequence comes from Gossypium rotundifolium, assembly GCA_025506655.1. Classification (NCBI taxonomy): domain Eukaryota; kingdom Viridiplantae; phylum Streptophyta; class Magnoliopsida; order Malvales; family Malvaceae; genus Gossypium; species Gossypium rotundifolium. Next base: position 3,785,596 of record CP106722.1, on the reverse strand, counting down.
TAGGACATCAAGTAATAAAGGTAAGAACATAAATTCTATTAATGACCATTTGGTTTAACCTTCTTTTCAAAAAGCACCACAAAATTACACAACTGAGTCAGATCCTAGACTTCGTGCTAACAAGGAAATAACTCATGAGGAGTAAAGATTTCAAATCGATGAACTAGACGAGTGGAAGATACATGACAAGGAGAAACCGGGGAAACACGATGAACCAAAGCAAAACCATGTCAAACTTAAGGATGGGGCAACCCAATTTAAGATCGGAGATCAGGTATTATTAGATAAGAAAGACCCTCGAATCGTCACGTTAGACCTTGATACAAACAAAGAGATCCCTTTTAAGGTACTCAATGTCTTCCCATACGGAATAGTCGAGGTAAATAATCCTAAGTTCGACACTTTTAAGGTAAATAGTACTCGACTTAAACCTTACTTTGATGTTACAATTGATAGCCGGAGAGAGGAGTTTCAACTTTTCAAACCACTATGATTATGCGAATGAGAGGTAAGTCTAGCTTAAGACTTTCAACGAGCAATTTTCGGAGGCAACCCGAGCATTAACCCCATTAATTTTTATTTTCAATTTTAACACCTAACCAGAAACTAACAAATTCAATAAAAGCGCAGGTTTCCCTACCACACGGCCTTGCACATGGGCGTGGCCGTGGCCGTGTGGACACCACGATTAGGCACATCGGCGTGGTAGAAACCATGCAAACCAAGGATGAAACATCTCCAAACCACGGACGGAGATAAAATGCCACGGTCGTGGTCGACACTGAGCAAGTAACATGGGTGTGAGACACGCCCGTGTCCCTAGACCATGGTCAACACTAAATGATCAACATGGGCATGGCAACCTCTACACGGCCGTAGAAGAAACGAACGAAGCACAACACGGCTGTGCGACACGGCCGTGTGACCTAACACGCCCAAGGAACACGGGCATGGGCAGCTGATTTCTATTTAAACCCTTTTTCTGCTCACTTTCTTCCCCAAATCCATTTCCTCCCAACCCTAGCCACCATAGTTTTTCTTACTTTTCTTTCACCATCCTTACCACCATCACTCAATGCTTAAAAGCAAGACCAACATCACCATCTCCATGTCGAAAAAGTGAAAGGACCTTAGCACAGTCTCCCCGTGTGAGACCGATCTACATAAGTTCATGCCGGCCACTTCATTCCCTCGACAAGACAAAGACCTTTGAGTCCATCCATTTTTTCTTTTCCGTTTCTCTTCTCATTTATTTTCCTTCTCTTTATCTTTCTTGTGCTTAATTTATATTATTATATTTTGATTTCTTTAATTAAGGTTCAAAAGGTTGTTAGGGAATCACCATACCACGACCCTAGTATCCACCTCCACTAGAATACCCTCCTCCAACTCGGCCCGAATTTCCCTGTTTCTTTTCTTTGACTCTATCCAAAAATCAGGAAGCTTCACTCCTCTCCCTCTCTTATGCTTTTCTTACTTTATTGTCATTTTTATCTTTGTACATTGAGGAAAATGTAAATCTTAAGTGTGGGGAGGTGTCAACAATACTCGTATCAGAAAATCCCTAAATTTTGTCTTATTTTTAAGTAATTTTCTCATATTACTATTAGAATGAAACTTCTATTGATTCATGATTTTTTTATATGTTTTGAAATAAGTCATAGGTAATTATGCATTGATGATTTATACTTTAAGATATTAGAGAATCAAGCATGATAAGTGTATTTTCATAATAGAAAAAAAATTAGGTTGTTTTCCTAAATTTAAATATTACTTTGAAATTTGAAATTTGCAAGGTTAACATCAAAAACCATAATTTTAGTGAGATTTTGATCCTTTAGAGCATATATCTTTTCTTGCTTACTTTATTGATTATGAGTGTGTCAACATTGATTTGTTATTCTAGAACTTGCTTCGATTATTCATGTCGAAACCACATCTTTGGTTTGATATACTGAGATGATAAAGGCACCTAGGATTTAAACCACTCACTCCACAAAAAGCTTACCTTCATAAATAACCCCTAGTGAATCCCTTTGATCCTAATAAACCATTTCTTGACTTAACCTTTAATATTAACCCAAAACTAAATTTTTACTTCCCCTATTTTCTTGACTCTTCTTATGTCAAGATTTGATTTGATCAGTTGCCTAACTATTTTCTCTATTTCAGGTTAAATTCATCCTATTCATGTATGTTCTAATTCTTAAAAAAAAAAAAAGTGGAAATTCATTATTAGTACTATGATTATTTTAGCTTAAGCAGATAATTTCATATTTTGAGAAGAAGCTCGTATTATTATAAGTTTTCAATTGATGTAATTATTCAGTATTAGTTTATTGTTCTAGTTAGGTAATTTGACAATTCAATCTCGATTTTCTAAACCTTTAATTCATCTTTTATCCACACCTTTAACCCAAACCCCATTACAACTCTTTTAAATACCTTTTGATTTGTGTATCATTTCATTTTATAGTGGTGGAGATGTGATTTTCATGCAAGCCTATGGTAATAACTTTTCATGTTTGACTGTTGAGTGTTTTATTTTGAACCTTAAACACTTTGAGTGATTTGAGTGAATCTTTAGTGAGGATGTCAATCCTTGTCGGTTTTGAATCAAATGTAATTATTTAGGTAAGGGGAAACACCTATATTTTCGTGCTATAAAAATTTATGACTTAGATTGTTTGAATCTTTAGGATTCTTTTAGTTAGATTATCCATGTATGAATTATCTGAGAATTATGATAAGACATTATTGATGAGAATTATGAATTGAGGGAAGTTAATTTTAATTTTGAGTTGAGAATTTTGCTTGAGGACAAGTAAATGCTTAAGTGTGGGGATATTTGATAAACCACAATTTACACATATTTTAACCTCATGCTTGGCTTAATTTTGGATTATTTTCCATTGAATTTGATGAATTCGATGCTCCTAATCCCTTAATTTTGTTCTTTATACTCAGGAGGGCTTAGGAGTCAAAATGAACGAGAAACGGGCCAAAAAGGGGCAAAATGGGCCTACATTAAAAATCACACGGCTTGGACTATCGATCACGAACAGATCACACGGCCGGGTGTGGCGAGCAGAATCGACCAAGGCCGAAGGAATCCACCACGGGCGTGTCCCTGCTGTAACAAAGAAGAGTTATTTGGAATAAGTCATTTGTTGGCCAATAGAGGTATTCCAAAGCCTATATAAACACCCTAAGGGGCAACCTTAAATGAGACGTTGAATAGACGCCGAATAGGAGGCGAAAAATACTCCAAGACAGCTGTCAGGAATAGCTTAGGAGAAGGATCTCCATCAAGACTGAAGATCTCCCATCAAGTTCTTTAGAAGTTTTTGGGTTTTCATTATGTTTTGTGGTTTTCCCTATTTTATGATGTTTCCTTCTATCAGTATGAACTAAATCCCTTAGATACTTAAGGGGATGAAACCTAGATGAATCTTATTATTATTTGATTTATAAGATAAATCCTTGTTCTTATTCTTAATTGTGAGTTTTTATTCTTGTTTTGATAATTCAGGTTATTAATTCAAGTCGAATGTGCTTATTCAGTGGAGCAAAAGTCCCTGTTTAAGAGAAGATCAACACAATTAAGTGGAGTTGATTGCAACCCTAAAAATAGGGCGACGAAAATCTGCCGGATTAGAGTCAAATCTAATAAGGGAATCCATAGATCGAGTTAACAATAGGGGTTTTAATTAGAAAGAGATTTCAATTAATCAACCTAGAGTCAGTTGTTAGTAGCCTCGAAAGAGGTATTAATATAATTTAGGGATTTCTACGGATTAAGACAAGTTAATAAATCATATGAATCAAAAGTAATAAGTGAAGTCTAGGTGGATTCTTCCTTAGGTATTTCCTATCTCATATAAGTTGTCCAAAAGAATTTTCCCAATTTGCTCTTTGTCATGTTCATAGTCATTTAGTTAGTTAAATTAGTTAGCTAATTTTAGATTAAAAATAAATCCCCTTAATTATTAGGCTAGATAATAAAAAGATAGTTATTACTAGTAATTTTAGTCCTTGAGGATACGATATTCCGGACTACTACTGTTCGATAGGTGCGCTTGCCTTTGTCGAAATAATAGTTAGTTTCGAGCTCCATCAGCCACTATCAAATTACCACTTTACACTTTAATTTGTAACTTTTACATTTTACGCAATTAAATCCTTTTATTTAATCGGACACCTAAACGACAAAATTAAAACACGAAAATTTAACACAAACAAATTCACACATAATAAAAATGGAAAATAATTTTAAAATATTTTTAGGACTCGAATTTGTGGTCCCGAAACCACTATTTTGATTAGGGTCAAAATTGGGCTGTTACACCCCCTAACCCTTATCTGTCGCCGGAACAGGGCTACGGAGCATTACTGGACATTACAGATCAAATACGAACAATCATATAATAACATAACATACATATCATAATTTAATCATAATGTCCCTTTATTGAGCCATTGAGGCCCAAATCACATTTTGGAAACAAATCGGGACTTAATCGAAAACTCAAAAAAATTTTCGTGAAATTTCAAAAATTTTCCTAAATGCAGGGCTCACAGGCCCGTGTGGCCCAGTGACATGTCCGTGTGACCCTATGACATGCCCATGCTTTAGGCCATGTTTTACCCCATGTAACTCCCTGACTTATATCACACGGCCAAGCCACACGCTCGTGCATTTGAAAGTGTTCCTCACACAGCTGAGACGCACGCCCATGTCTCTACCCATGTGGCAAAACCTGAGCATTCTATTTTGAAAATTTTAAATTGCAGGGGACACACGGCCTAACCACACACCATATGTAGGTCGTGTGTCTCACACGGTCTGATCACACGCCCGTGTGCCAAGCCGTTTGGACTCAAAGTGAGCCTTATACATCAAGTTTACCAACCCTACAAATTTTGATCAACAAGCAACTCAAAATCCAATTGTGTAACCAATCCAAAACACATTCAAATACCTCTAATACATGCTAAATTCATCAATCTAATAACCTAATCAAAATACACTTTTAAGTATTTCACATATAATGTCTAAATAATTCAATTAAACACCATTTAAACCATTTCTAAATATATACCAATTTCAACCAAAATACTTCACTAAATTACTTAAAACATGAAACATATGTTCACATATATAATTAAACTCATTTCATATTATAACATCATTTTCAAACATTTCCCAAAATGACAAATACAACATCCTAGGTACATGCCATTTACCAAAAAGAAATGTATTCCACCACAGTAAGTTCGGGATTGGCCTTAGATGTTGATTCAACGATTTGACTTTAACGCAACTTGTGCACGGAAACAAACCGTATGCTGAGTATACACTCAGAGGTATTTCTATAATCCAAATACTTTATAGAAAATAATATTATATAGCATATACATTAAACCATATGTGAACATTGATCAATCAATAATTCAAATCATCCGTTTAACCTTCATTTCATCAATAGCTAATTCAAATATATTTTCTCACTTTGATTCACATAACATTTAGCAATAGCAATTCTCTTTTCATGAACATTTGGTTCTTGCATTTCATTTGCACAATACAATTCAATAACAACTTTCAATTTCACATCCAATATCAATCTTATTTCTAATTCATTTATTTACCCCTATTAACATGACTCGGACTTTGGTAAATACACAAATCCAACCAAAACACACCAGTATGGCACCCAGTGCCTCATCGGATAATTCGAAGTAATAAGTTGACACCCAGTGTCTCATCGGATAATTCGAAGTAATAAATTGACACCCAGTGTCTCATCGGCCAAGCCGAAGTAAATTGGTACCTAGTACCTCATCGAATTTATCCGAAATAATAGTTTGACACCCAGTGTCTCATCGACTCATGGTCAAAGTAATCCCTGAACACTTCCAATCCTATGGCATGTCATCTATATCCGACTCAGCCCGATACAGTTAATAGGGTTTTCACATCATTTTCAATTTATAACCAATATATACATTTCAATTCAAATATTCAAAAATACTCTTAAATTCAATTCAATTCAATTCATTTCAATACCATAATACCAATACTTACCTCAATCTACTTACCATACATATTAAATAATAAATTCAATAATTATATATTAAGTTCGGATTATAGAAATACAAATCGTAATTTTCAAGCTAATTTTCGTTGACTTTGTCTTTTCCTTTCCTAGCCGAGGTCTCTGGCTCAACGTTTGCTATGGAATTAAAATAATTGAAAATCATCAATACGACACAATTTAACATTGAATATTTTAATTTATACACAACTTTTGCCTAAACTCCAATTTAGTCCTTAAATAAAACTAACTCTTTTTCTTACAAAACTAACTCCAATTTCCACTTTAATCTAATTTCAACTCCCTAATTTCACCATAAAACTCTAATTTCAAAATTCTCTCAATTTAGTCCTTATTACTTAAAACTTATTATTTATTTTACAATTCAATCCTTTTCTCAATTCTAACTTGAAATTCTATCAATTTAACCCCTTATTCTTCAAAATTTTCAACATGAACAACATCTAAAAATTCACTAATTTTCAAAATTCCAACATAAATCAAATATTATTTTGTTCTAGGATTCCAAAAACTCAAAAATTACAAGAAAATGATCTAAATTGACTTACCATTTGAACTTAGAACCTTAAGAACCGTAATTTCTCTTTTTTTCTTTCTCTTTTCTTTCCCCTGTTTCGTCCCAATTTCTGTTATTCTTTTTTATTATATTAATATTATATTATATTAACACAATTATTATTATTTGTTAAATAAAAGTATATATATATGTATTACAAATGTATATATGTATTTATTATACATGTACATTATTATTACCATACAATTATCACAACTTGGTTTTTTATTTATTTAGTCCTTCAACTTTTCTTTCATCTATAATTAAGCTTTCAAAATTAATTTGATTTAATCCTTATACCTAATTAACAATAATTCAAGCTAATTCTCCTAACTAAAACTTAATTAACTACACAACTAATTTCGTAAATATTTTTAATAAATATTTACGAATCCATTTCACAAAAATAGTGACTAGAAATTGCACTTTTCCAATACCCGTAAATTTTTAGGTCATTACAGAAGGAGCGGTCTTCCCTTTTGGTCAAGCGATAACATAGATGCCCTTAAATGCCATATAAGGGACAAGGGTTCAAACCTATCAAGCATTTGATGTTCACGTCTCCCTTGTAAGTGACCATTCATCATGCACGACCTAATCTAAAGTGAAGCTCCTGCTCTGTGAACCCCGCCTTAGGCTCGAGCTCTCGATGGAGTTTAGAGATAAAACCACAGCTCGACCTGAGGATGATACTGACCCAAAAAAGATCTATCAACTCTAGATAGACAACAATTTGAAAATTGATCCAGAAAGAGTCGACCTCCTCTCAACATAAAACTAAGAGAAAGCGATCTTAATATGTACTTTAGGTATGGTTGCCATAGTAATGGTTGTAGGCATTGAAACGCAGATAACTAGATTAGGAGGTTAAATATCATATTAATATATTTTCTCTTCTTTTTGATACAATGGCTAAGCTACTCGTAATATTTCAATACCTATAATGAATGATATTAGAATCTACGTTTTTCAAATTGTTGCGACAACAATGATGCCAACCGAGTTAAGACTTAGTCAGAAAAAGGATGATAGTTTTTTTTTTACTTTTGCATAATGATAAATTTAACCTTTAGTGTTTCCCTTTTTACTATTTTAACCTTATTTTTTTCTTTTGGATCACTTTCGCATTTAAACATTCAAAATTTAGTCAAATTGTTTTTTCTAGATGAAAAAGTTAACCGGCCATTTAAATTTAATGATATTCACGTGGCAACTTATGCGGCAATTCATGAATACTTCATAAATTTTTTTTTAAAAAAAGTTAAAAAAGTTCATATAAGGTTATTTTTAAAATATACATATCAACAATAAAGTACACGTAAACTATAATGTGGGTTATAGCATCAATGCTATTAAAACATTAACAATTTAGTCATATTTTTCGTCCAAAGCAAAATAATTTGACTAAAATTTGAAGGTTATAAAAATAAAAATTAGATCCAGGCTAAATGTTCAAATTAGGGATTGTAGAGAAACGCAGCAAAGGGATGAAACAAGAAGATGTGTTTCATTTCTCAAAAAAATAATAGGATACATTTAGAGACTGATCACACTGTATTTATGCAGAACTTGAACTGCTTCAACTTCTTTAACAGAAAACTACTTTAACAACTAACTGCTTTAACTACTAACAGCTTAACAACTATTTGTTTCCTTAGTCCTTAATATTCACCCAGCCAATCCACTTCTGTTATCTCCTGCTTTGTAAGGTCTCAAGCTTGCTGACCACCTTAAGTTGAGCTCTGAAGTTTGTAAAGCACCCAGCTGAAAGTAGTTTAGTAAGTACATCAGCCACCTGATCTTGGGCTGGAACGTGACCAACAACTAATCTTCCAGTGGTCACCTTTTCACGAACAAAAAAAAATCAAGCTCTACATGTTTGAATTTGGAATGTAGAATTGGATTGGCGGATACAGCTACTGTACTTGAGTTGTCACACCAAAGAGTTGTCTTTCCAGCAAGCTGAACTTGGAGTTCTCTCAACAGAGACTCTAGCCAAGTTACTTCTGCTGCAGCATGAGCAAGACTTCTATACTTCGCTTCTCTCGAAGAACGAGAGACTACATGTTGTTTCTTTGATCCCCAAGAAATCAGATTTCCTCCTAGAAAAATACAAAACCCCGACGTTGATCGTCTATCATCTGGATCATTCCCCAACTAGCATTTGAATAACCAATAATATAGATAAACGAGAAGCAGTAGTGAAATGACAACCATGATCAATTTTTTCCTGTAGATATCTTAAAATTTTCTTAACAGCTTTGAAATGAGAATCAAGGGGCTTATGCATGAATTGGCAGACCTTCTTAACAGCAAAGGTAATGTCAGGCCTAGTGATCACAATGTACTGAAGAGCCCCTATGATGCTCCTATATTCGGACTCATTTGCAATAGGGCTCCCTGTATGAGCAGACAACAAACAAGAAGACACCATGGGAGTAGGAGTGCCTTTAGACTGTTCCATGCGACTACGTTGCAACAAGTCTCGAATGTACTTTCGTTGATTAAGAAAGAGCCCCGAGGCTGTGTGTGTGTGTGTGTGACTTCGATGCCCAAAAAATAACTCAATTTTCCCAGGTCCTTAAGAGAAAACCTTGATTTTAAGGATTCCACGAAAGCATCAATAGTCAACTGATGATTGCCTGTGATTATGATGTCATCAACATATACCAGCACATATAGAAGAATGTCACCATTTTGTTTAATAAACAAAGAGGCATCAGCTTTAGATAATATAAACCCAGAAGCAACAAGATAATCCTTCAACTTTTAAAACCAGGCTCAAGGGGCCTGTTTGAGGCCATACAGCGCCTTCTTAAGCTTGCACACCAATGGTTGACCATTGTTATGTTGTTCAAAACCTGGAAGCTGAAGCATGTAGATTTCCTCATTCAAATCCCCATTAAGAAAGGCATTATTTATGTCTACTTGCCTCAAACTCTAACCGAACTAAATTGCAAGACAAAGAACCACTCGAATTGTCGTACGCTTAACAACCGGACTAAAGGTTTCATAGAAATCAATCTCTGCTTCTTGAAGATAAGTATTCTGCAGAAATCCTTTATAGAAATTAGTTTTCTTGTCATACATTGCTCAGTGTGTAGTGGACTATTCTCGTCAGTGCAAAACACAAATAGCCATTGGCTTCATTGTATCCCCGAGGTTAATTTGCCTGGAACTCATTTGCACACCGAAGATAGGTGGGGGCGAATATAACCTTAAAGATAGTGATTTGATACACGCCTTGGAGCCTTGTCCTATTCTTCTTCTCGCTCGAAGTTTTCGTTCGTGTGTTCGAGATTTTCCTCACCGAGTTTTGTATTAACAATTTTAAGGTTATATCCACAATGACTACCGCAACTCACGAAAGTGGAACACTAAGGAGTTGGCTTCCAATTTTGTCAAACTTGATCGATTTGATGGTGGCAATTTTCGACGATGGCGTAAAAGATGCACTTCTTATTATCAACTTTGAAGATTGCATATGTTTTGGATACCCGAGACACGAGGAGACCGAAAATGAATCATTCTTTGCTGCACTCGAGAAAGACAAAATGGGACAATGCTGATTACATGTGCATGGGCCACATATTGAATGGTTTATCGATGGTTTGTTCGACACCTACCAAAATAAGGTCACCGCTAAAGAATTATGGGACAAATTGAAGACTAGATACATGACCGAAGATGTTACAAGTAAGAAATTTCTTGTCGATCGTTTCAATAATTATCAAATGATTGATGGTCGCTTCATTATGGAACAATTTCGTGATATTGAAAAGATTCGAATCAATTCAAACAATATGATATGAAAATGGATGAAATGATTGTTGTATCCTCCATAATAGACAAACTTCCTCCATCTTGGAAAGACTTTAAAAGAAGTCTAAAACATAAGAAAGAGGAAATATCTCTTGAGGCTTTGGCAAATCATCTTCGTATTGAAGAAGAATATCGAAAGCAAGATCGAATCTAAATTCGAAAATGCCAAAGTGCATGTTACGAGGAAGTATGACTACTAAACCATTCAAGAGAAAGTTCAAACAAACTGATAAAGCACCTAAGTTTAAAAGGAAAAAAAAAGGGCTCATGCTATCATTGTGGTAAGTCGGGACATTTCAAGAATGAATGTCGATTCTTAAAGAAGAAATCATCTTCTAAGGCTGATAATAATGAAAAGTTCGTTGCAATGATATCTGAAATTAATATGGCACAAGATGATAATACATGGTGGATTGATACTGGAGCAACCAAACACGTGTGCAAAGACAAAAGCATGTTCACAAAGTTTACACAATGTGAAAATGACAATGTCTTATACATGGGAAATTCTTCCACCGCACAATCAAAGGCAAAGTGTCTGTTGAACGCAATTCACTTACGGAAAGGTTTTAACCTTAAATGATGTACATTATGTACCGAAGTTAGAAAGAATTTAGTGTCTGAAGTACATTAAATAAGTTTGGTTTCAAACTTGTTTTTGAAAGCGATAAATTTATTTTGTCTAAGGGAGGAATTTTTGTAGGGAAAGGGTATATGTATGAGAGTATGTTCAAACTAAATATTATCAATAAAAATGAAAATACTATTTACGCTTATATGGTTGAATCTTTTGTTTATGGCATTATAGATTAGGTCATTTGAATTATAGAAAATTGAATGACATGTATAAGTTAGATTTAATTCTGTTTTTAATAATAATATTGAAAAATGCAATACATGTATGTTGACTAAAATTACAAGAAACCCTTTCCCTAAGGTTAAAAGAAAACAAAATTGCTTGATTTGATACATAGTGATTTATGTGACATGCATAATACTCCTACATTAGGTGGAAAGAAATATTTTGTTACTTTTATTGATGATTGTTCTAAATATTGTTATATATATTTATTGCATTCGAAAGATGAAGCGCTTGATAAATTTAAAGTTTATAAATCGAAGTTGAACTTCAATGTGAATCATTTATCAAGTGCTTAAGATCGGATAGAGGTGGAGAATACTATAATCCAAGTTATTTTGAATCCATGGGATTGTCCATCAAGTTTCACCCCTTATACACCACAACAAAATGGTGTAGTGAAAGGAAAAATAGAGTATTAATCGAAATGGTAAATTCAATGTTATCATATTCGTGTCTTGGACAAGGTTTTTGGGGAGAAGTCATTCTAATAGCTTGTCATATATTGAATAGAGTTCTAATAAGGAAACTAAAATAACCCTTATGAACAATGGAAGAAAAGGAAACCAAACCTTAATTATTTGAAGGTTTGAGGTTGTAAAGCTATTGTCAAAGTTCCAACACCTAAACATAAAAGTTAGGTGAAAGAGGAATTGAATGCATATTTATAGGATATGCACATAATAGCAAGGCATATAGGTTCATGGTAATTGAACCAAATGATTCAATTTCAATTAATACTATTATTGAATCAAGAGATGCTATTTTTGATGAAAATAGATTTAATTCTATATCAAGACAATTACAGCCACAACAATGATTCATTCTTCAAATGAGAATGAGATTCCATTGGAACAAATTGATAATAATGATGAATCTTGTCAAGAATTAAGAAGAATTAAGAGGATTAAAAAGGTCAAAGATTTTGGACCAGATTTCATGATGTTTCTTGTAGAAGGAAAAGGTGAAAGTATATATAATAAGATACCTTATTGTTATAATACAAAATCTGATCCTATTACATTTAAAGAGGCAATGAAATCTCAAGACTCTGCTTTTTGGAAAGAAGCAATAAATGATGAGATGGATTCAATAATGGGAAATCAAACTTGGACCTTAGTTGATCTTCCACCGGGTTCCAAACATATAGGTTGTAAATGGATCTTCAAAAAGAAAATGAAGGTCGATGGAACCATTGATAAATTTAAAGCAAGGTTGGTAGCCAAAGGTTTTACACAAAAACAAGGTATTGATTACTTTGATACCTATGCTCCAATAGCAAGAATTACTACAATTAGACTCTTAATATCACTTACATCCATATATAATTTGGTTGTTCACCAAATGGATGTTAAACGCATTTTAAATGGTGAATTGGAAGAGAAGTGTACATGGAACAACCGGAAGGATTTGTTGTTCCAGGACAAGAGCATAAGGTATGTAAGCTTGTTAAATCTTCATATGGACTTAAACAAGCACCAAAACAATGGCACCAAAAGTTTGACAATGTTGTTTTAGCTAATGGTTATAAAATAAATAAATCAGATAAGTGCATATATAGCAAATTTGAAAATGGAAAAGGTGTCATAATTTGCTTATATGTAGATGACATGCTCATTTTTGGCACAGATTTGGAACAAATAGAAAACACAAAGAAATTCTTGTCAAACAACTTTGCTATGAAAGATATGGGTGTAGCAGATGTTATTCTTGGGATTAAAATAACTTGAGATGAAAGCAACGTAGCTTTATCACAATCACATTACATTGAAAATGTGCTTTAAAAGTTTGATCTTTTCAACTGTATGCCAGCATCTACACCCATGGATCCTCAAATAAAATTAGTATCTAATGCTGGTAGGAAAATTGATCAATTGAAATATGCAAGTCTAATTGGCTGTCTTATGTACATAATGACTTGTACAAGACCAGTCTGACCAGATATTGCATATGCTGTTGGGAAATTGAGTAGGTACACATGTAATCCAAGTAGTTTGCATTGGCAAGCATTGAATAGAGTACTTAGGTATTTAAAGAAAACTATTAACTATGGATTGTGTTATAATGGATATCCTCCAGTTTTAGAAGGGTATTCGGATGCTAGTTGGATTACAAGTTTGGAAGATCATGCATCTACTAGTGGATGGATCTTTATTCTTGGTGGAGGAGCCATTTCTTAGGATTCCAAGAAACAAACTTGTATTACTGATTCCACCATGGCAGCAGAATTTATTGCATTAGCCGTTGCATCTAAAGAAGCAGAATGGTTAAGAAATTTGATTTATGATGTACCTTTATGGCCTAAGCCAATTTCACCTATTTCTATCCATCGTGATAGTGAGGCTACTCCAGCAAAGGCATATAGCCAAGTATATAATGGAAAGTCTAGACACATTGGATTAAGACATAGTTATGTCAGACAATTAATCTCTGATGGAGTGATCACTATTAATTATGTGAGGTCAAGTGAAAATTTGGCAGATCCTTTGACAAAAAGTCTTGCTAGAGATGCAATAAAAAGGACCTCAAAAGGGATGGGACTCAAGCCCATTAATTAGAGTCATCCATGATGGAAACTCGACTCAACGCTTGGTATAACGTCAAGTCTTGAGTTCAATGAGACAAAGTACATCATTAGTATGTGACTGTTAGCACTATAAATAAATTCATCCTAAGATTAAAGTGCTAGGTACCGTAATGATAAGGGAAGGATGAGTAATGTACTCTTAATGGACCCATAACATAAATATGTTAGAGTGTTATAATTACGGGAACACTTTTGATGGGATCTACCTGTGAGTGGAAGTGTGGCCGTTTCTAGGAGCTCAAGGGCTTGGCTCGACAAAGACTCATGAAAAGAGGACACGACACATGGCCATAATAGTGTCCCTAGATACTATGCATTGACCGATGTTGAAATCATTGTGTGAGATGTGTTCGGTTAATCAAATGAAATAGTTGGTTCAAAGCTTAGTCTACCATGCAATTTCGATTAACTTTAACATGTTTTCACTAAGTGAAGGTTCAATCAAGATACCTTCATTTATGCAAATTGATTTCAAGAATATCAAAATCTAAATATTTTGAAAATGGGGAGATTGTTGGAACATTTTCAAATATTTATAGTTTTTAATAACTATAAATGAATGGGTATAATTAATTAAAAGATTATATCTTTTAATTTTTGAAAAAAATTATAACTATTTAAATAATATTATTTGAATAGTTATAATTAAATGAATAATAATATTTTATTTTAAAAATATTATTATTCGGTAAAATACCTATTGATTAAAGATGTCTCTATGAAGAGACATGAAAATTCTATAAATAGGAATCGATTTCATTTGGAGATATACCAACAAAATTCTAATATTCTTATTAACAGAAGATACCCTTTAACAACCAGCTGACCTTTATACCGAGCCACAGAACCATCTGCATGTTTCTTAATTCTAAACACCTATTTACAGCCTACTGCTATTCTGTTGGGAGGCAAAGACACAAGCTCCCACGTCTGGTTATGCATGAGGGCATCATACTCCTACTGTGCAGCTTTAGTCCACTTAGGACTCAAAAACGCCTTATCAATTGTTACAGGTTCATGGTCGTCTAATTTGGTAGCATAAACCTTTGGTTTAAAAATACCACACTTAGACCGTGTTTACGTGGGATGTGTGTTGAGCCCACCAGATGCAGCTGAAACAGTAGATACGACCCCATGCTGATCCATAGGATCACAAGTAGAACCAGAGTAGAAATAGATGCCTCGTGTGACACCTCGAGTGAGCTACTGGATTGACTAACGGATGAAGGAGCAGCTAGAAAATCAGGTCGACCAACAGGTGAGGAGGGTGGACTATGTAGTGTATCACCGGCATCAGACACCGAAGTAGTAGTACCAGCAGTAGGACCAAATGATCGAGCAGCGGAAACACCAGCGGCATTAGAATGAGTAGGAGACACATCAAAAAACCATTCCCTCGGGATTTTTTGTAACAATGGAACACTTGACTGTTGATGGGGCATTGACAAATCGGGCTTTGCAGATTGAGCTTTTGTCTTAGAAAATGGATGGAAGTCTTCACCAAAAACCACATGCCTCGACACAAATATCCTACCACTACCATCTAGACATTTTATAGCCTTTATGGTTAGGACTGTAACCAAGATATGTGCACGCCCGAGATCGATACTGAAGCTTATGCTTATTGTAAGGTCTAAGATATGGGAAGCAGCGACAACCAAAGACCTTGAGCAATATATAGTCAGGTGGAGTATGATATAAACGTTCATGAGGAGATTTCCCTTTAAGAACAGACATGGAAAGTCTATTGATGAGGTAGACAGCATGTAAAAATGCATGACTCCAATGATGCATTGGCAAGGAAGCTTAAGCAAGCAATGTGAGGCCTGTCTCGACCAAATGTCTATGTTTCCTCTCAACAATTCTATTCTGTTCAGAAGTGTGAGGACAGGTCGACCGATGTTTGACACCAAGTTGAGCAAGAACAGTAGTTAGTGGTCTGTACTCACTACCCCAGTCGCTTTGAAGCATTTTGATGCTGCACCCAAACTGAACTTTCACAAATTTGTCAAGAACTTCACCTCTTTGTCTTTAAAAGATAAATCCAAGTATATCTACTATAGGAATCTACAAAGGACAGATAATAGAGACAACCTTCGGAAGAAAGAGGAGCTGGTCCCCACAAATTAGACACAACAAGTTCAAAAGGGGAAATATATACAGTATGAGAATTATCAAACACCAGCTTATGGGATTTTCCTAGCTGATAAGGAACACACACTCTAGGTGGTGTGAATTTATTTGGAGAGATATTACAACTTCGAAGAACTTGAAAAAGAACTTTTGTGCGAGGGTGGCCAAGCCTTTTGTTCCACAATTCGAACTCAAAACAGGAACTATCTCGAGTATGAACTTCAGCAGTATTGGCATATTGAAAACCAGCACCAGCACTAGCAAAACCTCCTTGTTGTGGTGATGTGGTAAATTGGTATAACCCTTTATGAATGTGACCCACCAGTAAAACCTTCTTTGTCTTGATGTCCTTCACAAAACAAAGAGAGGGATGAAATTCGAAAAATACCCGATTATCCCTTGCAAATTGTGCTACAGAAATCAAATTTTTACAGACATTGGGAACATGTAAAACATTTTTAAGATGTAAGAGCCTACTACCAGTACCAATTGATGAGGTCCCTACATGAGCGATAGGAACAGGAGCACCATTGCCCATCAAAAGTTGGCTCATACCTGTATATTCAGTCGGATGACTGAGCGTCGAGACATCATTAGTAATGTGATTTGTGGCACCTGAATCTGAGTACCAAAGGTGACTAGCATCACTTGGAGAAGGTGCTGAAAAATGACAACTTGGTGGACCACCACGTTCTTGAGAACCAGGAGCTTGCTTGCAACAGTGGTGCATAGCACAACTAGAAAACAGACTTTCCTACCTGTCTAGAATCAGAAAGTTGATGATGATTCACAGACATGGATTGTCCTTCATCAGAAACACCTGCAAAATTCTCATCAAATCTATAGTAACATTTTTGAACAATGTGACCAATTTTACCACACAGTTGACATTAGGGGCAAGTGTGAGAAAACTGACCCCCACGACTACTACCACGGTGGAAACCTCTCTGTCGTTGAAAACCACCACGGTTTTGTTGTTTATGATCATGATAATCAGAGTTCTTTGATGGTGCTGCATCTTCACGAGCTTGTTTACTGGCTAAATTAGCTTGGACAGGAATGGTAGCCAAGAATTCAGCTTGTCATGCCTTACAGTCTAGCAGCATTTCAGTCACCAGATCAAGGGATAGACAAGTGGCTGAAGCCACCACTCAAACCAACTCATATTCAACCAAAAGCCCTGCAAGGATGATACTAACTTGTTCTTGCTCTGAGATGTGACTTCCTACAGCAACCAAAGTATCACACATGGACTTAACTTTTGCCAAATACTATTTTATGGACAAGTGACCCTTCTTTTGAGAATACAACGCATGTCGTAAACTCGATATCTTGACAGTAGACTTGGTGGCAAACCTCTTTTCAATTGTAGCCCATACATCAAAGCTAGTACGAGCATTAGTGAGATGGCCCAAGATTTCATCAGATACATTCGAAAGTAGCCAAGAGGCCAGTAACTTGTCTTGCTGAACGTGCAATATATAAGTAGAATTCTTGACCAACTGCCCATCAGTATCAACAACTAACTGAGCAGGAACACTGACAGTTCCTAAAACGAAATCTTGCACACCATATCCCTCAAGAATCAACATAATCTGGTGTTTCCATAAAAGAAAATTGCTCTCACAAAGTTTAACAATATCATGCTTAGGAAATTGTTGAACTTACTTCCCAACAACAGAAGTTACAAAAACAGGACCAGAACAAGGAAAATTAACCTACTCTCCAACGCCATTAGAGGAATTATGATGACTATCAGCAACAACTGCTGGTGCCATAACACTCGGACACAAAGCAGAAAGAAAAAGAAAACCTTAGCTCGATACCATGTAGAGAAACGCAGCAAAGGGATGAAACAAGAAGATGTGTTTCATTTCTCAAAAAATAATAGGATACATTTAGAGACTGATCATACTGTATTTATACAGAACTTGAACTACTTCAACAACTTGTTTAACAGAAAACTACTTTAACAACTAACTGCTTTAACTACTAACAACTTAACAACTATATGTTTCCTTAGTCATTAACAGGGATCAACCTTTTAAAGGTTGCTCACATGAGGGCTAAGCCATTCAAATGTTGATATAAGAATATAAATTTTACAAAAGTGCTAAAATAAGGGCTTTTCATAAACTTCAACCCATTTTGTAGTAAAAAATAGGTGAATATTGATGTGTTTAGAATAAACACATAACAATTGAATCAAATATTGCTTAAAAAGAAAATAAATGAAAAACATAATTTAAAATTTTATATACAACATTTGAAAAGCTCTTATTTGAGTGCTTTTAAAATTGATTTGCCCTTATTTAACCATTTTAAAAGGTTTAACTTTTATTTGAGCACTTTTGTAATGCTTAAGCCTTTTATATGCTTATTTTGAAAGGCTTAACACTTATGTGACCAAAAGATAAAACAATTAAATATGAAGGACTAAATTTAGTATTATATATATTTGATTGAATCATAAATTAACTCGAGTAATTGGTATTGTTTAAAATTTATTTACTGTTGAAAATTTTTATTTAGGATTTCGCTTCAATTAAAACAATTTAAAGTTGAGTACAGTAAATTCAAATAATTTAATTTATTCGTCGATTAAATTTTAAAAAATTAAATTAAATTAAATTCTTACAACTCATATAAACTCTTTTACCTATGTAATAAATAGACTTATTTATTTTCTGTATTCTTTAAAAATATGGTTGAAAATACAGATATATATACATTTGTCATGTTATGACTACATTACTTAACTATAAAAATCCTATAATTAGCAAACCAAATCCACAAACTCCGACAAGTCTTTTTACTTTTCCTCTTCATTACAAAAGAATGTTTCAAATAAAAATAAAAATAAAACCATCCTCTTTTGTTCTTCAATTTTTATTATTATTATTATTTCTTTTGTTCCTCTTCTTATGGATCAATTGAGGACCCAAACTATCAACCAACTCCCATCAGGTGCCGCCCTAATCAAGAGAGAGCTTTGTTACACTATATGTTTCATCTTCATCTTGATCTCCTCCATCATTGCTTTGAACCTCGGCAGCTCTTCCAGATCACTCCCTTTGTTCCGTTTCGATCATTTCTTCCCTCGAAAACTGCCGCCGCCCTTTCCGCATACACATCCCTTGCGAGCTTGCGATTATTCTTACGGGAAATGGGTTCGTGTCGACAAGAAGAATCCGGTTCTGTTGTATGACGAGGACTGCCCGTTTCTCGATCCCGGTTTCCGGTGTCATCGGAACGGAAGAAAAGACATCGAGTTTCAGAAATGGAGATGGCAACCTCATGGCTGTTATCTTCCTAGGTATGGAAGTTTTAATAGTTTCCTTGTTTCTTTCATGCATGCACTGCATGGTGATTGATATGTACATACTCGACTATTTATCCTAATAAAACATTAGATGTTTTAATAAACATATAGGTAACTACAATAATAATAAATTGTTTTCTAAAATCATAGGTTCTAAATTATATGCAAGAAGAGTCGAATAATGTAGCTACGAGGCTCTCACTTTTTCCGAGATTTGTTAGGCTTGTTTAATTACTTTAAACCACAGATTCAATGCTAGCGATTTCTTGGAACGGAGTCGAAACGGACGGATAGTGTTTGCAGGTGATTCAATGGGAAGAAACCAATGGGAGTCACTGCTTTGCATGTTAGCTCAGGCAGTTTCAAACAAGTCTACGATCTTCGAAGTAAATGGAAGCCCTATAACGAAACACAAGGGGTTTCTTTCCATGAAGTTTCAAGATTACAACCTCACCGTCGAGTACTACAGAACACCTTTCTTAGCCGTGCTCGGTCGCCGACCGATAACCACACCACCTCAAGTTAAGCTGATCGTTAAGGTAGACCAGTTGCATTGGCGTTCTAAACAGTGGAAAGGAGCCAATGTTATAGTCCTCAATACAGGTCACTGGTGGAACAAAGAGAAAATCGCTAAGATGTATGGTTTTTTCTCGCCCCACCTTTCTTTCTCTCTTCATGCTCTCCGTTTCTTAGTGTGTATATGGTTACATAATTGGGTAGGTCTAGTTAGTTTTAGGTGAGGTTAATTTGGGTAATTTAATTTTCTTTTTTTTGATAATTTCTGATTTGGGTTTAAGCTAATTGGGTGATTTTAAAATTTTTTATTATTTTTACTTCAGTTTAGAGTTAATTTTGAGTTCAATTTGAGTTAATTTGAGTTTAAGTCATTTTGAATTTATCAATATGAATTTTAGAATAAATTATTTAAAGCTGAATCATTTCAAGTTTTACCACTTAATTTTAAATCTCAAATATTTTTAAGTTTAAATTGAACAATTCATATTATTAATTTTTTATAATTAAATCTAATTATATTAAATTTGGAATGTTCAAACTTTTACTACAATTTGACATATTTATGGCTTACTTCAAATCATTAGCACTATTAAAATATTTTTATTACTGATGGAATTTATAAAAAAAAAAATCAAACCGTGAGATCATTTTCTTTTAAATGAAAAATAATGCAAAATAATTATTTTCATCAACATAATTTTACATACAAAGAATTTCACATTTTGGGGTGTTTTTTTTTTTTTTTAAATCAGTTACAAGGCACGAAATTTGCCATAATATTAGTAAAAGGATGAAATTATGTGATGGGACTAAATCCTAATCCTCAAGCTAAGTGTATTACTCGACCAAAGAAAAAGTTAAGTATATTACATGAACAAAAGCCATTATTAAACCTCCTTTGATTCCTTAGATCTGGCATAATGACACGATTTTGTGTGTTTCAGGGGTTGCTATTTTCAGGAAGGTGGGACAATAAACATGACAATGGATGTGATGGAAGGTTTTCGAAGGTTTATCAAAACATTGGTTTCATGGACAACCAAGAACTTAAACCCAGAAATCAGCCACGTTTTTATCCGGAACCATTCACCCATTCATTACATGTAAGTCATTTCAAAACACGACACGATTACATGACACACAAAACCAACAGTTTTTATGAGTGTGAAAATTGCAGGAATGGTACATGGGATAATGGGGGAGTGTGTGCTGCAGCAACTGAACCAGAACAAGACTACAGAAAGCTTCGACCTGAGTCATGGAATAATCAATACATTGCTAATGCAATCAAAGAAATCAACAACTCCAAGGTCCGATTGTTAAACATTACATATCTGACAGGGTTTAGAAAAGATGGTCACCCTTCAAAGTACCGTGAACCAGGGACTCCTGTTGGTGCACCACAAGATTGTAGCCATTGGTGCTTGCCTGGTATACCGGACGCATGGAATGAGATTCTCTATGCTCAATTACTGTCAATGGAATTTAGAACCAAGTGATCCCCCAAAACTTGGGGAGGAAAAAGCACCTAAAGAATGACAATGTGGAAATTATTTTTGGGGCCCAAGTGATCCCTAAACTATGGGAAAAGATTAAAGAGAAACATGGAGGTTGATGAGGAAGGTAATGTATAATAATCATGCTGCAAAGTAATCATTAAATCATATTATTCAGACGTGAACCGTGGATTTTGTATCTGAAAATTTGTAACGCAAATGAAAAAAGAAATTATTAGAAATCTAAATCATGCAATATTTGCATTTGGAAAGCAAAGGGTAAATAGTTTGAATATACAAATATCACAATATTTTTTTAACAATTAACATTAAACAAGTCCTGTATAGAGAGTGCAAAATACAAAATGAATCTTAGCAACTAGTCTTGATCATGAGTCAAGTTGGGTCAAGTTTCAGTGTAAAATTTTAGGCCTGCTTTCTATGTTTAGACCTGACCCAAAAATAGACTTAAAATTTTGCTCAAGCCTAATCTAGAGATAAGAAAAATATTAAACTCGAGCTCGAACCGGTCTAGCCGTATTAAAATTTTTTTCATATAAAAATGATGCCCACTAAACTAACTAATAAATTGACTAAGGCAAGTGCACCTATCATTTAATAGTATAACTATGATGAGCATGGATAACGTTCCCTCGAGGACTACAATTACTAGTATTTATCGTCTTTTTATTATTTAACTTAATAATTCAAAAGATTGTTTAAAACTAAAATAAACTATCTAAATTAACTAACAATTGCACCAAAGAATAAAACATGAAAATAATTAAATATCAACCGATTGACCAAACAATACGTAGGTAAGAATCCACTTAGAATTCATCTAAAATTCTCAATCTAATTTATGCAATTTATTTCCTTAGTTTCCTTTATCAGTAGAAATCTCTAACTTATACTAATATCTCTTTCGAGCATATAAGTAACTAACTCTAAGTTCACGTATTGAATTTTCTTTCTTATTAAAACCCCTATTATCACATTAATTTTTGCTCTATGGATTCTCCTATGAAATTTGATTCTAATCTAATAGATTTATATCGTTCTATTTTTAGAATTGCATGCAACTCTATTCGACTATACAAGAGCTAATCACAAGAAAGGTCTTTCAATCACAAACTCATACACATCAAACATGGATTAAAACTTTAGAAATATTAATTAACCCAAGAAAAATTAAAATTCATAATCGAAAACAAAGAAACTAGGATTTTATTGCATAAAACCATAAATCAAACAATAAAATCTATCATAGGGTTTATCTCTAGGTATTTAAAATTTTAGTTCATACTTGTAAGAATACACACCGAAAATATAGTATAACCATTAAAATAAAAGAAACTCCTGATAACTCCACAGAAATCAGCTTGGAATCTTGAATCTTAATTGAGAATTGCTTCGAAATCAACTTCAATGGTGTTCTTTTGGGTAATTTCGTGCTAAACTAAGACAACTACTTCCCTACTCTTTTATTTTCTTATTTATACCTTCTTAAAGTGCCAAAAAGCCTAAAAATAGCAACTTTCAACTATTAGTGCATATGGTTCCTGAAATCCACACGCCTGTGTGGCTCACATGGCCATATGGTCAGCTCGTGTGGTTCTCTGCTACCCGTGTCCAACTTCCAAACTACTTCAATGTTATGATTTTCACTCATTTTTCGCTCTTATTGCTCCAAGTGCTCTATCAAGCTTCAAAACATAAATTTAAAGGATTAGGAGTATATAATTCACAATTAACACCACGTAATCACTCAAATATGCATTAAGATTGAGGTTAAAATATGATACTTTTGACACTTATCAAAAACAAATTTAAAAATATAATACATGAAATACACTAAAAACATTAAAACAAACATGTCCCAACAAATTGAAAATGTATTAAAAAATTATACTTAAATAACATTATAGTGCCAAGTAAATGCCTCTAAAGTAGTAGCAAAATTAACAATAAAACAAAAGTTATATCTAAACAATAACAATAAAATAATAGTAATATAATAGTAAAATAGCAGCAAAAATTTTTTTTAAGTAGATTCAGGTTGAGTTTAGGTAAAAAAAAAAAAAAAAAACTTATTCAAGGCTTGACCCATTTAAAAAATGAGCCTTATTTTTTGTCTAATCTCATTTTTGAGGTTTATATTTTTATCCAAGCTCTCCTATTTTTTAAGGTCTTCAAACTTGAACAGGTGGCCTAACCCATAATCAAGTCTACTAGCAACAATTACACAAAAAATTTAAGTAAAAGCACTCCCAAATATTTACATGACACAAGCATAGGTGCTACCTATTTACAGATAAAATATGACAATTTCTCCAAGTAATTTTGAGTACTTAAAACTACATTTAATTGAAGCATTATCTAAGATAAAAGCCTTCCATTTTGAATTTCTAATGAAAAACATTAAACCCTAAACTCTAAATCTTAATTCGGCTAAAATCTATCAGCAACCTTGAAAGATAATTAAAAACACAACTTGTATTGAATTGCTTGAAATGTGTATATATATATTTGGATATATCTCAAAACTATACATGAATTATGATTTAATCTATAATTGTATACATAGATTTTCATTTTGTACAATTTTATATATGAAATTTTGATTTGATCAAATCTTGTAAATTATTAACACAACTAGTATATATATAACATTATTTTATGTTTATACATTGCATACGAATATATAACATTATTTTATGTTTATACATTGCATACACGAATAATTATATTTATCCAATTTAAAATAAATTGATATATTTGTTTCTTTAAATGTGCACGATTAAATCAAAATTAAAATTTCAAATATATATTTGAAACACAATTAAAGTTTTACGTGTATAATTGTACCAAATTAAAATTCATATATACAATTACACATTAAATCAAAGTTGATGTATAATTTTAAAAATTATCCCTATTTTATTTATCTATTCACATACATGATAATTATGATATTAACATTTAAACTAAGGCATAACATTAATAATACCAAATCAATTTATATAGCATTAAATTACAGCATTAAATTCTCGTGCAAAGGAAAAATTATAATGTTTTTAAAACCGGTGAATGATTGAATCCATCAAATTATTAATTATTAATTTAATTAGTTTAAATTAAATAAATTATTAAAAATTATAAAATAAAAAATATTTACAAATATTTTAACTTAATTCAACTGTTTCATAACGATTCTTAATTTAATTAGTCCCACCTCCAAGTTGAGTTCGAAAGATTGTTGAAAAGTCTCAGAACAAAGGCCCATTTCATAACTATCCAGGCCAAGCCCAAGGAATCCACTAAAGTTGCTTTCTTTTTCCTTTTTCTTTCTGCTCTTTCGAATTTCCTTGTCCTCTGAAATTGAAACCTTTGTCTGTAAAAAAAAACCCTTGTTTTTCTCTTTGAAAGATGTGGGCAAGTTCAGAGGGAGGTGCACCAGAGGTTACTCTAGAAACCTCTATGGGTGCCTTCGCTGTTGAGGTATAACTCAACTTCTTCATCTTTTACTGACCTTGCTGCAATATATATTGGGTTTATAATCATTAGCTTAACCCTTGTTTCTTTTTTTTTGTGTGTGTGTTTTTACTGGGATTTTCAGCTATATTACAAGCATGCACCCAGAACTTGTAGGAACTTCATTGAACTTTCCAGGAGAGGCTATTATGACAATGTCAAATTCCATAGAATTATCAAGGTCTCCTTATTATTGTTCTTTTTAAGTTTTCTCTCATTTGGTATTTTTTTTTTCTAATATTAGCTTTCTTTAACCTGTATTTGATTGTTATGATGTAGGATTTTATAGTTCAGGGTGGAGATCCAACTGGGACTGGAAAAGGTGGAGAATCTATTTATGGGTATGTTTTTTCCCCCCATCTTTTCATAGTTAATGTGATACAATCTTATGCTTTTCTTGTTGATAATCGAACCTGGAACTTACACTGCAATTGTTTTATTAATATGGTTTAATACTGTTTTGGCATCTATTTCTTCAATTATTGGCAGAACTGGTGTTGTTTTATTATAGGAACAAGTGATTTCTATATCAGATTTTAATTACTGGTTTGTGTTTTCATGATTGATTTCAGTCCTGTATTCGATGATGAGATAAGGTCCGAGTTAAAACATACTGGAGCTGGTATTTTATCTATGGCTAATGCGGGTCCAAATACAAATGGAAGTCAGTTCTTCATTACTTTATCACCAGCGCCGTCATTAGATGGTAATGGTGTTATCCTTAATGATTACAATAAGAACTATGTTATTCTTCATAATTACATATTTGTTCAATCTTTTGTGACAACACTATTTCCTTTTTCATATCGAGATCCCTTTTGTTATCCGCTGCATGATGATATGATATCCAACATGAATTGTCATTGCTAATGTTAATATTATGGTTTTTCTTGTAGTTTCTATGATACCTTAGGAATCATGACTGGTCTAAATTTATAAGTTCTATTAATGTGAAAGCTAAAAAGCTATTCAAGTTCTAAGGTAATGTCACTGTTACTAGAAGCTAAATTTACAGCACGGTAAATTGGTCGGCAAATATTGGGAGCTGGGCCTCAATTTGTTTTAGAAATGATTAACGTAACAGTACTTCTGTGGAAAATTGTCCATGAACATGGTTGGACTGGTGTCAAGGCCAATTAGTCCCTAAACTGATTTTGATGCTATTATCGTGCTTATTATATGTACCTTTCTGCTGCCTTTTTGATAAATAGGTTGTTTCACATACGAAACAATAAGCGAATGAGAACTATGAGCTTGATTCTCTCCGTTATGCTGAATTTTTTGTATTTACATAATGTAATATCGCATATTTTTCCTGATTTAGCTAAATGATCTCATCGGTTTCCTCATGTGTAAATGTTTTGATTGGCAATTCTTTCGACAGGTAAACACACAATATTTGGGAGAGTATGTAGGGGAATGGAAATTATCAAGAGGCTTGGTAGTGTCCAAACCGACAACAATGACAGGTAAGTTGGCTCGGTTTAGTCTATCTACAAGCAACCTGTCAAACCTATATAAAATTTTCATTCCGAATTATTGGGATGGTTTAACATTGTTTTGTCAACCACTTGAAACCATGATTTTGTGGAATGCGTTCAAAGAATAAGTTGCTAATTTACTTGAATTATATTTATAGCAGGATATTGTCAAAAGCCATTAATAAACTATTACAAAGGCTGATTTCTAATTATTCAATTAATGAAACAGTTTAAAATAATCATCTCCACGTGAAGTCAACCTTGAACAACCTACATAAAACTCCGATACTCAGTTACCTGTTTAATAAATAAGCAGTGCTCGGGTCCAAGCATTTCAAGAGGATTAACTAAACATTTCATCTGAGGTTAACCTAGCTCTTAGTGGTTATTATACTTGTATATCTTGTTAGACAATTTCTCGATTTTAGCTGGATTACAGTCAGAGTACCTACAAACTTTTTATATTGCTTAGCATCTAGAGTAGTTCATGTTTTGCTGTTTTTACTTGTTAATTCAGGCCCATTCATGATGTGAAGATACTACGGACTTCAGTCAAAGACTAGCACCGGAGTTCGGAAACTGCGAATTGTAGTTCTATGAAATGCCCATCGTTTCCCCGGATATTTTGGAATTGGATCATTTATAAACGTGTTATATACCTTGTATTGGAGTTATGTTTAGCATAAACTGAGCAGAAACAATTAATGAACGGCATTTCTTTAGAGTTTTCTCATCACATTCATCTTTCCTGCTTTCATTGTGTGCTAGAACGGCACTTCTGCCTTCGGCTTTTTTACTATCATCTGGGGCAGCATGGATGCGTGGATTTGTCGCAATTAGAAAAGAAAAAAGAAAATTTAGGTGGTTAAATTACAAGTAAATCTATATTTAGATTTCTTGAAATTTTTTTATTAAAAGTTATTTTCAACCAAACAAAAATATATTTAGATTTATGATAAAGAATTTAAATAAAGTTGTAAAATAATTATAAAATGATGCTGAAGTAAAATTATAGTAAATTAAGGATTAAATTTTAAAATGTGAAATTTATAATTGAAATAATAAAAGTGGGATTCATGAAAATTTGTTATGGGAAATAATGTGTAAAGTATTGTAAAATCTGTTATGGGAAATAATGTGCAAGTATTGTAAAAGTAAAATTATGAAAAAAATAAAATTTTAATGATAACAAGGACTAAATTGTTAAACTTAAAAAATATATAGATAAAATAATCGAACTTAGATACATAGAAATTTGATATGTGAAACAAGATATTAAGATAAATTATGTGATTAAAATGTAATAGGAAAAAATTAATTTAATATGATTAGCTAGTGAATATTAAATTTTTACGATAAAAATAAACTACATTGAAAAATTATAAAAGTTTAAAATAAAATATTTGATAAGTGACAAATGTAATATAAAATGTAACATCCTAATACTTTGACCCGATATTCAAGTCCGGAAAGGCAGTTTATGAAAACATTAAGGAGTAATTTTACATTGACAGAAAAGCTTTTACGTTGAACATCCTATTTTAAATATTAAAAAAGACTATAAATATTTTCTGTAAAACTTTCATTGAAACAAACAGAACCCAAAATTATTGAATTATTCAAAAAATTTATTTTGAATCACTTTGCTATTAATTTTTATTTAAGTTCCAAGCATTGATCATTAATCGAAAAAGAAAGCTTAAAATGACATTAATACATGAAAACTAGAACACCACCTAAAATTGTTAAAGATAAGTCAGTTGTTCCAATTTCATCAAATTTTAGGATTCTTAAAATGACATTAATACATGAAAACTATAACACCACCTTCTAGCAAGCAAGCCAACCAACAATGCCACCATCACAATTACTAAAAACAGAAGCCATGCATGCTAATCCAAAAACTAGAACCGTCCTCATATAATTTACAAACCAGGGCTAAATCTCTAAGAGTTCCTTTAGTTCATGGGGGAGAAATGCAAGGCAATTAGGGGTTCGATTTCGGTAGCTGATAGCATCATTTCTTCTTAATCCGCTATTCTTCAAATCATATTTTACCGACGTTTGCCACCGCTCTTTCTCCCAAAAAAATTAGAATACTATTTGATGGTAATATGGAGTTGCAACCAATAGCTCTATCCACTAGTCTTTTGCGGATATGATCTCGATAGTTGTACCTTATGGGAGGATTGTCCCCCGGAATGCTAATGACTTTGGATCCAAGTTTAAGGAACCACACAAGTGATATGAACCAAAAATTAAGATGTCAGCTCAGCTTACCAGAATTTGTAGTCTGGCTGGACTGGTTCTCGTTGTCTTCACTAGTGGTGAGATTCAGCGTAGACAATGGAGCCTGATTAAATCCATTAGACTCGATTGAAACAGAAGAGGTGCCTTTTGATATAGTTACCCTTTCTGGTTCGGCTGTTTCGTTAGTTACCCCTTCAGGAACACCCTCTTTCTTTAGGATTTCCATATACCTTGAAGATGGGATATCACCCTTGCAGTACCTGCGCCACATGCCCCGATATGTTGCCTCCAAACCACTGATGAAGTTCTGTCCATCACAAACAGGTGACTTAGACATAAGGTCTCGAAGACTTGCTCTCAGCTTCTGGAGAGCGGTGACGTCCAGGCCAGTTGGAGTGCCAACTGCACATATTCATCTTCATTTTTTGCTATCAAATGTCCTAACCCTGAACCGAAAGTACCGAGATTGTTGCATCAGTATGGCGACAAAAGCAGATACACAAGGATATTCACAAGAAGCTCCTTACCAACTTTGCTGAGAAGACTGACACCAACATTATGAGCATGTACTGAACCAGCCATGGTAACACATGGCACTCCCATGTATAGAGATTCACAGGTCGTTGTTGTTCCAGCATATGGAAAAGCGTCCAAACTACGCAAGATAATATAACAAAAGTTAAAACATCTAAAATGGAAGTTAACAGAAACCACTTAAACCAACAGAAAAATGAACCAAAAGGAGGGGGTCACACTAACACTTGGTAAAACACTTTGGCTCCCTTTGTTTCACTAAAAATAACTTCCAGAAAATAATTTCTGAAAAATGATTTAATTTTCTAAAAAAGCTAACATTTTCTGGTGTTTGGATGAATCTGTATAAAATATTTTCTGTTGTTTGGTAGATTTTTTAGAAATATTTCATAAAAATTTTCAATTAAACAAACATACATTTGAGATTTTCTTATTTTTTATTATTTAATAGAATTTATTTTTATCTATAATTTTATATTTTACATTGTTTTACATATATTAAAAATATTATGTTAAATTCAGATTCATTACATCGTACTAAGTATTTTTTATTTAAAATGTGACATCAATAAAATTGACAAAAAAATTAAAGATGTCAACAATAGAACTTGATTTTCAAATTTGAATAGTAAAGGGTCTAAATTATTGAAAATAAAAGTACAAAGACTAAATTACAAATCAGTAAAGCGTATATAAACTTATAACACATTTTAACTTCATACTACAAAACATTTATTATTAATATATTTATAATTGTAATAAATATTTATTATTAAAATATTAGTATTGAATATTTTCAATAATGTGAATAATATTATTTAAAATTATTATTTTTAAAATTTATTATTAAAATATTAAATAATTTATTAAAATAATAAATTATATTTATTATATTAATAATTTATTATATGACTAAATATAAATAATTAAATATGTATGTTTAATAATATTAAAAATATAATATTTAAAAATTTTAAAATAAAAATAAAATTTATTATTAATATAATAATATTAAGCTTGATTTAAGTTTATTTTATATAAAATAAAATTATCTATAGATGAGCTTTTTTCCGAAAAATGACTTACGCTTTTCAAAAGGTTAAGTCATTTTACAGGAAAAAAGGTTTATTTTACCTAGATCTGCAAGTCATTTTTTGTTTGATTTGGGAACCAAACACAGAAAAATGCAGAAAATATTTTTCGTAAAACCTTTTACATGTAAACAAATAGACCATTTCTTGTAACATGGAATGCAGTTGATTTTACCTGATATCCATAAGAGAATAAGCTTGCATATGATCATGATTCAGGAGAATAAGAGGGAGGAGATCAACACGGAGAGATTCTAAACCCAGCTGCTCCAATGTTGTAAGAAATTTCTGCCTAACACTGTCACAACAAAATGGCTTGCATTTTACCACAAGACGGGAGTTTGGAACAGCACATAATATCCTCGCCCAAACTTGCAATACCTTGGGTGTTATCTGATTAATGGTTCCAATAAAAGGTTAAAGATGAATGCCATAACTGATTGGAAACGTATGGTTTAACCTTAGGTTAAAGTTACTAAATAGTACCTTTGCCAGGTTATTAAAGCTACCGAATGTAATGAAGCCATTGGAAAGAGCAGGAGTTGGTGAAACAAGTCCAGCCTCTGGGGAAGGAGTATAACAAAGGAAACATTCCGGAAGTCGAACTAACTCCTCCACATGCCTGCCATGGGGTAGGATTTTATTCTAAGTAGAAATCATTTTGCATATCTCATCTAACATAATAATTCTAAAGAAAAAAAAGCAGTCCGTTGAAGTAAAAAAACAGGACCTACTTCTGCTTTGTACCAGGAGGATCTGCAAGTGAATCAGTTATTCGGTAATCAATTGTAGGCAAACCAGTAGTATTGGGATAGCCAATCCAAGTCACCTACGGTAAAAAATGGCCAAAATCAGAAAAACCGATAAAATGCCTAGTCTACCATATCAAGCCTACCACAAAAGCAAAACCACCATGCATAAATCGAACACTCAAAAACCAACTCAAACTCCACTCTAAAAGATTTCCTCTATCATGCAGATTCTTTTAGTTCCAGCGATGATAGAACTTGAACAGGAAACAGTTAAAAGAAAATGATAAATATGGTACCTTAAGCATACCTGAACAGGTGCCGGTCGACATGCCATTGTTCCCAATTTGTTGTTGGCTGTATGACCAGTAAGCTCTACCAAAATGTCGATTTTATCTTCTCTAATCATGCTTGCAACCTTTTTTTCATCGATACCATATATATCTCTCCATAGCCCACCCTTTTTAACGACTCTTTCCCTAAATCTATTAGTTTTTGCATCAGCCTGCATAACGATAAAAATGTGAGTTCGCAAAGAAAAACAGTCCATCATGGGAACAGAAAAGATTCCAACATCACCAACTTGTTTGTAATAATAATACGATATAGAAAGCAATAGTTTTAGAATTTTTGAGTAACTTATGGACAGGTAACTGGATACTGACTACATCACAATGAACTTTGAACAAAGTCTCGGCAAGGAAAATGTTGATGACAACATGGTGACGAAAGCATACATAACTGCCTAAGGGATGTCCCTTTTTGAGATAACCACGAAGTCCATCAAGAAAATAATTAAAATGAAATTAAGAGCTATGGTACAACCACGATAACTAGCATCGTAATATAAATACTAGGATATCTTTGCCAAATATGGCACTAAAATATTATTTAAACTCATCTTTAAGCTTCAAAAGTCAAGATTTCAACTAAACAAGAATATAAATACTATGATATATGTAGAATTATAGATGATGATGCTCAAAAAATCACTAAAAAATTCTCAGAAATATACCCGAAGCATTAGTACCTTTACTACTGCTGAATAAACAACCACCTGGTATTTCCCATAGTCATGATAAATAAGAGGGGCTTCAATGAAATAAGACACAGAATGTGTAAAATAATCTGGAGAAATGTATCCAATAACAAGAGGTCGTTCTGGATCTTTAGGGTTGTCCCACGAATCGTATTGTGGATATAACCTCATAAATCGCCTTCCCCAATCCCTGTTTTTGAGATAATTCAATTCAGAAAGCTGATTTTAAGATATGTCAAAGATCATACTCCAAATATCCAATTATAGCAAGAAGAATATTTGTAGCGATGCAGCTAATATAGTTAGTAATGACATTAAATTCAAGTGATAAGTTAGTAATGACAACTAAATATTAAAATAATACTAATAAAAAATTGACATTAAATTCAAGTTAAGGTGATAGGAGCTTGTTAAACCTGTGAGCCTCAAAAAGTTTATCATCATCTCCTTCATTTATGTAGTTCATTGCTAGCAGCCGGTTCTGCAAACAATGACAGGCACAACACCAAGTATGGAACCAGCATGAATTTTCTCTTGTTCTTTTTGTTTTACTTGCATGAATTTTGCATCTTAGCAAGCAATTACGATTTAAACGATACAAGATCCATAAAATGGTACCTGTCCTGCATTACGAGAATCAGGATCTATCTTAAGGCATTGCTCATAGGCAGTAACGGCCATGGTTATATTGCCAGCATCTCTGTAAAGAACCCCTGAAAAAGACATGGAGAATATATTAACATACCACAAAAAAAATATTTCCCAAAAGGTATTTAAGATTATGCATCTGTGGAAGTAATGAAGCAATGGCAAGTACTAGCTGTCCCGGCAATGGTTATAGATTTTGTAACAACATAGCTGAGAAGCAAGAGAAAAACCTAAATTGTTATATGCTTCTGCATAAGTGGGATTGGCAATGATAGCTTTCTCAATCATGCTAGCAGCAGCATCCATTTTACCCTGCCAATAGTAAAGCTCATTGTCAATCACTGTTTGAGACATGGTTTAATAGTTAGATCTATAATTCCACTTCAAACCTGAACTGTGTAGACAACACCAAGGTTGTTCAATGACTGTGAGAAGTTTGGTTTGATTGATAATGCCAGCTGAAATAAGATATTATTAATATGAAGATAACAGAAGGCAATAGAGGATGAAGGCTTAAAATGCTAGACAAGAGTCAAATGTTGCCTGATAACACTCTACGGCTTTATCAAGGTTGTCTCTATCTTTGTATATTACTCCTAAATTGTTACATGCCTCTGCACAATGGGGGTTGAAGTGGAAAGCAAGTTCATAGAACACAACTGCCTGCACAAACAAAAATTGATAGCTAGATTATCATCTGATGCAAACAATTCAGTTCCACAAAGAGAATCATGCAATTCCAAGAAAGCACATCTTATGTAATTACTTACCATATCGAACTTCAACATTTCACCATAAGCAACCCCAAGATTATACATAGCATCTGCATAGTGCCAATTATAATACAAAGCCTTCTTGTAATATGCCACACCCTGGTTAATGTCCCCCTCCAGCTTAACCTGAAGAGACATATCACTGAATGCAAAATCAGGGATGGAAAAACTCGGAAGTATTTTGATCTAACAAAAGCATTGGTCAAGAAATGAACAGGATATGATAAACGATTTTACAAACAATTACTTATGCCAAAACCAGCAGTATTGTGTCACAAGCAAATAGTATATGTTTGTAAATCTTAGTGGAAGACACCATGACTAGAAAGGCACTTTTCAAACATCTTGACCTACAGCCCCAATGTTCTTGTGTAATAAGTAGTCTCATGTATAGGATCACGGTTTAATCACTTCTAGTTCTCGGGATGTCAAACAAGAAAGAAGTTGGGTTAGTTCGATTCAGAGTCAATTAAGGACATATGTGACAAAGAGTGTAACTTCATTCCAGTAAATGCAATGGCCTGCTACAGAACTTATTAAGCCTTTTTTTCAATAAAAGAACTAATTCCTCACGTAGATGTTTCTATAAGACTAGGATACAGATGGATATAACGATACAGTCCTCCAATGTTTAACCAGTCAATTTTCAGTAATAGAAATGAAAAACGTTGATGGATGATGCTATATGAAATAACGAGGGGGAGAATGCACCTTTGTTCCCAAATCTGTCAAGGCAATGGCCATATTATTTTTCGCAATCTCAAAGTTTGGGGACACAGCTAGACACCTGGTAAAAAAATAGTCAAGCAAAGAGACTATCAGCAGAGATGAAGACACCACCCGAATAAACAAACTACATGTAAGGACCAGCAGGCAACAAGGTTAAGCAACTAACTGCATGCTACCTCTCATAACAGGCAATGGCAGATTCTAAGTCACCACGGTTTTTATAAATGACACCCATGTTGCAATATGCTTCAGCATACATAGGTCTCTCCAGTGCAGCTTTCTCATAGCAGCTAAGTGCAGTATCATATTGCATCATCTCAGAATAGACAACACCAAGGTTATAGTAGGCAGGCTGTAAAAATTTGGTACAATGATATAAATATATATATAATAGATGTAAAAAGGAACACAATATAAAAGGACAACATGGGAAAATGGGAACTAAAAGGAGCGTGACTTCCCATAGAAATTTTAGTTACAACAACAATTACTAATGGAGGAATGAAAGAGAATGAGAGATTACAGCATAGTGTGGATCAATTTTAAGAGCTTCATAATACTTCTGAATTCCCTCCTGTGTATTGCCAGCAAGCTTCAAGCTGGTACCGAGGTCAGTTAGAACAATAGCTAGGCATTCTGCAGCTGGTTTGTATGAAGCGTCTGCTTTCAGAGCTTTTTGGTAAGACTGCATAATAAACAGGTGTAGACTCAAATTGCCGAAATCCCACAATAATTAACAGTTAAAAATCACATGAGCATACCTCAGCAGCGTCTACCAGACGACCTTCATCTTTGTATAATATACCACAGTGAGTGAAAGCACAAGCATTCTGAGGATCCAACTTAATGGCTTCAGCAAAGCTCTCAAATGCAGGCCTTCCCATGTTCTGCATCTGAAGGCATATTCCTTTTCCAATGTAAGCTTCGACACACCCACTATCTTTCTCCAAGACACTATTATATATAGCAAGAGCATCGACAAACTTGTTCCTGGACCGAAGAATGTTAGCATAAGAAAGAGCATCTTTCCCTTCAAATGCCTTTGGCAGTGGAATCACATCAACTGTTGAAGTACTCGGACCAGGAGAAGATTGTCGATCTTTTAAGAAACCATTTTCGGCAATCAGGTCCTTCTCTCTCCCATTGACATCTTTCTCAGTCCAGGCCATCCAGGTAAATACTATATTCTCACGCTTCTGTACAGATATAATCAAAGATAGCAAAAATAATTATACAGTATGATAATGTTTACACCAAAGTTGATCAAACAAATATAACAAGTACGAGTCTCGAAATTTACAAACATGATTAAACAATGGATCATAATATAAATTTCAGAAAGTTAAATGTGATAAGTGAAACCCAAAACCTATTTTTATGGTTTCTAAACACAAATTGAATGCTTTTCTCACCATGTGATATTGTAAAGCTAATTCAGTAATGTAACACAAATAAAGTTTCAAAATTTTCAACCAGCAATTAATTGCATATGAACTATACAGCAGCAAGCTAAGTAATTGACACCACTTCTCTTACAGCATGAACAAATGCAAATCAAAATTTGATCAAATAATAGACACTAATTAGAAATAAAAAAAGTAAGATTTTGAAAATTACTTAGCAATGAACTCACCCAAATTAAATTTAAACCTAGGGCTCCTACAACTCAAGAAAACAATACCCACTAAAGAAAAAAATGGCTTTGCATCATTTTAATAACTTCAAGAACACAAATTGAAACTCTAGGTAAACCTAAATGATCCAAGTAGCCACTCCATTATAGCAAACTGATCAAAGCCCATATTACCTTAAAACCCTAATAAACAAACAAACAAGCAATTCCACTTTAAAACCCAGACTTTAATCAAACAAAAAAAAAACAAATAAATAAATAATTCAAGGCTTTTTTTTAATTAAAAAATTACAACTTTACAAACCCAACAAAACAAACGAAAAAAAAAAAAGATTAGGGATTTAACACTTACTTTTTGGAGCAACCAAACTCTGCCCCAAACTAAAACAGCATAGATGACGCCAAAAATCACCCAAAAAGAAAAAAGAAAAAAAGGTAAAGATGGGTGTAGGATAAGAAAAGACAAGGCGCGTAGTTTAAGAATAAGACTTGAGTTAGTCCAAGTTTAATGAACAAATACAAATAAAGGGTAAGTTATAGATTAAGAAAAAAGATGGTCTTTTTGTTGGTCTAATGAAAAAAGAAGGAAAAAATGAGAGCTTTGAAAAGAATGGGAAAGCTCTGGTTTTTCAGACAAAGAGCATTTGGGGGTGTTGGAGGTCTCCCAAACTGCGAGAGAGAGAGAAAGAGAGAGACCCTGATGGTGTCTGGTCTGGTCGTTAATTACAACACGTTTTTGGGGCATAATAGGGACATAGGATTTTGTATCTTAGCCCTTGCTTTTGCTTTATATTTGCATCTTTTTACCCCTACATACTGCGTCCTTCCTCTAGGACAATAATGGTTGGGATCGATTTGGTTATTATGATTATTAAAAATACTTTCAAATATTTTATTCTTTTATAAAAAATTAAAACACCAAAATGATTAAATCAAATCCAATCGTAATTATACTATTCAAATTAATTCAATTTGTGGATTTTATAATTTCTTTTATAAATTTTAAAAGAACTTTTGGTGTGATAGTTTCTCTAAAATTTTAATGTAATTCATATATATACATAAATTTTAATTTTGATTCAACTATAAATATTTAAAATAAATATAATTATTTATGTAAGCAACATGTAAATTTAAAATAATTTTTTTAATAATTGTATTAATAATTTGTGAAAGTTGAATAGAATGAAAATTTCATTTATAAAATTAAACAAAATAAAAATTTATATATTTTTTGCATGGTCAAAAACCATCGGTAATTTTGAAATTTATTTTAAGTATTTTTATATTTTTTAAAAATTTAATTAATTTATATAAAATATTTATTTATATATTATAAGTTAAAAAATAAAATGTAATTCCATCCCATTCAAATAATAATATTTTTATTTTATAAATAAAAATTTATTTCAATCAAATCAAATATAATTTGATGAAGTTGAATCAACCTAACTTTTTTTTACAATACTTTTAAATACTAAAATTATAAAAGAAAATCTACTTAAGTATATTCAAACCTACAAACTCTTATTGTTATAATAATAACAGTGTCAATAAAAAGGCACAATAATTTATTTGGCCTTTAATTTTATAAGAAAAAAATATTTTAGTCATTCATTTAATTTTTATCCCTTTTAGCCCTTAAAATTATTATATTTGTCAAATTACTCTAAAATAGATGGAAATGTTAACATCTATTAACTTTATTGACGCGACATATACGTAGATATATTAGCAATTAATTATTTTAAAATTTTAAAAATTCAAAAAATTATTAAAACTAATTTAAACATTAATTCTTGATGTGACATACATATAGATTGCCACGTGAATGCCATGTCAACAAAATTAATAAACATTAATTTTTCATCCATTTTAAGATGGTTTGATAAATAATATAAACTCAAAGACTAAAAAAGACATAAAATTATATAGAGGGTTAAAATAATTTTTTATAGAATTAGAGGACTAAATAAAATATTATCCCTTTAAAAATCAACCCTAGCTTGGTCAATGGTTATTCATTTGGGGTTTCCTAGTTTTATGAGACACTGTATTTTCTTTAATTGTCTTCTTTTCAGTTTGATTTTAACACCCGAAACAAGAACCAAACAGAAGGGCTATTTATCTCTATTAGTATATGTTTTTTATTTATTTCTTAAAGAAAAACTATTTAATTGTTGGAAGAAAGATTGATATTATTGTAGCCAGGCATTAAAACTATTTTAATTTTACACTGATATAAAATTACTTTTTATTCTGATCCGAAAAATATTACTTCTATCGAACCAAATTAATAATTCTATGGTTATATAAATATTGTTAAGATTGTTGTTATTTATTTTGTTTTGATCGAAATCAAGTTTTCTATCATAAATAGTAGTGATTAATTTTTTCGTCGTGAGTACTTTCAAAAGAAGTAAACTGCTAGTCATAAAATGTGCTTTATTTTCATAGGCGGGGATCAAACTAAACTTACTCATGGGTTGAGTCACTCTCCTAAGCTCGAAGGTTCACCCGAAAAATAAAAGTGTTTGAACAAAATACAATACTCGAAAAATAGGTTTGGGTAAAATTTAATGCTCATTTTCTATATGGACTGAGCCTTGAGCAAAAATTTTGACCCGAGCTCTACTCGAATATTATGTTATAAAACAATGTTATATTAATTATATACGTTAAATAATAATTATACATATTTATATTTATATTAAATCAGTAATTCAATAACAATTAAACTCATTCCCCAATACCTAAAAAACTTACCCAACAAAATAATCTAACTCAAAATATAAAATTTTATATTTTATATTTAATACAATAAAATATTTATTATATTTATTTGTGTTTTTAATATAATAAAACATTTATTATATTTATGATAGTGCTTTTTAATATAAATGATTTTTAATGTGTTAGAAAACTTTTATTTTAATATTTTTTAGTACATTTAGTGTATTATATTTTAAATAAAAATTAATCTAAAAAATCAAATATGGGCAGGATGGGTTGGTTCCGAGTTTACTTTTCTTAAAACAGATCGGCCTCAGACAAGAACGTAAGAGTCTAAATACATTGCATAGACCCAACCCGACCCATGAACAACTCGAAGTCGAATTTTAATTGTTTGTGTTGACATAAATGTAACATTTTAGCTTTGTCTTCGAGGAACTTCACCTTTTCAAAACTTTATTATAAAATAATTTAGTATTTGATTCTATAGTATCATCGAATTAAAAGTGGATTTAAACATTTAGACGGTGGTCGATTGAGTATTAACTCGATTAATATCGATATTGTTATAGGAAGACGTAAGTTTGAGTGTATTAAAGCGCATTATCCTCCTATATAAGGGTTGGAGAGGGGGCTATGAGTAGTTTTAGGCTTTGTATCAAAAATAGCATATATGATAAGAACCTATAATGAGATTAAAATTTGTTAATAAACCCTATATTTTGTGTAAGTTATGGATTTAGTATATATATTTTAATTTGGTCAATTTTAGTCTATGTAATTTTAGAATTTGAAAATTTTAGTCCCAACCTAATCATAACTATTAAATTCATTAAGGTCTATAATTTTCAAAATTTGATCTATCAAACATATTATCACATATGTAATACTATGTTTGTTTGTTATTTTCACATATTACTAAAAAATCAATTAATAAATTTAAAGATAAATCGTTTACATTTAGATTAAAATTTTGAAATTCACAAAAGATAGCCACTAAGAATGAACCAAATGGTGAACTGGACTAAATCTATAACTTTAGGCATAATCTGGGACTAATGACATAATTTAACCAATATATTTAATTGTTACCATTAGATCGGGACTAAAATTTCAAAATTTTAAAAGTATAGGAGCTAAAATTGATCAAATTAAAATATAGGTACTAAATCCATA
This sequence comes from Gossypium rotundifolium, assembly GCA_025506655.1. Taxonomy (NCBI): domain Eukaryota; kingdom Viridiplantae; phylum Streptophyta; class Magnoliopsida; order Malvales; family Malvaceae; genus Gossypium; species Gossypium rotundifolium. The sequence goes on along the minus strand of CP106722.1, from coordinate 3,745,816 downwards.
ATTTACATAAAATACGGGTCTAATAACAAAATTTAACCTTACTAATATGTTATTTTAATCATTTAACTATAAAAATTATCAAATATAACTAACATACTAACAAAAAATTGCATGGCATCTTTTAAAATTGGTATAGTAACAAATTTAGTTCTTATTATTTACCAATAGTATCAATTTGATCTCGATTCTACAAAATTTAATCCTCAATATTTACATATTTAATCAATTTAATTATGGTTTTAAAAGATTAAAAATTCTAAAAAATTCTAAAAAATATAAAATATAGATTTTGAAATTCAATTTTTTTCTTTTTTGAAAATGGGTACAATTGCAACATAATAATTGAAAATTATAAGGATAACGTATTTAATCACTACAAACACAATTATTTATAACAAAGCATAAATTAAATATAATATAGATAAACGGATCGAATCTTAGTTTGATTAGTATAGATATTATTGTCAATACAAGAGGATGTGGATTCAAGTGTGCTGAAGTACATTATCTTTCTATTTAGAGAAGGAATTGTATGAAAATGTGATTTTATGTCATCTTTATTACTTTTCAATAGGAGAAATAACAAATTAGATTTTTTTTCTTATTTAAAGTTAAAATTAAGAGAAAAAATTTGATTTGTCATTCTCTCATCGAAAAGATAAAAATAATGTAGAATCATAATTTTATACAATCCTTTTTTCTTATTTATGTGTCAAATTTACAAGAGAATTTCAGATTCAAGTAGAATCAAAATCTTATTTTAAATTATTTCTTACTTTTGACGTTTAGAGTCTTTAAAGACTTCGACTTTCCAAGATGAGAACAGAACATAATAGTCAAAGAAGTTTAAAAAAAACACCCTTGAAAAAGACATGTTTAAATATTTTGGGCTTAGATTGGGCTGGTTTTAATTTGTCCATTTTTGCTGATAAAGTCCAAAAATAAAATCTCGGTTGTTTTTCCACATTATTATCAAGTCAGTCCTCTTTATAACAATCACAATCTATAATAGTAAAATTATTTTTATATTTTATTAAATTTAGTAAAATTCTTAAGTGGAATAAAACAATCCAAGTACTACGTGTAAGTTATAAAGTTAGTTCTTATATTTTTTGAATTGTTCAATTTTAGTTCTTTTATTTTTAAAATTTAAAATTTCAATCCAAACCTAAAATGGTAGCAGTTAAATGTTCCTAGTTAAAGTTGTAGATCCAATCTCCAATATGATCATTCTTAGTTCCCATATTTTTCGAATTTTAAAATTTCAGTCTTGACGCAAATAAAATCCTTAAATCTATTAAACTAACATGGCATCACACATATGATAATATATTTATCGCATAAGATTTTGAAAATAGTATAACTTAATGATTTTAATAACTACTCTTTGGTTAAAAGTTAAAAGTCCCTTAAAACTTTATTCTTTTTCTCTAAGTCATTTGCTTCTTCTCTTTTATTTTGTCCAGCCCGCCTTTTTTCCCTCCCACTATCCCTCTTTTTCTTTTTCTATTTATTCTCATGTGCCTTATCTCTTTCTAGTTTACAGATCTATTTTGTGGGTATCTTTGTTGCCTTCACAAGTTGTATTGGGTAGATGATGGTGCCTGTTGTCACTGAAACTCCACCAGCCACCAGTAGTTTTTTTTGGAAAGTGGGTGGCTCTTTCTTGGTTCTCTGTTCTGAGAGTATTTCAGAACAATAAATGATTTCACGAGTTGGTTTGGACTTGCGTTGTCTTAAGTTTTATATGTTGTTTTTGTTTGTTTTCCATTGTCTAACAAGTCTTCACTTTTAAAATTTTGTCTATTCTTGTACCATATTTTTTAGTCTTACTTATACATGTAGTCTTGCTTTTGCAAGTGATTTTAGGGACAGTTTTGTCGTGATGTTTATTAAAAAGGACTTCGAAAATTGTAGCTTTCATGACCTTTACTAAAAAAACCCTAAAAAATTATATGAAAAAATCAATTAAACCCCAAACACAGTTGAAGCCCTAAGATATATAAACTTTAAACATCCGAACATAATCCAAACCTCAAATACCATTGGAATCACAACTAGAGGTGTGCATGAGTTGGGTCAGGCCGAGTTTGGGTCGGACCCAACTAAAAATTTAAGCTAGTTCATTGGGCTCGAGTCAGGCTGAGCCCAAAAATAGGCCTAAAATTTTGCCCAAGCCCGACTCATATAAAAATCCTAAAACACGAGCAGGTCCGGCCCTACTCAGTATTAATTTTATAATATTTTATATATTTTTAAATATATATAATACATCAAAATACTAAAAAATCAAAATAAATAATTTTCAACAAATTGAAAATAAATTTTAAAAAATATGTAGACTTAAATAACACTAAAATAGATGCAACTTAACAAGCAAATGCCTCTAAAATAATAAAAAATTAACAAATGTCTTTAAAATAATAACAAAATTAACAATAAAATAAGTTTTATATAATATCTAAACAATAACAACAAAATAATAGAAACATAATAGTAAAATAGTAGTAAAATAAGGAGAAAAACAATAAAAATATTATTAAAAAATAGTTTTTTTCATTTAATGAATTCTAAAATGCCTTACCCGAGCCCAAAAATATTTTCTAAGCCGGCCTTTATTTTTTTTTTATCCAAGCCCATTTTTCGGGCCTATATTTTTGCCCAAACCCTCCCACATTTCGGGCGGGCCGCCCGACCCATACACACTTCTAATCACAACCCTAAACAAAAAAATCTTTTCTTGGTTGACTTAGGCACTCCCACTAAAACTCCATGAACCCCTTTGAGCGCTCCTCAAAGTAGAGAGACAAAAACTTGGGGTTAAAACTGAGTATAGACACTCCGAGCACAATACATCTACCATTTAAAGGTCTAAACAGCTATTCTAAAGATGACACTTTAAAAGCTTCTCAGTTACCCCTCAGCAGGTTAACATTTTGAACTAGTTTTTTTAATACAAACAACAAAAAAAACTAAAAACAATCAAAGAAAAAAGATATAGGTTAAATTTGATGGCGTTTTATAATCTAAATTTAAAATTTAACCAATCAAAATATCTTTTATCATTTTATGGTTTGAATTTAGTTTTGTTCTAGTCTTAACAAAATTTTAAACACCAATAACAATAACCAATTCATTGTGCTAATTAAACCCAAATTTAATTATTTTTATTACAACTAATAGACGGTACAAAATTAGGGCGATAAATGAAACTAGCTAGCTTGGTAACTAAGAAATAGCTAGAAATGAAAGAAAACTAAAAACAGGGACAAAAGCGAATAATAAACAAATAAAACTTTGGTTTTCACCAAATCAAGCACATATAATAAGTAGTGAGCAAATCTTATTCTTGTTCTCTAACAGGGCTAATTTATAGTTTCATGCAAATGGTGACATTAATGCAAACTTGAAATTAATCTCTTCAAGCTTCTCCATCGATCTGCACATCATCTCTAAAGATTCCAAAACCCATCAACATCCCAAAATGCATACTCGTCGTCGTTGACGTCGTCTTTTTTTGTCGATGAGTTATCGTTCATCCCAATCTGAGTAAATCGATTAATGTGATTATTATCTAGTCGAGGGATCGATTCTCCCATCTTTAATATCCCTGGCGGCCGTCTATCGAATGACCTCAAACATTTCGATTTCTTATAAACCCGGCACAAGCTGAATTCTTGTCTTAGCTGTAAAAAAAGAAGAAGAGAAAATCACATAAAATATAGAGGAAAGATTGACTAGGTTTGAATCTGAGGTTACATGATAAAGAACTTACGGTAGGAGGTGTAGTGGCATTAGCTAAAGGAACATGGTCTTGAATAGCTTTATATTCGTTCATTTTCCAGTCAGTTTTCTTCCCATTTGGGGCTCTTCCGTTGTAGAAGACCATGGTTCGTTTGACACCTATGGGGCGACTGTTGAAAGAGTAAACATAACCAGGTGAACCAGTGGCTTTCCAGTACCCCGATGATGTAAGCCGCTTTGGTCTCCCTCCTCGAGCTTCACTCTCTTGCCTTGGAATGAAGAAAAACCATTGCTCTGGGTCTTTATGACATAGGTTATCTGAGAATTCTGCATCAAATGCACCAGTGATCATGAGAAACATATTATATATATATATATATATAGGTTTAAATAAAAGAAAAACATAAAATGTTAGACCTCCTTGAAACTTTTGCTAGTTTTATTTCCAAGATAATCAAATAAACCCAGAAATTTTATGCCATAAAGTGGAGAAAGGGAGACTCTAGAGTCCATATTCAAAGCTTTCTCGTATATGGGTAAGTTTCATCTGACAAAAAAAAGCTTTATTCAGCTCAAACACTGAGCCCCAAGTTTCATGGTACTCAAGAAAAACGATAGTACTGGTTAATCTTTCCTACTGCTGAAGATATATACACACACACACACACACGCAAGTGATATCTCAGCTCTCTCAATATCCTCGGGTTGTTGAGTTTGAGCCTTCTCATGAGCTTGCTTTTCAGCAACCATGGCAGAAGACTCCGATCAAAAGCAATACTGAGCTTACTGAGGATCCGCAACCCTCAACAAAACTAAGACATTTTATGTCAAAAAAGTGATAGAAAGGGATATTGTTAAATTCAAAAGAGAAGAAGAAAGATATTTACGAGGAAGATCCCAAGGATTGAAGTTATAAATGTCGACAACTGGAATTACACGATTCATAACATGGTTGAGATCATCATCTGTTTTAGCTTCAAGCTTCTTGTGGAGATAAAACGAAACCAGCTCTTCTTCAGTAGGATAGAACCGAAACCCTGGTGGCATATCCTCCATTTTTATATACCTATACTTGTTTATTCATGCCAGTCTTCTGCTATATATACACACACACCCATTACAGTTGTAATTTCTCGATCATTGATTAATGGGGGGCCAGCAACGGACAATGGAGTTAGGCAAGAGAGAAGAAATCAGTAAGAAAATGGAGGGGAAATGGCCTTGGAAACTTCCTCGCGCTTACTATGGAAAATATTAATGCAATTGTCACTCATTTCACATTTTATTCACTACTTTATTAACTTTATTATTATTATTTTGCTTGGAAGTGGTCAATATATTCTTATATGAAATAATGTCTTTGTTCGTGTTTGATGTGATTGGAGTACATAAAAATAATAAATTTATCCTATTTGCTGTTTAATTTCAGTTGGGATTTTTTTAAATTATATTATTAAACATAAAATTTATTTATTTTGGTCACTTAATTAAAAAAAGTTACAATTTAATCAGTAAACTATTCGAAAGTTTTCGTTTAACTCACTGAACTATTCAAAAGTTTTTTATTTAAGTCGTTGTGCTATTAAGTTTATTTATTTTTAAATAAAAATTCTACTAGCGAGCTCCAAGTTATAATTTGACAATCGGTACGATAGGTCAGTACTCATTAACAGCTCGAAAAACATATCTTAGATCCAAGTCGATTTAACAGTCGATGTCGAAGATAAGAGAAAAAACTGTTTGAATTTTAGTTCGCTAAATTCATGACATCTAAAACTATTTTATGAAAAAATTAACTGTAGAAAATAAGGGGAAATAAAGCTTTTGATTGGTGTAAAAATAAGAGGAAAGAAAGTCATATAATATTGATTTTAACAATTTGGTGGCTTAAATGAAACTTTTAATAGTTCAATAACTAAATTGTTTTACCTATAATTTAGTGAATAATGATGTAGTTTACCTATTAAAATTTATATAATTAATTGTATATGAAAATATATATTTTATATATAGACTGTTATACACATCAAATAAAAATATATTTTCTTTAATCTCGTAATATATATATATATATATATATATAAGTTTTGTACATTTTACCTGAATTGTATATATTATAAAAGCAGACTTCTCATATGTTTTCTGATGCAAAATTAAATTAATATTGCTTATATTCGTATAATTTTTATAACAAATTCACGGTTAATTAATAATTTAATTATATTTATAGTGCTCGAAAAGTTTTCAATTCAATATTTTAATTATAAGTAAAATTTACTTAGCAAAATTAAAATAATTTTACATTTTCATAATTTTTATATGATTAATATTTTAATAATTCAATCTTTATATTTCATGCTCTATTCATTATATCATACATGTCAAGTTTGGTATAAATTAAAAATTTTAACTAAAATAAATTATTAAATATATATATATATTAATATAAATAATATTTTAATTCGATATGATAGAAATATTAGATCGATTCAAAAATTTACATGCATTACAAGTAAAAATACTTTGATAAATTTAATAGTTGGATTATTGGTGGGCTCGAAACTAACTAATATTTCGACAAAGGTAAGCGCACCTATCGAACAGTAGTATAGTTGTGGTGAGTCCGGAATATCGTATCCTCAAGGATTAAAATTACTAGTAATAACTATCTTTTTATTATCTAGCCTAATAATTAAGAGATTTTTGTTTTAAGCTAAAATTTAACTAACTAAGTAAGTGACTATGAACGCAACAGAGAGTGAAAGAAGTAATCAAATAGACCAATGATAAAGATAATATCCAAGGAAGAATTCACCTAGACTTCACTTATTATTTTGACTCTAAATTAAATGATTTGTTCACTTGACTTGATCCATAAAAATCTCTAAATTATGTTAATATCTCTTTCAAGACTAAAAACAACTGACTCTAGGTTGATTAATTGAAATCTCTTTCTAATTAAAACTCCTATCGTCGCATTAACTCGATCTATGGATTCCCTTATTAAATTTGACTCTACTCCGACAGATTTATGTCGGCCTATTTCTAGGGTTGCAATTAACTCCACTTAATTATGTTGAATCTACTCTTAAGCAGGGACTTTTGCTCCACTGAATAAGCATATTAAACTTGAATTAATATTCTTGAAAATATTACAAGAAGGATTAGGAACACATAGAACAAGATCAAGTATTTATCACGTAATTCAGATTTATTGAATAATAAGATTCATCTAGGTTTCATCCTCTCTAAGTATTTAGGGAGTTTAGTTCATACTGATAGAGGGAAACATCTTAAAATAAGGAAAATTACAAAACATAAGAAAACCCAAAAACTTCAAGAAAAATTGATAGGAGATCTTCAGTCTTGATGGGGATCCTTTTTCCAAGCAGCTCCCAATGACTGTCTTCGAGGATTTTCTGCTTTCTACTCTGTGTGTCCTTTTAGGTCCTCCCTTAGGGTATTTATATAGGCTTTGGAGCACCTTTCTTAGCCCACAAGTAGTCTTTTCTGAATAGAATTAGACTTGGGTTTGGCAGGGACACGCCCGTGTGCGATAGCTTAGGCCGTGTTCGATTTTGCTCGTCACACACGGCCGTGTGGTTTGCCCGTGTGCGATATTCCATGCCGTGTTAATTTTTGAGGTAGGCCCATTTTGTCCCTTTTTGGCCCGTTTCTTGTTCTTTTCGACTCCCTAAGCTCTCCTGAGTGTAAAACATGAAATTAAAGGATTAGGAGCATCGAATTCATCAAATCTAATGAAAATTCATCCAAAAATAAGCCAAGCATGGGGTCAAAATATGTATAAATTATGGTTTATCAAATATCCCCACACTTAAGCCTTTGCTTGTCCTCAAGCAAAATCCTCAACTCACAATCAAAATAAATTCTTCTCAACTTATAATTTTCATCAATAATGTTTTGAAATAATTCACACATAATAATCATGTATTGAGAATTTTGCTTAAAAGAGCATCAAAGTTTCAAACAATCCAAGTCAAACATTTGAATCATAAAATCATAGGTATTCCCCTTCATCTAAGTAATTACCTTTAATTCCAAATCGACAAGAGTTGACATCCTCACTAAAGATTCACTCAAATCACTCGAAGTGTTTAAGGTTCAATAATTAAGCACTCAAAAGTCAATCATGAAAAATTATTACCATAGGCTTGCATGAAAATCAAATCTCCACCACTATAAATGAGATGATAAACAAATCAAAAGGTCTTTAGCAAGGTTGTAATGGGGCTTGGGTTAAAGGTGTGGATAAAGGCTGAAAAAGATGGTTAGAATCGAGATTAATGTAATAAATTACCAACTAGAAAAATAGTGCTAATTACTGAATTACAAATAAGTACCCAAAATTAAAACTACTCACACTTTAGAACATGAGCTTTCCCTTGAAATAATAACTTTAACTTGTACAAGCTCAATAAAGAATGTAATAACATGAATTTTTTTTAAGAATAAGAACAAGTAATGAGTATACGTAGGTAGTACTTAAAAAGAAATAATTCAGCAACTAGAATTGACGAACATAGTTAGGTAACAAATCAAATTAAATCTCGATAAAAAGGGAGTCAATAAAAAGGGAAAAATTCTTAATGAATAAAAATAATTAAATTGTGGGTTATCATTAAAGGGGAAAATCAAGAGACGATGGTTAAAGCTCAAAGGGGTTCACTAAGGGTTAATTATGTGGGTAGGCTTTTTATAGAGTAAGTGGATTAAATCTTAAGTGCCTTTATCATCTCAGTATATCAAATCAAAAGTGTGGTCTTAACATGCATAATCAAAGCAAGTTCTAGAATAACGATTCAGTGTTGACACACTCATAACCAATAAAGAAGTGAGCAAGAAAGAATATATGCTCTAAAGGCTCAAAAGCTCACAAAAATTATGGGTTTTTTATGTCAATCCTACTTAAAATTTCAAGATAATACCTCAATTTAGGGAAATACCCTAACAATTTTAATTCTCAAAAGATCAACTTTATCATGCTTGATTCTTTAATGTCTTAAAGTTTAATAATCAATGCACAATTACCTATGATTTAATCCAAAACATATCAATAAAAATTATAAATCAATCCAATTTCAGTTTAATAGTAATATGTGTAGATTACTTGAGAACAAGATAAAATTTAGAGATTTTTCTGATAATCAATTAAATAACCTCCCCACACTTAAGATGTACATTGTCCTCAATGTACAGAGATAGATAATAGCAATGTAAGCAGAAAATCATAAGAGAGGGAAGGAGGTGAAACTTCCTGAATTATGGATGAAATCCTTAAAAAGTGAAAATTGTAGAAATAGGTCCAATGAGAAGAATGATGAACTAGGCAGAGGTGAAGGTGGAGGAGAATACTCCAATAGCTTGTTCGTTCCTTAGTACACCTTGAACCTTTTGAAACTTCGTTCCTCGATCTGGAGACTTCGCTCCTCATGAACAGTTTTGTTCTCAATATGAAAGCTTGATAAACCGTAATATGTTCATATTTTAATCCCACATTTAGCATACTTTGGGATGATTTATTCATTGAATTATGAAATTTGGTGCTCCTAATCCTTTAATTTCATGTTTTATACTTAAGAGAGCACCGGAGGATGAAAAGAACAAGAAACGGGCTAAAAATGGAAAAAATGGGCCAAAGTAAGAAATGCACACAGCCTGGGCCCGAGACACACGGTCGTGCCTCTTTAGCAGATCCGACCACGGCCTGAATTCAATTCACACGGGCGTGTCCCTGACGTGACCTGTTTTAATTCTATTCGGAATAGGGTACTTAGAGGCAAAGAAAGACATTCCAAAAGTCTATATAAACACCCTAGAGGCCAACCTTAAAGAGGTGTTCAGGTAGGCCAAGGAGAGGGCAAATTGTAGATTCACTCGAAGAAAGCCAGTTGATCCATCTCAAGAAGCGGAATCATACTCAAGACGGAAGATCTTTCTTTCAATTTCCTTCAGGGGGTTTTAGTGTTTTTCTTATATTTTGTTTTATATTTTCTTCTAAGATGTAATCTTTTATGATTATGAACTAAACCTCTCAAATACCTGAGGGGGATGAAACCTAAGGCGGATCTTGTTATTGTTTTCTAAATTATATGATAAATACTTGATTTGTTCTTAATTATGTGTTCTTAATTCTTGTTTTGATATTTTAGGATATTGATTCAAGTATTGATGTGCTTAGGCAGTGGAAGAATATTCCCTGTTTAAGAGTATATCTATCATAATTAAGCGGAGTTGATTGCAACCCTAGAGATAGGATGACGAAAATCTACTAGATTAGGGTCAAACCTAATATGGGAGTTCATAGATCGAGTTAATGCAATTCTAGGGGTTTTAATTAGAAAGATATTTCAATTAATCAACCTAGGGTTAGACGTTAGTAGCCTCGAGAGAGGTATTAATATAAATTAGGGAATCCTATGGATCAAGTCAAGTGAAGAAATCTTCTGGTTTAGAGTTAAATAACAAGTGAAGTCTAGGTGGATTCTTCCTCGGGTATTGTCTTGATCAATTGATTTTTCCCAAAAGTATTTTCCCTATTCATTCTCTGTGTCTTGGCATCCTTAGCTTAGTAATTAGTTAAATAAATATTAATCACTTTTATTTTAGGCTAGATAATAAAAAGAGAGTCAATACTAGTACTTTTAGTTCCTTTGGGTTCGACATTTCGGTCTTGCCACTAAGCTATACTACTGTTCGATAGGTGCGCCTGCCTCAATCGTGGTGATAGTTAGTTTCTAGGCTCGATCATTCATTATATAAATATTAAGACTTATCACGGACACGATCAGAGCTAGACCATGACTTTGTCATCTTTTTTGGAGAATTTCCTGCAAAGAAGATTGAACATTAAGTTCACTTACATTAACAGGACTAGTATCATTTGATCACTAGATATTTTAACAGAATCACGTGTTTGGAGTTTAATCATGTCATCACCTATACGAAGTATTAATTCCCCTGTACCAACATTAATAATGGTCCTAGCAGTTGTTAAAAAGGGTCGTCCTAAAAGTAAAGGAACGTCACTATCCTCATCCATGTCTAAAATAACAAAGTCTACTGGGAGTATTAATTTATCAATTTTGACTAGCACATCTTCAATTATACCTCTAGGAAATCTAATAGTTTTATCATCCAATTGAATGCTCATCCTAGTTTGGTTGGGTTTCCCAAGACGTAGTTGTTTAAACATTTTATAAGGCATAACATTGATACTTGCCCCTAAATCAGCTAAAGTATTATTAATAGATAAACCACCAATTAAGCAAGGAATCATAGAACTCCCTGGATCTTTTAATTTGCGGGGTAGTTTATTCTGTAAAATTGCTAAGCAAATTGTATTTAGCTCCACATGCGACGCATCATCTAACTTCCGTTTGTTTGCCAAAAGCTCTTTTAAAATTTTACTGAATTGGGTATCTACGAAAGAGCTTCAATAAACGGTAAGTTAATATGTAATTTTTTTTAAAAGTTTAAGAAATTTATCGAATTTTTCATCTGTGCGGTCTTTCTTCGTCGCATTGGGATATGGCACACGAGATTTATACTCTGTACTTACCAGTTTTGGTTTATTATGGCTTACCTCAACCTTACCTTTATCTACCACATTTTCTTGCCTCGATTTTGGTTCGTCTAACCCTTTACTATCGTGAGCAGCAATGGCATGAAGTTGCTCCTTTGGGTTAGTTTCAGTGTTGCTTGGCAGGTTGCCTTGTGGTCGTTCAGATATTAGCTTAGCAAGCTATCCTATTTGAGTCTCGAGACCTTGAATCGACACTTGTTGATTTTTTAATGCGATTTCGGTGTTCTAGAAGCGTGTTTCTGACACCGAGATGAATTTAGTAAGCATTTCTTCAAGGTTTGGCTTTTTTCCTATTGGTAAGGTGGCTGAAAGCTTGAAGGGGGTTGCTGTCTTTGGTTTCCTTGTCCTCCCCATGAAAAGTTTGGGTGGTTCCTCCAACCTGGATTGTAAATGTTACTATAGGGATTATTCTGAGGTCTAGAATTATTACTCATATAGTTTATCTATTCGCTTTCTATGCCAGGGTTATAGGATGGATATTCTGTATTGCCCATTTCTCCTCCATTTGTATCGCACTGCATCATTGGATATACCTCCAAAGAACCACACAAACCATCAATCTTTTTATTTAAAAGCTCTACTTACTTTGATAACATGGTAACTGCGTCGATGTTGAAAACACCGGCTGCCTTTGTTGGCTTCGTCCTCATAACTTTCCACTGATAGTTATTTAGTGACATCTCTTCAATTAATTCGTAAGTAGCCTCAGGTGTTTTGTTGTTTAGTGTATCGCCGGCGGCTACATCAATCAATTGCCTAGTTGAGGGGTTCACACCATTGTTAAATGTTTGAACCTGTAGCCATAATGGTAACCCATAGTGAGGGCATCTTCTCAGTAGATCCTTGTATCTCTCCCATGCATCGTAAAGTGTTTCTAAATCCATCTGTACAAAAGAAGATATATCATTCCTCAACTTAGCCGTTTTAGCCGGTGAAAAATATTTAAGTAAAAATTTTTCAGTCATTTGTTCCCATGTAGTGATTGATCCTCGTGGTAACGAGTTCAACCATTGTTTGGCTTTGTTCCTCAACAAGAAGGGAAACATCCGAAGGTGAATGGAATCATAAAAATGGCATTAATATTGAAAGTGTCGCAGAATTCTAGAAAATTTGCCAAGTCATTGTTTGGATCCTTATCCTGCAAATCATCAAACTGAACAAACACTGAACCATCTAAATAGTGTTAGGTTTCAGTTCAAAATTATTTGCAACAATAGCATGTCTAACAATATTTAATTCAGTTCCTGTTAAAGTAGGCTTGGCATAATCATACATAGTTCGAGAAGCAAGATTCTGATTTACTGGATCTGCAGCGACTATAGGAGGTAGAGGATTATTCTAGGGATCAGCCATCTCCTTGGTATTAGTGATATCGTTCTCTTGCTCTTCTTGTATGTATTGTAGGCTTCACCTTATCTCTCTTCGGTTTCTGCGAGCTGTACTCTCAATCTCACTATCATAAAGCAAAGGTCCTAACGAGTTTCTTCTAGTCATAAACTAGAGACACCTGCCAGAAGCAAAGAAAGAGAAAAATTAGAAAAGTAACAATAAAATAAAAATAAATTGTAATAAAATAAAAAATGAATAAAGTAATAAAAATTTAGTGTTCCTATCTTAGTCCCCGACAACGGCGCCAAAAACTTGATGGGCTCGAAACTAACTAATATTTCGACAAAGGCAAGCGCACCTATCGAGCAGTAGTATAGTTATGGTGAGTCCGGAATATCGTATCCTCAATGACTAAAATTACTAGTAATAACTATCTTTTTATTATCTAGCCTAATAATTGAGGGGTTTTTGTTTTAATCTAAAATTTAACTAACTAAGTGACTATGAACACGACAGAGAGTGAAAGAAGTAATCGAATAGACCAATGATAAAGATAATACCCAAGGAAGAATCCACTTAGACTTCACTTATTATTCTGACTCTGAATTAAATGATTTATTCACTTGACTTGATCCGTAGAAATCCCTAAATTATGTTAATATCTTTTTCAAGACTAAAATAACTGACTCTAGGTTGATTAATTGAAATCTCTTTCTAATTAAAACCCTATCGTCGCATTAACTCGATCTATGGATTTCCTTATTAGATTTGACTCTAATCCGGCATATTTATGTCGCCCTATTTTTAAGGTTGCAATCAACTCCGCTTAATTATGTTGAATCTACTTTTAAATAGGGACTTTTGCTCCACTGAATAAGCACATTAAACTTGAATTAATATTCCTGAAAACATTAAAACAAGGATTAAGAACACATAATTAAGAACAAGATCAAGTATTTATCACGTAATTTAGATTTATTGAATAATAAGATTCATATAGATTTCATCCTCCCTAGATATTTAAGGAGTTTAGTTCATGCTGATAGAGGGAAACATCTTAAAATAAGGAAAACTACAAAACATAAGAAAACCTAAAAACTTCAAGAGAAATTGATAAGAGATCTTTAGTCTTGATGGGGATCCTTCTTCCAAGCTGCTCCCAATAAGAATGTCTTTGAGTATTTTTGCTTTCTACTCTGTGTGTCTTTTTAAGTCCTCCTCTAGAGTGTTTATATAGGCTTTGGAGCACCTTTCTTAGCCCACAAGTAGTCTTTTCCAAATAGAATTAGACTTGGGTTCGGTAGGGACACGTTCGTGTGACACACCCTTGTGCGATAGCTTAGGCCGTATTCGATTCTGCTCGTCACACACTACCTTGTGGTCCACCCGTGTGCGATAGTCCAGGCCGTGTTGATTTTTGAGGCAGGCCCATTTTGTCCCTTTTGGCCGTTTCTCGTTCTTTTCAACTCCCTAAGCTCTCCTGAGTGTAAAACATGAAATTAAAGGATTAGGAGTATCGAATTCATCAAATCTAATAAAAATTCATCCAAAAATAAGCCAAGCATGGGGTCAAAATATGTATAAATTATGGTTTATCAATTATAAAATATTAATTGTATAAAAAGTTACAGAATGGTGTAAAATCATATTAATTTTACATCGATGTTTAGTTTTACACCAATGCAAGTGAATCTCTCCTTTTAATCATATTAATTAAAAAAGTATTTTATTAAATAATAAATAAAATTTTACATTTATTCAAAATTTAACATGTATGATCTACTTAAATAAAACGTAAAAAAAAAAACAAATATTAATAGCATAAAACACATTACCAAAATTGAGTAAAATTAATATATCATATGGTTTATGGTAAGATGGAAGCTTTTGGATCATTCAACTCTCAAATTTGAGTGTTATGTTATTTAAATCATATGTATTTTTTAATCAAATTTATTTTAATGTAAATTTAGATATATTTTTATTATAACTTCAATTATGCTTTATATGGTTAATTCTAAGTTATGTTTACATTTTTTTTGTAATTATAAAATCGATATTACAAGTTATTTTTCATGTATATAATGTTCTGTTTTTTATTGCCAAGTTCTTATAGTAAGGAGCTGGAATTGATTATGTGTCAGTATTAGTGGCAAAAATCGCAGTCACAACAGGGTATACATTGGTGTTCATGGGGGGATTTGTGTGACTTGAAGGAGGTTTGAGGTATGGGCTTTCATATTTTGACTAAATTTAATATCACACTATTAGCTAAGCAAGGGAAGCGTTTACTTTGTAACCCCACTTCGCTAGTGGCTCGAGTGCTAAAAGCTAATTTACGAACAAAGATTTTTTAAGAGTTGAGTTAGGAAGTCAACTTTTAGCAATTTGGCGAAGTATATGGGTAGAAGGGGCCTTTTTGATAAAGGGATCGATTGGCAAGTTGGAAATGGGAGACTAATCTCCGTTTGGGATATGTGTTGGCTCTAGGCGACAAACCCTGCAAAGTACAATCAACCCAAGTGAGTGGAATTGTGTAACAACCCGTTTTCAGTGAAATCGAACAGTGGTTTAGGGACCACAAATCTGAGGTCAGAAAAAATTTTAATATTATTTTACAGCCTACAGTATGATAGGAATATCGTATAAAAATTTTGTTAAGAAATTTTACTGATTACATGTCTAATCTGATAAAGGGACTAAATTGCATAGTGTAAAAGTTGAATTCTACTAGCTAAATGTATCAAATAGCTATGGAATTCAAAATTGGAGGTCCTTATATGGCAAATAGACCATTTAGAGGAGTTAGTAGATAAGGATGATTATTCATCATTGGAATTTAGTAAATTATTAAGGTTAATTTTGGAAAGTAAATGATAAAATGATGATAAATAAATAAAATAAAATAAAATAAATTATCATCATTTTCATCATCTTTCCTAAAACAAAATGCATGGAAACCCTAGCCATGGACGTTGAGTTCAAGTAAGTTATTTTTGCTTAATTAGGTATGTATTCTTGTTTCGTTTTTAATGATTTTTATATTTCTGAGATCGTAATAGCTTAATCTAGCTATCTCGGGGATTATTTTGTAAAACTATTAAAGTGTTAGAGTTTTTCCATGAATGAATATAGTTGAATTATGAAGTTTTATAGTAGGAAATGAAAAGTTGTTGATAGATAAACAACTTTTGTAAAGAGAATTTTGATGAAATTGTGATTTAGGGACTAAATTGAAAAGATAGAAAATTCATGTAAAAATTCTAAATTTTATGAAATACATGGGCTGCTATTGTTATATATGAAAATTGGTTAGGCTTGAATAAGGATTAAATTGTATGAATTTCATTTTTCGAGCCTAGGGACAAAATAGTAATTAATTAAAAGTATAGGGGCAAAATAGTAATTTTGCCAAAGATGTGAATTGTATTAAATTGAGTACATTCTTTTGTATAGATCCGGATAGACTTAGTACGAAATTGGATCGAGGAAAAGAAAAAGTATCAGATTAGTAGCTTACAAATCTACGTATACTTGTCGAGGTAAGTTCGGTTAACTAAATTGTATATTTATATGTTTAAATTGAATGATTTGTATGTGAAATGTATAATTGCCATGTATATGTATTGATCACATATCCGTCAAGTACTAAGTCCCGTTTGAATCTTGGAAATTCGATGGATACAAATGACTTGTCATTAAAGGTTCCCAAATTGGTTGTGGTCCTGCATTGGTTGTGGACACACCATAGCTCGCAAGAGCTTCCTGTTATTTAGCTCTAATGAGCATCCCGTTATATGGCTCTCACGAGCTTCCCGATATTTGGCTCTTATGAGCTTTCCGATTAATGGCTCTTTTGAGCTTCTAGATAATTAGCTCAGAAGAGCTTCCCGTTACATGGCTCGGAAGAGCTTCCCGTTTACATGCTCGTATGGGCATACCTGTAACATCCCAAAAATGGGGCTATTTGGAATTTAATTATTTTTCTTATGTATGAACTGCTGTGATATTATTTATGGAATAATAGAGCTTAATTAAGGCTTTGAGTTGGCATGGTTTGGTAGAAAACTTCATTGTTAACTTTAAAGGTAGGGAGCCTTAGCGAGGAGGGGTTATAAGAATAAATGTGGATAATTTGACACCAAATGAGGCCTTGGCAAAGTGGCAAAAGTGAGGCCACTTAAGAGCTAGTGTGGCGCCACCAAGGAGTAAGGAGAACCTTGGTTGAGTCACGAAATCCTCCTTTTGCTCTTTATTTGGACGGGCAAGGGAGAGAAATTCTCTCCTTAAATTCTTTTATTAATTATCTATTTAGATAATAAGATAAATGAGCTTTTAATGGGATTTTATATTAAAGGATAATATGAGCATTTGGAATTGGATTTTATTTGTTTAATTCGAGGATAATTGGGATAATATTAGTTTTATTTTGATAATATAAGATAATTAAGGGAATTATTTGATTAAAAGGATTAATGGTTATTAATAGGGATATTATCTAGATAATTAAGATTATTAAGGGATTATTGGGGATTAATTCAAATTAATTTGAATTAATTCAAAGGGGTGGACGGCAAGGGTACTAAGTGCCTATAAAAGCAGTAGTTGACCCCCCTTGTTTTTCTTTTCTTCATTTTGCTAAGTGCCGAATTCCCTAACCCTCCTTTGTTCTTGTATTTTCTCCACCCTCTCAAATCCCTTCAAGCCGAAACTCTTAGCACCTCTCCTCCCCATTATTTCCTCTTTGGCCGAATATACCCATTGGAAATACCGAATTCCTTTCTCCTGTTTTTAACCACTTTGGCCGAATCTCAAGCAAGGGTGAGCTCCTTGATTTCTTCTTCAATCGATCCGAGAGAAGGTAAGTGTCTGAAATCCCATGGTTTTTCCTCCCTATTCTCTGCCGATTTCCATTAAGGGGTAGGTATCAATTTTAATGGTGGTTAGCAAGGCTTCTAAACGCAGTGGTAACCGATTTCTTTTAGGTACTCGGAGAGTAAAGCGATCGACTCGAGCCTCGATCTCTAGTATTCAATATTTGGTAAGTAAGGTGGTAAGATTAATCTCTTTATTCTGATATTCGATTAAGCGGTAGGCTATTAGTCTTATTTACTAATCAGTGGTAGTTGATTAAGCAGATTTGGGAAATTAAGTACTGTGGTTGGTAACCGAAAGGGTAAAAGGTAAGTTCGGGTTCACAAGGAACCCTTTACAATTAATTTGGTTTGGCCGATTAGGCCATGGCACTAACTTTGACAGATTGGCGAATATAGGGACACGGACTTAGAGTGGGGGCGATTGGTTTCTTTTCGGATTTAGACTCCTCGTTGGTGACGGTGTGTACATACACATATAACTTGTTAAATATGCTGATTGTTGTGAATGCTATCTTGATTTTATGTAGCATTGGATAATATACCATATCAAGATAGATGGTGATTCGTGAAGTACTGTTAATATGAATTTGTTATTTGATGCTTTTGGGAAGCATGATGCATTGATACATGAGATTTAAGTATGTGATGACATGAGACATATACATATGTGATTGATGTGGGATTGA
This sequence comes from Gossypium rotundifolium, assembly GCA_025506655.1. Lineage (NCBI taxonomy): Eukaryota > Viridiplantae > Streptophyta > Magnoliopsida > Malvales > Malvaceae > Gossypium > Gossypium rotundifolium. The sequence continues at coordinate 3,727,577 of CP106722.1, read as the reverse complement.
TGAGTGGAGGCGGTATTAATCGTGCCGACGCGTGCACCAGTGTTTTGGTAACACACCGTGACTACGGTCACCGAGGTTTGGTACCTCGGAGGTTTGGCACCTCATAGCGACTTATCCACGTGGTTAACACCACCGTGGGTTGGCCCCACTTGAGATATGGGATCGTCGCGCGCTGATTTGGTATCACACGATGGGTTGGCCCCATCAATTGATCCGTGTCTACGGACACCAGTGTTTTGGTAACACATTGTGACTATATGTCACCAGTGGTTTGGCACCACCAGTGGTTTGGTACCACAACAGGGTGAGCGATGGCGTTTGGATGGCTAGGTTGGGTATTTAATATTCTGCATATTAATTGTTATGTGTTGTGTATGAAAATGTTTTAAAACGGGGAAAGGGTTACATACTGAGTCTTGGTGACTCACCTTCTCCTTTACATTTTTTTGGTGACAAGTAGATCGCGGATGTGGGCCAAGGTTGACTCGAGGTGGCCATGGGGTGGATTTAAATTAAATGAACTTTAATTTTAGTTATGATAAATTTTATTTCGGTTTTAGTTTATTTGGATGTAATAAGGCCTCACGATATTTTGTTTTTGTTATTTTCATATGTTGAATATTTGTTTTAAACTATATTATTATTAAATTAAAGTCACATGTTTTCCCAAATTAACACGAAAATGTTTTCATCATGCCATCAGGCACACTTGTAATTTTATAATAACTTGGCTTAATTAAATTTTCAATTAAACCTAAGTATGCCTTTTGCAATACCACTAAATAAAAGGTTTTCGGCAACTATAAATTTTTACTTAGCAAAAGTGTTTCCAAAAGTATTTTCCTTGTGACAGACTAGATTCGGCCATAGTGTTTGGGCCGGGTTTGGGTTGTTACAATACCTGTAAATGAATTAACGGATTATAGATTTGTACACCTTGTGTGTACTACCTGTGTATCCAACGATATTTTAAATGGTTCAACGAGCTAAGTTTTGATATGAGACATTATGAGTTCGAAACAAACTATTACCAGTATTTATTTAGAAGTACATGGAAATGATATTAAATGATATATTGAAACATGAGAGGGATGATACATGTATGTGAAACTTGCCTAGTGATTATGTACATCCATGTTTATTGGTTATTGAAAGTGTTATATGGCTAACATTTTGAGGATATGTGTTTAGGCTTTTGGCCAAAATAATTTGGATAAGTTTTGTATGCTTACCTTAAATGCAATTGAATGGTAAGTTAATTACTAAGTTATACGAACTTACAAAGCTTAAATGCTTACTCTATTTTATTTCCCATATTTTATAGTAAATTGGAAGCTCATTTTGGTTAGAAATTGGTTAGAACAGATTCACACCATTCAGCTGCCCATTTCGATATAAATATTAAGTTATTTTTTGTTATAATGGCATGTATAGACTAATTTGGCAAATGTTGGCATATAAACATTTTGTTGAGATTAGTCATTTATATAGCTTGTATTTGGTATAAATTTGCATAAATGAGTATTTGGTCAATTTGGTAAGTATGGATTCTTGGATATATGTGGTGTTATGTCATGTATAAAACTTAGTTTTGGTTTGGTTGATTGCCTTGATGTAGATTGTTGATGTCCAAAAATGTTGTTTAGGTTGTTAGCAAATTGGGTGAGAAATGTGGCTTGGAAATGACCTATTTTTGGTCCACACGGGTGTGTGTCTTAATCGTGTGTGACACACGGCCAGGTGACACGGCCGTGTGTCCTCTGTATCTTTTAATTTGCAAAACAGAATGCTCACACGGCTTAGCGACGGGCGTGTGACCTAAGTCAGAGAGCTCATAAGTTTGGACATGGGCTGAGACACGATAGTGTGTCCCTATTTCGAATGTCCACACGACCTGGCCACACGGGCGTGTGTCCCCTGCAATTTTGAGAAATTTTAATGTTTTCTAAAAATTCTCTGAGTACCCGGTTTAGTCCTGACTTATTTCTAACATGTATTTTGGGCTTCGAGGGCTCACATAAGGGAAAATATGATGGATTTGGATTAGTTTCTGGTATGTGTGCTAAATGATATGAAATGTCTATTATTTGATCTGTAAATTTTGGTAATGCTCTGTAACCCTGTTTTGGCGACGGATTCGGGTTAGAGGTGTTACAAATTGAGTGAGTAACATATTTAATTGATGAGCAAACTTGGAAATGGAAGAAGGATCGAATATTGACCTCATTTGATATTCATGAGGCAAGGCAAATTTTAGGCATTTAGCTGACGCAACATCAGATAACAAATCGACTAAGATGGTGCCTTGAAAGCTCGGTGAGTACACGGTTCGTAGTGGATACATATTATTACTTAGAGGCTTTTCTGAGACTGATGATGACACATATAAATTTATATGCCAAGATATTTGAGGCCTTTACAGACAGTTTTGGCAAACATATGCATCGAAGAAGATGAAAATTATAGTATGACGATTCACGAATAATTTTGTGCCTACTAACGCTAATTTGTGCCTAAGAAGACTAATGGTTGATGCAACTTGCCCTCATTGCCACCTTGAGGCAGAGAGTGCCCTTCATGCTAACTAAGATTGCCCTATAGCCCTATAGGTTTGGCAAAAATTGGGAATCAATTGAGTGATAAGCCAAGCTGAGAACTCCTTAGTAAGTTGGGTTGGAAACTTATTCAATGGGAGGAGCAACTACCAAAAGCTAATTATTATTGTATCAATATGGGCAATTTGGCTTTCAAGGAATAGGTTGGTGCATGAAAGCAAACAACAAACAAGTTCTGAGATTACTACCTTTGTATTAGGTTATGCTAGAGAATTAGAAACACTGGTAGGGGAACAGTTAAAGCTTAAGCCAACAGAGCCTGTGGGGTGGCGACCTCCTTAGGAGCCTTTTGTTTGGGTAAACTTTGATGATGGCTTCTACAAGGATTCGGAAGCGTCAAGTACATGTATTATCATCATAAACAGTGAAGGATTTATCATGGACGCAACTTGCTTATGGAATCGTTACATATCTGATGTTCTAACTGCAGAGGCCTTAGCAAGAACCCAAGCAATCGGATTCACTTAGGAGATAGGTTTTCGGCCTGTGGAAGTAGAAGACGACTCCTCAGTGGTGATAAAGAAGCTTAAAGCGACATGCATTGACTGATCAATGATTTGTATATTTCATCTAGGAAGCAAAACAAATTTTTGTAGGCTTTGAAAGAATCAAGTTCTAACATTTAAAGAGAGGAGGAAATTGAGTAGCCCACCTATTGGCCAAGAAAGGATTTCGACAAAAACGAGATGTCTGGTGAATCGAAGAAGATCCAACGGTGGTTTAGGAGGTTGCGGAGATGAGAAGGCAGGACATCCATCATCTTAGCTGAGTGTCACGAAATAGATGTCTTGAGAAGCTAGAAGGTCTTATTCATTCTCTAGTAGAGGGTGATTCTCTCAGATTTGATCTAATTCATCATTTTAATTTGTGATATGAGATTTCGTATTAGCATGAAGAAGTCCCTAGGACAAAGAAAAGGAAAGGATCTTGTTTTCTTTAACTATTGTTTTTCTCGATTTGCCTACAATCATGTATTGTCTTTATTTTATGACTATTAATTTTCTCTTTCTTTACTAATAAGGGCATATGTGATTGCATTAAAAAGAAATAAGTAGAATAATTTAGAGGTGAATGAAAGACATTGCGTAGTGACGCGCAGTACTTTTCTTTTTTTTTTTTTTTTTTTATATATAAAGGCAAACACGAAAACTTATTTATTAATTCATTGAATCTTCAGACCTTTTTCTTTTTGAATTCCTGTTCGGAGATAAAGGTAATTGACCATTAAAGGTATTAATCCTTTTATCTTTATCTTTTTTTTTTTTTTTTTTTTTGCTTTTTTGGCCAAAGATTTTATAGTTAATTTTGTCTCTCATTTTAGTTCCCACACTGTTGGTCTACCTTTTCACAACACTACTTTTTTATACAACTTTTGTTGGTCTTGCATTTCAAAAAATTAAAATAAATTTATAATTTTCAATTAAATACACAACTATTTTTATTCTTTTCTCATTATATCTATTTACAAATTGGGTTAATATCGTTTTGATAGATCTAACTCAAATGAAGATTATTATTGACAAGCAAAATGGGCATGAATTATTATTTAAATAATGAAATTATTTTGTACTTAATCAAATTATAAAAAATATAAACATTAAATACTTTTATTTTCTAATTTGGCACCTAAATTTGTCCAATTTGGTACCTTAAGTTGACAACTTTTTCCTAATTTGATACATAAACTTTTTTTTTTGGGTCTAATTTGGTACCTCAACTTGACATTTTTTTCATAATTTAATACCTATTTTTTGGTCTAATTTGACACCTAAATTTGTCAAATGTTATACAAATTACTCTAATGCACTAATAGTGTTATTTTTATGAGGTAACAAAACAATCAACGTATGACCGTAATGTGACAAATGAAATATAATTTCTTTTTGTATTTTAAATGTTCAAATACTTCTAATTTATTTTATTTTTTTTAATTTAACATAATTAATTTCTTTTATTTTAGGTTTTTAACATAGATTTCTTTTTTTTCTTCAATATCCATTCATTAAACATAGCTCAAAGCATAATTTTTAACATAGATTTCTTTTTATACTAATGAGATTTTTGTGGAATTGAGGGTTTAGTGAAGACCAAACCTTGTATTAAGCATGCGATCCATTTTCAATCATTCTTGCTATTAATAGTTAAAGTAACTTGAGTCTCAATGAAAAGTAAATTTTTAGTATATTGTTTAGCGACATAGATAAAATTTTAAATAAAAGTAATCATTTTTACCATTAGATTCCATGTTATCTCCGCATGTCTACCATTAGATTCCACATGTCTAAGTAGGAAGAGGGAGGAGTATGATGGAATTTTATTTTATTGTGATGATATGCTAAAGATAATTATACTTTTGTCTACTGAAAATACTTAAACTTTTGCTTTTTGGATTATTTTTTTTGGGCATATTCTCAAGCTGTCATTGATGATTACTATTGCTCTAATATTATGTGGTTGATTATTAATGCTATATGTTTTCTTTTCATTAATGATTGATTCCGTAGTTATGCTTTATAATTGTATGGATGGATTAATGGGAGTCTTGTGCTGAAGACCATATTTATCTTTCTTAAATGTGTTGTTGTGTTTTTGGTAAAAAATGTCAATGAGAGAGATTATTAGTGACCGTTTTATTGCCCAGATACAATTTCAGTTTAGTTGGTATCTTTTCGTAGCACTTTCTTGAGTTAAAAGGTGAAAAAATCAAGTCAAACAAAGGTTTTATGAAGATTTTCAATGTGTTCGAAGTTTTCTTATTAGAAGGATTTGATTTCCCAAAAGATTACTTCGAGAAGATACCTCTGCTAATTTTATTCCATATTGAAAACTTCATCGAGTTAAGAAGATAGAGAGCAAATAAAGATTCACATTCATTGTAATTTTGCAAGCCAATATCTATAAATTTAAGAGGCTTGTTAAAGTTTTATGCACGAGATTGAGAGCACTTATCTTGTTTGTGTGAGAAACCTATTCTAGTGCATTGTTGAAAAAAAATTGTTCAGTTTGTAACTAAGCTTCAAGGTGAAAGTCTTAGTGGGGATAGTGATCTAAATTATGTATAGGAGTGAGATTGCGACTTGGTGAGCGAGTTGACCTTAAGTCATGTCTTGTACAAGTAGATTTATAGTGGATTCTTCTTTGGACAAAACCTCATAAACTTAGGAAGTTTTCGAACAATGTAACCAAACTTTCGTGTCCATCTAGTACTTTTACTCAATTAATTAGTAAGTTCAATTACTACTGAATATGCATCAAGAATGCAAAATCAACAAACACTCTATAATTTTAAGAAGGGATAAATCCCAAAATCATACAGGAACTATGATGCAATTTGCAATGTTATACATGAACTTTGATTTTGTGCAATTTTGAACATGATATTTTATTTTATTCAAATTTTTTTCTGGTAAAGAACTAACATTAGTATCGATATAACATCATTTTACATTTACATATTACATACACAAATAATTATACTTATTCAATATAAAAATAAATTGACGTATTCATTTCTTTAGATGTGTAGAATTGAATCAAAATCAAAGTTTAATATGTATAATTGCACAAACTCAAAATTCTTATATCAAATTACACTTTAAATCAAAGTTCTTGTATAATTTTGATATTTATCCCTTTAAACTCCTTTACAATAATCATTCATACTAAATACACAAATCCTCGAATACTTATCAAGATATATAATTCTTGAGCCAGCTAGTGTGTTAAATGATTTGAGTTCGAGTGCAAGCAATCATGCCACAAGACAATATTTATACGGCGAGGTTTAGAATTTTATCTTTATATTTGTAAAATTCTTCCTTGATTATAATTGTTTACTTGTCTCGACAATACCTTCTCCTACCTCTTTCAATGTGTATTATTAAATTTTGACAATTATATTCATTTATTTAAATGTGTATATCGAATCAAAATCAAAGTTTCATATATACATAAAAATTATAATTTATAGAAATTATAATTTAAACTTCATGTATATAATTACGCTAAATCAAAATTAATATATTAAAGTGCATATAAAAACAAAAGTGATTTTTATTTTAAATATTTAATGAATTATATTTTAATGAGATAAATCTCTAAACTACACATAAACTTTGGTTTAATATACAATTTGATATATTAACTTTATTTTGGTGTAATTATATACATTAAACTTTTATTTTGATTCAAATTGTACACATTTAAAGAAATAATTACATCAATTTATTTATATATTAAATAAATATAAATATTTCATATGCGTATGTAAATGTAAAATGGTTTCATATTGATGATTATGTTAGTGACTTGGAAAATTGAATCAATGAAAATTTCATGTAGAAATTTACACAAAATCGAAGTTCATTTATAATTTTGAAATTTACCTATTTATAATTTAAGGATTAAGTTTAAATTAAAACAAATTTAAACATTAAAATAAATAAATTTAAGTCTCATATAGTGAAGAAGGCCTTGGCAGTGTAGGTAAAAAGATTTTGAGTATTTATATTAAGTTTATTCAAATTCTAATTAATCGAACATATATTACTTATAAATTGTATTGCACGTGTAAACTCATAAAAAGATATAAGCCACGTATGTTTTATGAGTAAACTATATATAATGTTACTAAACTATTAGTAAGTTTATGTTTTGGTTATTTAATTTCAAAAAGTTACAAAATGGTCACTAAGCTATTCGAAAGTTTTCATTGAAGTCACTGGACTATTAAAATCAATATTTTATGCCATTCTCTGTTAGCACTACCTATACCAATCGAAAGCTCACATTCCTTTTTCTTCTACAGTCTAATTTTTTTCATAAAACAACTTTGAATGTCATGAATATGTGAACAAAAATTCAAAGAACTTCTTCTTTGATCTCTAATACCAACCGTCAAAGTGACTCAAATATGAAATATGTTCTTCTACTCATCGATAAGTATTGATCTACAATATCGATTGTCGAATCATTATTTGAAGCTCGTTAATAGACTTTAAAAAAAATACTTAACAGTCTAGCGACTTAAATAAGTTTTTTAAATAGTTCAATAAAATAATTTAATGACTATTTTATAATATTTTAAAATTGAAGGACTAGAAAATAAATTTATTAATGATTTATCACATTCACTAGTTTACCGTTTCGGCGTAAATAAGAAGCAGAGCCGCCGCGGGTTGTATGCGTTTTGAACAGGAGCGCGTATGTCAATTTCACACTAAAATCTCGCCCAAATTTTTGTTTTGTTGACTTCTTTTGACTCCATTCTGCCAGATTCCTCCAACCTTTTCATACGTGCAAATATTTGGCTTTTTTATTAAAATAACTTAAATAAATAAATTAATTATCAAAAGAACTTATCTTTTTAATTAAATACTAAAATAACCTAAAAGTTACAGTAAATTTAGGTGGAGCCAAATTAAATAGCTCCACCAACTTGCCACGTCAACATAGGGGATTAAAAAATAATTTTTTGGTGGAGCCATTTTGAATGGCTCTACCTGTATAAAATATAAGAGAAATATTATAAAATTTAAAAAATTGGGGGCCTTTAAAATAATTTTTTAATTTTTGGTGGAGTCATTTGAAATAAGCACCACCACCCTACTAAACTTTTTTTTTTAATTTTGTCTTTTTTTTTACTTTTTTGAGTATTTAAAAAGTTGAGGGCCTAAAAATAATTTCTTCTTTTTTGGTGGAGCCATTTGAAATGGCGCCACCACCCTCTGATCTTTTTTTTTTACTTTTATATTATTTTCTTATTTTATTTTGTTTAATTAATTTAAATTATTAATTTTAAAAATTTGTAATGTATATATAAAATATTTTATAATATATATTTTAAATAATTTTTTAACTTTAGATATATATATATTTTAATTATTTTAAATATTATAATTTTTATTTTTCTAGTTTTTAAAATGTTTAAGGGCTTCAAAAGTAATTTTTCTTTTTAGTGGTGCCATTTGAAATGGCGCCACCAAATCTACACCTTTTTTTTTTCTTTATTTTGGCTTTTTTACTTTTTATTATTTTCTTATTTTATTATTTTTCTTTTTTCTTTTATATTATTTTAATGTTTTATATTATTTATTTAATTTATATTATTAATTTTAAAAATTTGTAATGTATATTTAAAATGTTGTATAATATATTTTTAAAAAATTAAATATCATTTTAGATTATTTTTTAAAATTTTAGATATATATATTTGAAATTATTTCTTTATAAATTTTAAATTTGTTGTTCAAATTACTTTTGAAATTATTAGTTTTATAATATTTAAAATGTATATTTAATCTTATAGTAATTTTACATTGAATTTTTAAATTAAAATTTTAATTTTTTCTTATTTTATTTAAAGAATGAATTAAAAATAAATATATTATTTTATAACTAATCACATCATATCGATTGATGTATTATTAATAAATTTAAAATAAATATACAAAATTTTGTAATATATATAGGGGTGGGGCTTGGTCCCCACCGATAGAAATTGAGAATAGCCAGACCAGGTAAATACTAATATTGTATTTTTATATTTTCTAGTTAATGTAATATAATTAATAATTGTTGTATTTATGTTTTTTTATATTGTACAGATATCAAAATGTCTTCTAGAGCAAACACGGATCACACATCATCGATGATCGACGCATATGATAAAGTTATTTATAATTGAAATAAAAAATCGTTTTAGTTTCTTATTTTTTCTTGCTAATCACTATTCTATTGAGCGTGTTTTGACCGCTTTAAAATACTTATCTCTATTTAGTTGTTATTATTCATTCTTAACTATTTTCTTGCATGATATTAATTAAAATTTTAACATAATGAAATAAAATTAATATAAGAAGGTAGAGAATGTAGTTATATAATTGTCTTTAGTTTTAATGCTTAACTATGATTAGGACATAATAATCACATTTGACATCTACGTGTTATTATTAATATTTTATGGCGTCCTTTTTAACTCTATTATTAATATATTATTATTTATTTAATTTAACTTAAATAAAAAAAATACTTAGAATGGCTATGTTGGTATAGTATAAGTGTGATGTTTTTGTTTTCTCAATCTTTCAATTTTACTCTTCAATATATTTTTTTATGTTTAAATTATATAGATAATTGATTTATCATATTTTTATAAAAAAATTACCATGTAGGATGGTTATCGGGTTTTGAGGTCGCGATTTCATTTTCCTAAGTATGATCCAGACGAGCGGATCATGCCATACTTACAGATGGCAGGATTTGGGGATGTCGCATTGATCCGAAGGTTTGACCCGAGGGCAAACTTAATATCCGCCTTAGTTGAGCGGTGGTGTACGGAGACCCACACCTTCATTATGCCGTGTGGGGAGTGTACTATCACATTAGAAGACGTCGCTATGCAACTGGGGTTACGAATCGACGGTGATGTGGTCTCGGGTCGAAGCAAAGTGTTGGAACCTTTAGTAGTATGCCACAAACTGCTTGGACGGTCCCCTAGTGATGGGGAAGAAAATTTCACATGCTTGACCTTGGCATGGTTAAGAGCAAATTTTAAGCAGTTATCGAGCTCTGCCATTGAGCAGGAGGTGATGTATGCTGCTCGAGCCTATATTATGCAGCTGATTGGGGGGTACTTATGCCGAACAACACGTCTAATAGAGTCCACTTAAAGTATTTGCCTCTATTAGAGGATTTTTCTCGTGCCTGTAGTTACAGCTAGGGATCAGCAGTGTTGGCCGCATTATACTATGAGCTTTGTCGAGCAACAAAACATAGGGTTAGTAATATGGCTAGTTGTTTGGGTCTACTGCAGTCTTGGGCTTTATACAGGATGCCGTTTCTAGCGGCTGTTAGGCACCAACCATATTCGTGGCCACTTATGAATAGGTAAAAACAAAATTATACTTAACATTTAATGACTCATAAGTGTGGATAACATTTTTCAAAGTTTAACTACCAACGTATTTGTTTCGATTTCAGATGGGAGACGTCTCCGGGAATTGGTGCGAGCCAAACATTAATCATTTACCGTCAAATGATAAAGGCATACGCTGGAGAGAAAGTAATATATATTAATATAGTTTAAGTAACGTTTATTTAACTTATCCAGTTATAGTATGTTATGTGAAATGACTTATTATGTTATATTGTGCAGTTCTTGTGGATGCCGTATTCTTCACTGAACGTTGCAACCCTTATTCCTCAGAGGGTTCATGCTGAAGCCAATGCGTGGTGCATTAACACGCCGGTGCTCAACTTCTCAACCGTTGAGTGGTACAACGGTGATCGAGTTATGCGATAATTTGGGTGTAGACAATTTGTGCCGGTCGAGCCAGAACAATTTAATGAGGTCCACGGTAAGACCATGAGGGGGAAACATACAATAGATTGGCACGTGGAACATCAATCTTTTGTAGCAATATGGAATACCCGGTACGACAGGCGGCCTGAGATGCACTTATGCATGTTTAACTTTAGTCCCTCGACTGAATACATGCAGTGGTACATGACTCGATGACGTGTTTATTTATATGGTGGACAGCTTATGATAGTACCAGGTCACGGATACAGATGTGGAAATCAACCTATGGGGGAGCTAGAGGATCAACATATGGAGGAGCCCAACTCGGAGAACCAACATTTGAATACATCGGACCAAGGGGTTGACGCTTTTTGTGATGAGTCGCATAGCAGTTCATATCACTCGAACATTGCCGGTTCAAGTTCATATCACCCAGACATAAGCGGTTCAAGTTCATATCACCCAGACATAGGCGGTTCGAGTTCATTTCACCCATACATAGGCGATTCGAGTACATTTCACCCAGACATAAGCGGTTCAAGTTCATTTCACCTAGAGCAACCACCGATATCATTTGATATGTTTGGTAATAACATGTACTCCACCCCGCCTCAGGCCACGTTCGATCCAGCTCTCGATATTCCTGATGTGTACCGTACACCCCAATGTCCATCCCGTTAACAAAGACCCGTGAATCGCTATACCCCGAATGACTATACCACTCCCGGCTCTTTCCAATTTTAAGTTATGTTAATTTTTAAGTGTTATGTCATATTTCTTGTATTAGTCTAAGGTTCCACAACTTATATATTAGTCTTGTTTTTATATAATTTATGATGTCTTTTAAAGGGTTTAAAGTTGCAACTGTTAATTTTAAGTAAAAACTTAACACTAAATAATTCAAACTTTAATTCTAAGAGATCATAAAATGCAAACATCAGGTACAACATTTAATTTCTTTCAGACCGTGAAGATTGACCAGTGTAGACGTTTCCATGGGGACATTTGCTTTTATTATGGCCTACTGTTTTACATATGGTACAACGTTTTGGATCAACTTTTTCTCTTATATCCATGTCGTTCCGAATCCTCGTTGTTGTTAGTCTACCTTTGATTCTCCTATGTAGCAACCGATCTGGCAACATCTCGAACACAGGCGGTTGCACTTCTTATGTTGATACATCCTTTAATACGAGAAACTCATTACCCCAAATACGCAACGTACGTTCAAGTGTGTACACATTGTCGATATATTGTTCGGCATTCAAACTGTAGGTAGCACACGCTGCAACAACATGAGCACACGGATAACGTAATGTTTAGAACATCCCGCACTCACATCGCCTGTTTAGGAGATCAACTCCGTATGACCGTGGCGGGATTCTCGACCAATGACCGATATACTCTGTCACTCGAAAAGTTTTTAAATTTTGGGAATATAGTTCTGCATTCATCGACTTAGCCCTTTTAGTGTTCTCTTTCATGGCATCCCTAATTTTTTCAACGTACACGTGTCCTGCCTCTAACTGTTTTGCTTGTTTTAACCCCATTTTTGGCATTAAGGTTGCTAGCCTATAAAATGTGACTGAAAAAATCGCTGAAATTGGCAAGTGACGCGTACGCCTCAAGACGGAGTTAATGGCCTTAACGAGGTTAGTTGTCATTTGGCCATATCGGTACCCCTCGTCAAAACATTGAGCCCATTGCCACGGCTCCATGCTACCTAACCACTATCTGAGAGAAGGATTGGACCCCGCCATACCAGTCTCTAACCTCGCCAGCTTATGTTTGAAACGGTGTGCTTCCAGCTCGTATCCTATGAATGTATTCCAATTTTAAGTTATGTTACTATTTAAATTAGGAAATAGACTCGAAATAATTAGAAATATGAATTTAAATACGATATATTTACCCATATTCACAATTCGTTTGCGCCAGTCTTTGTTCTTGTCTTGTTGTGAAAGTTGACAAATGATGTGACGAATCTGATAGATGGACCTCCATGGAACCTCAGTTGTCGAATCGCAAGAACAAGGCCTTTTGATCTGTCAGATATAATGCAAATGTTGTCTTGCCTGACAACATGTCTCCGTAAGTTCGAATGGAATACGCCCACGATTCGGAGTTCTCGGACTTCTACGATGGCAAAAGCGATCGGTAGTACATTTACATTACTGTCTTGTGCAACCGCAATCAAAAGTATTTGTGTGTATTTTCCATAAAGCCATGTTCCATCAACTTGCACTAGTGGTTTGCAATGGGGGAAAGCTCTAACACATGGATCGAAAGTCTAGAACAGTCGACAAAAAACTCTTCTCCCCAGTTCCAATTGTCCAGTAGGGCCTCTATAAGGCAATGTTTGCAAGTCCATGATAGTTCCTGGATGTGCTCCACCATTGCTGAAATCCAACCCTAAAGTTTATTGTATGACTCATCCCAGTTCCCGTACAATTGTTGCATGGCCATTTGTTTCGCCATCCATGCTTTCCTATACGAAACTCTGTATTGAAATCGAGCTTGCATGTCTGCAATCAATGTTGACACAGGAATGATTGGACTATCTTTCACTAGTGGCATGATGCAGTTGCAAATACTTTTGGCATCCAATTTTCGGTAGTCTTGAGACATACGTGCGACACTACATGTATGATGCCCTTCTAGTTTACGTATTTGCCACTGTTGAGTCCTCTGTATAAATGCAGCTCGAACTCGCCAACCACACCCATCATCGGCTCTCCAACATTCCCCAACATATAATGTCGGTGTAGACTTGACAACCTTGTAATCAATCGACAACTTCATACTGTATTGTTTGATGGCAAACACACAGTCTGCCTTGTTCTCGAACTGTTGCCCAACGAATAACTCCTCGAACTGTGAATTTATCGCCAATCTATGAGCAGGTACTATATCGGCGTACTCAGGAAACTCGGATGCATGCACTGCATCTGGATCTACGTTCAACATATCGCCCCCAAGCTCATTTCGTAAGATAATGGCACGACTTGGGTTACTGAATGAAGGGCCGTGAACATCTTTAACCTCTTCAGGGCCTTCATCATCGATATCGTCCGGAACTTCATCAACATCGGAGTCACTAAAATCTTCAACGTCTTGATCAAAATCTTTACCATTATTAGTCATTTCTCTGACATTGGCCTCTGTGCTTATTATCACCTTTGGATGTATTTGTAGATGGGGACTGAGGGCAGGGTTATTGTATGAACCCCACCATAATTAGGAATTTCGGGTATCTGCGAGGTTCCACCGCATTCTAATTGGTCTGTCCATCCAACATTAAGATCAAAGTCAAATCCGTTATGTTGACATATTGGACTAACATTCTCAATAGGCTCTAAGTCTGCTAGCTCCGCAAATAATTCAACTGGTTGGGGGTTCTCACTCCCAGTCGACCACCATAATTCCATCATAGTGCACAAGTCATCATCATCTAACAACTGCATCGCACAAAATTTGAACAGATCTGTAGATATTGGGAACTTGTAAAATAATTTGGACATCGCCCTTCCACAACGGATAGCTATTTTTGCATTGATCTTCCTTTTCATTTCTACTAGCTTCACATTTTTTTTGAATCGCAAACCTACTCTTTGCCCACCTTGAAATACACAACCAATATCACCTTCTACAATTTCACCATTAAAAACAACATACACCAAAAACACCTCATTATTTATTTTTAACAGATATTTTTAACTTTCCTACTTAATACATTAGTTACACCACTCTATATATAGAAGAAAACCAAGAGGTGGAGCCATAAAGAATGGCTCCACCAAAAATTGTGATTTTTGAGAGTGTAGGGGCCCTATAGCAATTTTACCATTTTAAGTCGACAAATAATTTGCCGCCACCCGTTTTCGAGTTTGGCAACCAAGTTAAATAAACAACTAAAATAAGAAAATATATAGAACTTCAAATAAAATAAGAAAAATTAAAAATTTTAATTTAAAAATTCTATGTTAAATTAATATAAGATTAAACATACATTTTAAATATTATAAAACTAATAATTTCAAAAGCAATTTGAACAATAAATTTAAAATTTATAAAGAAATAATTTCAAAATATATATCTAAAATTTAAAAAATAATTTAAAAATGATATTTAAATTTTTAAAATATATTTACAACATTTTAAATATACATTACAAATTTTTAAAATTGATAATATAAATTAAATAAATAATATAAAATAATAAAATAATATAAAAGAAAAAAGAAAAGACAAAAAAAAGAAAAAAAAGGTGTAGGAGGGTGGTGGCGCCATTTCAAATGGCACCACTAAAAAAGGAAAAATTACTTTTAAAGCCCCTAAATTTTTTAAAAACTAAAAAAAATATAATATTTAAAATAATTAAAAAATATATATCTAAAGTTAAAAAAATTATTTAAAAATATATTATAAAACATTTTATATATACATTACAAATTTTTTAAAATTAATAATATAAATTAATTAAACAAAATAAAATAAGAAAATAATATAAAAGTAAAAAAAAAAAAAGTGTCGAGGGTGTGGCGTCATTTCAAATGGCTCCACTAAAAAAAAGAACTTGTTTTTAGGCCTCAACTTTTAAATATCCAAAAAGTAAAAAAGACAAAATTAAAAAAAAAGCTGGCAGTAGGGGTGGTGGCGCCATTTCAAATAGCTCCACCAAAATTAAAAATTATTTTAAAGGCCCCCCAATTTTTCAAATTTTACAAGATTTCCTTTGTATTTTATATTGGTGGAGCCATTCAAAATGACTCCACCAAAAATTATTTTTAATCCTATCTTGACGTGGCAAGTTGGTGGAGCCATTTAATTTGGCTCCACCTAAATTTCTTAGTAGCTTTTAGGTTATTTTGGTATTTAATTAAAAAGGTGGGTTATTTTGATAATTAATTAATTTATTTAGGTTACTTAATAAAAAGCCCCAATATTTCTATTATTTGGATTAAATTTGACTAATATTATTTAATTTTAAATTAAACAAATTATTAGTAAGATATTTGAATCATTAAATGTTTGAATTTAGTAAATAAAATAAAATTAAAATAAAGATACAATTGTGACAAATTCATAATATCGATATTAGTATAATCTTCAAGTCTCAATATCTCATGAACATGGTGTTCAAAAATTAGGTAAAAATATTAGAGTTGTAATTAATTTTTTGAAGTATAGATGTATCGTGTGCCATAATGTTGAAGATGATGATGATGTACAAATCATGATTGCAATATATGAATCACACGATAATGCGATAGTCAAGCTTGAAGACATTCAGAATGTCATAAATATTTACTCTTGTAGCTTTGCAATATGAAACTCCGGCCTCAACCTACGAATTGATCAATAATTTCATAGTATTGTTGAAAAATCCATATACGTTCGATAGTTATATTGAGGTAGGAATACAATCTGAATTTAAAATAAATATTTTCTTTCGTATATGGAAAAAACTCTAAATTTGAAATAAATATTTTTTTCAATCTAGACTAAAATAATATAGTTTAAAATATTGTTTAATTAGTAAAATTTGTAATGAAAAAATAATAATAATATAAAATATTATTTCAACTTTCTTTGAAAATTTAACTGTAAGTAATTTTCAAATTCGACCAATTGAGTATTAGAAATATTGAAGAGAGATAGAATTCATTCATATCATCAACAATACTGAGTCTGTGAATTTATACACACAGCTCATCAGAGAAGCTAACTAACAAAGATAATAACTATATTGCTAACTGCTTAACTGGTCCTCATCACTATGAAACTGCTCAACAGACGTCCTGTCTAACATTCCCCCTGCAAAGGCTTGATAGAAAGAACCAGCCGCAGCGACAACCATACGATCTCGACAGCGTGTCAAAGTTCCCACAGTTAAAGGTTTGGTCAGCACATCAGCAACTTGATCACACCCAGGGACATGATTCACCTGTAATTCTCTGCGAATCACTTTTTCTCGAGCAAAGTGCATGCCTAGCTCTACATGCTTGACTCTGGCATGAAGGATTGGATTCGCGGCCAACGACACTATGTTGGAATTGTCACACCAGATTGTAGGTATACCAAAAACTATTATGCAAATCTCATCAAGTAACAGGCGATACCCAAGTTAATTTAGCAGCAGCATTTACTTAACTTCTATACTCGTTTATAAACATTGCTTACAAACTTAATTTAATGTTCACGAATAAATTATTTTAACTTAAACGAATAAACATAAACTTTTATAATTTTAAAATTGAACAAATCATTATTAAGAAAAATCATACTAAAAACTAAAATATATTTTTTTTAACAATCTCATTATAGATTTTAATTATATATGTTCATCTTAAAAATCACAATGCATAAAATTATCTATAGCCCCTCCAACCCATAAATAAGAAGATAATGCGTTTCAGTGCATTCAAACACACATCCTCTTACATTGACATGCTAATCAAATTAAGGTTCAATCGATAAAATCAAAATATATTTAAAGTTATTATAAAACAAATTTGGATAGAAATCGCATATATTAAAACCCAAGAAACATAAAAACTCTGACAAGTCAATTTTTTTGGTTTTTTTTTTTTTGTTTAGTGATTAGGTGAAACATTCATATATCATTTTCCACAATTCAAAATCGTGTCAAATAAGGTAAGATGTTTTGAAATAATGCAGCTAAAGAATATAAATCCAATTTTTTCCTCGAATTGTCAATAAATTGAATTATATGGGTTTGAATTAGGGTTAATTCATTTAAATAAATTTTTTATTTTCAATTAATTTTATAAAACATTTTAACTTAAAACAACTTTTATTGTTTTCTAATTTTCATTTTCCAAAATTATTTTTAAAATTTTCAACCAAATACTTTCAATTTTACAATAAAATGAAAAGGACCTATATTTCCTAAATCTAAATTTATCACCAAGAGTTGTAACAACATCAACAAAGGGAATGTCAGAACAGTACCACACTTGAGGACAATTGGCCTGCCACTTGACCAACCAAATGATCAGCAGGCAACCACCTGTACTGTTGGTAATATGGCACTACTAGGCACGAGACATTCCCCCTATAATAACTTGAAAGACGATGAAGAATGGCACTACTAATCACTTAGCCTTCCTTACTTCCCAGCTACCTTCACCTTACTCTCCGCTTATTTAGATGAATCAATTTCTTTGTCACCAATCAACCACTTTCTCCTCCTATTTTCTTCTCTTATTAAACATATGTGTCAACAGTTCTCTTTAAATTTTGCATTATTTAATTTCTTTTAATAATGCATGAATCAAATTAATATTTTCACTCCTCTTTTCTATGTCCTCCAATTTTATAGGTACAACTCAATATAAGCTTTGTACAAAATTATAACATGACGATATAATACAAACACAACACTAAAAGAAACATAAATGCATACCAAAATCGTTATAATGAAAATTATTAAAGGAAATTATTAAGTCTTTGATTGGATTGATACTACGAATTAATTGGACACCAAAATTAAATTAAAGAAGATTTAAAAATAATTTAAAAACAAATTTCTTTTGAGAAAGAAAGGAGTGCTAGGTTTAAGTTTCATATTACTCTAAAAGTATTTTTTCAATATTTTTATGTAAAATCTAAAAAAAAATAATTAAAAATTAAATCTAAAAAATATAGATAGTGAGACTCAAGCCTAATTTTTTTGTCTAGGCTCATTTTTCGGGCCTAATATTTTTACTCAAATCCTCTTAAATTTCAGACGGACCTTCGAACCTGGGCAGATAACTCGGTCTATAAATAGGTCATAACTTACTGTCTATAAATAGGTCATAATTTTTTCAATATATAATAATAATATAAAAAATACACATACATAATGTTAATACATTAATTGCTAAATCTTAGAAATACCTCTGGCTGAGCTGTATCCTCACAAAGACCTCAAGAATATATATATGACTCACTCAACAAAATACTCAGGCATTTTCATTCAATGTGCTTTAGGCATAAAAGGAAAAAAAATAAAAGTTGATGAACAATAAATGGGAAAAAAAAAAATTTAAGGACGAATTTGCTGTTTAGGTGTAGTCAATTAGTTCCTCATGGAGACGGCAAATACAATTACGTTGCTGAAATATTCCAAGTGAAATGAGGATGTAATTTTATAAATTTGGAGAATTTTAATTTGATATAATGATTTATTTGATACTTTAATTTTAAAAATAAAATTTATTTTAGTTATTCATTTAATTTTTCATTCTTTTTAATCTTTAGATTTATGTTTTTTGTTAAATTTTCCAAAATAAATGGAAAAGTTGATATTTTTAACTTTGTTGACGTTGTAAATATGCGGTTACCACATGAATGATACGTAAGCATTTAATTAAATTATTAAAAGTTAAATTTATAAAATTCTAAAATTATTTTTAAAATTTGAAATCATTAAAATCATTAAAAATTGTAAAAATTATATAATTTTTTTAATATTTTTAAATTTTAAAAAATTAATTAAATATTGACGTGTCATTTACGTGGCAATCATCGTGTATGTCATGTTAGCAAAGTTAACAAACGTGTTAAGGTTTTCATCTATTTTGAGATGATTTGACAACAAATGTAAATTTAATGGTTAAAAGAGGTGAAAAATTAAATGGAGGGCTAAAATGACTTATTTTGTAAAGTTAGAGGGCCAAAAAAGTCATTATACCTTTTAATTTTAGATTTGTTATAGCTTCATCATAACATGGCTCGTCAAAACTATCCATTAACTACAAGAACATGGTTTAGCCTTATAACCAAGGTGAAGTTAGGAAATGGTTTTGGGGGTAAAAATGAATAAACTTTTTTGAGAGGACTAAAAATATAATTTTATTAACTTATGATTTCTTAAACAGTAAAGGGATTATAGAAGTAAATTTTCATTTTCGAGGTCAAGGTTGCTACCTACCCTCTCCCTCCGCCCTTGTTTATAGCATCGCCATTGGAACAACACAATTTGGTGAAGCTTGGCTTTATAGCCTCATCAGACAAACATCTCTTGAATGTCTCATCATACCAAGCGAGTCCACACAACCTTTAGAAGATATATGAAAAAAAGTTTTTGATGACACACTTCAATATGTCGTAGCTTGACTTAATAAACGCTTTGTCTAGTCCCTTCAAGTCCACCCTTATAATACTTTCAGTTGAAATGCGCCATCCTACCACTGCATATATAGAATAGAGAACTTAATGGGCTAGAAACCACGCTCAACCAACCTTCCTTTATAAATACTCCTCCTTAATATTGATGCAAGAAAGAGGAGGCATACATAATCTACACTCTGTTAAAACTTAATCTCAATATTCTCAAACTATCATTCTAATGACTTTCTACATCCTTGAGAATCACCTCCATTTTAATAAGTCTTATGTCTTTTATGACGTGAATTGTACCCATTATATTATTTAACATCGATGTTATAATATGATTTAATGTCACATTTAAAGTATTCAAATGAATTTACTCTGGTCAAACAAGTGGTTGACTTTTCTTGATTCCTCCTCAAAGAGTTTACTTGTGTGGGCACTATGAATCCAAAAAATCAATTGCGTTTCTTTTAAGAAGATAAGTATATTCACAGTCGGAATATATAAATAATACACCCCCAACTAAATATTATAAAGTGTGTTGATATAATAATTAGAATATTTTTGAATAAAATATACAAATTAAAATTTAAATCAAAATAAAATTTAGATTAGCAACCAACATATTTTTTTTACACAAAATGAGATTCGAATATAATATCTTAAAATTTTGAAAACCACAACTTTATCGTCAAACAAAAACTTTGTTGATTTTTTTTTTTGGTAGAATAAAAAAAATTAGACTAAAACAAAACTAGTCTAATTTCCATCGATTATATCAGACATTGCGTGATAAACATCAATTTCCAATAGGCGTCGCACATAGATCAAAAGTTCATCAAGAATGATCAATTGATTTAAGATTTCCTTGGCCAAGCAATCAGCGACTCTGTTGCCATCTCTCGATAAAAGTTTAAGCTTCACTTGCCAATCCTTAGCAATCCAAGTGTGGAGCAATTTGACTTTCGCTATATTGTTTACACAAGCAAAATCAGAATGCAAAATTTCTAGTAAGAGAGCATTGTCGGTTTCCACTTCCACCTGTTGAAATCCCCGCTCCCAAACTAGTTTCAACCCTTCAAACATTGCCTTAGCTTTTACCTGAGAGATATCAACCAAGCCTGTCACCATGCCAAATTAGTTTTTATTAGATTATCATTTTTTTGAGTAAACTATACTAGTAGTCGCTCAATTATTAGTATTTTTTTATTATCCAACTACAAAAAGTTACAACATGGTCACCCAACTATTAGTAATTTTTTTTGGGTCAACCAACTATGAAAAGTTACAAAATGGCCACCCAATTATGAAATTTTCTATTTTTTTTATCACTAGTTGGCTAATGGTGCAGCTTTCAAAATTGACATAATAGCAATTTTAACCTTCAATATTTATACATTGTGTCAATTTAGTCTTCTTTTTTAAAAAAATCTCAACATTTACATATTGTGTAATTTGAGTTTTTTTTTTTTTAGTTTTAGTTTTACTTCTCTTTGCAACCCTTTCACCTAAAAACAAAAAAATTAAATTTATCAGCTAAATTTGATTAAAATATATAAAAAATAAAGACATCTCTAAAATCCGAGATAATAATTTTATATTTTCTCAATAAAAAATAACCCTTAATGTCACAAAAATGAATGTAAAAGTGAAAAAAAACCTCAAATTACACTATATGTAAATATTGAGAGTTAATTTTTTTTTAAATCAAAACTAAATTGACATAATTTATAAATATTGAGAGTTAATTTTTTATTATTCTAATTTTAAAAGCTTGGCCAATTGACAAAAGAAAATAAAATTAAATAGTTGAGTATTCTTTTAAACCTTTGATTCTCAACAAGCCCGCCTTTGAAGCTCTCAAAGCCCCAACATTCCTCTCTTCAACTCTTATATACCTCAATAAAGTCCCCCAGCATCCAGCCCAATATCTCCACACTATAACCAATTGTTAGATTATGCTGTTTGATGAAATACAAAAGCTTAGCTCCTTAAGGTCGCCTTTCGTTTTAAATCCATGGAAGCGCTTCGAGTCATAGCTGCGCAACATTAACCATTCTCCTGAGTTTTCTCTTGAGGATTTTCGTCTTTCGATTTCCCCTTGGTTTTTTTTCCCTACAGGGTTTTTCGCTATTGAGGTGTTTCTTGTTTTTGGATTTGTACCCCTTTTTCCCCCTTAAAATCTGCCACCCATTAAGCATAATTCTTAGTGTGGTTCCAGTTATGGAGGAAAAGAGTCTAAATGCCAATCAACAATTTCTTTTCTTTTAATATTTCCCATCTTGAATTCAAACTTTCGAGGCATTAGAATTTGTCTGACTTGCCATGGTTTCAAAGAATGAATGACTTTTATTTGTTCTATTTTCTTTTCCTGCATAGGTTTCTCATTCACATTGATGGTTTTAAAGACTTTGAATCGTGCGTGGCTTGACTTGAAAACTTGAATTTGTCAGTCAATTGAGAAAGTTTTTGAGGTTCCGGCAGCTGGATTGTATCATAATGAACCATCAAATTTCCAAACCCTAAAAGACTTGACGATGATTATATAAGTGAGCTTCAGAACTTGAAAAAATATATTTATAATTTAGGTCGTGAAAATTTTGATAACTGAAAAAAAAAAAGTGATTTTAAATATATTATTCCAATTACTATAATTTATTTAATATATTAAAATAATATTAAAATTTAAATAATATGTATATATATTAATTAATTATGAAAATGGCTCAAGTGAAAATTATATACAAAATTGACTTGAAATCTATTGTGTTCGTCGATATAGGAAAAATATTTAATGAAAATTTTAATAGAAATTAAATAAGAATTCTAAAGTTTGTGATAATTTTGTAAAAATAAATATTTAATTGGAATTTGAAGGTGGCACCAATCAGTAAATTTTAAAAATATTTTTTTGATTGATGCATTGATAGAAATTTTTAAAAGAAAATAGATGAAATAAAAAAATTAAAAAGCAATAATTGAAATAGAAAAAGAAACCCAAAAAAAATAAAGGAGAAAGGTTGTGACCAATGCTTACTTCACATGTGGTTCTTGTCTTTTAATTTATGAGTGTCACCATTGGTGGATTGAAAAACTCAAGAAAGAAAAACTAAAAATAAATAATCTATGTAATAGTATGAGAAAGGAAGAGATATGAGAGAAAATAGAGTGACAGGAAAAGGAAAGTAAAAAATGAGAAAGGAAAAGATAAACAGATATGAAAAATAAAGATATAAAATGGAATTTAATATTTTAAATTAAAATTTGAGAGATTTATTGGAATGCACTAGTTGCATAAAATAATATAATTTAATTTCCTATTTTCAAACGTAAGAGGGCTTTGAAAAGTAAAAAAAAAAGTATGAAATTCTCATTAAATATTTTTTAAATTGTCACGAACTTTAAAAATTCTCATTTAATTCCCATTAAATATTTTTTTTTAAAGTTGTCATCAACTTTAAAATAAATATAGTGAAAATTGGTTGTCGAGATTCAGCCGAAAGAGGATTGTACTATGAGAGAAATAAGATTAACCTCTTTCAAATATACAACATGGATTTTGGCAATGCAATGAAGTTAAGTTTTTGTAAGAGTAGAGGAAGAAATACAAGACACAAGACAAGGCCGCAAGATATTTTAGAAGAAATACAAGACACAAGACAAGGCCGCAAGATATTTTGCTTGCTCACAAATGTGCAGTAAAGGAACTTATGGCTTTTAGCTCATTTTTGCTCATTCATTCAACTAGAAAAAACAATTTTATAGCCAAATACATCACCAAATACTACCTAGCTACTACCACTAAATAGCCTAGTAACTTAATAAACATTTCTTGTACACATAAACAAGCCACCTAAACTAGTCATTCAACACCTAATGTATCAATTTGTCATCATCTTGTTTATTTATAGCTAGTTTGATTACAATGAAGCTAAAGAGAAAACCTTATTATTACAGCAAACATACGTGTTGCAGCATGTTTACAAGTTGCATGCACTTTAATCAAAAATATCACAGCAGCATGATTGGTCAATTTTCAACAATATATATATATATATATATCAAAAAAAAATGGTTGAAGATTAAATTTGATTAACTGCGAATAGTAATTCAAAAATTGTAGTTTCGAGTGAACTAAAACATGTAATATCCTCAAATTTATTGTAATTTACAGGTAATTTTAAAATTATATATATTATATAGAAGTTCACTTGCATGTATCATGCAAGGTTTAGGTCCAATTTATCGAGCAACTAGAAATAAGCTCTTAAAGGATCAGTCTACCCTTGGTTAGCCAATGATTATGAGAAAATCCTTCTTCAAGCCTTGGCAAAAAGGTTGAAATTGCTTGAGCATGAACAAAGATTTTTGTCATTATCAGTAGATCTTATTCCAGCTTCATATCTATTTTATGCTCATTCTTTGGAAGCTGCACATTAATGAATTGAAATGTGAAGGAATAATTTTGATGCTGCACAACTAAGAGTATAATTCTCTTCATTTTACCAGTATTTACGTACTTCGACAATGGCAGACAAGAAGAGAACATGTTTGATCGTTTGCCTGTTCATTGAGTTTGTAATATATATTGTCAAATGAGCAGGGCCGGTCCTGAATTTTTTTTGGCCCGGGGCGAACTGAAAAAAATGGGCCTCTAACGCACTTCTTCTTTAAAATACCAATTCATATAAAAAGATATAAAAATTCATTACATCCCATATAAATTTAAAAAATGTATATGAAAGATATATATTATACTTATAAAAAGTATTTCCTTCGAGCATTTCTTGATGCAAAGTCATTTATGATCATATCTACATCAATTTTGTCTAACATATTTCTCTCAATAGATAACATTGCTAGACCATTTAATCTCTCCTGCGACATTGTCGATCTCAAGTAATTTTTCAATAATTTCAACTTCGAAAAACTTCTTTCCGCAGAAGCTCTTTATTCAGAGCATCGTCAATAGGATCCGATATGCAATGGAAACGTTAGGATAACAATCTGCATTTTTGACAAATTCAAGAATATCAATTGCTGTTATTGACTCATTTGGTAAAGTCATTTGTAACACTTTCATTTTAGAATAAAGGTCATCAGCATCAACATTTGACAAATTATTATGAGAAAATGTATCTTTGAAGTTACTGCAACAATCTCTTAATCTATTGCTTTCTAAAGACTTCAACCTTGTTGAGTCAATTAAAAATCCAAAAATATTTTTAAAAATCTTTAATTGATCAAATCTTTCTTTCAAAGAAGTAATTGCCATATCCACAATCACCAAAAAGTAGTTAACTCTAAAAGATTCCTCAGGTGATTGCAAATCTTCATCATGACTAGAGCTGAGCATGGGCTGGGCCATCCTACTACCAAGGCCCGCCTAAAAATGGGAGGGTTCGGTAAAAATATAGGCCGAAAAATAGGCTTGGATGAGAAAATGAGGCTCGTTTAAAAATGGGCAGGGCCTCGTAAGAATTTCTTGGCCTGCCCAGCTTCACTTCGCCCGGACCAAATTCATTAAAGGTAAAAAAAAATTATTTTTTAAATATTATTTTCTTATTGTTTTTCTTTTTATTTTGCTATCATTTTACTATTATGTTTCTATTATTTTGTTATTCTTGTTTAGATATTATATAAAACTTATTTTATTGTTAATTTTGTTATTATTTTAAAGGTATTTGTTAATTTTGTTATTATTTTAGAGGAATTTGCTTGTTAAGTTGCATATATTTTAGTGTTATTTAAGTCTACATATTTTTTAAAATTTATTTTCAATTTGTTGAAAAATATTTATTTTGATTTTTTAATATTTTTGATGTATTATATATATTTAAAATTATATAAAATAATATAAAAATTAATACTGGTAGTAGAATGGGCTCGGGTTTTAGTATTTTATATGGGCGGGCTTGGGCAAAATTTCAGGCCCATTTTTTGGGCCCAGCCCGGCCCGAGCCCAATGAACGGGCCTAAATTTTTAGTTGAGCCCGACCTAAATCCGGCCCGGCCCGGCCCATGCACACCTCTAATCATGACCATCCTCACCAAATTGTTTTTTTCTAAAAATAGGACGTTTAGTTGAAAATTTTGGATCTATATCCATACTAAAGCAAGATCTTTGGCAACACTAATGTTAGCTTCAAACCCTTCTTTTCTATAATTTTCAAAATATAATATTATACCTTCCACTTCTTTCATCGTAGTATCAATGCACATTGTCTTGGATTGTAACTTTTTACTCACCTTGTTAATTGAAAACAAGATATCATACCAAATAACAATTCCAAGTAAAAATTCAAAATTTTGAAGTGCATTAGCCAAACTTTCTGCTTCACTTTTCACCTTAGCATCATTACACGAAGATTCGTATAATTTTGACAAAGCTAATATTATCTTGGAAGCATGAAATCTAATAGTTTTAACACTTTTAATTCGACTTTCCCATCGAGTATTCGATAGAGATTTCATGAGTTTCGAAACATTATCACGCAAAATTGTCCACTTTTGGTAGAACTTATGAATAATGTATATATCGTTGCACAATACCGAAAAATGAAATAGCTTTTGTACAAGAATGTGCCATATCGAAAGAGTGAGATTAAGACTATGACAAGCACACGACATATACAAAGCTCTTGGATTTAATTCAAGTAGTCTCTTTTGAACACCTTGATGTTTTCCTTTCATATTAGAACCATTATCATATCCTTGGCCTCTCACATTATCAACATTAAGCTCAAGAGATTTTAACGCATTTAATAACTCATTATAAAGCCCCATCCCGGATGTATCATCTATTTTCAAGAACTCTAAAAGTATTCTTCTATTTTTACTTTGTCACTTGACATATTAACGCATCGTATTATTAAAGTCATCTGCTCTTGATGGCTCACATCGAGGTACAATCAAGAATAATAGAAAATATTTGGCCTCTAAATGATTTTCAAAATAGAACTTCTAACACTATGGGCCAATATAAAATTAGCTCATTTTGAATTTTGTGACCAAGATAATGATAATGCATTTCTTCATTTTGAATGCGTCTAATATGGTCTTGCATTGACAAATCAAATTCAAGAATCATTTCAATTAGGCTCAAAAATTACCATTATTCTCCTCATAAAGTTTCTCATTTGATCCTCGAAAAGCTAAATTATTCTTACCAAGACATTTAACTACGACAAGTATTCTCAAGAAAACATGTCTTAAACGTTCTTTCTCTTTTGAGATTCCTTGTTGCAAGTCTTTATCAAGAGTCCGATTAGTCTTCAATCTCACTCTTAATTCAGGTCCAAACATTCATGTTAGTCATATGGTCAAAACTATTCTCATGTTCTTTGAGTTTTCACTCAAGTGTTTCCAATCATTCACACCATCGGTGGCCAAGTAACTCTTTCTATTTAGTTTTGTGAATAACTTACAACAAAACAAAAACTTTATCTACATGTTTAGAGTAAACTAACCATTTTCTATCGCTAGTCTCTCCATTAATCAACTTTCTAGAAAAATAAGCATACGAGAAATGCTTAGAATTACCATCTAAGGGAAATTTAAGATTCAATTCCCTTAAAGGCCCCTTTTCAACTAAAAATCTCTAGACTTGTTATCAAGGATACCCCAATTTCTAGGATCGTAAATGTCTAAAGGAGGAATAAAACGCGGGTCATCCCTAACATCTTCAACATTTGACTCATTTTGTACATCATTAGTGTCATTCACAGTAGCAAATTCCTCATTGATATGATTTGGAGAATTATTATGTTCATTTGGATCAAGTTCAACCACATTGGCACGGTCATAGTCATAATTCAGATCATCCAAATTAATAGCATTATCATTTAAATTTTCATTAAATTGGTCCACCTTGTCTACTTCCACTTCTTCAGAAGTCTCTCCTATTTTTTTCTTAAAAAATCTATTAAGAGATCCCCTTTGTGATTCTACTAACTCATCTCTTTGTTTTCGTTTCTTTCTTTTCTCACTTCCAGACAAATATTTAGGCAACATTATTTAACAATATAACTAATACCTAATAAAACTAATATAGGTTAGAACAATGGCACCTGTAGGGCTGTAGAATTGAACAAATAATCAGTTTAATCCTTAGCGTTCTTAATTTGCAATGATGAGTCAAGGTTCCTCCCAATAAAATTGACTAATTAACCAAAGCCAAAAACAAATAATCACAATCAAACTACAGAAAACTAGATCAAATCGTCAATTTTTATAAGGAAAAATTCTCAATTCCCAATTAGATATTTTCAAACAAAAACTCCTAATTTTTCCCATTCAAAAAATCGAAATTTTCAAACAAAAAAATCGAAAATCAGAATTAATAATTCAAAATTAGTTTCGTTTTTCCCCGATCCAATCCCTTTTCCTTTTGCTCTTGATCTAATAATTCCAAATTGAACTTATTCAAATACATTTTCATTCAATTTAATCCAAAAATACATAATTGTGCAAATTTACCAATTTACCCCAACATTTTACAATGTCTACAATTTAGTCCTTATAGCTCAAAACACAAAATATTAAGAATTTCACCACACCTATTAATGGCGAATATCCCTAGTCCCTATATCAACTCATTTCTTCCATTTTTCTTGCTATTTAGTCCTTTCAACTATTTATTTTAATATCATATTTTAATTCACTTAATTTCATCAAAGGTTCAAGAACAAAATATACTAATCTATCATCTATCATCAATATTTCATCCTTAATCAACAAGAACATCAAGTTTCCTTCAATGGCATCTCATGAAAAACATAACCAAATCACAAATTACAACATGGGCTAAATAAAGCTCACCACAACTATCTCAAAAATGCAAGAATTATCAAAAAATCAAGCTAAATTTTACCTTAATCAAGCTCAAATGTGGCTGAATGAAACTAAGCTTTCCTTTATTTTTTTCTTTGGCTGTGTTTCGAATGTTATTTGGGGAAAAGAATGAAAAATTCTCATCTTTTTCTTATTTTATTATTATATCAATGACAATTAATTATAATACATAAATATTAAAATATAATAAAAACCTATCAATCATATAGAGAAGCTGAAAGCATGATGATGTCTTTCACGCATACAATTAAACCCTACAATTTAATAAATTAAAAAAAAAAAAGGCCCTAATTGATTTTTTTTAATACAACTTAATAAATTTTATTAGGCCTGGGCAGGGGCCCCACCTGCCCTGTCCCAGGGCCGGCTCTGCAAATGAGCATAGTCTAGGCGATATTGCCAATGAGGATAGGTGTAGGCGATATTGCCAATGAGTATTCTTGCTCCAGATACTTCCTCAGGGTTCAGTTTTTAATATATAAATTAATATGAAACTGAGGTACACTCCCATTTGTTGTTTTCATTGTTTAGAAGGTCCTCTAAGGTTCATTCAGTTCTGGGTTTCAAACAAAATGGAGAAACCAGACATGGTTTTTAATGGACATGATGGATATGATGCTGTTGTTGTAGGGTCTGGATATGGTGGTTCAGTTGCTGCTTGTAGGTTATCAATGGCTGGAGTCAAAGTATGCCTAGTTGAAAAAGGTCAAAAATGGGAAGCTAAGGATTTTCCAACAAATAGTTTCAACATCATATCAGCTTTGAGGATGGAGAGTCATAATTTGGGTGTCAGCTTTGGACCAAAGGATGCTTTGTTTCAGGTCAGTCTCATTTTCATTGTTATGAACATGGCTTTGAAACTTGTATGAACAAAACTTGTTATTGAAATTACAGGTTTATGAACAAAATGATTCACTGGCAGTAATGGCCTGTGGACTTGGTGGAGGGTCACTAGTGAATGCAGGAGTTATGGTGCCAACCCCAGTTCGAACTCGAAGAAGTTCGAAATGGCCAAAGGAATGGGAAACTGATTGGGATAGCTGTGAAGCTTCTGCTGCTACAATGATGAGAATACAAAGTGTTCCTCTCCAGTTCCCCATTGCCAAAATCATGAAACAAATCAATGTGGGAGAGGTTGAAGATATGGTTCAGGATTCAATTAAACTAAGCATGAATTTTGATATTGAAGACTCTTCATCTAGATTACCTAAGCATCAAAATATGGATACATGCATAGGCTGTGGCAACTGTCTAGCTGGATGTCCTTATAATGCCAAGAATTCTACTGACAAAAACTATCTTGCATCAGCAATTCAGGCATGTGCTCTTTAACTTGGGATTTTGGAAGAATCAGATTAACATAGGTCAACATCATGTCAAAATGTACACATATTCTTGTTCATTTTATCTAAAATTAGAACTTGTTGTGATGCAGGCAGGATGTGTTGTTAAAACAGGGTGTCAAGTTCATTATGTTGTTAAAAAATCATATGAAACTGACCAAAATGGTGAAATTGGTGGAAAAAGAAGATGGCTTGTTTACTTGAATGATATGGACTATATAAAAGCTGATTTTGTGATCTTGTCAGGTATCAATCAATGGTGAAATTATTAGATATGCATCCAAAATTTTTGTTTTCAAAATCTTCTGAAAGCTTAAATTTTATGTTCCACAGCTGGAGTGTTTGGCACAACTGCAATACTTTTCAACTCACAAACGAGAGGATTAAAGCTCTCAAAAGCACTTGGTTCTGGTTTCAGCTGTAATGGAAATACTGTTGCTTATCTTTGTGGAAGCAATGGACCTTTGAATGGTTATGGACTAGACAAAAAGCAACTGTCAAAGATACCTATTCCAGCACGGCCGGGACCATCCATCTCATCATCTTACTCTTCTTCATTGGGTTTTACAATCCAGGTTCGAGTACTAAATAGCTTCGACTCTTCATTTTTAAGTATTCGTATTCAACTTATATACATTGACACCAACCATGATTCTCAAAAGGCCTTAAATGGCAAATTATGGAGTTGTTGCATTGACTTTGTATTCATTCATTGACCTTCTTTTCTTTTTGGTGCAGAGTGCTGTACTTCCTACAGCTTATCCTTACCTGTTGTTTAAAGGGATTACAACATTTGGATGGCCAACTGGTTACTGGCTTTTCCATGGCATTATTGACAAGCTGAAACATCTGATATGTTCTAAATCAAGCCAAGCAATGGTGCTCCTTGCTATGGGACATGACAAGAGTGATGGAAAATTCATATTAGATAAGGAAACAAATAAAATTATCTTTAGTCCTCCCCATGATCCTTTACTTCCCCAAAAAGTTAAGGCCTTTCAGAAGATCACTAAGAAATTAGGTGGAATTCTATTCATGTCAAGGTTCCGAAGCGCATCGGTACATCTTCTAGGTGGTTGCAATGCATCATCAGATTCTTTAGATGGTGTTTGTAATCCAAATGGTCAGGTTTTTGATCCAGAGGTCCCTGGTCTTGTCCACCAAGGTCTCTATGTTTGTGATGCTTCACTAATTCCATGTTCTGTTGGTGTAAATCCATGCCTTACGATCGCAGCAGCCGCTGAGCATGTATGTAAGGACTTAGTGAATAATGTTCTCAAGTACAAAACCAAAACTTGTACAAATTATGTTTCTAAAGTGGTTAATCAAAATCCACATATTGAAACACATGATACTTTAAAGAGCAGTGAGACATCATATGTGTCAGTCAAAGAAACCTTGAGAGGTTATATAGCAGGTATGCCATGCACTGCTACTCTCAGAATGAAGATAAACTTGCAGAACTTGAACGATTTTGATGATTGGAATTATTCGATTATGAAAAAATCTCTTGTAACTTTGAAAGGGAAAGTCGGCGGTTATGTCGTTTTTCGAGCCATTGAAAAGGATAAGTTGCATGTTATAGATGGTGAAGTGAAAATGTTTGAAGTAAATTACAGAACACCTTATACACAATATATGCACTATCGTCTTCTCCTTGCAGCTGCTTCGGGTTCAAGGTACAATAAAGCATCTATTTTCAGTCCTTTTTAACTCTCTCCCTATTTTTTACTACAAAATTTATAACATTAATCAAATGCAGATATGTTCTTGAGGGAAAGAAGATAATGAATCCTTATCTATTTGCAATATTTTCTCTGAAGGAGACAACAACGTTGTATGTAACATTCAAAAGGGTTTCTGGAAACTTTGCTGAGGATCATCATGTAGGATTGAACTTGAAAGGAAAGCTTAAAGTTTCCATGATTCAGCTACTTAAAACACTGTTGAGCCTTGAAGGAAATGGAAAAGGAAGATTTCTTCATCTTTTCTTATTGCATCTCCTTAGAACTTACATATTACAAATACCACAAGGAATTCATAAAGAGTATACCCCCACAGATTCTTACAACAATTCATATCCAACCAGCACTTTCCATGAATTAGAAACAGGTATACATGAATTAGGACTGAATTCTTTGTTAAAGATCTTCTGAAGTTAAAGCTGAATCTTTGTATATGATGCAGGAGATGGATGTATCATAAGCTGTAGGCGGTGGAACTGCGGTCATAGTAGGTTGAAGTTCAATGAGGAAAAGCATCCAGTTCTTCTACTTAATGGACATTCAACCGAGAGTTTCTGTCTGCCAACTGAACCAAATGATTTAATCAGGACTTTATTTACAGAAGGGCATGAAATATGGTTACTCCAAACAAGATTGCATCCATTGAATCCCTCAAACAACTTCACCATTGATGATATTGGAAGATATGACATACCTGCTGGTAACAAAACTTACAAAAAAGTAGCAATGCTTACACTTTTGAGTGGTAATTAACTTACGTTTCATCTACTTATTTTGTTGTAGTAATCAGCAAGATCTGTGAATTTCATGGTCCAAGCATGAAGGTACATGTAGTTGCACATTGTGTTGGAGGCTTAGCCATTCATATAGCTGTCATGGGAGGACATGTCTCTTCAACTAAAATTGCTTCTTTGTGTTGCACCAACTCTTCAATGTTCTTCAAACTTAGTACTTTAGCCACAGTCAAGATGTGGCTTCCTTTGGTGTCTGTAAGTTTTCCTTTAAACAACAAAAACTATATGGTTTAACACAATTTGATGTCAACTTGATATTGCTTTAGCCTAATCAACCTGCAGATATCAATGGCTTTGCTAGGCAAGAACAAAACCCTGCCTCTCTTAGACACCTCAAAGGCCAGTTTGAGACACCGGCTCCTAATTTATATAGCTCGTTGGATACCTCGATACGAGAGATGTACTTGCAATGAATGTGAAGTATTTTCTGGCATATTTGGCAATACATTCTGGCATCAAAACTTGACCCCAACAATGCACCATTGGTTAAACAAGCAAAGTACAACAAAGCTTCCAATGGCAGCCTTTCCTCACTTAAGGAAAATCTGCAAATCCGGATTCATTGTCGATAGCAAAGGAAACAACTCATATTTGATTCATCCAGAGAGAATGGCCGTGTCGACATTATACATCTCCGGGGGACGAAGTCTTTTGGTGACTCCAGAGACTACTTTTTTAGCTAATAAGTATGTGAAGTTGCACCAACCTGGTTTTAGACATGAAAGGGTTGTTGTGGATGGTTTTGGACATTCAGATTTATTGATTGGTGAAGAGTCTTGTAAAGAAGTTATCCCATACATCATATCTCACATAAGGTTATGTGAAGAAGGGAAAGATATAGTAATGATTAACAAGGAAAAGAAAGACGGCAAAGAAGCCTTGGATTGGGCTGCTGATCCTTACCATGGTTATGGAGCATCTGAAAGTTGTTTGTTTTCACCTTTGCTAGTCTTGTTCTTGGTTTTATTATTAGTTTTCATGGTATCATCATTCAGTACTATGTTAAAAAAACATTAATAATTTAAAAATTTGGCGGAGTACTAACAATAAGACAGTTTGGCCGAGTGGTCTAAGGCGCCAGATTTAGGCTCTGGTCCGAAAGGGCGTGGGTTCAAATCCCACAGCTGTCATTTTGCACTGCTTTGCAACTAGTGGCTTTTTGGGGTTTTTTTTGGCACTGCTTTGCAACTAGGTGACTAAATTCAGTTTTCTCAACTTCAAATCAAAGTATGTTAGACATTGTCAAATTTTCAAGAGCATATTCTAATAATTTTCTACAATTTTATAATGGTTCTTTTTCATTAATGGGTTTCTTGGGAATTTTATAATGGGATTATGTTATGATGTTAAGTGCAGAAACTTTTTGAGAAAGCTAAAACAACTCGATATACTATAACTCTCTAAAGCTCAAAATTATACAAGTGTCATACATAAAACCCTATAAAATAATGTCCTAAAGAAGGAATCATATTGCGCAATATAAGGTACCATATTCCCTTCTCTTCAATGGCAAGCAGCTTTGCAATGAGATCATCCATAAAGCTGTTGAAAACTGTCAATTTCTTTGCTATTGCAGTGTTGCCTATGATCCAAAGAGAGTGCTACTGCCCATTGTTATAAGAATAACATGGAAAAAGCCTCCTGCAAATTGTTATAAACTTAACTCCGACGGTTCATCCATTGAAAACCCCGAGTGTCGGTGGAGCCGGGTTCTTATTAGAGAGGATGAAGGAACTGGGTTACTGGTTGCTTCAGGCACATCCCACACACCACTAGGATCAAAGCAGCTTTGGGGCACGTAGAGATGTTTTAAACCTTGCTGTTTCCCTTAACATTAAATCTTGTGATGGAACTTGATGCCATGGCAGTCAGTAGCTTCATTCAGCACATGGTCAAGTATGAGTAAGCTGAGGTTGTTAGGCTGTTGATCAAGAAGTTAATTAGTTGTTAGCTGGTTAATAATCAGTTGTACAGTTGTACTTCAACTATAAATACGTGTATTGATGCTAGTCAGGAATAAGACTAATACCATTCTACTTTTCTCTAGTTTGTTTTCTTCTTCAGTTGAATGTGTTCATACCTTTTGAGTCTTTCAAGCATGGTATCAGAGCTGGTGTTCTCAGCATAATCAGACGATCTTGAGCTGTGGAGTCAACAATGGTTCAGCCTGGTGAATTTTCAGATTCGGTGAGTGCAGACTCTTCATGTCCTGCCACTTCTGATGCTTCTTCATCTACAAAAATCAATCAAACATTTATCAATAAAAAGTTAAATGTGAGATTAGATGAAAAGAACTTTCTCCAATGGAAGCAACAAGTGTTTCTTACCGTCTGCAGCCATGGTTTGGAGAAATTCCTCACCGGAGAAGTGACTGTTCCATCAGCTAAGGTGCGTAATAGTGAAGGTGAATTGGTTGAAAATGAAGCCTATGAACGGTACATTCAGCAAGACTGTGCTCTTGCCTCATGGTTGCTTTTACTGTAAGTCCCATCTCTTATCTCAGTTGATAGGATCGGATACTTCAAAAGATATCTGGAGCACACTGTTATGCTTGTTTTCTACTAAGTCTACAACCAAAATATGTGATACTCTTGCTGCTAGTGGTAACTCTCTTTCTGAAATTGAACATGTGGCCACTATCCTTAATGGTTTACCTGTTGAGTATGATCCATTTATTGCTGTTATAGCTGCTAGTAGAGAGCCTGTTTCACTTGAAGGAGTTTGTTCTATTCTTGTTGATGCAGAACGAAGGCAACTTAATTCTACAAGGTAGCCTATAAGTGTTCATGTGACACGGTATTCTGACTATGTGGCTCAACCTGTGAACCGTTTTAAACCTAACTGTTTTTTGTCTGCTGGAATGGAGCTGTGTGGCAGATTTGGGTGGATCACACCCACAATGCCAACTTTGTGGAAAGGTGGGACATTTTGTTGACTGATGCTTCCATCTGTTTGATCATTCCTTTCCGGGTGTCTCCTCGAGCAGTTATAGACCACACGACCAGTGCCTGCAACTAATATGTGTGCTTTCACATCAGCTGTTCCAGTTTTTTTGGACAATGTTTTGCCCTCTTATGGTTCATCAATTTCAATGTCTGCTGATCGTTCAGTTCTAGGGCCTTTAGTACAGAGCTCCACTGCTCAAGCTATTCAGTTAGATCCATCTGTTAGTGCCACTTGGTTTGTTGATTCCGAGGCTACTCACCATGTAACATATGAGTCTCAGGCTTTTTCTGCTGGGTAGGAGTATGTTGGTAAAGGCAAAGTTGTCGTTGTCTTTGCTTTTGATCAACTTTGCACATATCTCATCCCCTAATTGTATTAAGCCTCTCTCCGTTTACCGAGGCCATGGGCGCTTTTGTGTACCGTACTTGATACTAAGTCAATGCATGTATGTTCCTTTCTTGACAAAAAAGAAATATGCTTCTCATTCTTGAATAGAAGAGTGACCAAATAGATTTAACATTGCGATAAAAGCATATAGAGACTATGCACCGAGAAAGCTGGTTGAAAGCTGCTGATGAAAGCTCGATGAGAAAATTGGTCATAACGAAGATCCACTCTTTGTTCATCTATCAAATAATCAAGTAACCAAACAAAAAAGAAACAGGAAATCAGTAGTTTACCTTCAATGAAGCCCTTATGCAATGGATCAGTGATTCTTATATTAACGTCTTCACCTTTACCATTTTTCTTAAACTTAATTCTCTGAAAGTAATTTCTGGGGAAGTCTGCTCCAGAGCTACTCTACCGTGAACTGAAGCATCTCCTGCAACACCAGTGTGTTATCATGTATTAAATTTGCATAGTAGCAAAGGGTTTGACGGGTTCCAGTGATGAGTAAATCCACCAGTTCTGGCCAGCTATGTCCGGAGTTGGTTTGGAGGACAACCTTCATAGTCTCCGAAACAGAAGGTTTCCCAATTGGTCGTTTTAGAAACAAAAAGAAGTCGAAAACAAATGAAGTTGAAGATTGCTTTGAACTAAATAGCTTTTTCTTTTTGTTAAGACAAATACTTGAGGTGCAAATTCCATGGTTTCCCAAAAAAGAAGCTTTTGAATAGAGATCATTGATGGTCAATAACCATTGCTTTTGCAGTAGGCAGTGTTTGGATGTATTGACATCATCATCCACATTTTGTCAACTTCAAAATAAAATATATTAAAAAAACTGTAAAATAATTGCCTAAAGAAAGTATCTAATAACAAAGTACATTTTCTCAGCAACTGTTAGATACTTCATTATTTCTCAACCCTAAACCTAATCTGCCATATATGTCCTCCTTGCCTGAATATTTCAATTGTTCATCTTATCAGGCTTTGCCATACTCCAAGCTTCAACATCTGCAGTGATTGTCTCAGTCCCATTGTTGAAGACAAACAAGTGAGCATCATCAAATACTGCTACCGATGGATATACTCTCGAAGTGATGCATGTTTTTCCCCCAGCCCCGAAACTCTCCACCACCGAGTGATCAATCTGCAGAGAACAGAAAAACCGAGAAAGTGAGAGAAAGAAGAAATATTATAAGGACAAGTTTAGCCATAGAAAGTCTATGGGTGAGCATAGTCCAGGTAAGCGGTCCTGAAATTAGAACCCCTTATCATCCATGTAGGGTTGGTTCTAAATGTTTTAAACCATGGGTTGACTTAGATTTCTAAGACAGTTTAGGACCAACTCTATGGTCATAAATGGTTTAGGGTCAACCCTAGAAGAAACAAAAGTTATTTGAAGGGTATGTATGTACCAAAGTCCTAAGTGAAATCTTAAATGTATCATCCAAATTTACATCTACAAATCCTGCAAAAGATGGTTTGTATAGCCCCTCTTTCCTCAAGGAAGAGCTGCCACAATGTAACACAAAATTGATCAAAATATATCTAAAAGTTTGATATAAGAAAAAGAAATATTGATTTGCAAGGGCAAAACAAACCTCCCAGAATCTGAGCATAAGAGAACAACATGCTTGTATAGACCTGTAAATACCCTGAAAAAAACAGGGGTATATTCTTCTAACTTTTCTGAAGCTAATGTTAGGAGCCCAAACGGTCCAATGCCACCTTGAACGGTTGAACCCTTAAGGCCACAGAGATCCTGAGCATTGGTCCAGCTAGGATCAAACGGTTCAGCTTTGTCCAAGTTAGGTATGGAGAAGGTAATGTCAACATCAGCCTATGAAGATCATCAAACCAGTGAAACTCATGTTCAAAACTTGGTTTAATTCAAATCAATTAATTAAAAAGAAAAAAGGGTTTCAATCTAAAGAAGCACACCTGAGCAGCAGTAATTCCTTTGACTTCAATATGTTCTCCCGACTTGAGTTCTTGATTGCTTAATTGAACCTTTTGGCCTCTAAGAGTTTCTATTTCTTCAATAGGCCATTGCAGCAACTGCTTCCCACTAGGATCAAGCCACACCTTCCTTGGAATTGCCTGAGAAAGCGCCATGAAAGTTACTTAACAAAGTATCATAAAATCAAAACATTATCATACAAATCAATCAACAACATTACCTGAAGACCAGCCCATCCTTTCTGAACATCATCTTGAGCAGTATCCGATTCATTGGTCCAACCCCATAAAATCCTCCTATTCTTTGAAGGGTCAAAAAATGTCTTTGAAGCATAAAAATTCCCGTAGTCAAATCTAAGCCCATTCCAACCATCAACAAACCCCTTACCAACCACATATTTATCCCTTGCTTCTGGGAAATACGAACCTATAGTATAATACTCATACCTTGTAAGATCTAAGCTTACCTTCAAAACATGCTTAACATTAGGGCCAAAAGCAGAGTTGTCAAGGCCAGTGTCCCCAGACAATGACACTGGGAAAAAATCTACACATTCAAACATACCAGTATTCGGCACCGAATGTAAAGGATGTTTGGCCTTTACCCATTTCCTGAAATCCCTACTTTTATACAAATAAGCCATCCCTCTCTGTTTCCTTCGGCTAGCCACCACTATTCTCCAATGCCCACCGATCTTCCAAGCAGTTGTTGGGTCACGGAAAGCGGTTTTATTCATGGTTTCATCGGCAACCACGATAGGGTTGTCAGCCGGTTTGACCCATTTACGCAAATAAGGGTCAGATAAGTTCTCTGGAACAGCATAGTTTTGCACTTGATATTGATTAGGATCAATCCCTGTGTAGAAAATTACAGGCTTATTTTCCGGAAGAACCGTAGCGGATCCTGACCAACATCCGTTGATATCAAAAGATTCTGAAGGATAAATCGCAGGCTCGAGAGCTTCCCAATTGACCATGTCTTTGGATACTGAATGAGCCCAAACAATGTTGCCCCAAACTGCACCTTTGGGGTTATATTGATAGAATAAATGGTAAATCCCATTGTAATACATAGGACCTGTTTGATAAAATGCGTGTGAGAATAACATAAACAATTACAACCTTTTAAAAAATGGGGTTAAGATGAAAAAGAATCATAGTTAAAAGGAGTGTATGAAAATTGAAATTTGCAGTGCTTTTTTTATAAAAAAAAAGACTTACCATTTGGATCTGCCGCCACGGCGTTTATCGATTAAGAAATCCCCCATTGAACAATGCCAAAACAATTTGAAAAGTTATATATATGGAATAAAAGGCGCCATCACGTCTTAAACTAACTCAATTATTATTTAAAAATTTATATAAATAAAATAAACATAATAATTTATTTAGCCTTTTAACTTAAAAAAAAATTATTTTAACCTTTCATTTAATTTTTATTTTTTTAACCCTTAAACTTATATTATTTATCAGATTAACTCAAAATAGATGAGAAAATTTTATCTTTATTAAATTTACTAAACATGGATGCCACATTAGTATTTAATTAATTTTTAAAATAAAAATTAAAATAATTTTTTCACAAAATTAGAAGGCCAAATAAATTTTATGTTAACAAAACAAAAGCTAATAAAAACAGAACAATATATATATATTAGTGGCCAAGCCAAGGCCCTAAAATAAAAAAAAAATTCACTAAGTGTTTTTATAACTTATAAACATTTAAATTAATAATCCTAAAATTATATGTTAATCCTTTAAAATGATAAAATTTTATTTAATTCTTTAAAATTTATAAAATATAATTAAAATCATGAAAATATACAATTTAATTCTATCTCCTCCAAAAAACAAAATAAAAGAAAAACATTACCGTTAATCCAATTCATAGGAGGCTGAAAGTGATACTCGGTTCGATAAAGTTGTTTTACAGTAAGTGCAGTTTTAGATTGTAAATGTGGATAAACCTTATGAAATGCTTCAACGACGCCATTCTTACTTATTATCTCACAAAAACACCCAATTATTAAATAAACTACCAAAATATTTTCTGTAAACTCCATTGAAATTTCGAAAGCTGAATGTTGAAACAGGATGGTGATTCGTTTATATAGGACTGAAATTTAACAATTTCAAAATATATATAATTTTTTTAAAAAATGTTTAGATAAGATAGATTTTTATTTGAATTTACCAGTAATTTATAATATCCACATTAAATCTACAATTCTTGATTTTTTTTAATAACTGAATTTTAAACGTAATTAGTGATAAACTGGTTTACTCATGCAAAGCTAGTGTAACAAATTATATAATTTTATAACTTAAATTAATATAGTATCCTATTTATAGAAATACATTATATTTACATAATCGATATAAGATTTTTCAAGATTGTATTAAGAATTTTAATTCTTAAATATTTCTTGTCTCTCGATTTTGAAATTGAGTAAATTGATCCCTCTCAAAGATATTGGAGTAATTTAATTCGTCTTAATTTCGAAAGTAAACAACTAAGGATAATTAAGTACGGTGGTAATGTCTTCCGTCAATAGTACATACTTTTTATTGGTATAGTAATAAATTTAACCTTCGATGTTTACATATTTTGTCATTTTAACCTCAATTCTAATAAATTCAACATGAACATTTACACAAATTTTGCAGGACAAATTTGTTAAATTATGACCAAATTGATAAAATTTTTAAACTTTGAGAGCTAAAATTATTATTATATCAATCAAAATCATGTACAATTGATGGAAAATATTATCTTTATGATTAATTGTCTTTTGTTGCTCACTTTCGAAATTGATATAGATTAAATTGTTTTTATTTTTTGAGAGGGACTATAGAGATCTTTTTACCATTCATCTACTTTTCGGATTTAAAAATGAAAACTTAATTATTAACACCATTAAAATTCTTTGGTTTAAAGTCGATTGAGTCTTAGCTCAACTGGCATCGATATTATTGTTAATGCAAGAGGATGTAGATTCGAGTACGTTGAAACAAATTATCCCTTTGGGAGGAGCTACATATATCAGAAACAAAGACTAAGAATTGTAGCTATAGGTAGAAAAACAACCTGCCAATACATCAAGTAAACCAATTACCACTAAGCTCCTCATTGATGTGGTGAAACTGGTTCGCATCTCGGACGATGATTGACCACTTTTTGTAATAGCCGATCCGGGTGTCAACGGTCATGTGATTTGTTGATAAAATATCGATGTTTTAGTTTCGTAAACCTTAAAAGAAACCCGGGATTAGTCTGAATTCTAGCATTTACAATGTCCTCGAAAACCCGGGACTGCCTGGTAAGAAGAAAACTATCCTGCCAATTACCTGTAGTCTCCACACGAACAAGCCCCCTCAATGAAGTGGTGAAACCGATTCGAATCTCGGACGATAATCGACCTCTTTGTAATAGCTGATACGAACTTTATAAACGTGTGGCAGTCACCGCAAACTCTAAGATTCTTTGTGATCCTGATAGGAGTTCCCTCAGGTGTGGCAATAAGACCAAACGTAATAGCCAGTTTTTCACTGTGTGTATACAACATTCCAACCTTAACTTCCTCATCAGCATCGTGTAAAACGAAGTTTGTATCCGGAACATAACCAACTAGCTCCAATTTCTCAATCAGACTTTTCAGCAATCCATAAATCTCCTTAGACAGAGGATGAGACTTGTCCCCAACACTAAACTGATGAATCTTGTTGTCAACCTCGATCCAGGTCCAACCCGGGATCTTTTTCAAGTTCCTTTTTGTCATTAAGTTCCTAACTTTTGCCATATCTTCCCACATACCGGCATTTGCATAAATGTTGGAGAGTAACACATAGTGACCCGGATTTTGTGGCTGCAGTTCGAGAAGTGATTTTGCAGCCCATTCAGCCAACTCTACATGTTTATGGATTCTACATGCTGCAAGAAAAGCACTCCATAGCCGTTCATCTTTCTCAACTGTCATGTTCTCTATTAACTTCAAGGCTTCATCAAGTCTCCCGGCTCGACCTAACAGATCAACCATGCAAGTATAATGCTTCACATCTGGTTTCACACCATATTTGTCCCACATAATGTTGAAAAGCTCAAAACCTTCATCAATCAAACCAGCATGACTACAAGCATATAAAAGTGAAACAAAAGTTATCCTATTTGGCATTATCCCACAATTCAACATCATAGGAAACAAACCAAGTGCTTCCTTGCCTTGACCATGGTATCCATAAGCAGCAATCATCACACTCCATGATATTACATCCTTCTCTCGCATCCCATCAAATATTTCTCTCGCAA
Organism: Gossypium rotundifolium; assembly: GCA_025506655.1. Taxonomy (NCBI): domain Eukaryota; kingdom Viridiplantae; phylum Streptophyta; class Magnoliopsida; order Malvales; family Malvaceae; genus Gossypium; species Gossypium rotundifolium. Next base: position 3,685,204 of record CP106722.1, on the reverse strand, counting down.
AATCAACACTACCACATTTTGCATACATATCAATCATTGCAGTACCCAATATTACATTCAAACTAAACTTCATTGAACATATATAATCATGAACAAATCTAGCCTTATGCATGGCACCCAATTTTGAACAAGCGTTAACCACAGTCACCATTGTAATCTTATTAGGAACAATGCCTTCCTCTCTCATCCAATCAAACAAAACCAACGATTCATTAGCATTCCCACACTCGGCATACCCATCTATCATAACAGTCCAAGTAACAAGGTCTTTCTTATGCATATCATCAAACAGTTTACGAGCATCATCAATAACCCTACATTTTGCATACATATCAACAAGTGCTGCACAAACAAAGTGATCCCAACACAACCCAGATTTCAAAACAACACCATGAACCAAACTACCCATTAACAAATCCATCCTATCCCTACAAACTCTCAAAACAAAAGGCAAAGTATAATTATCAGGCTGAACACTACACCTAGTAAGCTCCTTAAAAGTTCTAAAACAATTCACAAAGTCACCATCTTTAGCAAACCCACCAACCATAACACTCCAAGAAACCGGGTCCTTCTCTCTCATTCCACCAAAAAAAGCATGAGCTTCATCTATAGCTTTGTGTTGAACGTATATGTAAAGGAGTTTGTTTGAAACGAAGAGGTTAGTTAATAACCCATTGGCAACTATTTGCGCATGAGCTTGTTTTATTTGAAAGATGTTTTTGCAGTTTAACAAAACAGAGACGAAATACTTGGGGTCTATATGGAGTGAAGGATGTGATTCCAACGGTTTTTGCGTATGGGTTTGGGATTTGAGGGAGGTTTCTTGAGTGTCTGCAATTACAGAAAGTTGAGAAAGTGGTAAAAGGCGAAATCTTTCATGGTTTGCTGTAAGAAAGGTTTGAGTTTTCGTGAGCTTTAACATGGTACGAGTAAGGGAGGAATACATTAGAGACTCCCTAATGCTATTGCCAACAACTTCTAAGTCTAACCCGACCTGACCGTATCTTCGTCGGCTCAGAGACGAGGGAACATGCAGCGGTTCGAGTTGGCAGCCGTTTTACTGTATAAATATGTCAATCGCCTTTTAGGTTAATTTAGGTCAGATCATTTGAGAATGATGTTTAAATTTTTTAAATTAATTTATTATTGATATAAATCATTTTAAGTTTTAATTAAATTTTAAATTTAAATTGTACGGACCCATTTCATCCCGGCCCAACAATAAAAACCCAAACCCAAAATTAAAACCCAATTACAAGCCCAATCAAACAAACCCAAAACAAAAATAAATAAAAAAAAACAGACCCATAATACCAAAGCCCAAAACAAAAAACCCTAACCCTAATCTTCCCCTAAACCTAACGCCGCAGCCACCAACCCCCACCTACCCCGACCCTTCAGCTTCTGACACCTCTGCGACCACCTACCGAGGCCACCGGCCACCATACCATCGTCACCCGCTCCCCATGCCCTGCAAAAGAAGACAAACACGCAAACAAGAAGCAACAGAGAACAGAAGAAAATAAAAAAATCTCTTGTAAATGGCTATAAAAGCCGAAGGATCTCCCTGTTGTAAGGGTCCTTTTTTTTCTTTTTTTTCGATTAATAAAAAAGAAAGAAACAGTGAGCAAAAAAAAAGGAACAAAAAAAAGAGGAACAAAGGTGATTTGTTTTTTAAAGCCATTCTATTTTATTTTATTTTTTTTTCTTTTTCGTGCTTTCAGTATTCGTTTGTATCCCTTATTTTCTTTTTTTAAGCACATAAATATAAAATAAAAAAATAAAGTTTTTTACCTTTTCCTACCATCAGTAGGCGTGGGTCGAGTCTTGCTACGACGTCGGAATCCTCGCCGGATTTCTCCCCTGCAGAGAAAAAAAAAGGGGGGAAGGAATTTTTTTTTTGGTTTAACAGGAGAAATGAAATTTTTTGCAAATTTTGGCCTATAAATAGGACTCCAAAACGACGTCGTTTTGGGCAGGCCTCTCAGGCACCAAAACGACGTCGTTTTGACATGACCCGATTCGACCGACCCGACCCTCCTAGGATCCGCGTGTTTTTTTTTAAGGAAGGGTTAATTGCAGTTTTAGCCCTTCCGCTTTTTTATTGTTCTACAATCAAACTTTTAACGTTTTAAAATCTTGCCCAATAATTTATTCTGATTTTCATCTTGGTCCACGTCAGAACGCTGCGTTTAGGGGAAAGGAATAATTTCCATTTTGGTCCCCCCTCCTTTCACGCGCGTTTCAAATAGTCCCATTTTCTTTTATTTTATTTCGAATTAACCCCAATCCTTTTATTTTTAATGCAATTTAATCCTATTTTAATTCTTTTGCAATATTTTTAGTCTTTTTGTTATTACATTATTGTTATTATCGTTATTATTTTTATATTTTATTATTAATGCATTTCACTAGCTTTACTATTATTATTATTAGTGTTTATTATTTTTATTATATTTTCATTATTATTTGATTCTATTACTATTATTTACTATAACACATTATTATTTGTTATTTGAATTTTATTTTCACTATTATTTGTTTATATTACTATTATTTATTATAACAGATTGCATGTGTTATTATTTTATTTATCTATTATTATTAGGGTTGAGACGATTATTTTATTTACTATTATTTGTTATTTTTATTATTAGGACTATCTATTTTACTATTACTTTGTCCATATTATTGCTATCAATTATATTATTTTATTTTTTTACATGTATATATTTTTTATTTTATATATATTATTTCATGTATTAATTGCAATAATCATTTTACATATTGTCATCATTATTCCATTTTCATTTCAAATATCATCCTTATTACTTTGTTATTATTATTTCTTGTCTTATTTATTTGTTATGTATTTTTTCTTATTTCCATTACTACTTTGTCATTATTATTATTATCATTATTATTATTACTACTATTATTATTATTTGTTTTATTACATCCACATCTATACTTGTTTTCTTCGTTTTGCACTATGTTATTAAACAAAACACCTTGTGTAAAATCATCATATTTCGCCTAAAAGATTTTAAAATAAGGCAATGTTTTGTATTTAGAAATTCGGAAAATGGTGCCCTAACGCGCTGGGTTGCGATTTTCCGTTTAACTAAATAACTTAACATCCTTTTTACGAAGTTTCATGAATCACGAGATGGCTTTGATTACGAGAGATTAAAACATCGTGTCCTAACGTGCTGGATGTGATGTTTATATCTTTTCGGGACAAAGAAAGCTCAAATTTTGATTCAACCCCTTTCTTAAATTCAATCCGATACAATGCATTTTGTAAGATTACTATACTCCATTCAAAGGTTTTTGAAACAAAGGCAATGTTTTGTATTTAGGAACTCGGGGAATAGTGCCTTAACGTGCTGGGTTGCGATTTTTCGTTTGACTAAATAACTAAACATCCTTTTGGTAAACTTCGTAAAATCATGAGGTAGCTTTGATTACGAAGGTTTAGAATATCATGTCCTAACGTGCTGGATGTGATGTTCGTACCCTCTCGGAACAAAGAAATCTCAAATATCCTAATACATTTAAAAAAAAAAGATCCGAATTTAAAAATCTTTTCAAACTTCTGACATTAAGACATTAATTAATCACTTTGGTACCGATTTTGGGCGTATCGAGGGTGCTAACCCTTCGTCGTGCGCAACCGACTCCCGAACCCGATTTTCAAAACTTCGCAGACCAAAAACACTGTTTTAGTAAAACAAAATATTTTATTAAAATAAAGGTGATCCGATCACACCAAATAAAGGTCGGTGGCGACTCCCATTTTACTCCTATTTTCAAAACCAAAGTCGAACCCTCCTTTTTGTCGTTTTCCAAAAAATGGTTACGACAGCTTGGCGACTCCACTGGGGACTACCTTAAAGAAAGTCAAGCCACAAATTGATTATTTTTTGTCTTTTGTCAGAAGTTTGAAAGATTATTTTAAAAATCACGATCTTTTATTGTATGTTGTTTCAATTTCGGCATTGCATTGCATGACCGTTGTGGTCACACCTTTAAGTGAGAGTGAGAAACTACTCCTTCGTGAGGTTTTCACCTCCGTGTAGGATAGTGGATCGCTTTCGGGATACATCCGTACCTATGTCTTCGTGAGATTTTCATCTCCGTGTAGCCATAGGGAAATGTATTCCCCTCAACTGAACTCGATCCATATAAGCCTATAATGGGTGAGGATTGAGGAATCTGCTGGTTCAGGTACTCCTCTTTAGAACCGAACCTCATATAGTAAGCCCTAGGAGCCTACCTTAGGTAGAACTATGTTAAACCCCTAGTAGTCACCCCGATAGGTACTCTATTTTATTTCTCCTTTGCTAACGTGTTTTGTTTTGTTTGTGATTGCATTGCATTGCATCGCACCGCATCATCTTAGAAAGAAGGTGTTGATTCATATTCGATTGCTAAATAGAAGAGTTTATCATAAGGAAATGTGTTCCTTGATAAAGTGGATTATAATACGGTCGTTCGAACATAGTCCACGTAAACGACGAGAGAGGACTGATAACCCACAGAAGAATACAAGACTTTCAAGCCGACAAGGATTATTGAAGAGTCATCGTGGCTCCATTTTCTAAAAGAAGTTTATAAATATCGCGAAAGATAAGTGAGCGAAGAGGTACGGCCTGGACCAAGCAACAAGGAGCTAGAAGAGGTATCCATTGAGAAAGTTCACGGGGCACGACCATAACATCCGGATACGAAGAAGAGGATTGGTGTTTTCACCTGGACTATGAGGATAAAGCCATATATGCAATTCGCTTTATGTAAAGAAATGTATTTTCTAGAAAAGTTCTTCTAATGAAATTGAATTCACAACCAACGCCTCTCTTTCTTTTTGCATTTCATGCATTTGTATTGCATTTCATGCATTTGCATTGCATCATATCACGTGCATTAAAATTTGTGGAAAAACCCTAATAAGGTGAAGTTATTTCAGTAACCTAGAAGCCATGGACCGAAGGTTGGAGAGATTAGAGCAAAGGCAAATACTGATGCAAGAGCAATTGGCTAAAATTCAACAAGATATGCGAGATCAAATGAATATGATAGACCAGTTAACCAAGATACTAACCGAAGGACTTGAAAAAAAGAGTGGATCAATGGTTAATGGTGAGGATGATGAAGAAATCGTTTACTCCCCGATAAATATTTCGACTTGACTAGACGCGCAGTCGCATGGGGTACATGCCATTATTGAACCCCAATGTCAGACTAATACCTCAGCCTTGTTGAACTTCCCGATAGGCTCATGTTTTAACCCTGAGGATGATCGTGCCAAACCGATTATTCAGGCAGAGACAAAGGAAAGGAGAGAGCGGACTTTGAAGGCCCCGAAGAAGAAGGAAAAGGAAGCAAGTAATATGAGTAGGTATGAAAAGGGCCATTCAGAGTCGATTACAGTAAGCCAGCTAAGTATGGTGACTACCAGCCATCAAGAGCCCCCTAGGCAGGATTTTAACTCAAAGCTTAACACCGGAAGGCTCCAGTTCACGCCCATCCCGATGACATACAAGGAGCTCTATCAAAATTTATTTGATGCGCATGTGGTGTCTCCTCACTACTTAAAACCAACTCAGCCTCCATACCCCAAATGGTACGACACAAAAGCTCAATGTGAGTATCATGCAGGGATTATAGGACATTCAATAGAAAACTGCCTTGCTTTCAAAAAGTTGGTCGAAAAGCTCATTGAAATGGGAATTGTAAAGTTCGACGATTCTTCAAAACCTAATCGCTCTGAGAAAGCAGTAAATGCAATAGTTGGAGGTAGAGGCAAGAGAGTTGCGACGCCTTGAATAAGACAAGAGCCCGAAAAAAATATCGAGGAGCCTGAATAACATATCCGAAGAGGAAATTTGGGAACAAAGTTTTCAAGCCCTTATATGCTTAGGAGAGTTTTGAACAATGGGACTGTGGAAGAAATCCCTGCGTTTTTAGAGCTAATCTAGAGTAATACTCGGAACACACTTGTTGCTTTAAGTCTGGAAGCAATAAGGGTCCCTTTTGTGAAACATGACTTTGTATAAAACATCGTTATTTTTAATGAAATGCATCTCCGCCATCTTTTGAGCGAATTTTCTTCTATTTTTCACTTCATCATCATTATTCTTTTATTCTTTAGATATTCTTCTAAATATTTTCATTCTTCATTCATGATACCAATAAACATGCTTAAATTCTATTGTTCTATGAGCCTTTATTCATCTCCATAATAGGCCCCCAGATATCAATGACATGAGCGACGCTGTTGCTGACTCCCTTTTTAGTGAGATATGTATCTAGAGGGATCTAAGGGCTTTGAAGATGACAAAGATTGTGACTTACTTCCCCAATGGTAGATCCTACCTTATGAAGTGTCAGCAGATGCTATGACGAAGGAGATGAAGATGGAAGCATAGCTCCTCGCGGGAATAAGGCAAGGCATCGTTGAGCTATTTTCAAGAATTCAAGATATTTTCGCACGATCATATCAAGGCATGCCAAGCTACTAGAACATGGGTATGCTGTTAAGGTTGGGGTTTAGAGAACCCATGTTTTACAACAGCCTAGCTAATCAAGAGGCTTAGGCTATTGGTTCACCAAGAAAAGGAAATTGCATCTGTTATGCCATAAAATGCTAAGTCGAGGAAGACTGTGCCTTCTCCATTTCCCCTATATGAAGCATGGATGTTAACAGGCCAGTCTCCTCAAAAGCTTTTAGCCAACATCGATTCATATTCATGGTCATTGGTTACCTCACTGAGAGGGTGAAGGTCGCTTCATATGCTAAAATTACAAAGTCGGCAGTCATCAAAAAAAAAACATTTAAGATTTTTTGAAAAAATGGCTGAGACCTGCAAAGGTTGGCATAGAGAAGTTACCGTTTACCCTTTAGGTTCCTTGAACGTTGGCCAAGACTTTTGTCGGGGCATCTTTCCTATTGGTTTATGAAAGGAAAGCAATTGTTGGAAGATAAGATTCCTTTTCCCAAGCTTGGATTGAATTAGATGAAGCAGAATGCTTTCAGTAAGTTTGATTGAAAGTATTCAGCAGGGTTAAACGTACCAAAAACGGATACGGGCTTGACAAAAAAAAAAAAGGGTTCGCTCAAGAGAATTTCAGGAAAAGGACCTACCGTTAAGAGAGATTCTTCTTATCCAAAAGAACTCCAAGGAAAAGTAAATGTCTTATACAGCAAAAAAGGCCTGTTCTAGGGAAACATGAGTGTTAACCAAGATGGATGACAAGGACCTGCCCAATCCGGTGAGTTCAGATTCAATAAAAAGTTTTCTAAAAAAAAAACAAAAAACACAAAAAAATGAAAAAAATAAGAAAAAAGAAAAGAAAAAGAAAAAAGGAGAGGCCAAGGCGAAAACCCGCAAAGGGCGCTTTGAGACCAAAGGGTATTTGAGTTGAAAACCCGAAAAGGGCAGCTCAAAATTTTGATCGAAAGTAGGGCATACAGTAGTCTTGCTACGCTCGAAGAAGTATGTTACGTCTTGGGGCATCGACAAAGCACTTTGGATCCCCTAAACACATAATAAGCTCAAAATGGTCCTCAAGAAGTTGGAACAGAGAAGCTCAAGCTGCGATATCTGGGGCACTTGGTTTCCATTTTACCCATTTTCGTTACTTGTGGTTATTTTATTCCTTTCAAAATACCACCGATAAAATTCTTTCTTAATTACCTTTGCTAGCTTTGATTAACTTGTTTGTTTCGAGCTATGCTCCCAATCAATTTCTTTTTTGTCCATTGTTACAATCTTTTTAGCCATTTTGCATTGAAATAACGACTAGTGGACTAATAATACTTTCATAAAAGGAGTTTTGCATATTACTCTGGAAGCTTCTGAGTAATACAAGGACCTGAAACAGGACTATTATTTAGAACTCACTCAGCTCAAGGTTTGGAAATATTGGGGAAAGATGATTATCTCTTCGGACCTTTTATTGAAAGAAGATACATTTTGCCGGAGATACGACCTTGACAGATAACGAGCAATGTCAACCCAGCAGTACAAAGGGATCATTCTCGAGAAAAGAAAAATGATACTCTGCATTTATGCACATATCAGGCCTACACATCTGGTCATTACACCAGTGAATGGTGTAACAGATCAAATCGATCTTATACCTCGGAGTTACAGCAGGATGGATAGAAGAAACCAAATGTTATTCTCCTAAAGTTGCAGTGAGAGATGCAAAAGGTACAGTGGAAGGGACCCTGAAATTATAGCGGGGCAAGCTTGTTGAGCATAATATGATCATTTCTTTGGATTTTCTATCAGAGATACTGGCTGAATGAGAAAGCATGATAACGCAGCAGTGATAGAACCTTAATGAACTACGAGCAATGACGACCCCAAGCATTTAAAAAGGGATCATTTTATTTTGCATTCATACATCATTTCAAAGCACGTTTAGTTAGGAGCATTCGACTCATTGCATCCTGATCATTATAAAAAGATCATCCTCATGACATTCTGCATTCATGCAAGTGTCATCCATAACACATGCAGTTAAGAGACTTTAAGTCGTTCCGATCATAACATCCTCATCATTTGCATAAGCATAAGCACACAAAATTAATTCTACAAGACAAGTTCCTCAAAGAACGGTGTAACGATATTGAAGTTCAGATTTTGTTCCCTCGAGATGATAGTGGAGCAGACTGAAGATTGAAGTCTTCCTGAAAATAGTAAGGAAGCACATTGGAAAGTTCAGATTTTGTTCCCTCGAGATGATAGTGGGGCAGGCTGAAGATTGAAGTCTTCCTGAAGATAGTAAGGAAGCAAATTTGAAAGTTTAGATTTTGTTCCCTAGAGATGATAGTGGAGCAGACTGAAGATTGAAGTCTTCCTGAAGATAGTAAGGAAGCAAATTGAAAAGTTCAGATTTTGCTCCTTCGAGATGGTAGTGGAGCAGGCTGAAGATTGAAGTCTTCCTGAAGATAGTAAGGAAGCAAATTGAAAGTTCAATTCTGCCTCGACGCCCGGTGGAGTAGGTTGAGATTACAAATCCGCCTCCTGAGTTAACAATGAGGATCAATCCTTAATTCTTTGAAGTTTCAGTAAGAGAAGATGGAGATTACAAATCTCTTCTCCCTAAATTCTTATTTCCTCGAAGTTCCCGTGGAGTAGGTTGAGATTACAAATCCCGTCTCCCTGAGTTAACAATGAGGATCAATCCTTAATTCTTTGAAGTTTCAGTAAGAGAAGATGGAGATTACAAATCTCTTCTCCCTAAATTCTTATTTCCTCGAAGTTCCCGTGGAATAGGTTGAGATTACAAATCCCGTCTCCTTGAGTTAACAATGAGGACAAGTCATTATTTCTTTGAAGTTTTGGTAGAGAAGATGGAGACTACGAATCTCTTCTCCCTGAATTCTTATTTCCTCGAAGTTCCTGTGGAGTAGGTTGAGATTACAAATCCCGTCTCCCTGAGTTAACAATGAGGTTACATCCTTATTTCTTTAAAGTTTCGGTAGCGAAGATGGAGACTATGAATCTCTTCTCCCCGAATTCTTATTTTCTCGAAGTTCCCGTGGAGTAGGTTGAGATTACAAATCCTGTCTCCCTGAGTTAACAATGAGGTTGCATCCTTAGTTCTCTGAAGTTTCAGTAGAGAAAATAGAGATTACAAATCTCTTCTCCCTGAATTCTCATTTCCTCGACGTTCCAGTAGAGTAGGTTGAGATTACAAATCCCGTCTCCCTGAGTTAACAATGAGGATCAATCATTATTCCTTTGAAGTTTCAGTTGGAGAAGATGGAGATTACAAATCTCTTCTTCCTGAGTTCTTATTTCCTCGAAGTTCCCGTGGAGTAGGTTGAGATTACAAATCCCATCTCCCTGAGTTAACAATGAGGTTACGTCTTTAATTCTCTGAAGTTTCAGTTGGAGAAGATGGAGATTACAAATCTCTTCTCCCTGAGTTCTTATTTCCTTGAAGTTCCCGTGGAGTAGGTTGAGATTACAAATCCCGTCTCCCTGAGTTAACAATGAGGATAAGTCCTTATTTCTTTGAAGTTTTGGTAGAAGATGGAGACTACGAATCTCTTCTCCTCAATTCTTATTTCCTCGAAGTTCCGTGGAGTAAGAAGTAAATCAAAGAAATCACCGTGATCCCCGAGTTTGTTGGGATCGATTGAAGAAAGAAATTTGACCTTCCGAAGTTGCGAGAAGCAGTCGAAGATTTAGTCCGTGATCCCCGAGTTTTGGGATCATTGAAGAAAGAGTTTGACCTTCCGAAGTTGCGAGAAGCAGTCAAGATTCGATCTAGTGATCCCCGAGTTTGCTTTGGGATCGATTGAAGAAAGTAGATTTGACCTTCCGAGTTGCGAAGCGGTCGAAGACTTCGACCTGTGATCCCCGAGTTTGCTGGGATCGATTGAAGAAAGCAGATTTGACCTTCCCGGTTGCGGAAGTAGGTCAAGATTCACCTGGTGATCCCGAGTTTGCTGGGATCAGTTGAAGAAAGCGCTTTGACATTCCCGGTTACGAAGCGATCGAAGATATCACCGGTGGTCCTTGAGTTTGCAAGGATCAGATTGAAGATAGCAGTTTTGACATTCCTGAATTTGCAAGAGCAGATCGAAGATAACAAGTCTGGCGATCCTGGTGTTACAAGAGCGGATTGCAGGAGCAGGTCGAAGATATAAGGCGCAACAGAATAAATTGGAGCTACAAGTCCTATCTCACCAAAACAACGGGGGAATAGGATCGAAACGACCAGATGCGGTGGACTGAATGGGGCTACCTAAAGAAAAGAGCACCAAAAGAAGTTAAGGCCCACTGAGACCGGGCAAAATGGGTCTTTCTTATGTCTTTGCTCTATTGCCGTTACATGACAATGAGCAAAGAGGGGCAGCTGTACAGACCCATTTCACCCCGGCCCAACAATAAAAACCCAAACCCAAAATTAAAACCCAATTACAAGCCCAATCAAACAAACCCAAAACAAAAATAAATAAAAAAAACAGACCCAAAATACCAAAGCCCAAAACAAAAAACCCTAACCCTAATCTTCCCTAAACCTAGCGCGCACCACCAACCCCACCTACCCAGACCCTTCACCGACACCTCTGGACCACCTACCGAGGCCACCGCCACCATCCCATCGCCACTCGCTCCCCATGCCTCGCAAAGAAGACAAACACGCAAACAAGAAGCAACAGAGAATGTAAGAAAATAAAAAATCTCTTGTAAATGGCTATAAAAGCCAAGGATCTCCCTGCTAAGTGGTCCTTTTTTTTTTTTTTCGATTAATAAAAAAGAAAGAAAGTGAGCAAAAAAAAAAGGAACAAAAAAAAAGAGGAACAAAGGTGATTTGTTTTTTAAAGCCATTCTATTTTATTTTATTTTTTTTTTTTTCGTGCTTTCAGATTCGCTTGTATCCCTTATTTTCTTTTTTAAGCACATAAATATAAAATAAAAAAATAAAGTTTTTACCTTTTCCTACCATCATGGCGGTGGTCGAGTCTGGCCGACGACGTCGAATCCTCACGGATTTCTCCTCCGCAGAGAAAAAAAAAGGGAAGGAATTTTTTTTGGTTTAACAGAGAAATGAAATTTTTGCAAATTTTGGCCTATAAATAGGACTCCAAACGACGTCGTTTTAAGGTGCCTCTCGTGCACCAAAACGACGTCGTTTTGACATGACCCGATTCGCCCAATTCACCCTCCTAGGATCCGCGTTTTTTTTAAGGAAGGGCTAATTGCGCTTTAGCCCTTCCGCTTTTATTGTTCTACAATCGACTTTTAACGCTTTTAAAATCTTGCCCAATAATTTATTCGATTTTCATCTTGGTCCACGTCGAACAGCTGCGTTTAGGGAAAGGAATAATTTCCATTTTGGTCCCCCTCCTTTCACGCTGCTTCAAATAGTCCCATTTTCTTTTATTTTATTTCAATTAACCCCAATCCTTTTATTTTAATGCAATTTAATCCTATTTTAATTCTTTTGCAATATTTTTAGTCTTTTGTTATTATATTATTGTTATTATCGTTATTATTTTTATATTTTATTATTAATGCATTTCACTAGCTTTACTATTATTATTATTAGTGTTTATTATTTTGATTATATTTTCATTATTATTTGATTCTATTACTATTATTTACTATAACACATTATTATTTGTTATTTGAATTTTATTTTCACTATTATTTGTTTATATTACTATTATTTATTATAACGATTGCATGTGTTATTATTTTATTTATCTATTATTATTAGGGTTGAGACGATTATTTTATTTACTATTATTTGTTATTTTTATTATTAGGACTATCTATTTTACTATTACTTTGTCCATATTATTGCTATCAATTATATTATTTTATTTTTTTTACATGTATATATTTTTTATTTTATATATATTATTTCATGTATTAATTGCAATAATCATTTTTACATATTGTCATCATTATTCCATTTTCATTTCAAATATCATCCTTATTACTTTGTTATTATTATTTCTTGTCTTATTTATTTGTTATGTATTTTTTCTTATTTCCATTACTACTTTGTCATTATTATTATTATCATTATTATTATTACTACTATTATTATTTGTTTTATTACATCCACATCTATACTTGTTTTCTTCGCTTTTGTACTATGTTATTAAACAAAACACCTTGTGTAAAATCATCATATTTCGCCTAAAAGATTTTAAAATAAGGCAATGTTTTGTATTTAGAAATTGAAAATGGTGCCCTAACGCTACTGGGTTGCGATTTTCCGCTTAACTAAATAACTTAACATCCTTTTTACGAAGTTTCATGAATCACGAGATGGCTTTGATTACGAGAGATTAAAACATCGTGTCCTAACGTGCTGGATGTGATGTTTATATCTTTTCGGGACAAAGAAAGCTCAAATTTTGATTCAACCCCTTTCTTAAATTCAATCCGATACAATGCATTTTGTAAGATTACTATACTCCATTCAAAGGTTTTTGAAATAAAGGCAATGTTTTGTATTTAGGAACTCGGAGAATAGTACCTTAACGTGCTGGGTTGCGATTTTTCGTTTGACTAAATAACTAAACATCCTTTTGGTAAACTTCGTAAAATCATGAGGTAGCTTTGATTACGAAGGTTTAGAATATCATGTCCTAACGTGCTGGATGTGATGTTCGTACCCTCTCGGAACAAAGAAATCTCAAATATCCTAATACATTTAAAAAAAAAAAAGATCCGAATTTAAAATCTTTTCAAACTTCGACATTAAGACATTAATTAATCACTTTGGTACCAATTTTGGACGACGAGGTGCTAACCTTCCTCGCAATGAACCGACTCCGAACCCGATTTTCAAAACTTCGCAGACCAAAAACACTGTTTTAGTAAAACAAAATATTTTATTAAAATAAAGGTGATCCGATCACACCAAATAAAGGTCGGTAGCGACTCCCATTTTACTCCTATTTTCAAAACCAAAGTCGAACCCTCCTTTTTGTCGTTTTCCAAAAAATGGTTACGACATAAATCATTTCAATTTTTTCATTCGAGTTAATCAATGAGTTGGATCTTTAACTTTTTATAAATGAAAGAAACATGAGAACATGGTGATGCAATAACGGGGAATATACTGAAGCTGAAATATACATACGGCCATCTTTGCAATAATATACGTAAATATAGTTCAGAAAAGTAGAATTCTCAATTTCGAGTATACAAAAATGGCATACATTACAAAGCTGCTTAATAAAATTTCACCCTGGGTATTGGGTGTTTACGTTACTCTATCCAGAGGATCAAAAACTTCAAAATCCTAAGAAAGGATTATTCATACGAGCCTTTTTACTTGATAGAGAATGTAAAAAGTCAATAAAACGAAAGAAAAAAAAACTTATTACCTTTTTTTTCCATTTTTCTTACCAAGTGATACCTCTGGTAACTTGTAGTATACCACCTTTCACCTCCATTTACTGACTGCAACCTTACAATCATCCAATGATGATGACGAATGATGACAAACAGGTGTGACTTTAATCATACAAAATACAAATATAATTTTTGCAAAGAATATTATGAATGTAAGAGAGAGCACACTGGATTTTAGTTGATTTCGGTAAGGGGAGACCGTGTTGGTATTACTGATGACTTTAACGACTTTGGTTCATATGACTCGTACGAGTTGTTTTCTCGAAATTCTTCGACCAAGGCTTCCATTGGCATGGCTCGTAATGATTCAATAGTCCCCTTGGTCGGTACATCTTGTTCGCTTCGTATTGGAGTCGTCCCACTCGGCTCATAATCCTATAATATTATTTGTAACGGTGCAAAAAATCGAATAGTTAAATTATCTGAATGCATAATCCTATAACATTATTTGTAACGGAGCAAAAAATCGAATCGTTAAATTATCTGAATGCAATCTATGTTACTCTAACTTGGCTCATAAGCTGTATAACAACATACCATATATGTCTGCTGGAATGTTTCTTCTGCTCTCTGTTTGATTGATGTAGCTTGACTTGAATGATCATCGTGGAATATCTCGAGGGTTTTGCCATGAGCTTTAACGGAATCCAAGATTCTGGATTTAATTCCATGTTCCTGCTCTGACATACCTGTATAGAATTACATGATATAAATACCAATCGTACCATTCTAGTTAAAACTGAAAGATTTTTCACCTTGCATAGTATGAATATATACAGTCCAGAAGAAACTTACTATCAATGTACTTAAGGGTATCATCAGTACTCTTCAAGCTATCTTGCTCAGCTGAAATCCTGGCATAATCAATCTCGGCGTCATGCTGCTCATTTATATGAGAAGCATTCCTGAAAGAAACGAATTAACTTTAGAAAAACAATAAATGAAATATAAATAGAAGATTCTCGGCATTGTTAACTTCATGTCCCATATGGCAACAAGGCTGTAAAATATATTTACCACTGACCTTATAAGTGATGCCATATCTGAAACATGTTTATGAGCCATCTCATTTACAGATTCCTGAGCATCTTTGATGTGCTTGAATGCAGATTCAGCAGTAGACACACTGAAAGTAAAAGATAACGAGAAAAAGTATTAAGTCTAAAGATGCAAAGACAAGAGAAACTGGTTCAGAGTACAAATATAGCATATTTTACCATTGCTGTAAAAGTGCCTCCATGCGACAATGTTTGGCAGCCGAGTAATCGGAACTGTCTTTAGCATCATTCTCTGCTTGCATAACAAATTCTTGCCATTTTCGTTTTGCATCTGTTGTAATACCCACCATGGAGGAAACATGTCCATCTAAAAATGTTTTGTTTGCCATAGCACTTTCTCTGATATCCACAAGCCTTGCATCCACCTGCCAGAAAAACCATAAGTTAATCTTGAAAAAAAGAGAGGGATACGTAGAAAACAAATAGAGAATTGACAAACCAGCTCTTTTTGCCGACGAACATGGTTATACACAAGATTTGTCATATCAGCAATAAGCTTCTCGGAATCAGATTTTGATTGTTCCTGCATAGCATATGCTTGATGAGTAAAGAAATTTCAGCAGCATATCTCTGAGCAGGAATGTATGTATTATACCTCATAAGCCTTCTGGAAGCTAGCGATGCTCTTCATTTGAACTTCATCAGCTTGGACTGCATGATTCTGAACCTTCACAGACTCTTCAGAAAGCTTATCAAGAATTCCATTAGTGTAATCAGAAATGTTTTTTGTTTGCTCAATACTAGCATGGAACCTCTGTTAATCAAAAGGAGACGCAGAAAAAAGTAAATCAGAAATGAAAAGAAAACTAAAATATGAAGTGAATGAAGTAATCTACATATTAACCTATCAAAGGGAACTTATGCTAAAATAAATAGTACAAGCCAAACAATATCTTGGAACTTATGCTCTAAAAGGGTAAATTACAGAAAAGAAATACTGAAAAAAAAAAAAAGAAAAAGGGAGAGATGCAAGGAGACAATGAGATCACTACATTAGAGGCAAGTTGAAAATTCGAGCACAAACCTGCCGTAGCTCCCTTGCAAAAAGAGCCATTTCTCCCTGGTGAGTTGCAAGAGTACCCTGAAGATCATTAAATATTGAAGCTGCTTTTCCGGCCTCGGATTTGAGGAACTGATCCACAGTTAATCAAAAGGGAAACAATAAAATGAGCTCAATTCCAAATAAATTAAGTTATTCCAACCTCAGAATATCAGCACCTACCTCTTCGATGGAATGTGCGTTTGAAGCAGCCAGAGTTGAAATTTCATCTAGGGCAGCATTGGAGCTACCCTTGTGCAATCGCACAATTTTTTGGACCGCCTCCATATGGGAAACATGCAAAGTCCTCGCGGCAGTGACCTTTTTCTTCATATCCAAGATTGCCTAAAAGCAATATTTATGCATGCAAGGTCAGCCATTGCTAACAAATGAACTCCAAAACAAAAACAAGAACTCCCACACTGAGGAAAATGTAAAACATGAGGTCACTTAAAAAGGGAGAATCCTGAATGCCAGAACCATTTAATACCTTTTGATGTGTATCAGTAAAAGAACGACAGAGTTTCTCAACACTCTCAAGGTGTTCGTTTTGCCGAGACACTGATGAGGACACCAGGTTGCAAATAGAACCAATTTGTTGGGCAAATTCTACTTGATAGTTGTTAACCACTACTCTATTATCAGCATTCAGCTTGTCTTCCCTTCCTATAAGGTAAAACATCATACTCAGGTTCATGTTTCTGTTTATTGATAAACACAATATGTTTCTATTTACTGAAAACTAAATTGAACATACCAATTTTTAGGAACAACAAAGCATTATCCTTGACAGCTTTCTCTAAGTCAGACCTCAAAGCACAAGCTTGATGTGCTAAAGCATTTTCTTTTTTTGACCATCCAAAAATAATGTCAGCAGAAAATAAATATGAATATAAGCTAAAATTCAAGTAAGTACGTATTAATCTTTACCTGCTTGTTTCTGCTGAGATATGATAAATTCTTTCTCCTTCAGCACATAACAACACTTCTTCAATTCTTCTTCAGAGTTGGCAAGCGATTTGCTGGTTTCATTCAAGTTTTTCTGCATATTCAGCAAATTACTTAGCATCAATCTATAATATAAAAGAATCAGATGAAAATTTTGAGACAGCTCACCTCTGTCTTCTCAAGTTTGCCACTCAAATCTGAGCTCTGTCGAACTTGAGCAACATATTTGTCTTGCAATTCCTCAAGTTGCTGATTTGTAACATACCAAACAAAAGATATAAACATAAGCCACAAAAATCAAACAAAGACAGCAAGCATCTCATCTGTCCAACCACCCCAAAATGATACAAAAAAAAAAAAAGCTAACCTTTTGATGGTTTTCGAGAAGGACCCCCATTTTTTCAATCTGATCGGCCATTGCCTAAAAAATGTCATACAAACACACTAATAAGAATAAATGAAAACAAAGCAGTCAGTATAACCCGAGTACTTCATAAATGAACTGATTTATATGGGAAAATTAATAGAATAATAGGAAAGCATTAACACATTTAAGAAATGACATCAAAGAACATTATGAAATAATGAAATTATTCTTTCTACGCATGAACATACACCCTAAAGGTAAGTGGGGGGAGTATCAGCCAAAGTGCACACCTTCCTTTCACTTTCCTCTTGGTAATACCGCTCTTTTGGAACATAAACACCATTTTTCTCACGAGCAGCATGCACCTCTGAAGAAATGGGCAACATAAAAATGCAATGTATATTAGTCAACATAGTTTACGAAGGAATACTATATTGCCCCATACTGTTAATTTTAGTAACACCCCTCCAATAAAGAAGAATCTTACCTCCCTTTAGGCGTTCAATTTCACCATAAAGGTCCTTTATAAGAGTTGATTTCATCATTTTTTGGTTAACCTACATAAGAATATCAATAAGTTACTAGTTAATTTTTTTTTTCTCAATTCAAAAGAACAAGTCAATATTGCTATAGAGAAAATGCCATATAA
Source organism: Gossypium rotundifolium (assembly GCA_025506655.1). Lineage (NCBI taxonomy): Eukaryota > Viridiplantae > Streptophyta > Magnoliopsida > Malvales > Malvaceae > Gossypium > Gossypium rotundifolium. The sequence continues at coordinate 3,667,236 of CP106722.1, read as the reverse complement.
CTGCAATTCATGGTTAACTAGACATTCAAGATATAAATATACTACACTTGCTGGAATATATAACACACCGTAATTTATTCAAGACAATAAGTAACTGTGAAGATAACAGGCCAGTTTTGGAATATAAATAATTTAGACTACTATTGAAAGGATGGACAATAGTAAGTTTCAAGGAAACTGATTTGTTCAATAAAGATTATGTGCCACACACCTCAGGCTTATTTTTTATGTGTTTTGCCCTGTGTGCATAATCAAGTGTGCTTAAGGTCTCCTCCAGACAATGGACAGCAGGAGAAACTGTTGCTATAATGCAAGTCTTTGTTCTTCCCCCAAGTGAATCACGGAGTAATCGAGTAAGCTTGCTATCCCTAAATTCCAATTAAACTAAATAATTAGAAATAAACATTAAATAATCATTAAATCAACTCTAAGAAGCAATTTCAAACCTGTATGGAACATGCCCAAGATGCTCCACGAGAGCACTTATAACTCGTCCTAAAGTAAGCAAACTCTTATTAATTTCACCAGCTTCTCTTGCACGACCCTGTAAATATCAACATCAACCAACAAATTAACTATTTCTAATAGGTGAATTAAGATCCAACATTCGACCAGAACATTAATTGTACAAGAAAGACATACATCCCTAGCACCAGATCGAGATATATTTTCTGATCCTGCTAAATCAACCAAATTCAGCTTCCCACATTTTATAAGCTCGTCACCTTCTGGTGTCGCCTCCTTAATATGAATTGTAATAGAAAATAAAGAATGCGACCGACTGAAATAAACCAAAATTCTTCAATCAAACAAAAAGAGAAAAAAGCTGAACTTTCAAACATAAAATCAAATAACAATTACCTTGACTGCTTATTCAACAAAGTCTCTGCGGTTCGACGTTTAGCTGACCCTCTTTCAAGCAAAGTAAATATCTCACTAGAACTTGTAACAATTTCTTCTTCTAAACCTCTCACAAGAACTCCACCTTTCCCATCTTCCATAAGTGGCAACGTCTTCTTCTGCTTCTCCTCCAAAACAACTTTTGAAATTTCTTCTGGCGCAAGTAAATCAGTAATTTCCTCATTATATAGTTCCAAAAATGTAACTTTTACGCTGTATTCTGCATTCTGACCCTCTAAGGTATCAAATATTTGTTGAACTGCTCTCGGGATAACCCCTGCATCAGCTGGCAATTCGCCATTATGTCCCGCCTGTCACGTTTGCATAGAATAAGATTAACAAATTAGAGTGTATAAATTAAACAAGGCCTAAAATTAGAAACAGATGTAAGCAAGAACACAGATATTTGATCTATATTACCTTTCCCCTCTTGCATTCACCTTCCATAGTGTAAGTTTTGCCAGTACCAGTTTGCCCATAAGCAAAAATAGTACAGTTAAAACCTTCTAAGACTTCATTCACAATCGGAACCACTGCTTGTTCGTATAGATCTTTTTGTTGGGCTGTTGGCCCAAATACCTGTTCAAAAATTAAAACCCCTGACAGATTGAACATTTACCGGAGAAAACAAATCCAACTATAATATTAATTGATCAATTAACTAGTTAAAATTTTACAATCACAAAAAAGGAAACCTTGTCGAAAGTGAAAACCCTATCGATATGCTTCCCGGCGATGTTCTGCGAAACTGCCACTTCTCGTTGGAACTCATTACAAGTCACTACCTGCGGTGCATTGTTCCTTAACTCATCTTCACTAAATGGCCTGAATTTTTACAAAAAAAAAAAATCAAAATCTATCAAATCAAATGAAATTACAGGATCTAAGAAACCCTAAGTGGAAATTAGATATAAGAAATGAAGAAAAAACCTGCAACGGAGGAGGACTTGAACGTTGACGCCTTTCTCTCTTTCGTGGCGACCGGACATTTTTCAAATCGTTGAAGAGGTGAAGAATCGCAGGAAACTATTTTCGATATGAATTTTGCTTTGTTTTTGTTGATCTATATGACTGTTTAGATCGGGTTTTTGAATTTGGTTCTTCTTTTTTTTTTTTTTTTTTTTTTGGCCTTTGTGGTTTGTTTATTGGAGAAATAAATCTGAAAGGGAGAAAGAGCGGGCTTTAGAATGAGATTTGAATTTTTTGAAAGGAGGAGCTCCGGGGGAGCCGTTGGGTTTATACGCTTTGCTTGATTGTTAATCGAACGGTCTAGATTAGTTAAATCAGTTGGACTGCATTGCCCTCATGACTTCCCCTGTGATTTTAGTTCATTTTAACGTGACTGAGCCTGGCCCACTTATACTTGGCCCAATTAAGCCTTTCTTGTTGGTCTACGTTTGTTTTTTTTAGTAAATAAAGAATACATAGCCTAAAAATTAGGAATGTATAGGGATAGAATTCTCCACGTGTGGAGAGCTATGAACATCTTCCTCTAGTAGTCTTCTTGTATATTGTGGTGGATGTGTGGGAATAATTTAATTGATTTAATTGCTTTATTGTTTGCCTTGGCCAAGCAGTTAGCCACGTTGTTACTTTATTTTAATACTTGTCTAAATTTCATTTTTCAATTTTTAGTGCATCATTTATGTAAGTATCTAATTTTGTCCAAGCCTATCTGAATAAATTAGAAAATAATAAAAATAATAAAAATAATATCTTCAAACAGTCCATTTATACAACTCTTTTACAAAAACCCAACCGAGCTCAAACAATGGCCCACTAACCAATTACCTGAACTAACCTAGACCCAAACTAAATCAACCTCCTAAACAGACCTGGCCCAATACCTAAAACCCAAAATTACATGGCCCAACGGCCCAAATATTGTTTCAGAATTTGGAAACCCCTAAACTAGGGTTTTTGCTTTGCGCCGCAAGCCTCGATATTGGGGTTACCCTCGCGTCCCAACAGAAGCCCTATCGTCACGCCGCATGTCCAGCTTGAACCCAGCGCAGCCCCGGCATCGACCTCTCCTCGCGCCACAATTAGCGCAAATAGCGCTCCACTGCCGTTCTTCTCGCCACGCTCCTGCACAAGGAAGGAAAGAACGCAGCAAAACCAGAAAGAAACAAATATGAAAATATATATTTCCTTTTTTATTTTTCTTATTCGGGTTATAAATAACCCCAAAGCAATATGTAAAGAGGGAGGAGACAGAGAGGAAGATATATGCAAATACACAGACAGATTCAGAAAAAAAAAAAAGTAAAGGTCTTGTTTTATTTTTATTTTTATTTTTATTTCGTATACTATTTTTTTATATTTTTATTTTATTTTTATCATATACATATAATACATATAAAATAATTAAAAAAAAAGAGCTTACATTTTTAAGGTTCCGACCACCGCGCGGTGGCTGACGACGGAGGCGGACGGCAGCCGGAGACTTGCCGAGGAACTCACTGAAAATCGCAAGGGAGAAAGAGAGGGAGAGAAGACTTTCTGTTTTTTTTTTTTTTGAAGAAAAGAAAAAAAATATATATATATATATTTTTTTTACTTATATAATAACATCAAAACGACGTCGTTTTGGTTTAAAGCAATAAGCATCAAAACGCCACCGTTTGGCTTTTAGCCGAAATCCTACCCGATTTGACCCGAAGGATCCGCGTGTTTTAAAGCGGAAGGTTTATTTGCGCTTTTAACCCTTCCGCCTTTTTGACTATTTTCAATTAAATCATTTCTTTGTTTTTTGCTTTAATTACCGCACAATTTTAATTTTATTTCAATTTAATCCTTCTTTTTATTTGTTTTGTTTTTAATTTATTCTAATATTATATTGAATTAAAATGTTGTATTATTATTTATATATTAATTTGTTTTTTATGTATTAACCTTATATGTATTATTATTTTATGTGGTTTAATATCATTTAATTATATATTATTTTATAATTTGTATATTATTTATTATATTATATTTTTAAATTTATATTCTATAGTATTATGTTATATTAGGTATCATTTCTACAGCTTTGTTTTATATAAAATTTATTTAATCTATTTTGTTTATATTGTTTATATTATGTATATAATTTTATGATTAGGTATTATATATATATATATATATATATATATATATTTTTATTATTTATTATTTTATTTTATTTAATATTATTTTAATTACATATTATTTTAGTTATTATATTATATATTTTAAAATTTTATACATTGTATAGTATTATATAATATCATTTTTATTTTATATAAAATATATTTATCGAAAAACATGTTTCGTTTATATTGTTTATATTATATTTTAATTATTTAAAATTATTATATACTATTCTTTTTCCTCTCGTGATAACAACACATAAAATTTCAAAGTCTATATATTTTAATATTAAATACAAGCTTTTCAAATATTGAAGTAAATATTAATACTTTATAAACTCATCTATTAATTTGTCACTTTAATTGATTTGCGAATATATATTTCACAATTATTATATGAAAATCATGAATAAGGAAGAATTTTGAGAAAATATATTTCACTTGAGCTTCTGTAATATATTTTATACAAGTTATCAAATTGTGTGCTATTACCCGGTCGTATTAGTGTTTCTATAGCCCTAAGATGTGCTTCTGAACTAGACATGTCAATGGGTTGGGTAACTCGTCCAGTCCTGAATGTACACTCTAAATTTAGGAGAATTTGGATATTAGGCTCGAAAAATGAGATTGGGCAAAAAAAATTAGCCTTGTTTAAAATATGGGTCAGGCTTATGCTTGGACATTCAAGGCCCAAGCTCGATCCGGCCCATTTTTTAATTTATGATACTTTATATTATGGTATTTTTATATATTATGTAATTTAAAACATATTAAAAAATAAATATATACTTGAATATATAATGCCACTCTAATATAAACATTAAAATAATATTAAGATGACTATATAAAAATTTAATAAATAAAATTGTATAAAATTGTTAAATATTAAAATAATATAATATAAATATTTTTAAAAATTAAAAATAATATGAGAGGGTTTAGAATAGACTTGGGTAGTTGGGTTAGTCTTTTGCAAATATAGTCGAATTTAGATAAAATTTTAAACTCATATTTCGAGTCAAGTTGAACTTAAACAAACATAAAATATATTAATACCATGATTAATCCTGACTCGACCATGAACACCTTTATTCTTGACCAGAGATTTCTTTATAATTTTCTTGAAGATGAAAGATTGTCCTTTTTTTCTCATTTTGTGGTCTCAGAATTATCGAATACACAACGAAATCATTTTATTCATATTGAACCAATTTAAGAACCTGATTGTATATTTCAATTTACAAATAAAATGCAATATACAATACAATTTTACGAAAAGTTGTAACAATAACTATTATACATATAACAAGTTTTTCATGAGTTGTTAAACTAATAAGATATATTTTTTTTTGAAAATAATATCGCATGACCTTTATTAAAAATAAAAACCCACTACAAAAGAAATGGGCCTCCAAGATTAAAACCTTCTGCTTTAAAATTAACCCAACACAAAATTGAAATGAAAAATAAAACAAATGTAAAACTTTCCGATTCCTAAAACTAAACTCAAAGTCAGTAAACAATAAAGCAAGATAATAAAAGTTATCGAAAAAGGAAACTAGGGTAATTATTGTCTGCGATTCACTTGTGCAAGTTGGATAGCATTCAATCTGATCTTCCTCATTCTCAGATATTAATCTGCATCCACGATAGCCTTTCTCATTTTAGATCTGCTATCTTTCCATCTTCTTCCTTCGTTAATCCTCTCAATCGGTCTCGGCGCCATCTACCTCCGGACCGGCTTGATGAAGATGTCGTTCGGCTCTCTCGTGTACGACATCGAGTCTCTTATCATCATTGCTTCGCTACTTCATGGGCCAACGATTTTCATTTCGGAATAAACCAAAACTAATATCTTGAAATTTCTTTGCTTCATCTTGGATGTCGCGATAATAGACGATAACGGATTTGTCTCTCGCTCTTATGTTGCATTTCAGATCACCGCCATAATCCCTTTAATTTGAACTGAGTTGAATCCCAAGGAAATTCCTAATCTAATCATGAAGCCCTAAAAAGCTTCTGCTGCAAAAGAGGTAGGGACGTTTAAGTTCAAAATTGTCTTTGTATTTATTATCTCGCCCAACCCATCACAGACTACCAATCCCGCCATCGATTTTGCTTCTCTGCTCTTAAAAGCCGCATCAAAATAAATAGTTGGCCTTGGGGATGGAGCTTGCGATTCTGTACCCCTACATTTGTTTAAAGTACACTTTTTCTCTTCAATACCCTCAACCTCTGCCAAATGCCTGCGAACTTTTAATGCTAGATCTCTAACCGATTCTGTTGTTTTTTCATGTACGAGCTTATTCCGCGACCTCCACATAATCCAGATTGTGCAACAAACCAGTCGACTTTGTTTGTAGTTGCTATTCAAAAGTGCCCAGGTAAGCCAATCTCTAAAATTCTGAAATGGCTGGTCTCTGATCCAAGAAATATCTAACAACTGCCATATCTCTCTCGTCACAGGGCAGAAGCGAAACACATGATCAATATCTTCTTCTCTACTTCTGCAGCTGGGACAATCCGCGTTATCTGTAATTCTTTTTGATCTGAGATTAGCTAGAGTAGGCAAATAGTTCCAAGAAGCTCTCCAAATTGTAATTAAAATCTTTCATGAGAGCTGGATATTCCAGAGCTTGTTGTAAAATTTCTGTAGATCACCCTGTATTGATAATTCATTAGAATCCAGATTATCACTCTGTAATAACTTGTAAGCGCTTCGAACCGAGAATTCGCCAGAAAGCTCCTCCTTCCAAATCGGAAAATCTTCACCTGGATTTGTCACCAACGGAATCTGTAAGATCTTCTGTGCAATATCCGCTAAAAAGGTAGACTTCACCAACTCTGTTTTCCACATCTTATTGAAAACATTAATTAGATCAGACACTAATTCAACGTTATTGTTATTTCTGTCTCTGCTTTCATCCATCACATGTCCTGGTATCCCCTGATCTTTCCACACTCGAATTCTAGTCCCCCGCCCCACCCTCCATCCCAATCCACTATGAAGCAGACCCTTAGCCGCCCAAATACTGCGCCAGGTAAGTGAAGGTGAGTTACCTAACTGTGCATTAAAAAAATCTGCTTGTGGATAATACTTTGCTTTAAGAACTCTTGCAATAATGAATTTGGGTAACAAAACAATCTCCACCCCTATTTAGCAAGCAAAGCAATATTAAATTTGCTCATATTTCGAAAGCCTAGGCCACCATAATCCTTTAAAATACATAGCTTTTTCCATGTGCACCAATGTATGCCCTTTCTCTCATGCCCTTTTTGCCACCAAAATTTGGCCATAACATTGTCAAGATTATCACATAAAGACTTTGGTAACAAAAAGCAAGCCATCGAGTACGTAGGGATAGCTTGCAAAATGGATTTAATAAAAACTTCTCGCCCTCCCTGGGATAAATGCCGAATACTCCACTGATCTATTCTTTGCTTCATTCGATCTTTCAAAACTTAGAATGATTCCTTCTTCCTTCTTCCCACCATATTTGGTAATCCCAAATAACACTCTGGATCAGTTGAACATCTGACAGCCAAAATTTTGCCCACCAAGCGTCGATCAGAATCTGAAGTATTCCTACTGAAAAACACAGTAGATTTCTCAAAATTTACCCGTTGCCCCGAGCACCTCCTATAAGTTCGCAATATCTCCTTTAAGACTATAGCTCCCCGTTCTGAAGCCTCACTGAATAAAATACAATCATCAGCAAATAATAAATGAGAAACTTGTGGCCCACTCCTACTGGCTTTAACCCCTTTTAACTTCCCTTCTTGAATTGCTAGACGCATAAGGCTAGATAGACCCTCCCCACACAAAAGAAATAAAAGGAGCTGAGCGGATCTCCTTGTCTTAAGCCTCTTTCTGGGTGCAAAACATCTCCTTTACAACCATTAACAAGAACTGAATACTTGACAGATTTTAAACACTTCATAATAGTGGCTACCCATCTAGAAGTAAAACCCATTCTAATCATTACATCTTCAATAAACTTCCACTCAACCCTATCATAGGCTTTGCTCATATCCAACTTCACAGCCATGAATCCTTTCCTACCGTTCGCTTCGCTTTCAAAGCAGTATGAAGAAGTTCATATGCGAGCACTACATTATCTGAAATCAATCTTCCAGGAACAAACGCGCTCTGAGCCATATCAATACACTTACCAATAACCTCTCGTAACCTATTTGTGATAGCTTTCGCCATAATTTTGTATAAGACATTACAAAGACTAATAGGCCGAAATTGTTTCATATTAACAGGATTTGCAACTTTTGGAATAAGAACAATATTTGTAACATTTACCTGTGTATAATCTTCCCCTTCATTCAATCTCTGTAAGCAAAACTTGCTGACTTCCTCTCCCACAATATGCCAACATTTTTGGTAGAATAACGCTGGCAACCCATCTTCCCCTGGTGCTTTCGTAGGTCCCATCTAAAAAATGGCTAATCGAATCTTCTCCTGTGTGAACTGCTTTAAAAGTTTATGATTATCTTCCTCTGTTATGCAATTTGCAATTTCTGACAACACCTGCTCACTTCCTCCCCTTTCTTCAGATCGAAACAGTGTTTGAAAGTACAGTCTCGCAATATCTGTGATAGCCTCTCCAGATTCTGTTTCCCTTCCACTCATCTTGCATTTTGTGAATCCTATTTCTTCTTCTTCGCTGTGTGGCTTGATAGTAGAAAAAAGTAGTATTTCGGTCACCATATTTTAGCCAATTAATTCGTGCTCTTTGTTCCCAGTACCTTTCGTCCTTATCAATTTCCAGGTTCAATTTAACTTTGGTATCAATTAGCTCACCGAGATTGTTATCATCTCTCTCTGCAGCAAGAAGATCTTCCAATCTACGAGTTAAGAAAACTTTTTCTTTTTTCCGAACATCTTGTATTCGTTTAGCCCATTTTCTCATACCGTCTTTTAACGCTTCTAATTTCATCAACAAATGGCCTGAAGATGATTCCCAAAGAGTCCTAACTTCTTCTTCAAATGACTCTTCCATCGTCCACCAAGCTTCAAACTTGAAATCCACCTTTCCTGCTTGACAATTTACTCTTTCCATATTCACTAAAATTGGACAATGATCAGAAAAAGAATGGCTTAGGTGTTGAATAGACACTTTAGGGAACCGTGCCGCCCAATCTTGATTCGCTACTCTTCTGTCAAGTCGCTCTCGAATGTTAGTCTCCGGTAAATTTCCTCTTTCCCAGGTGAACCATCTACCCGAAAAACCCATATCTATTAGACCACATTCTGCAATAACCCTCCGAAATACCTCCATTCTTCTTTCGTCTCTAGGAATCCCTCCTTTTTTCTTAAAACCATACATGATCTCATTGAAATCACCACAAACAAACCATGGAATCCTCTCATCTCTATATAAATTCTTCAAATCAGCCCACGAGTTAGTCCTATCATTGCCATACGGGGAACCATAAAAACCAGTAAACCTCCATTTTCCTCTTGAATCATTCTCATCAACCTCCACGCCAATATATCTTTTTGAAAACCTGCCCCGCCACACTCACCTCCCGCTTCCATGCCAAGCACAATCCCCTCTTGTACCCTATGGGTCAACCTCAATTCCATTTACATATCCACAGCTAAAACGAATGCCTTCCATTTTACTCTTTCTAACTTTCGTCTCCCTGAAGAAGACCACTTGGGGTTGTTGACCTTCAACAGGTGTCGAAGTCTATTAACCGCCGTGGACCCCCAACCCACTAACATTCCAAATTAGCAGCTTTCATTATGACGGTTGGCTTGCCTCTTGGCGTACCGATATAAAATGAGAACCTTCCTGACTCCTCCGATTTCTCCTCACAAAATATTCTCCTTCTCTAGACCTGCCATTTCCTCCATCTCCTCTCTCGCTCATTTTTTACCTTCCTCGCCCATTAAAACTTCATCTTCCAAATCATGCTTCATGGCAACAAAATTTGCATTCAAATTTGGATTCGCCCTTGTTTCCGTCCCCAATATCTTCCGCCCATTCAAGTTAAAGCCCAGTACGGGGTCAATGACCTTTCCATAGCTCCCCAATGTACGTTCCTTAATTCCATCTCTAGTACAATTCGTTAGAAATCCTTCATCATCATTTTTCCATTTCCCATCCTCCTCTTCTCTCAACCATACACTAATTGGCATAACCACCCTACGCGATTGAGCTCGTAAAGACAGATCCCATCCCATCTCGTTAACTTTCACCCCTAACATCATTTTGGCCTCGCAAAAAGAATCACTATGACCCAACCGACCACAGAAAAAACAAAACAGAGACAGCCGTTCATAACAAAACTTCACATATGTACTGTTTTCGCAAAACGAGATTAGTTTCTTCCTCTTCAAAGGACGTCTCACATCAATTCTAACTCTCACCCGCATATAATTTCTATTTTCCTTACCCAAATTTTTCCCGTCATATTCCACAAACTCTCCTACAAAATTTCCCAATTGAATTGCCAGATTTTCTGAAAATAAGCCAATAGGAACTTCATGAATTTGAACCCAAAAAGATGCCATAAACAGAGGGCTGTTGAGCGGATCCTCCCCCCATTGCAACTTATGCAAAATTAACAGATGGTTATTGAACGTCCACGGGGAACCTTTCAACACCCTATCTAAATCCATAAAGTGATAGAATTGAAAAAGATACCTTTTCTCACCCAGATCCCGAATATTCACCCCTTTAACAGGATGCCACAGATTTGCCATTGTATTTTTCATAGCAGAAAATGAATAACACCGCGCTTAGAAAACACCCTACTAACTCGAATACTTCCTCTCTTCTTTCATCATTTTGCTCTACATGAATCTGTAAAATTTCATCCTCTTCTGCAATAGATAATCTTGCTAACTCCTCTTCCATTGCTTACAGGAGAATCACTTAGAAAAATCAAGAACCAAATGACCTGTACTCACTTTCCGCCGCAAGAACCAATAAAGAACAAAGACAAAAACCTAGAAAAAAAAAGCTTGCTAAGAAGCAGACTTGAACCGTGCCAGTAAGGCAGACCCTAAACTAATAAGATATTTAAATATTATTATATTCGTCAAAAAAAAGTTATATATTTACATGATCAATGTTAGAACATTCGTGAAAACTCGTTTCACAAATCGTTTTTTACCACATTGCTTTCTATCTTTAGATGTTTGAGATATTGATAAAAAAAAATTCGCATTTTGAAAGTGAATTTAATTCTAGTTCAATAATGTTTTTTCTATTTTGGCCAATAATTTCTATGTCTACATTACACAACAAAATTATATTCAATATCTTTATTTTCTTTTACCATAATTAATATACATTATCAATTTTTTCAAGAACTCGTTTTTGTTAATTGTGTTAGAGCAATTTGAACATATTTTACGCATTAAAAGAATTCGAAATGGAAAATAATTTTCTCTAACTAAAAATAAATTATAATGAGATTGTTACAATTTATTGGATTGATGCGTACAAGTGTTGTTGCAAGTAAAATATCATATTTCCATACATTTATGAAAAATTTTAAGTAATAATTTGGCTATTGATTGGGGACATTTAAACAATAAATTTGCTAAATCATTTAATGCATAAATAACAAACTCTATAAGCAATTATCCCAATAGATAAAATAATCATTAAAAGCTTAAGATATCATCTCACTAGCATTAATAAGATAATTTGTTTTAATTGCATAACCTGAAAATTTTGCTCATAATTTAATTATTTGAATAAACAATCTTGCAAACGATGGGTTGTAACTTGTAAGTTAATAATGTACATGTGACTATCTTGTGGATTTATAGATGCATCTATCAAAATCATATAATAATATATTCCACATAAAAGAATAAACGGGCTAAAATTTCATAAATGTAAAGACATTCAATCTCAACCTTAACTAGTGAGGTTTTAAAATCATTTTTTTTAAAACGTCAAGCAGCATAAGAGCATTCCTCAAATGAATAATCTATTGGTTATTTACTAAATGTCTACGTGAATTCTCCATAATTTTCACGTCGTTGTTAATTAGGATGATTTAACCGACCATGTCAAAATATTAATATATTTGGACTAGTGAACTTCTGGTTTAGCATAGTATGTAATTCAATCATACTAGTGTCACGGGGTGCGATTCAAAGCCTGTGACGAATGCACACAGAGAGTTCTATAGAGGTCAACTGATTAAATGAGTCTCATTTGACCCACTTGAAGCTTTACTAGCCCAGTGAAACACTCTAGTAAAATCGGAGTGGCCAGGGTAAATATTATAAATCCTGACGATAAATAAAGGTGCTTATGAGCCATGCCCAGCTGAGCCTAAACATGATATTAACATACTTTATGTTTGCCCAAACATAGCACATATTTATAAAAGATTAACCCAATCTCATTTTAGGCCTACTCATATTATTTTTTAAATATTTATTTTATTTTAATATTTAATAATTTTATATATTTTTATTTATTAAAGTTTTATATAGTTATCTTAATGTGTTTTATTGTTTACATTAGAGTAATATTATATATCTAATATATGTTTTAAATATGTTGAAAATATATTTGATGCATTAATCATTAATGTACCATCAAATAATTTTAATAATACTGAAAGGTTCAAAAAATAAATGTTAATCATACTAATTAAACATAAATAAATTCAAAACTTATTATTAATTTTTAAACGTATAATTTTGCTCAAGAAAATCAATGGAGGGAGACTTGATGACGTCCAACAATTTATAAGTACCTCAATTTTGATTCCAATAATCAAAACATTAAACTCTTCGTCTTCCCCTAAAACCCTACGCTCTAAATCAGTAGTTGAGCAAACCTCTTTCACAATGAGCAGATCCGGCCAGCCTCCAGATCTCAAAAAGTAACTTCTTTTTTCACGATCCTATTTCAATGCTTCCCTTTGTTTGAATCTCTTTTCCCTGGATTTTTCCTTTTTTATTTTCTTTTTATCTTGCTTATAACAGGTACATGGACAAGAAGCTCCAGAGTAAGTTTTTCACTTTTTTTTTTTTTTTATGCTTTGCTTCTACTTATTTCAATTCCATACTAAAATTTAGTTGAAGTTAGTTTATATTCATTTTTTGTTGCTTGTTTCCAGTAGTAGCTCGCTCAAGCCTCAATTCCGTTTGTTAAGTTTCGCATGCACGATGATAAATGGCCCTTGGTTCCATTTTTACATTTATCTTTTCAGTTGTGATGAGTGTTTGAGAATTGAGACCTGCGTATGCCCTGCACTATGGAATTTCATATTTTTGGTTCATTAGAATGCCTGTTTCTGGGTTGTGACGGTTAAAGAATTTGTATGTTATGCAACATTTGATTAGGTGTTAGATTGCGTACATTTAGGTATCAATACCTAGATTTCTTCTAATTAGCGTATGAGTGTTGTGCACGGATATGTTGTAACTTCTTTTGAGGTTCTTTAATGAATTTGGAAGATCCTTAGAGGGTCATATCCTCGCTCACAAGTCCAAGTATTTCTCATATTTTAAGGAAAAAATAATAGTCGGAGCCTATGTTACTTTGACACGGGTGTGAGTATTGGATATGTGTATGTGTCCAACACACTTATGGTCTGATTTTTCTAAGATTTTCTATTTATTTGGAGTATCATTGGACGGTCCAGATCCATGTGTTGGACACAGCTACACAGGTTCCACAACAAAAACAAAGAGTCGGAGCAACATACATAAGATTTTAACCCCTTGTCTCGGGGTGTACTTTCACGTTTAATAAAAATTGTTGTTGTTTTTCTGTATGTTTTTCAATCTTTTAGACTCTTCTGGATGTTAATAGTCATAAAATTGCATCCTTGAGAACATAGTATTGACCATAATTGAAGATTGAAGCATCTGTCATCAGAAGAAAAAAAAAAAAAAGAGATTGAATAATTCATGAGCTACTGTTGGTTGTAGATTTGGCTATGAATTGTTACGGTATTTTCTAATACCTCTTTGATTTAGTGAGTCAGGAATTCATTGCTTTATGCTTTTACTCGCTCTTGTAAGTTGCAGTTGTGTTAGGTCAATATGTAAAATACAATATTTATAAATGAGATAACAAAAGTACATGTTTGGCTTATGAGCTTTGAGATTGTTGGTTTACATAAATTCTAGATTACAATTTTGAATCTTAAGATCTCTATCATGCTTAAAACTGCAGTTAAGCTGAATGCAAATCGGTTGGTTGTTGGTACACTTCGCGGATTTGATCAGTTTATGAACCTAGTAGTTGACAACACCGTTGAGGTGAATGGCAATGAGAAAACTGATATAGGCATGGTGGTGAGTCTCATAATGCTTAAACTATCACTAAAGATATAATACTTCGATCATTAGCCTCATTTAAGTGGTATCAATTTGTTGCAGGTGATCAGAGGAAATAGCGTCGTTACTGTTGAAGCACTTGAACCCGTAGGCCGGATGCAGTAATTCAGGTTTTTCGTTCCAAAACTTGGATTTCACTTTGTGTATCTCTTTCGCTCTTTGTGTCTAGCCTGCTACCTTAGGGCATAGGAAGTTGTTAGATTGATATCATGGATTCTGTTCTTTCTTTTCGCCATCATTTGATCTATTATCACTTTTACGGAAACAAGGCTCTCCAAGTAAATGAAAGCATCAAAACCATCAAATATCGGACGCCTATGAATCTTAAACTTCTTAAATTCGTGTTTACCAGGATTGTAAGACACCATTTCATTATTGAGTGCTAGGTTTTCCACCATAATAACTTCATTGTTTTCCCGAACTGTCAATGCGCTCCTTCTACGCTACGCCCATGCTTTTCAAATTCGAAATTGGGAACTTTTATGCAAGATCCTGTCACACTGTATTCTTTCTTCACAAATATGTTCAAATGATTTCTTTTAGTTACACCTATACCCAAGTTTCCATCCCACATTAGAAAATTGAAATCGAAAACTACATCATCCGGTAGTCATATTCTTTGAAACTCTTCATCACCCAAGTCGAATGATATGATGTCAAAACCTATGCTATCATGATATTCGCCTTTCCAATGAATCGATCTGTAAAAGCTTTGAGTAGTATAACTGCAAATGTCTCCCGAATTTATGCTATTGAACTTGCCTCTTTTTACTTGTCTCCATGAACAAGTTCCCAATGTGTAAACTTCTACATTGTACGATCCAACTTAGAAGCTACCGCTGACATTATATTTGGTTCTCCCGAGTGTTCGACTACTTATCTGCATAGCTTCATATCGATGGTTTAGGAGATTATATCCGAACCTAAAAAAGTAAAAGAAAAAGTTTTAATCTTGGGTTTCAGACTCGGAACCGGTAGGATAAAAGTTTCCTTGGTGCCTAAATTACAAACGACGTTATAATTTGGCAAATAGTTGAAATCAAAGATAAGACCATCACAATGGTATACATCATTTAAATTATACCTCCAGGACCTGTCAAAGAAATCAAAAGACAAATCAAAGCTACGATCAAAAGAATCATTATTAGAGATCATTGTGAAGGAAATTGTGACAACGTTGTTGACGGCTTCCATTCAAATGCATGGTTATGAAGGTGTTGCCACTAAACAGAGCATACCATGATTTGCAAACCGATTTGAATCGGCAAGTTTAAAAGGATAACATCATATCCATTGGTAAATCACTAAATGTAACACCTTATATTCGGTCCAGTAGTTTGGTATGAGCTATAAGATACTACAATTTTAAAATTTTAACATCATTCAGGATTTGAAACATTTTTCTTAAAAAAAAGGGTTGAATATGAAATTTAATAATTAATGTATAATCAACCAGTGTATATATATAATTTTGGTATGGGGAGTTTAAGTTGGAATAAAACAAAGCCACGTGACCGATTCATATTATAATTCTAGTGAAATTGGGATTTAGGGTTTAGATGAGAGTGAATGTTGAACTCAATTTAATTTAAATTATATATAATATGGATTTAACTAAGTAATGAGATTTAAACCTTAAATTTCTGGGGACAATGTTATTAAAGGTAAATCTGTTTTTTGGTTCTAACTTTGAGGGACTTTTGTAAAATCTAGTAAAACATTACGTGAAGTGATATTTGGGTTAATTTCCCGTTTAGTCCCTAAATTACACTTTTTTTTGTCAATTAGGTAGCTATAATAGGGCTATAAAGTAAAATCTATTATTGAACTTTTATTCCGTTAACGTTCGTAAACCTGACCTGATTTTGGGGTAGGGTCCATTAATTTTGATCCTCTACTTTTCACTTTAATTTTATGCAAGTTAGGACCCTTTTGAAGAACGTATTTTTAATACGATATGTTTAGTTTTTTTTATCTTACGCGTTACAACATTTAATCTTACATCTATTGTTATTTTTACATTAATCGTAAGTAAATGTATCATCCATACAAAGGGCCCTTAGTCCTACTTTGTGACGTGAGTAATTTGACCCAAATAACTAAAGTAATTTACATGAAATGTTAAATGAGATTTTCACTCCAAATTAAGGTGTTTCGAGATATTTTTTAAAGAAAATTAATTCACGTAAATCCATTTAAGCATGATAATATTGTATTTTTAAATAAGAGTCAGATTATACTAACTTGGCTTAAAGTATGTGAATTATTCACGTTATCAAAGGTAGGAATAATTTTTTTCTCCATTTTCATAATTGAACCTAACAATTAGATCCATTTTGGTTTTTGAATTTGAATTTTATCAAGATTTAATAATGTGATAAGTGTTACTGGAACAAGATCCGATCAAACAAGTTGAGAACTGGTCGATATAATAGTCCAAATAAAATGGTAGAATTAATTGACTGGAAAACTGCTTAAAATTGATAAAAATTGAAAATTGAGACAAAAATCGACAATTTTTACAACATGCAATATGTATTAAGATGATGCATGCATCTTTCAGTAAACCTTGAAAAATATTTATAAGTTGTTACAACGATAATTCTTACATTTACAAAGAGTAACCAATCTTTACTCTTATTTTAGGGAGGAGAATAGGCAGTAGATGATATTTTTTCTTAGGGATGGATTCGAGTAGATTTCTCTTTTCTAGTTCTTGTAAAGTTAGGTTAGATCTTCATTTTATTTTCACTTGTGGGTTTTTTATTTTTGAAGTTAAAGCTTTGCGATTGAAGAATACTCAAGACTCTTGCACTTATTTTGATTTAGTTACGAGCATTTCTCTCTTTATTCTCAATTTTATATTTGATTTATCAAATGTTAGATAGAATATTTGTATGAAAAATTGAAATAGATCATGTGATTTTATTAAATAAGTTGAACCGGTTTAATATTTTTTAGATTTTCAATGAAATTTTAATTATTTACTTAATTATTGTTGGTCCATGGTTAAAACGATCGAACTAATTGAATCAAGAATCAACAGTCTAATTTGTTTAGCTATCGATTCGCTTATTTAAACATTAAATGTAACAATTTAAGATTGTACCATATCATCACATTAAAAATTTATATAAATTTTCAAGTGATGCCATTAAATTTTTAAAAAATTTAGAGATGAAAATTGACCTAATTGTTAAGTTTAAATGATAAAATAGACAAAAAAAAATTATAAGTACCAAAATGAACTTAATTATCAAGTTCAAGGACAAAAAATTATATTATCCCATGTCAAAGTTCATCCCGTTGGTTGCAAAAAAGAAAAAGGGTTCATCCCGTTTGGGGGGGGGGGGATTAACGATCACTTAAAAAAGGCCTAAAAAAAGGCAAAACCGCCGCAAAGACAGCCATCTTTATTTCCGATGGCCACTATGTTGGGTTCAAATTTGAAAGAACAAAAGGCACAAACGGACGACGCTCCTCAATCAAACACGCTTTTTGAAAAGAGGACGGTTCCTTTTTATTCATGTATTGATTGCTTCATCTACAATGTAACTCAACCAAAGTATAATAGTTCTTGAAATCTTGTATATTGGTTTGATGATTAGAGTATTTACCGTTTCAAGTGTGGTTTGAGTTCGAGTCACGTTAATCGCGTTGCTATTAAGGCTTTACTCTCTTTTTATAATTCATCAAAAAATATAATAATAGCTATAGTTATTAAGCCATTGTTGTTAATCTTATGCCAAAATGCACTTCTATGAAGTCCTCTAATTTTTTTCCTATAATTTGCATACCTATGATATATTTAATTATCAATGTTTACTTTTTTTTTGTCAATTTGGCAAAAAAATTTATTTAGTTACTATTAACCTTTTAAAAGAGTTAAATAAGTTTATAACAGAAATATTGACTAAAAAATAAAAATTTTAAGATTTAATAATATAAAAGGCCCTCAAACTTTTTTGAAAAAAATCAATTAAACCTATGCGACATTTTTGTACAAAATTGAGCCCTTCAATTGACATTTTCCATCAAAAAAACCTCATATGACCAATGTTGATAATTATAACACTAATGTGGCCGTTAATAGCACTAGTGTGGTGCTCCATGTCAGCAACAATTATTGATGTGGTAATGTCTCATAAGTAAAAAAATAAAAAAATTAGAAGGAATATTTATTTTTTTTACTGCAATGAACTTGGACATATGATTCATTTCAAAGTTTAATTTCTTTAAAAATATTTAATTTATAAAAATATTAAATAAAGTTCAAAATTCAAATAAATAAAAATAAATAAAAATCATTTAAAAGTTAAGTTCATAATGAATTCAGACATCTGGTTGTCCAGATTCGCATGAAATTTGAACAGTAATATCTCCATATTCATTCAAAACAACTTTTTAAAATTATATAAAGTTTAAAAGAAATTAAAATATTTTCTTTAAAAATTAATATGTGTATCGATATTTTAATTCTATTGATACCTTTTAGGATGTATAAAAATAAAAGTATTTTATAAAATAAATATAAATATTTTATAATTTTTTTAGAATGTATGAATATATTAAGATTAAAACAAATCACTTTTCGATGTTTTTAAAATTAAGCTTTGAAATAAATGAACTTGGACAATCATATGTTCAGGTTCATTTCAATAAAAATAAATATTTCTTTTAATTTTATTTGAAATTTTTAAATTTATTTACTGACGTGACTATCGCTGACATCGAGTGTCACATTATTGCTAAAACAGTCAGCATTGGTCAAATGAGTTTTTGATAGAAAATATTAGTTAAATAACTCAATTAAGTGTAAAAAGAACGCAAAAGCTTAATTGATTTTTTCAACAAAAAAAAAAACTCGAAAGTTTTTTATACCATTAAGCCATTTTTTAACAAGGTTAGCGTAATAATTCGTGTGGCGATTCACCTATATTTGATGCTGATACGACACCATTTGGTTCATATGCCATAAATAATTTAAAATTATAAAATTATTCAAAAATTATAAAATTTAAAAGCTAGCATAAATTACTAAGGATTCTTAAAAGCTGTTAAGTTTTAAAATTTTATATTTCAGTTCGTACTTCCGTTTGATGGTCGAATTGAAGTTTTTTAAAAAGTCTATTAATATTATATAAAAATATATTTAAAAAATAATAAATCCAAACGATTCCAACTAAATAATGTTTTATTCGATTTTAGTTCCAAAAAAATTGATTTCAGTTTAATTAAAAAAAAATACTAAACTAAATCCGTTTTCCAAAGGAACCGTTACTACCCAAAAGATCCCACTAATGACCAGTCAACTACTGTCAAAGCTTAAAAGCATACGTTTCAATATTTGATTGGCTTTCGAAACAAAACGACAATTTAGTTAATCGTAGAGAATCACCCCCTCAATTTATTTTATGGAATAATAAAGCCTAAAATGAAAGGTGGTATCCTTTTTTTCTCTTCTATTTCTTCTCTGAACCTCTTCAATTCCTTTTCCACCCACAACCACTTCTCATTAATCTTCAACTAAAATTTTCAATCTTTTAACATTGCTTATTCAATCCTCAAACTATTCCCATTTTTTAAAAAAAGTTGAAAAGAGCAAAAAAAAAAAAAAAAACCTTGAAAAATGATGATAGTTGCTTGTTACCATCCAAAATCTTGCCTTGAATCAAACTCTACATTGACACCAAATCTTGATATCCTATTATTGCATTAAGTTTTTTCAAAGAAATCCTTTTTGGGATTTGTTTCTTGGGTGTAAATCCTTGTCCCCAATAAAGAAAACACAATGACTGAAGTGCTCCAATCATCTTCATCTCACTTCTCTTCATCTTCAAGCTCCACATCCACACAACATGGCCTTATTAACACCTCAATGAGCATTACAGCCCAAGGAAGTGATCAAGGAGAAGAGAACAGGCAAGTGGGAGAAAGGAGAGGAAGGGATAAAGGAGGTGAACAGCAGCTGCCTTTGGTAACGATTTTGGTGACTGCTTTTAGGAAGTCTGTGATTGGTTGTAGCATTTCTGGAAGTAAAGAGCTTTGTGCAATGGAAATTGGGTTGCCCACCAATGTTAAGCACGTTGCTCATGTGACTTTTGATAGGTTCCATGGTTTTCTTGGTTTGCCGGTTGAGTTTGAACCTGAGGTCCCCAGGAAAGCACCAAGTGCTAGGTAAAGATTCCTTCTTCTTTTTTCCTTCTTCTTTTCTTTTGGTTCTTGAAAATTTATCATCTGGGTTTGTTTCAATTTTGAGTTTTTCTGTCTTGATTAATTTGTTTTTGATTGTCAATAAAGAAAAATTTTCTGGGGTTTTGGTTATATATTGGTTAATGTACTTATTTTCTTGATATTTGTTTCACATTCATATAATTCACTATGCTTTAACTTTTATACTGTCTTTGTTGAAGGTGGCTGATGCTAAGATTGGAATATTTCCGGTTTTTATTACCTAAATATGAAGAAACTATTGTTGTAAATAAATGTAAACATCAATTCATTTTAGGAGCTTTCTATGATGATTTGATTTCTTTTAGAGTCCTTTCTAAACTTTGTTTTTAAAGGATTTAAATGACTGTCAATTGCATTGAATATCGGAGTGCGAATATCGTGTTGTGGCTGCTATTTAAATCCATGGTTGATACCTTGCTATGTGATCATAGATGTCAAAGTCATTATCAACAGTGTGTGTGTGGCTGAATACATTTCATTAAACTAAGACACCATTGTTGTGCAGTGCGAATGTGTTCGGTGTTTCGACAGAGTCTATGCAGCTTTCGTTCGATTGTAGAGGAAATAGTGTGCCAACAATCCTACTATTGATGCAAAGGCATTTATATGACAAAGGTGGCCTCCAGGTATGTGATCATATCGATCTTTATACTGCTATTGCTATGAAAATTGCTTGGATTATCAAATTCTTTTTGTTTAGGCAGAAGGGATTTTCCGAATTAATGCCGAGAACAGTCAGGAGGAGTATGTTAGAGAACAACTAAATAGAGGAGTAATACCAGATGGAATAGATGTGCATTGCTTGGCAGGTCTTATAAAGGTATTTCCTTTCTCTTTAAAAGCGGTTGTATTTATGTATGTATGTATGTATGTATGTGTCTATTGTATGCTGAGATGCTGTCAAGAATTTCTCATGTTGAACTGATTATGTTGTATATGGTTGATGTGTTTATAATTGCGTGCATTGCTTGGCTGGTCTTATAAAGGTATTTTCTTTCTCTTTAAAAGCTGCTGTATGTATGTATGTATGTATGTATGTATGTATGTATGTATGTATGTATGTGTATGTGTGTGTGTACTGTATGCGGAGATGTCATCAAGAACTTGTCATGTTGGACTGTGATATATTGCCATATGGTTGATGTGTTTATAAATCTGCAGGCTTGGTTTAGGGAACTTCCTAGTGGTGTCTTGGACTCTCTTCCTCCAGAACTGGTAATAAAATCACAGTCCGAGGAAGAGTGTGCTCGGCTTGTAAGGCTTCTTCCTCTTACAGAAGCTGCTCTTCTCGATTGGACAATAAATTTGATGGCCGATGTCGTGGAACTGGAACATCTAAACAAGATGAATGCACGTAATGTCGCCATGGTGTTCGCTCCAAACATGACACAAGTGAGTTAAAATCTTTCAGTAGTTTTAAATGTCGGATTTCATGTTCGGTTATCGGATACTGATAATACTGCTGTTCATTGCAGTTGTCAGATCCTTTAACTGCATTGATGCACGCGGTCCAAGTGATGAATTTTCTCAAGACACTTATTATTAGGACTCTAAAAGCAAGACAAGATTCTATGGTAGACTCTACTTCCGATTTTCCGTTAGAGCCTTCCGATAAGAATGGACCGCAAAGCTCTTCACAACTATGCAACGATGTCAATAATGAGGTTAAAAATGAATGTGAAGGAGAGAAATCATTTGTTCCAACTACCGAAAGAAACTCTCAAAGTTTAGCTTCAATAGAGAACATTAGTGCTGGAAATCGATCTCTAGTTGATAACCGTCCTTGCATTATGGTTTCCCGAGAAGGTAGTCTCCGGAGTTCATCTGAAAGCGTAAAGAAAGGGTTGAAGAAGGCAAAAGAACGGTCCACGGCGGATCGTGAATCAGGACTCGAAGAGAAGAGCAAGGGAACACGGATTGTCAACCGCGTAAACTCAAGAGCTGAGCTTTGCGAAGCTTGGAGGTGAATGGCCTAAATGGTAGGTCGTAGTCGGAGGGGGGTCGGGAAATGCCGACCGATAAATGTCGGTAATGGTGTGTTTTGGTTTCATTTACATTTGGAATTATTGTGTATTTGAGTTTCATTTGTCTTAAAGTGTGACTTTGGGTGGAAATTCTTTTAACCATTTTCATTAGAATCATTCTGACATTTGCTCTACTAATTTCTAACATGTTGTATTGTTTCATGGTACCTTTGTTTTTACAGTTTATAATCAATCAAAGATTCTTTGTGTTGCTAACCCCAAACATGATTTTTCATGTTCTTGTGACTGTCTGATTGCCAAAAGTTTGCATAGCTTTGGATGGACGGCGAGATTAAAATCAACGATGACGGTGTTATAAGAATGAAATTTAGTATTGTACCGGTGACATTAAAATAATGACAGTGACGGTGGGATGAAAGTAAAAAATAATTATAAGAGCATTAAATTTAAATAATTGTATATATAATAAAAAATAAAATAATATTTGTATTAAATAGTAAAGTAATTCAATTTATATTCATGTTAAACTAAAGGTAAAAATATTAAAGTGTTTAAAATTAGAGATGTTAGTTTGAAATGTATTTATAAAAACTAAATATTAAAATATAAATTAGTTTTTTAATAATAAAATATATTTAATCAGTCATGATAACCATAAAACAAGAAAATAAATGAGGCATATTATTTTTACATGAAAATCCTCTTTAAAATAATATATAAAAATTATTGGACTTGAGAGTTCATTTAAGGTTGATTATATTTAAAGTTCTTGCTACTAGATCACAATATAAAGCCACGACAAAGAGCATATAACTCCAACAAGACTAACAATAAGTAAATCAAGCAAACAAACCAAAAAAGTCAGAAAAGATCACCTTAAACAAGGCTAAATTTAAAATTGAAATTTCAAAACTACACCCTATTAAAAAATTCAATTATTCATGATTATTTTAAATCTACTAGTCAAACCCCAAAATTAATTCAAGCAAATCTCATATGAACTCTAAGTAGATTTTCTCGAGTCAATGTCTCCACCATATCTGAATTTCTATATCCAACACTTACTTACACAGGTATAAAATTTAAGTAGATAGATTAAAGTATAATACGTCATAGTTTTGGACAAATAATAAATTGGACTAAGAGCATATCCATAAACAGGGAAACTAATTCGGTCCAATTTCCAGCCCACCTGTAAATTAACGTTAACGCTTTTCTTAAGAAGTAACGCAGAGTCAAACTCAATTTGTTGCCTTTTCCTAAGTTAATGTTGCTAATTTTTTTTTCTCAATTTCACTTAGGAATTCGTTTTTGTATACGAAACTCAACTTGAAGATGAATATACGATGCTTTCAGAGAAATTTTTCTTCTGCTTTGCCGCCACTGGTTCCCGTTCAACTTCCTTCTCCAAGGTAACGATTTTTTCTTTCTGTCTGTCTGTCTGTTTTTCCCCAATTTGTTACTTTTAGTTTAGAATTTATGTTATATTTGCACTCAATTAATATGGGTACCTCCCAAATTTGCCTCTTTTTTTTTTTTTGGTGATTTTCCATGGGTTCTAGTTGGTGTTCCAAGCTCTAACATCTGTGCTAAAATTCTGAACTTTCTTTTCATTGATTCTTATTTTATTTTAAGGGAAACCCATTTTTGGTATATATTGCCTGATGAAGTGAAAAGTGTGGCTCTTCTAAATCGATATTCTGAACTCTTATCGCCATGTGAAAGAGAGAATGTTAATCGTATGAGTGGAGATCAGCTCAAGAAAAGAGCCTTGCTTGCTAGAGCCTTGGTTCGTACTACCATTGCCAGATGTAGGTTCCCTTTTTTTTTCTTTTTCTGCTTATTATTTTGTTCGTATCGTTCTTTTATCTTTGAATGTGTTGTAATTGATAAGAAAAAAAAGCTAGTATGCTTTTGTTTAGTCAGAAATAGTTCAAGTTATTGGTTTTAATGTAACTAAAATTACTCAATTCCTGTTTAATATATCAATCAATGTTGTGCAGTTGTGCTATGTTACTCGGCTTAAGAGAGTTAGTGTTGGATACGGATATGTTTTCAACACGGGGATTCTCAAGTTTTTCTATGTTCCTTCTAGAAGATCATCGGAAGGTCATATACCATGATGTCTAGATATGCATTAGACATGGGTGTTGGACACGGAAACATAAATGTTGCATTCACCATCTTATTAGGGGTGAAAATAACTGCTAGAATCGTAGTATGTGATTTTGATTTTCTCTTTAACACGTGAAGGTTCAAGATATTACTTAGAATTGCGATTAGGATTCATGATCTTGAACCAAAAGAATAGTCTTGCTTCTTGTTCTTAGTATTATTTTTAAGCTTCATGTGTTCTTTCTGTAAGTGGTGTAAAATGTAATGGCCTTCTAGCAATGTGAAAATGCCTATCTGCAAAGCATGTTTTCGGCATTCGTATTTTAAAGACTATAGATTTCCTATATGACATGCTCTGCATAGACTACTAACATAGTCTTTGTATTGCTAGATCAGACAAACTGTGAAATCAATCCAAGATCTGTGAAGTTTAGGAAGAATATCTACGGGAAACCTGAGGTAAGTTCCAACTTGGATTAGTAAAGCATTTGCAAACCTTTTGTTTGCTTTCTTATCCCTCCGTTTCATCTTTTCGAATATCATTTTGTATTCTCGCGTGCTTGTAATTGTGTTTTTTGCCGTATCTAAATAGGTGGAGTGGCATAAAGATGACAACTTCAGCCCACCACCTTTGCATTTCAATATCTCACACACATCTTCGATGATTGCTTGCGGTGTGACAATCAATGCGCCGGTAAGTTGATTTCCATTCTTATTCTTCTTGCATGATGAGTGTCAGTTTGTCTTTGTTGTGAGTTTTGCTACTTTGTGTAATCAAACTTGGTGCAAATTTCTTACCTCATTGTAGATTGGCATTGATGTTGAAGAGAAGCAACGAAAACTAAAGAACGATATTATAGCATTTGCTCAACGCTATTTTTCACCTTATGAAGTAAAACTTTTAACTTCTATATCAGACCCCGAAGTTCGGCGTCAGGAGTTTATTAAACTATGGACTCTCAAGGTAAACAAGATCTATCATGGTTGGAATATAAAATAAGTATTGCATACACGTTTTTTCTCAAGTGTTCGAGAATCCCGATCTCTTTTTCAGGAGGCATATGTAAAGGCATTTGGAAAAGGCTTCTCAGCTATGCCTTTCAAGACCTTTACCATTCAGTTTAGGACTTCAGCTTTAAGGCGTTTTCATCTTCTGGGGAACTCAGTTTCCGAGGTTTGTACCTGAACTTTATGAGTCCACAAACGTCATCGTCTATGTCACAATATGAATGTGGGGAGTTATAAATTGAAATTACTTATTTAATCCTGTAAAAACTAAATCTAAAAGCATCGTTGAGTTAGTCATTTCACCTTATTGCTGAGCTTTTCGATCGGAAGTTTAACAACAAGAGTAAAAGAATAGAAGTGCTAAAAGTAGCATGGAGGACTTTATACTAGAAGTTGGATTGCATTTTGCCCCCTTTACTCAAAAAATGAGCAAACTAGTCCCCATACGTTAGATAAAAAAACAAATTAATCATTCACATCAGGTGTAACTGTCTGATTATTTTGTTAGCCATGTCAGTTTTTAATAGTAGAAATAGATGAGATTTTTAATAAGAAAGACTATTTTGCTCTTTGATTTAATGTACACGGACTAATTGGTCCATTTTTTGTGTAAATAGGGCAAAACGTAATCTGACTCTTAGTACAACAAACTCCATAATACTTTTACCGAATAGAAGTACACAAAGCTTTTAGCTTTCGATCGTTTCCGTGTATTTTACACTCAACTTATATCTTGTTTTTTTTTCTATTAACGCTAGTAACATTTTCAGGCATCTGAGGTTATTGTTGAATCATCCAATGATCCTGGGAACCTCACAAACAGTTGCCTATTTGCGCTCTTGGAAGTTGCCGGTTCTCATTACGCTGCCATTTGTGTAGAAAATGATGAAATTGTTAGAGGTTGGATTCTGATTCTCGTCGGTTTGCTTGTAGAATACATGGTTGCTAAAACGTTGATGTTCCATTCTTAGGTGAAGCAAATACACCAATGAAATTGACCGTACGGAAAACCATTCCGTTTGTCGAAGATGTTTGCGTCTCCGGAACTGATGCAGTTCTACCCCTACGTGGCATAATTGAACAATAGCTGAAACTTGGGCGTATTTATTTTTGATAGATTATTGATATATGAGATGCAATTGGCAAATTTCGCAACGTGCATTTAGCAGAGGCATGTCTGGATCTTTTTTGGTTCTAGGCTTCAAACATTATCTAGATTTGGTGAATTAATCCTCTGAGACTGAAGCATTTGTTGCAGTCCATTGTTAATTGTGTCTTTCTTATTGTTTTTTTTTTTTTGGCATCTTTATTTTTTTGAATTATCATTCAATTCGAAAGTGTGTTGAATACTCGACTTGTCTATATTCAACCTTTCGCAAGTATTTTCTTTTTAATAATTTAGTATATATTCTAATCATATCTGTTCTTTTTAATGCAATATCTAGAACTATCCATATCCTTTTTCAATCCATAAATAGAAGGATAATGTGTTTCAATGTTCATGTCTTTCATTGATAACAATTTATGTCTTTTGCATTCATATTTTTATGCTCGTATACATATTGAATATGAGTATTAAATAACTCAAACTCACATGTAGAATAAGTATAATTTTATATTTGTGTTAGTGGATCTTTCTTTATAGAAGACTAGATTTTGCCTAAGCAATACACGGTCTAAATTACTATGATAACACTTATTTATTTTTGCTATGCCTTTTTTTTTTTTAGAATATTTGGTATTTAATTGAATTAAAAAAATCAACATGATGTCAGCATATACTGTAGGTGGATTGTTACGCTAATATTGTTAATATATTTATTTTTAGTTCGTATTTTAGTAAAGAAAAGTATTTTTATACTTTTTAAAAGATTAATAACTAAATTTAGCTTAAAAGGAATAATAACTAAATTGATAAATATATAAACATTGAAAGTTAAATATATCGTTATACCTAAAAAAATTTTTAAAATGTGAGTATAACTACTTTCGGTTCTGATTTTTACAATTTTGTAAAATTCAAATATATAAATCTATTTATTAATCTCATAAAATTTAAATATTATTATCTAAAGTTAAATTAATTAAGTTATTTATCAAATATTCACGTTTATTAAGTGTAAAATCATTTTAAATAAAAAAATAGAATAAATTGTAACACACAGGATGGATCTGGAGATATGAATCTATATAAAAAATTTTTTTTTGCAAAAATAAAGCATATTCAGATTTTAAGTCTACAACTATTGTCCGTAAACAGTAAAATGGATTTAGATAATGGATATCTCATAGTTGATACTTGCATCAAAATAAAAATAAATTAAAATATGTCATAGATCTCTATACTTTTCATAAATTTGAAATTTAGTTTATATACTTTTGTTTTTAGGAATTTAGTTCTTTTACTTTTCAAATTTCAAAGTTTAGGTCCAATGGTTAACATTGTTAAAATTATTTTATTAAATTCAAATTCATATCGAGTTTCCAACTATTTCTCAACCTATTGGCTCGTTATTGCTCAATCGTCCCCCAGGGCTCGTTTCTAGCCAATTCGCATGATCTTTCACATGTTATCGAATATCACAATTCATATGTGTGCAATTATACCAAATCAATTCACATTTTATTTCAATCTACCACATAACCTAGCCAAATCATGTTTATATAATCCTATTGACCTGACTCGGATTTCAATATAGATATACGAATTAGTCAATTTGCATCTCAATCTGGCAAAGCAATGCATCATTAGATAACTGAAAGAAAGATGCTGGCACAAATAGTGCATCATCAGGCAATCTGAAACAATTATACTGGCACACATAGTGCATCATTGGATAAACCGAAGCAATCATACTGGCACATAGACTTGCTCATGAGTCGGGCCACCCGGCCCGGCTCAAGGCCCTCCCGAAATGTGAGAGGGTTTGGGCAAAAATATAGGCTGAAAAATGGGCTTGGACAAAAAAATAAGGCCGATTAAAAAAATGGGTCGGGCCTCAGGTAAGATATTTTTGCCCGGGCCTGGCCCGAATTCACTAAAAGACAAAAAAATTGTATTTTTTTTTTGTTTTTGAATGTTATTTTCTCCATATTTTGCTACAATTTTACTATTATGTTGCTATTATTTGGATATTGTATAAAACTTATTTTATTGTTAATTTTGTTATTATTTTAAAGGTATTTGTTAATTTTTTATTATTTTAGAGACATTTGCTTATTAAGTTGCATCTATCTTAGTGTTATTTAAGTCTACATATTTTTTAAAATTTATTTTCAATTTGTTGGGAAATATTTATTTTGATGTTTTAGTATTTTGATGTATTATATATATATATATATATATATATATAAAAATTAATACGGTGGGCTGGGCCTAGTTTTTAGCATTTTTATCCGGGTCGGGCTTGGGCAAACTTTTAGGCCTATTTTTTGGGCCCAGCCCAACCCAAGCCCAATAAATGGGCCTAAATTTTTAGTTGAGCTCGGCTTGGCCCACCCATGAGCACCTCTACTGGCACATAAGTGCATCATCGAATTTACCGAAGCAAATATATTGACACACAAGGTACATCATCGGATAAACTAAAGCAATCATATTGACACATAAGTGTATAATTGGAAGTATCGAAGTAAATATATTGACACACGAGGTGCATCATCGGATAAATTGAAGCAATCATACTGACACATAAGTGCATCATCAGATAGACCGAAGTATAACCCGTACAGTTAATAAGGTAACCAAATTTCAATTTCATCGCATAGAACAATTCACATTTGATCATTATCAATTCATCATTAATTCGCAATTCCATTACAACATATAACATGTACCACATATAATTTAAATCATAATCTTTTCTATTATATTCGTTTTAGTTCTCTATCTTGATTTACTACATCAATCACTACAATTTAGTTCATACAAGCATTATATACTCACCTCATTACTAAATCATACAATTTAACACGAATAAGCAACAATTAGATTGATCTCAAGTCATAGAAATACAAATCGTTAACTCGCATCACTCATCATCGGCTCTCGCCTTTCCTTTCTCTCTCGACAATCTTGTGTCGTCTTTAGCTACAAACAATAATTCAATAATAACACAGTGTCAAAGTCCCAAATAACATTCAAATTCAAAGTCATACATAACTCGGGACAAGCATAACCATCTACTTCCTATTTCTACCGAAATTTCACGAAAAATTTGTATTTTTGTTCAAATTGATCCCTAATATACGAAATCAACAATTAAACTTTACAATTTCGTTTTTTTTTAAACTAAGTTTATTTTCTATCAAATTCACACCAAATTCTTCAAGAAATCAACAATCGTAATTTCTAAAACTTTAAAAGTTTTACAAATTAGTACATTGGCTAGCTAAATCAAGCTCCCGTGACCTCAAATCTATAAAAATTATAAGAAAATAACTTGAATTTCTTACCAATTTAATGGCTGAATGTGAAAGCTTTAAATTGGTTTTTCTTTCTTATTTCGACCGTTAATTGGTGAAGAAGATGACGATTATCATCTCTTTCCCATTTTCTTTATTATAGTTCAATTAAGCTTAGTTAATCTAGTTTAACTTAAATTAATCTAATTTAATTATAATAATCAACCTATTAATTTAACTTAGTGGATTCATCATCATCCACTTACAAGATGAAAACTAATAGTTTTATAACCATTTAATCACATTGAGAAATTACTATATTAGCTAATTAAAATCTATAACGATTAAATTTTTATAATTTAGTTCGAGATCTTACTAAATTATTTAACCAAATTTCAATTCATCTATACACTAACTCTGTAAATATTTATATTTAATATTTATGGACTCGGTTTATAGAAATGAGGTTCCGAGACTATATTTTTTGACATCAGTAAAAATCGGATAGTTATATGATGCATCTCAAAATTGAGTATAGTATAAACATTAAATTCATAAATTGACCTTAATGGAAAATTTAGCACCACAAACAGCAAGAGTCGGAAATAAACAAATTAAAAAAAAGGATAAAATCTTATATTTGACGACAGTAAAAGGACTAAATTTAGAATTTGACCTTAACGAAACTTATTTTAGCAGTAAAAAATCTCTCTAGTCACTCTAAAAAAACTGGAGCAATTTAATCTTTGTTAATTTTGAGGTGAGAAATTAATGACAATTAATTATGGTGTTAATATATTTCAATCAATTGTGTATAAATTTAATCAATATAATAACAATTTTAGCTATCAATATTTACATATTTAGTTAAATTGATCTCGGTTCTAAAAAATTTAATAAAATTAGCCTCAATATTTACACTTTACAAAAATATTGCGGGATAAATTTGTTAAATTATGACTAAATTGATAGAATGTGTAAATTATGAGAGATAAATTTATTATTATATTGGTCAAATTAATGTAAAATTGGTGAAAAGCATTAATGATACGACTAATTGTCATTGGTTGCTCACTTTTGAAATTGGCATAAATTAAGAGAGGGGCCAATTTGCTCAAAATCAAAATTGAGAGGGACTGTAGAGACCTTTTACCTAGTTCAGCGGAAATCTCAAATTTACCCCCGATTCTTGATTATTTCAAAACGGCCTACTAAAGTTGTCGTTTAAAGTAGGGTGCAGCTAATGTCCTCTCGCTTTCCCGCACTATATAAATATCAATCCAACTGCCGCCATTAAAATCCCGCGCTCTGTTTTTGAAGCATTTTCCTTTTCTCATATCCATTTCCCTATAATTTTATAATTACATGCGCCCAAAAATAGCAATAAAGAACTCTCTCGTTGCTCTGGAAATTTTTTTCTAGCCTAGACTCTGTTTGTTTCTTGAGAAAATCAATGATAAAATCTTACAGAATTTTTTTTTCCAGATTTCTCGGCAGCCAACTCACTACTAGTTTGGTATACGGTACATTCTACGTCACAAATTTTTTTTCTGTATTTTGTAATTTTTGACTTGAAAAGAATAGATCCAAATCAATTGAAATAACGTCTGTTGATAAATATTTGAATTATTTATTATTTGCTGGAAAAGCTGTATAAACAATCGATTTAGATGGGATTCCTTAAGTTATGAGTAGTATTTTTTTTTCTAGAAATTTAGGTCTTGGAGGAATGTTTTTGGAAATTTTCTGGATATTAGTTAAGATTTGCGAAGGATGGTTATATGATGTGAAGGTAGCTTGTGGAATATGCTTGGATTTTTCTTATTAGGCTTTGGTTGGGAAAAGTTGCTTTTGTAATTTAGGATAGTAAGATAAGAGGCTGATAATTTGATTTTTGGCACAATTTTGATTTGGTGTTAGTAAAATGAAGTTATTCTGTATTTTTTTTTTTTTTTTTGCTGTATAAGACAATGGATACTTCAAGCCCTGCAGTTTTTGTCAATGGAGGATTGCTACTCTTGCACGTAGGACGTAAGGTGCGAGCCGTGGTTCAAGTGATGCGTTCTGATGTGGGATTTTTTATGGGAAAATCTACAGGTGAACGCCAACTTATTATAAAAGGCTCTCCGCCAGTTCCTCCTACGAATTATGTTGAGGTTATCGGTGTTGCTGAAAATGATAATTCCGTCCGAGCTGAAATTTGGACAAGCTTTGGTGACTCACTTGGTATGCCTTTCTACTCCTATCATCTTTTATTTTGAATGTAATGCTCTTGAGTGTTATGTGGGCATGGCATTCTATTATGGTGTTAGGGCAAACAATTCTAGTTTTATGCTATGCTGGGTTTGAGTGAGTGTCATATATAAATACTGTAATGGTCTAATTTTATTCGGCCCAAATTAAAAACAGGTAAACATAAATAAATAAAATAGACAAATTCATTAAATAAAAAGTCCATTTTACAAACTTAAATACTATCCAAAACCCATTTAACCCAATTACTTAAACTATTCGTAAGCCCAAATATAAACTCAAGCTTAAGACCTTAAAAAACTAATAAGAAACTTTAAAACCCTAAAGCCATTAGTGTTGTTGCCCTTGCCACATCAGCAAGCATGTCGTTTAATGATAACATGATTATTTTACATGATTTCTTGTGTATAATTTAATTTATTTCTGAATTCGTACATGCTAAATCAATATTTTTATAATTTAATTCTTGTCAGAGATGTAATTGATCAAAAGCAAGTTGAAAAGGGTCAAATTGAAAGAAAATCTTGGAAATGGCGCCAAATAAAAAAGATGGAGGAAGTCAATGACACATCAAACAATTTGACTTTGTAAAAAGTCGAATATAGAAAATTTTATTTTAATTTAATTTATTTTTAATTATTTAAGATTTTATATTAAATTAATTAAGCTTATTTTAATAAACCCCATGTATATAAATAGGGTTATTTATATTTAGAAAATCATCAATTAAATAATTTTTTTTCCTACTTCTATTTGGAATTGAATTACTCTCTTTTTTGTCTTTTTCTACTTCAATTTGGGTGGAATTGCTATTTTTCTTTTTAAGTTGGCGTCAAGTATTCTGTAGCCTTGTTTCCAATTTTTGTTTTTTTTTCCAAAATTGGTTTAATTGCCTTCCAAGTCCCCTTTCCTTTCTAAAACTCTGTCATCCTTCACACCAAGCTAATACACATTTCACAACCTTCAAGCATGAATAAAATCATGCTACACTAAATCCCTTTCAACTTTAAGCCGGTGTTAACCCCGTCAAAAACTCGTGAGTTACGAACTCGAGCCATTTAACTCTTAATTTCCAATATTTATTATTTCTTCGGATTAAGAGTATGACTTCGTCAACTCTCAAAGTTAAGTCAATGCTAAGTCAAAAAGACGACGTTTGAATTAGTGTGGCTAGACGTATAGTTGGGATTTCGAAAGGATCGATTGTCTAATCGGTTTTCCGTGAACACATTGGCGTGTTAAGTGGAGATTGCTGTTTAGTTTTGTCAAGGGAAGTAGTAACCAGATTTAAATGTCCCACGCGCTTAAGGGCATTGGTTCGAGCTAGGCTCTTCTAGAACGTAAACCTGTCGAAGTTTTAAATTACGAACGTTTCGTAGGTTTTCGATCGGTAAGGGTTAATTATAGGACGTTCCATAACTAATTTACACAAGGAAGAGTTGGTGTTTGAGGCGTCCTTGGTAGCTATAACTAGCTTATTGGAAAAGAGTTCATCTAATTTCGAGGATCGGGTCAAAGACGGAAAAACCTGCGCTTAAGGCTGAGCTAAGTTTAATTTATTTTTTATCAGATTACTTCATTGTTTTTTTTCTTTTCTATTTAGTCTTTTACTTTTTAAGTTTTTATTTTCTGTGTTTATTTCAGGTTTCATATTTTAATTCACCCCCCAAACATCGTGGGCACGACAATTGCCCAGACATAAATCTAGTCGAGAGATAAATAATTTTTCAGTAAATCTAGTCTCTGTGGGATCGACCTTACTCCCTATATTGTTTAAATTTGCAAATTAGGTGTAGGTTTATATTTGTAGAATTGATAGTCATCACCCAATGTCTAACGCTTCCTTTACCACCTTTTCATCGAAATGGCAAGGGGTGTGATTCTCATTGCCATTGATTGAAGGTCCTCTTGCACCACCACGAAAAACTTACAAAAAAATAGATAAACAAAAGCAGAATAATAGAGAAACAGAGAAAAGAAACAAAAAAATATTGTAACTCGGCTATAAAGCCTGAAATCTTTTGTAAACATTTTTAACAATCAATGAAAATAGAGAACAAAAAAGAACAAAAACATATCAAAAATGTATTTTTTTTAGTTTAAATTTCAAAAACATAAAATGAAAGTTAATTTTTTTTCTTTTACCTGAATGTTGATTTGTCTACCTATTACAGACGGATGAGGCTACTGTCTCTGGTGATAGATAAAGCCTTTTTAATTTGATAAGAGAGGCTAGGGTTCGTCCTTTTTTATAAAGTAAACAAGGAAATCAATTTTTTTTTTCTGATTTCGGTTGGTTATTGGGATGTTTTTATAACATCCTGAAAATGGGCCTAGCATTTTTGATTTAATTATACGAAATGGCATGTCTTATGTATTATGAATGTATGGTGAACATTTTTGGAAACTTGGAAATGTTAAGTTTAAAAGAGGAAAGTGAACATTTTTGGAAACTTGGAAATGTAAGGAAATGTTTTAGAAATGTTAAGTTTAAAAGAGGAAACTAAGGTAAGGTGGTCTTAAGAAAATTAATAGAAGAAATTTGACACAAGAACGGGCTTGGAGAAGTGGCTAGGAGGCACCACTTAAAGCCCAGTAAGTGACGCCACAATCAAGGGGGAAGGAGCCTAGGTTCGAGTCACGTGGAAAGCAAATAAAAGAGTTTTATTTTGCTGTAAGGAGCAAGAGAGTTGGACGGCACCAAGGCACTTGGGGAAGAGTTTAATTCTCTTTAAAATTCGGCTAAATAGGCGGATCAATGATGGATAATTATTGTTTAAGAGATAAAAGATAATTAAGAGATTATTTCCATTAATTTTTAATAAAGATAAGAGAAGTGATGGCCAAGTAAGGAAGTCTTGGCCTAGTAATTTCGGCTAAGCTAGAAGAAGGGATAGCTGAATATCATTCATACTTTTTGCCTCTCTTTCAAGCACTATTTTCTCTCCAAGCTATCATCTTCTTCTTCTTTTCTTTTTATCTGTTCTAGCCGAACTTTCCATTCCCCTATTTTCACCATTGTCGTTACCTTTAATACTCCATACCCTTTTCTTTTGTGACCCTTGTGGAAGCCGAATCCATAACCCTTATTACTCCTTTCAAGAGTCGAATATATAGGGTACTTCTAGTCGAATTTTCATCAAGTTCAAAGTCGAATATCTCAAAGGAGATTGACATAGTCATTGTCAATTCTTCGATGAGGTAAGATCTCATTCGGTTTCATCCTTTTCTTTTAAGATTTGTCAAATCTAGGACTAACCTATTAAAATCTTGTTACCAAACTTTGAAGAGATCTTTCGGATTTACTAAGTGTCGACTACAAGGAAGGAGAAATTCTTTTCGAAGGTACACCATAAGTAGCGTGTTCCTAGTTATTCAAAGGAGTTTTGGGATTTAAAACCCACAAGGTAAGTATCTATAGCATTCGCCAAGGCCATGTAGAGTAAATAGATGTGTTTCATTAATATTTAAAAGCGAAACTAATCTATTCAAGTAATCTAGTGATTGCCGATTTCAAGAAAGAAGGATACAAAGTTTTCAGCATTTGATTAGACATCAATCGGCAAAGAAGGTAAGGATTTAAGTGTACTAATCCTCATGGGATTTGGTTTCATGGCCGAATGGGTCTTAGTAAATTAACCATGTGTTGGCCGAATATAGGTAGTTAAGGATTTAAAGCTTAGATCGGGATTTTCGGGATCTTCATTAAAGCACTAAGTAAATCAGGTGTGTACCCCACACTACTTTTTAATAAGATTTATGGCTAAAATTTAATATAAGCATGTTTATAAGAATGTGAATATGGCTAAGGTACCATGCTATGGTACAAAATACTCAGGTACGTTTCCAACTCCTACTAGGATTATGAATATATGTTATTTTTAACATGTGAAAAGTGATGAGAATGTGAATTAAAGCATGATATGCATGATATGTATGATATGGGGCATATGGGATATTATGAGAAAGGGGAAGTGAACGTGGTGACCTAAGACCACGATATCTGAATGTGGTGACCTAAGACCACGATATCTGAATGTGGTTACCTAAGACCACGATATCTGAATGTGGTGACCTAAGACCACGAATTTTATAAGGGCGATGTGCACGTCGACTGCAACGACTGCCTTCGATGGTGTGTAGCGGATGAAAGGTTGACTTAGTAGTCCCCACGGTGTACAGGTTGGTACGGGTGATGTGTAGCGGATGGCATCTAGGTTTGGGTTAGGGTTGTATCATATTGTTTAAATGCTTTATGTACATGTATGATTTGAAATGCCTGAAATTGTTAAGACTTAGTGTTCGTGTATACATTGAGTCTGTTTGACTCACCCCGTTGTGGGAACCTTTTTCAGGTGACGACCAGTAATGGACTGGGTCGGCAGGAGCTTAAAGGTGGCCATGCACAGCAAGGAATTTATTTAATTTGGATTTTTATTTCATTAAGTATTTTGAATTTATTTTTTTGGGAATTATTTGATGTAATAAGGCCATAGTAGAACTACTTTACTTTGCTTTAATTTATTAAGCTTACAAACTTTTATTTTAAGTAAATTTATTTTAAAACAAAGCCTAAACGTTTTGTCACCTAAAGTAAAGGATTTTAATAATGAAATAAACTTATTTTCAACTCAAGCCCAACCCAAAACAATCTTTCTTTCAAAACACACAAGTTTTTCCTAAGTAACAAAAGAATTTGAAACGGTTTACACTGGAGAACATACCAGATCCGGTCAAGGCTCGTGGGTCGGGTTTGGGGTGTTTCAGTTTTAGCCCTAGATTTGTTTACAGGGCTTCGAAAAGGTTATAAAAGATGCATTGTTTTCATTAAAATAAAAATAGTAGTTATGCGCCTTTTCATAAAAGGATTCCTATTGCTCTTAGGCTTAGAGCAATAGGTATGTTCTGTAACACCCCTAACCTGTATCCCTCGCCGAAATTGAGTTATAGAGTATTATCGAAATTTACAGATCAAACAGAAAGAAATTTCAATGTTTCATATAACATAACATTCATATCAGAAATTAATTAAACTCATACATATTGTCTTTTATTTGAGCTTTCGAGGCCTAAAATACGCATTAGAAATAAGTTGGGACTGATTCGGAAACTCAAAATTTTTTTAAAAAAATATTAAAAATTTTCAAAGCTGCAGGGTTCACCCGGACATGTGGTCAGGCTGTGTGACTCACACAACCAAAAGACACGCCCGTGTCTTAAATCGTGTGGGCATTTGAAATAGGGGCACACGGTTGTATCCCAGTCTGTGCCCGTGTAACTCTCTAACTTAAGTCACACAGTTAATTTACACGCTCGTGTGCCAGGCCGTGTACCTATTCGAAATGGCCTCGCACGTTCGTGTGCTAATCATGTGTCTCACGCGTCCAAGTCACACTTTGTGTGTTTGACCATGTGGACTCGAAATGTACTTTAAACAACAAGTTTACCATTCCTACAAGCTTGGATAGTAAGTAATTAAAAAATTATTTGTATAACTAGTTCAAAATACAACCAAACACATTCAAATCATGCCTAATCAATGTACATTCATTGGTACCATATTTATATTATCAAAATATATCATCAAATCATTATTTAAGTCCAAATTATAAACATACTTAATTTAATCCATTTTACCTAGTTTATGAACACTTAAACATTAATTTAACATGCTATAATAAAACTTAAAAAACATACACATTTATATGTATAAAACTAACCAATATTAAACTTATAATCTCATTTACATTCAATCCACAAAATAATTATTATTTAGACTTCCTAGGTACATACCGACACAACATCACCACATTTGAGTTCGGGATTGTTGTTGAATCTTTGAATCGGCGATCAAAAGTTAAGTACCTAACTTACGTGCGAAAAGTAAAACCATATGTTGAGTAAAACTCGTTGGTATTTCTATAATTCAATATTTAAAAGCATAATAATATAATATGCACATATTAATTATAGGCACAATCGAATATTTAAAACCACGTTTATTCATACAATGGCATTAGTTATTTAATACTCAATTCATGAATACATCATTTTATATCACTCTCAATTCTCATTATTTGCTATATAATAGTATTTCACAATTTGATCCACATCATTTAAACAATAACATTATCTATTCCATATCCAATTCATGTGTACATAACTCATGTATCTCCTTTTCATGTTTCAAATTACTATCCCATTTTTAATTCACATACAATATCATCCAATATCAATCATAATACCATTTTATTTAATTACTCCTATTAACACGACTCGGACTTGGACGGATACACGGATTCAACCAACACATCAGTTTGGCACCCGGTGTCTCATCAGATAAATTCAAAATATTAACCGCCCAGCACTATATAAATTGACACCCAATGTCTCATTGGTTAAATCGAAGTAAATTGGCATCTAA
The DNA here is from genome assembly GCA_025506655.1 of Gossypium rotundifolium. NCBI lineage: Eukaryota > Viridiplantae > Streptophyta > Magnoliopsida > Malvales > Malvaceae > Gossypium > Gossypium rotundifolium. The sequence goes on along the minus strand of CP106722.1, from coordinate 3,628,461 downwards.
TGCCTAATCAACTAGAAGTCAAAGAAATCCTTGAACTCTTCTAATTCTTTGACATGCCATCTATATTCAACTTAGCCTGATACAGTTCATAGGGTTTAATTTCACTTTTCAAATACAACCAATATTCAATTATTATATTTGCACACATTTATATTCATTTTAATTCAAATAATCAATATATTCATAATATACATATCAATTCAATCCATTCAATTAACTTTTAATTCAATTCAATGTTAAAGTGCCAAATAGTTACCTCAACACTTACCATATGCATTAAATAAAAAATACAACAATTAATAATTAGTTTGGATTATAAAAATATAAACTAGGAATTCGAGCTATTCCATATCTACTTTATCTTTCTGCTTTTTAGTGAGTATTCCGATACAATGTTAGCTACGAATTAAAACAATTAAAATTCATCAATATAATATAATTAAATTTTATATTGAATATTTAAATTTTACTTAATATTTGCCTAAATTTAAATTTAGTTCCTAAACTAAGACTAATTTTTATTTTCACAATTAATCTTATATTTTTACACAAATTTCACTTTAAACTAAATTTAACTTTTTATTTTCACTTAAACCCTTAAATTTTGAATTTTTCACAATTTAGTGCCTATTACTTAAAATTTACAATTTATTCTACAATTTAATCCTTTTTCACTTTTAACTTAAAAATCTATTAATTTAATTCTTAATACTATAATTATTTAACATTAACAACATTTATAAACTCAATCAATGCCAAAATTTCGACATGGGTCGTAATACTTAATATCGGGATTCCAAAACATAAAATTAAAAGAAAAAGTGGCTAAATTAACTAACCAATTGAACTTAGAAACTTTTGAAACCTCTAAGCCTTGCATCTGTTTCTTTCTTTCTTTCTTTTTTTTCTCAATTTTGATTTTGCTTTTATCTTTCTTTATTTCATTTACTTATTTGTTTTATTATATTTACTTTATTATTATATTATATATATTTACTTAAATATGAAGTAAAACATATTATAATATATATTTTAACTTTAATTTATTAATAATATGTATATAATAATTTTACACTTTATCTTTGGTTCACTAAAGAAACAATGGCATAATTGCTTCTTTAGTTCTTTTAATTTTTCTTTAATCTATAATTCAATTTTTACCTTATAAGTTCTTATATCTAATTACTCTTAATTTGAGCAAATTTATTTAACCGAAACCTAATTAGCTACACAACTAGCTTCGTAAAATATCTATGAGTCTGATTTACGGGAACAGAGCATCGAAAATGCACTTTTCGACACATGTGACTATTGGGTCGTTACATGTTCTGAATATTACTCTAAAATAGTCCTAAAAACTATAGAGATCTCCTCTGTAGTCCAGTTCTTCAAAACATTTCCAGGGGTATAGGGACGAATTCTTAATAGGTTCTTTTCTTCAGTTCTCTTTTCAGATATGACGTTAATGCTTAAACTTTCTATTATTCTTCCCATAGTCTTGGTTATTTGGCTTTCTTTCTTTATCATTTTTTGTTTAGGGTTGATGACTTATCCTGACACAAATGTTTTAGATATATGAGGAAATATCATTGATTCTTACTTGACTTCTTTCCCATTCATTTGCGCATTCTTCTTTTCTTGCTTCTTTTCTAGTTGTTTCCTTTTTTATCTTGTATCTGGCTTGTACCCTAAGCTAAAATGATCTTGTTTATCCATCAGCATTGGCGTATTAACCTTTCTCTAGATATATTTCCCAAGTCTTTTTCTAGGCAAAGCTCTCTTCCCGACCATCAATTGTAGGCTCATTCTTGTGGTTTTAGATACTTTTGGGTGGGGATCTTGCTTTCTTTAGTAATAAAAGTTGCATTGACAAATTTCAATTATCAGAATTAGAATTTTATAGCATCTTCATTTGCCTCTATGTAGGGCTTGTCACTAATCATAGATGCAATGATGTCCTTCTCGACATTTATCGTGACCAAATGATTTTTTGTCACCAATTTCAACTTTTGATGTAGCAATGAGGGTACTGCACCAGCTGAATGAATCCAAGGCCTTCCTAATAAACAGTTATAGGTGGGCTTAATGTCCATTACCAGAAAGTTCACATCATATGTATTCAGACCGATTAGGAGTGGTATTTTGATCTTCCCCATCATTTTCCTTTCTGTACCAACAAACGCTTGTACCATCAAACGCCCTTACTATGCTATAGCATGCCTTCATGTTATAGTTATCGACTGGTAACCTATTTAGTGTAGACAAAGGTACAACATTCAGGGCAGACCTATTGTCAATTAATACTCTAGACAATGTATATATCTTACAATGAGTAGTGATGTGCAAAGCTTTTGTTAATCCCATACCCCTTGAAGGTATTTCCTCATTGCTGAAGAAAATGAAATTGTCGACACATAAGTTATTAACAAAACGATCCAACTTATTCACGGAGATGTTGGCAGTGTAAATCTTGTTTAGCACCTTCATTAATGCACTGCGATGTGTTTTTGAGCTTAGAAGCAAAGCTAACACTGATATACGAGTCAATTATTGTAATTGGTCAACTACACTATAATTGTTGTGTTTCAAAAAATTCAAGAACTCTTTAGTTTTGTTCTCGGTCACTAGCTTATTGATTGGAAACTCAAGTCTAGCGACTTTCCCTTTCTTAAGCTCGGTTACTAAGGCCTTTTCTTTAAGGGGTTTAGCTTTTGCATTTGCTCTGTTGTAGCATTTCCTACTGCGTGTAAAGAAACTGACATCTTAGACCTCATATGAAATGACTTTTGAGTTTTCTCTTTCCGGAACCATCACATTATAATCATAACTCTATGAGACCCTCTTTCTATCCTTGTAAGGAAAGGCCACAAGTTTTTGGATTATTATTCTTAGAGTGGTTTTTGCCTCAATTTCACTGCCTCTTGGCGGGGAGATGATCACTACCGGGTGATTGACCTTATAAATTCTCTGATGTTCTATCTTTAGAGGCACAAACATCTTCCCCTTCTGAATCTTAAATTTTAATTATTTATTGTTTATCAAACTCGATACTAGAGTTTTAAATTTGGTGCACCTTTGGATTTCATGTCCTTCTGTAATGTGAAGCTCATAGTAGTTCTTTACTCTTTTTGCTACATCCTTTGGATGTCAAGTTATCAAGCTAAACCCATTTTAATAGGGAATTCACCTCAACATTGGTTTTGATCCTCTTGGTTTTATCTTTGATTATTACGTTTACCTCTTTGTTGGAATAACTAGGTAGCAGATTTCTAGCCATATTAGGCCTTGAGAAATTATCAAACCTGACGATTCCCATTTTGATAAATCTCTCGATCAACTTTGTCGAAACCATTTTAAAAAAAACAAAAGTGTCAACTTTTATTTTAAAAATGAAAACAAAAAAGAGAAAACGACAGTCGCCACCAATCTTTTTTTGATGAGGTGTGATCAGGTCACTTCGTAATTTGGTCATTTTAATAATAGATTCGATTTATCAACGGTTTTGGTCTACGAAATTCAGAAAAATGAGTTCGGGAGACGGTTACACACGAGAAAAGATTAGCACGCTCGTTATAGCCAAAATTGTTACCTAGTTGATTAATTAGTGTCTTAGTGTCAAAAATTGAAAAAAAAATACGATCCATTGTTAAAACATTGCTTAATCGAAAATTTTTCTGAGAAGAGGGCGTATTTCACGTTAATCGAGAATAAAGAATTACGTCCCGTAAGTTAGGACACAATATCTTAAAACTTGAAACGAGAATAAATACCAAAAATCTATTTATTTTGAAAGACATTCGATTATCTCGGTTTTTAGAAAGAAATCGTATTCCGTAAGTTAAAACACGATTTTTCCTAATTCCTAAGAATGTTTAAAAATTTATGCTTTAAAAATGTTCGTTTATTCAGATTTATCGAGAAAATTGAAACCCTGTAAGTTAGGGAACGACTTTTCGAATCTCGAATTATGAAAGATTGCTTATTTACAAAAAAATGAAAGTTTATGTATCGGACAAAGATTAATGTGACGCGAATTTGTAATAATAATGACACAATATGCTTGATAAAATATAAAAAAGCTATGGTGCTAACATGCATAATAGAATAATAATGATTGTGATAACATAAATAACAATAATAAGAGCAAAAAATATGAATAAAATAAATGAATAAAACAAGACAAGCCAAAAGGAATAATAATAAATGAATGAATAAATGAATATTAATAAGAGTTTAAATTTAAAAAATTTGAGAGTAAGCCAATGGATAAAGAATGAATAAATATTAAGTAAAATGGTTTAAGAAAGTAATGATAATAATAATAACAATAAAAACATAGAAGATAATAATAATACATTAATAATAATATGTTAATAATAAAAAATAGTAATAATAATAACAATAATAATAGTAATAATAATGTTAAATTAATTAATTTAAAAAATGGCCAAAATAACCCAAAAAAGGACTAATTTGAACTTAAAACAAAAATTTGGGGCAAATCTGAGGTGAATAAAAAAGGGAAAGAACCTCATTGTAATGCGCAAATGAAGTGGAGGGATTAGAAGAGAAATTATCCCTTCCCTTCAAAATGACGTCGCTCTTCAGAGGGCCAAAATAGAATAAAAACAAAATTATGGGTTAAAATTCAAAGGAAAGAAAAGAGAAATGACCAAATCGAGATAGGTCATAAAGGCGGAAGGGCTTGCAGCACAAATAGCCCATTTGGCCTTAAAAATAGGAGGATCCTTAGGACAAACGTGTCGGGTCGGGTCGGGTCGGACGGGCCAAGGCTAAATGATGTTGTTTTGGAGCGTTTTAAGCTATCCCATAACGACGCCGTTTTGGTATTCTATATAAGCCTAAAAATCCCAAAAGACTTCATTCCATCCTTTCTCAATTTTGGAATCCTGCCTACAGTTGTTTCACTTTTATGGATGGGTATATGACCTTACTTTGTTGCCCAAAGATTCAAGCCAACAAAGCATATTCAAGAGCCACTAATGTCCCCACCTTTTTGAAGAAATTGATGAGCATCACAGGGATTAGTGAGCAGTGGGTTGAAACCTAGATCAAGCAAAAATGAGATAGTAAGTGTATCCCTTGGAAAAATTTGAGGGATTTGATTCTAGCACACCCGAATATGAAGAAAATGGTAGATGTTTTCACTTTAAATATCTACAGTTTGGTCGTCTTCTCCAAGGCATTAGGGCACATAGATGAGGCAGTGTCGGATTTCTTGATCGGCTTGACAAAAGGCTCACACCCATTCCTGCGATTTTGGCCAAAACTTTTAAATCTTTTAACACGTGCCAGAGAACGGGCGAGGGCAGATTTATAGAGTTTGCGCAGCTTTTGTGAGTATGATTCTATAGTTATTTTTGGAAAGTGGAAAATGTTTCATATCGAATCTTCTCCGAAAGCTATTCTCCCCTAAAATAGATAGTGGCTATGCCGAAACGGGATGATATTACGGAGGAAAATTAGATGATAGTTCTCTAAAGTCTGCGAGAAGAAGACATTGAATGGAGAGCCCCTTGGATGGTCTTTAACGAGATCTTGTATCGATGTGGAGAATTTATTGGGTTCCTCTGCTTGGGATATGGGGAGCTATCGGGTATGCTCCCTTACTCGTGTTAAGGCAATGCAGATCAAGATAGTTTACGTCAGCAACACAAGGGTTGGCTCAGGGTGAGTTCATATACAAGGGAGATAACTACAAAAAGAAAGTTCGTGAGATATTGAATGCCTGGAACCAACCTCGTAGAATGAAAAGGTTTGCTGCTAATCCAATGACTACCCTTGAATATGAACGGTGGTGGGGTCAGAGAATCAACGACAACATCCCTATGTCAGATCAAGAAAACATTCGATCTATATAAGAACACTTGTAGGTGGTCCCGTCTGAACTAGAGATCATTAAACGGGATTTTGAAAAGAAAAGTTTAGAACTAGAAAAAAGGGTTGAGCAATTGGAGGAGGAGAAAATGCAGCTGGAGTTAGATGTCAATGTCCAGAAACTAGAAGCCAAAAAACTGAAGAATGGAAAGAATAAGGCCGAAGAAGATTTGAACAGTTTAAAGACGGATTACAAGAAGCTGCGTATGTCAATAAGAATCGCTAGTTTGGGTAAAACGTCTGAGTAATGGCGACAAGAAATTCAAGAAGTAAAAACTAGAGCTGATCAGTGGGAGAAGTTCTATGATACTCGAGTACGGGAGGACACTTTAAAAAATAGCTTATTGGAGAACTAAAATGAAAAGGAGAAGTTAAGAGCTCGGGTGGCTGAGTTAGAAAAGTCACTACATTAGCATCGTAGTCGCAACTCCGTAATTGAATTAATGGCTAGCCTAAGTAAGATTGAGGAACTAAAAGGGAGGATAAAAGAACTTGAAACCGCATTGCAAAAAACTCTAGGTTGAACTACTGGAAGAAAATAATGAGCGGTAGAAAGATTAGCTTCATTGATCTTATGACCAGGTCAGGTATAGGGATTATGTCATGGGTGAAGCTTTGGCTCAAGTGCGAAAGGTGGCTAATCATTTACAAACCTTGGCGGTTCAGGCTGATGTACTGAGTTTGAAATATGAGTTAGTGTCGATTAAGACCGAGAGTTAGCTTGGCTTCTTAAGCTAGTCAATACCTTAAGCATTAGGGCAAAGCCATATATGTAATTCATTTTATGTAAAAAAATTTATTTTTTAGAAAGGTTACTCTAATGAAATTGAATCAAAATCAATACCTTTTTCTTTATGCATTCATTGCATTCACGCATTAGCAGTACATTGCATCGTGTCCATTAAAATTCATAAAGAGACTTTAAAATCGTGGCAGTTACCCTGAAATATAATTATGGTACACGAAGAAAGACTAAAGCCATGGACCAAAGGTTGGAAAGATTAAAAAATGCAAAGAGAGATGCAAGATCAACTGCAAATATAGATGCAAGAACAGTTGGCCAAAATCTAATAAGATTTGAGGGATCAGATTTTAGAATCCTAGAGAAGCATGATGAGTTAGTTAACGCAGTTGCTAGTTGGGGGCTAGAAAAAGGAAATAGCTCTATTATCAATACCGAAGACGACAATGATGACCCTACTTATCCTTTAGGCTTCACCCCAACGAATACCCAATCACAACCACAAAGCGTGTCTGTTAACATCAGACCTCAATATTAGACCGGTACTTTGGCACCAATAAGCTTCCTGACGGGTTCATGCTTCAACCCCGGAGACAATCCAGCAAATCCCGTTGTCTCTGATCTTGATGGTATAGCGAAAATAGGAAAGGCAAGAGTGGAGTTCCCAAAGCAACTAGAAAACCAATGCAAATGGCTAGAGGAGAAATTCAAGGCGTTGGAAAGCACTAATTACTATTGTGGAATTGATGCTAAGGAATCTAGCCTGGTCCCAGATCCAATGCTCCCCCCAATGTTCAAAAATAAAGAATTTGAAAAATATAATGGGGCTAGCTGCCCTGAGGCTCACATTATAATGTTTTGTCGTAGAATGATCGGATATGTTAGTAATGATTAGTTATTGATTCATTGTTTCCAAGACAGCTTGATTGGGGGCTGTGGCCAAATGGTATAATCAACTAAATCGTGCTCAAATTAGTTTGTGGAAGGACATGGCCTATGCCTTCATAAAATAATTTGGCCACGTAACAGATATGGCGCCTGACAAAATCACACTACAGAATATGGAGAAAAAGCCAAATGAAAGTTTCGGGCAATATGCTCAAAAGTGGAGGGAAGTTGCCACACCATCCGCCACTGCTAAAAAAAGAAACTACCATGCTCTTCATTAATACCCTAAAAGCACATATTATCAATCACATTCTGGGAAGCGCAACTAAAAGTTTCTCGGACATAGTGATGTTTGGTGAAATGATAAAGAATGCAATAAGGTGTAGAAAAATAGAGGTTGGGCAAAACACAAAGAGGTTGGCCCCGAGAAAAAGAAAAAAATAAGGTAAATAGTGTGAGCACGTATAACAAGGATTATTTAAAACCAATCACCGTAAACCAACTGAGAATAGTAGCCTCTAATCATCAAGGCCCACCAAGACAAGAGTCCCATACAAGGCAAAATACGGAAAAACTCTAGTTCACACCCATCTTGATGACATATAGGGAGTTATATCAGAATCTATTTGATGTGCATATGGTATCTCCGTTCTTAAAATGGTATGATGCGAATACCTAATGCGAGTACCACACGGGAATAATAGGACACTCAATTAAAAACTGTATTATATTTAAAAGGTTAATTGAAAGGTTCATCAATATGGGCATCGTGAAATTCGACAATCCATCTTGAGAGTGGAGGAAATTTAAGATACCCATCTTGATGAACCTTTCAATTAACTCTCAATTACCAAATGTGGCAGGAAATTCGTTACCTAGTCATCCAAACTCAAGGGTAAACGCGGTAATTGAGAGTGGAGGAAAAAGAACCAAAACCAATTTTGCAGAAGTAAAAACCCCACTGAAATGGGTTTGGAAACAAATGATAGAGATGGGATTAATCATTTAGAATTTGAAGAAAAGACCAAAATGGATGAAGAGCTGCTGTGAGTTCTACGTTGAAAAAGGACTTGAAATTCAAGAATGCGTTGAATTCAAAGCTTTGGTGCAGAGTCTAATGGATGATAAAGAGTTGGGATTCGTTGAAGAAGTTAAAAGCCCAGAAGTAATATCGGGGAATCTGAACATTAGCGACGTATCTGAAGAGGGAACCGGGGGAATAGAATTTTCCAAGCATCTTTCCTTTTATACTTGGGAGTGTTTTGAACAATGGGACTGTGAAAGATATTCTTGTATTTTTTAAAGCTAATTTAAAGTAATATTCAAAACACGCTTGTTGCTTTAAGCCTAGAAGCAATAAGAATCCTTTCGTGAAATAGGCTCATGTCCAACACCTTTATTTTCAATGAAAATTACATTTTTGTGTCTCACGTTGAGCAAATATTTTTTTATTCCTTCATGTGTATACCACATAAATAGTTATTCTTAGATTTATTTGTTCTTTGAATATTTCTTGGTACCTACAACAGGTCTCTAGATATCAACGACATGAGCGACGCTGCTACTGACTCAGAATTTACTTTTGAACAAGATATGTGCCTAGAGGGATCTCAGGACTTTGAAGATAAGCGATATTCTAACGTATCTTCTGATTTGTTAAGGATGGTAGAATAAGATGAAAAATAAATCCTATCTTACAAAAAGTTATTGTGGGCCTAGAAGAAGAGAAAGAGGTGAAGATCGGAGTCTGTATCACTACAGAGACAAAGCGAGACGTCATTGAGTTATTCCAAGAATTCAAAAATGTTTTCGTATGATCGTATCAAGATATACCTGGACTACTAAGACATGTGGATGCTGTTAAGGCTAAGAAAATCTTAGAAGATGAATACAAGCTAATGGTTTTTCAATGGCCAAGCAAATTATGAGGTTCGGGTACTCTGGTCTACCATGGAAGGGGATTGCATCAGTTATACCAAGAAATGCCATAAGTGCCAAATTTATGGAGACAAGATTCCTGTGCCTCTTTTGTCTCTTCATGTATAACTTCTCCATAGATTTTCTCTATATGGGGCATGAATGTCAGTGGGCTAATCTCACCAAATGCTTCTAGCGGGCATCGATTCATCTTTATGGTCATCCATACTTTACTAAGTAGGTGGAAGCTATTTTATATGCCAATGTCACAAGGTCGACCATTACTTCACTAAGTAGGTGGAAGCAAAATGAATCCAATCCGATATAATTAATTAATTTGATCGAAAAGAAGAGGTTGAGAACTATCTGTCATGGTCAAATGTACCAGAAACGAATGATGCGAGCTTAAAACAAAAAACTTGTCGACTGTCGACCTTGTGACATTGGCATATGAAGCAGCTTCCACCTACTTAGTGAAGTAATAGATGATCATTAAGATGAATCGATACCCGCTAGAAGCCTTTGATGAGATTAGCTCACTGATATTTATGCCCCACATACAAAAAGTCAATGGAGAAGTCATACATGAGAGATGAAGGAGGCACATGAATCTTGTCTTTATAAATTTGGCAGTTATGGCATTTCTTGATATAACTGATGCAATCCTCTTCTATGGTAGACTGCAGTACCTGAACCTCATGATTTGCCTGGCCATTATAAAAATATTAGCATGTGTTGCTCTTCTAAGATTTTCTTAGATTTAACAGCATCCAAACGTTTTAGTAGCTTAGGCGTATCTTGATACGATCATGCGAAAACATCTTTAAATTCTTGAAATAACTCAATGACGTCTCGCTTTGTCTATGTAGTGATACAGGCTTCGATCTTCACTTTTTTCTCTTCTCTTAGGCTCACAATGACTCTTTGTAAGGTAAGATTTATTTTTCATCTTGTTCTACCATCCTTAACAAATCAGGAGATAGGTTAGAATATTTGTTTTCTTCAAAGTCTTGAGATCCCTCTAGACACATATCTTGCTCAAAAGTAGATTCTGAGACAGTAGCAGCGTCGCTAATAATCATTGATATCTGGAGACTTATTGTAGGTATCAAGGAATATTCAAAGAACAAATGAATCTAAAAATAATTATTTATGTGGTATGAACGTGAAGGAATAAAAGAATATTTACTTAAAGTGAGATACAAAAATGCATTTTTCATTGAAAATAAAGGTGTTGGACATGAGCCTATTTCACGAAAGGATTCTTATTGCTTCTAGGCTTAAAGCAACAAGTGTATTTTGAATATTACTTTAAATTAGCTCTAAAAAATACAGGGATCTCTTCCACAGTCCCATTGTTCAAAACATTTTCAAGTATATAAGGGCAAACGTTTGGAAAATTTTATTCCCCCTGTTCCTTCTTCGGATACGTCATTAATGTTCAGATTTCCCGATATTCCTTCTGGGCTTTTAACTTCTTCAAGGAATCCCAACTCTTTATTATCCATTAGACTCTGTACCAAAGCTTTAAATTCAGCGTATTCCTGGATTTCATGTCCTTCTTCAACGTAGAACTCACAGTAGCTCCTCATCCCTTTTGGTCTCTTCTCCGAATTCTAAATGATTAATCCCATGTCTATCATTTGTTTCCAAACCCATTTTAGTAAGGTTTTTACTTCTGCAAAATTGGTTTTGGTTCTTTTTCCTCCACTCTCAACTACCGCGTTTACCCCTGAGTCTGGATGACTAGGTAACGAATTTCCTGCCACATTTGGTACCGATAGATTGTCGAATTTCATGATGCCAACCTTTCGATTAACTTTTTAAATGTAGTGTAGTTTTCAATTGAGTTTCCTATTATTCTCGAGTGGTACTCGCATTGGGTATTCGCATCATACCATTTCGGGAACGGAGGTTGCACAGGTTCCGAGTAGAATGGAGATACTATATACACATCAAACAGGTTCTGATACAACTCCCTATATGTCATCGGGATGGGTGTAAACTGGAGTTTCTCCGTATTTTGCCTTGTGTTGGACTCTTGTCTTGGTGGGCCATGATGGCCAGTGGCTGCCGTTTTCGATTAGTTCACGGTGATTAGTTTTGAATAACCCCTGTTATACGTGTTCAGATTATTTACCTCATTTTTTCTTTTTCTCGAGGCCAACCTTTTTATGTTTTCCCCGACCTCTATTTTTCCACACCTTATTATATTCTTTATCGTTTCGCCAGATATCATTATATCCGAGAAATTTTTAGTTGCCCTTCCTAGCATGTGATTGATAAAAGGGTGCCTTCAGGGTATTAATGAAGAGCATGGTAGTTTTCTTTTCTAGCAGTGGTGGTTGGACTTGGGTGGCGACTTCTCTCTACTTTTGAGTATATTGCCTGAAACTTTCGCTTAGCTTTTTCTCCATATTCTGTAGTGTGATTTTGTCACGTGGCCATATTGTTTCATGAAGTCCTGGGCCAAGTCCTTCCATGAACTAATTTAGGCATGATTTAGTTGATTATACCGTTTGGCATGCAAATTTCAGTCAAGTCAGTCTTTGAAATGTGAATAAATAACTGATCATTACTGACATATAAGGTCATCCTCCGACAAAATATTCTAATTTGAGCCTCAAGACAACTGGTTCCATTATATTTTTCAAATTTCGGCATTTTGAACTTTGGGGGGAGCACTAGATCTTGGACCAGGCTCAATTTCTTAGCATCAACTCCACAATGGTAATCAGCACTTTCCAATGCCTTGAATTTTTCCTATTGCCATTTGTATCGGTCTTCCAGTTGCTTTGGGAGCTCCACTCTTACCTTTCCTATTTTCGCTATATTATCAAGGTCGAGGATAACGGGATTTGCTGGATTGTCTCCGGGGTTGGAACCTGAACTCGTCGAGAAGTTTATCGGTGTCAAAATATCGATCTGATGTTGACGGGCACCCTTTTTGGTTGTACTTGGGTGTTCGTTGGGGTGAAGCCTGGAGGATAAGCAGGGTTCTCATTCTCTTCTCCGGTTTTGATCATAGGGCTCTTTCCTTTTTCTAGCCCCCCAGTCAACAACTGCGTTAACTGGCTTATCATGCTTCTCTGGGATTCTAGCTTTTGATCCCTCATATCTTATTGGATTTTGGCCAATTGTTCTTTCATCTGTATTTGCAGTTGATCCTGCATCTCTCTTTGCATTTGTTTCAATCTTTCAAACCTTTGGTCCATTGCTTTAGTTTTTTTTCGTACCGTAATGATATTTCAGGGTAACTGCCACGATTTTAGAGTCTCTTTGTGAATTTTAGTGCACACAATGCAATGAATGCAAAAAGAAAAGATATTGATTCTAATTCAATTTCATGAGAGTAATTTTTCTAGAAAACAAATTTCTTTAAATAAAATGGATTACATATATGACTTTTCCCTAATGCTTAAGGTCTTGACTTGTGATCGTTGGTCTGAAAGTCTTAAAATTTATATAATGAATGATCGAGCCTAGAAACTAACTGGGACAACGATTGAGGCAAGCGCACCTATCAAACAGTAGTACAGTTTAGTGGCAAGACCGAATGTCGAACCCAAGGAACCAAAAGTACTAATACTAACTTTCTTTTTATTATTTAGCCTAAGAATTAAGGAAATTGCTATTTAATCTAAAATTAACTAACTACTAGGCTAATGATGCTAAGACACAGAGAATGAATTGGGGAAAATACTTTTGGGAAAAATCAATTGATTAAGACAATACCCAAGGAAGAATCCACCTAGACTTCACTTGTTATTTAACTCTAAACCAGATGATTTATTCATTTGACTTGATCCATAGGATTCCTTAATTTATATTAATACTTCTCTTGAGGCTACTAACGTCTAACCCTAAGTTGATTAATTGAAATCTCTTTCTAATTAAAACCCCTAGAATTGCATTAACTCGATCTATGGACTCCCATATTAGGTTTGACCCTAATCCGGCAGATTTTCGTCATCCTATCTCTAGGGTTGCCATCAACTCCGCTTAACTATGCTAGATCTACTATTAAACAGGGAATATTCTTCCACTGCGTAAGCACATCAATACTTGAATCAATATCCTGAAATATCAAAACAAGAATTAAGAGCACATAATTAAGAACAAATCAAGTATTTATCATATAGTTCGAAAAACAATAACAAGATCTATCTTAGGTTTTATCCCCCTCAGTTATTTGAGGGGTTTAGTTCATAATCATAAAAGAATACATCTTAGAAGAAAATATAAAACAAAACATAAGAAAAACCCTAAAAACCCCTGAAGGAAATTGAAGGGAAGATCTTCCGTCTTGAGTATGACTCCGGCTTCTTGAGATGAATCAACTGGCTTTCTTCGAGTAAGCCCCACAATTCGGCCTCTCTGGCTTGGCTCTTCGGCCTACCTGAACCACCCTATTTTAGGTCACACTTAAAGTGTTTATATAGGCTTTCGGAATGTCTTTCTTTGCCTCTAAGTATCCTAATCCAAATGGAATTAAAACAGGTCACGGTAGGGACACGCCCGTGTGTCACGCCCGTGTAAATCGAGTCCAGGCCGTGTTCAGTAGGGGTGAGCAAAACTCGATTCGATTTAAAAAAATCAAAAAAAAAATTAAATTTCAAATTATTCGAATCGAGTTAATCGAGTTAATCGAATCAACTCGAATTTTGAGTTTCGAATTTCGAGTTCGAATCGAGTTGAATTTTTGAATTCGAATAACTCGAATAATTCGAATAAACCGAATATAATATATTTTTATTTTTTTAATTTTAAGTTTTTACTTAATTATTTTAACCCAATTTCCCTCAAGCCCAAATATTTTATTTTTATCCCATTTCCCAAGCCCATCAGTGATTAGCCCAAAAATTTATTTTCCATAACCCAATTTTTCCCCCAAATCAAACCCCCAACCCCAAGCACCAACAGCAGCAGCAGGTAAAAATTCCATCGTCTCCTCCACCACTCCAACTCCAAACCCCAAACTAATTTTCTTCTTCTTTGTTCTGACTCTCATGCTCTTAGCTGCACCTTTCCCTATTAAGTCACTAAGTTGCCTAATCTCTTTTTCTACTCTTCAATTCCATATTTCTTGTTCTTGAGTTTCTCCTCTTCCTGCTTTACTTTCGGTGTGATTCATGCAAGCTAAAACAGTTTTATTGTTGTCCATAGATTTATTGCTTGTAATGCTGGGCAGTCATTAGATAGGAAACCCTTATCTTAAAAATTTTGATGGGGACCCATTACCAGCACCCTCATTCCCCTAATCAACCGCCTCGTGCCCCTACAGAACTCCATGGAAGTTGGAAATATTACGTTAAAATTTTGGGTATTCTTTTGAAATATTGGTATCATATTAGAAGTTTGGTACCGTATACTACGTTAGAAATATTGGTATTGTTTTAAAATTATTACTATAATAGAAAGTTTGGTATCTCTTAAAATTTTAATACTTCTAATGTTAAAATTTTAATATTACTTTAAAATATTGGTTCACGATAGAATTTTGGTATATGATTAAAAAATTTGTTTACCAACAAACCAAAATTTATTCTTTTACGTATTAAAATTTTTGATACACTAAAATTATTATTTTAATGTGTAACAATTTTTTACATACTAGGAAATCTTCTTATATCACAATTTATTTTCAATGAAATTATGAAATTATAACACCGAATTTGTTAGTAAACTTTTGATATGAAAGTATTAAAATACCAAAATTTTATAACTAAAATTTTATCAAAATTTATAATACACAAAAGTGTTATCAAAATTCGTGTTATCAAAAGTATTATAAAGTTTAAATTATGAAAGTATGGATCAAATTTTGGTTTATATATCCTATACCGTGATTTCTAAAGGATATCAATATTTTTCAAGGGATACAAAAATCGAAAGGAAACTAAAATATCTTAAATCTTTGAAGGGTACCAAAGTTTCTTTAAGGTGTACCAAAATTTTAAGTAATACCAATCGGGAACATTAGTATCATTTATATATTTCAAGATTTGGTTAAATTTTTGGTATACTAAAATATCTAACAAGATACCCTTAGAAATTTTAGTATCAATTAAAAATATTGGTGCTCCATTAGAAATTTTAGTATCAATTAAATAATATATTTATCTTTGTATGATTATATCCTCGGTCCAAAAGGTCAAACGGTTTAAGACCCTTGCTTGGGTGGTCAAACGGTCAAAAGGTTAAATTTTGGGTGGTTTTTTCAACGTTTTAATGGAATTGTATCCTCCTATCCATTGAAATCAAGCGATTTCTTTGACCTTCCTTTTGTCCAAAGAACGATTTCTTTTACTTTACTTCCTAATTTATGAAACATTCTAAACATTTACTTTATTAAATATGAAAATTCAACTGTGTTCATATATTTCTTTGCAATCACACTGCTACATGACCACAAGCAAGACGGTCCACATTGTAATATTGTATATTTTTACGCCTTGTGTACCTCTTTGTCCTTTTCAATTGCAAACAGAGATCCGCAAAGAATTAAAGAAAACTTTTCAATTGTAGTATGACCGTCATACTACGGATGTTGTAGAATAAATTAAACCGCTTTTCATTTGTTTATTTTAAATGGTTAGAGTTGACTTGCTTTTCATTTCTTGTGAATTAGTTGAATGATAACTTTGGTTCAGAAAATGAATTAAAGCATAAATGTTATTAGTTTGATTTTGAATCAATTATTGGTCATTATTAGTGATTGCAACAAATGTTTACTTGTAGATGAGTGATCCAAAGCGAGATGATTCAACTCAAAGTTCACAAAATTCTTCCCCAAGTAGAGATGATCAAACAGCAACCAAGGAAAATGTTTGAAAAAAGATTACTCCAAGGGCAGCTTGTTGGAACCATTTCACCAAATTTGTGACAAAAGAGGGGGAGAAGAGAGCAAGGCGCAATGCATGTGATATTAATTACACCATGTAAACAACTTCGAGTTCTACAACAAATTTGAATAACCATTTGAAAACATGCCTAAAAAGACCTCGAGGTAATATTTCTGATCCGAAGCAATCAGAATTAGCATTTGTGAATGTTTGCCAAGAAACAACAGATTTATCAACTTGGGTGTTTGATAAAGATGCTATTAGAAAAGCATTGGTTCGTATGATAGTTGTGGATGAACTACCTTTTAAATTTGTAAAGGGAGAAGGTTTTAAATACTTTCTTTCTATAGCATGCCCACGGTTTAGTCTTCCATCTCGTTGGACAATTAGAAGGGATTGTCTTGATTTATTTAACTCCATGAAGAGTGTGATGAAGATTTGTTTTGAAAAAGATATAAGTAGAGTTTGTTTGACGACAGACACTTGGACTTCATTGTAAAGGATATCTTACATGGTTTTAACAGCACATTGGGTGGATGATGAGTGAAGGTCGCAAAAAAGAATTATAATTTTTTGCCCAATATCCGCTCATAGAGGTGAAAGCATAGGTCAAGCTATTGAAAAATGTCTTCGAGATTGGGGGATTGAGAGGGCCTTTACTATTACGGTTGATAATGCATCCGCCACTAGTGTTGCCATGGAATATTTGAGAAAAAAATTGAATCATCGAAATGCTTCTGTTGCAAATGGAAAATTTATTCATATGAGATGTGTTGCACTCATTCTTAATCTCATTGTGCAATACGGTATTAAGGATGTTTCTGTGTCTATGGATCGAGCTAGAGGTGCTGTGAGGTATATAAGAGCATCACCATCAAGGTTGATAAAATTCAACCAACGGGTAAAAGAAGAAATGATAGATAGTAAGGCTCAATTGTGTTTAGATGTGCCTACTGGATGGAACTCAACATATATGATGTTAAAGGTGGCCGAAAAATATGAGCGTACATTTGAATCATATGTATGTGATGACCATAATTATTTTCTTGACCTTACTACTGGAGATGGAGTTCCTACATTTGATGATTGGGAAATTGTTCAAAGAGTTATAAAAGTATTAGAGCCTTTTTATCATCTTACACTGAAGGTATCCGAATCTTTGCATGTTACCTCTCATTCACCTTTTAAAGTATTGACGGATGTGCATTGTCTTTTTGATGGGTGGCAAAGTTGTGGAGATCTAGACGTAATTTCTATGACTTCCAAAATGAGAGATAAATATAATAAGTATTGGGGTGAAGGAAACAAGATCAACATGCTAGTTTACTTGGCGGTCATCTTTGATCCACGATGTAAAATGAGTTTTTTGGACTTTGGGGTCAACTTGTTTTTTCCTATTGTTTCTAATGACATTATGAGAATAATTGATAAAGAATTGCATTGCTTGTTCGACGAGTATTCTTCTAATGCCGGGAGAATTCAACTATTTGAAGGTAGATCTAGTTCTTCGACAAATCGTGGTAGTTCAATGGAAATAGATCAGTCAGAAATGAAAATGGGCTTCGCCAAACAAAAATACCTTCTAAGAAGAAACAAGTTGGATTAGAAAGCAACTGAGTTGGATAGATATTTGGGTGAGGATGAAGAAGTAAACAATACTGAGTTCATTTGATTTATCGTTGTGGTGGAAAATGAACAGATCTAGATTCCTTATTCTTTCACAAATGGCTTGAGATATTCTTGCTACTCCTATTTCAACGGTTGCCTCAGAAAGTGCATTTAGCACGGGTGGACTTGTTCTCGATAGTTTTAGAAGTTCTCTAACTCCTCTCATGGTCGAGGCTTTGGTTTGCACACAAGATTGGCTTCGGAAATCTAATAATGCCATCAATCTTGAAGATTATGTTGATGAACTTCATACCATGGAAGATGGTAATATATAAATTTTAATTTATAAAATAAGCTTTTGTGTTATTTATATTAGTAAGCATAATTTAACTAACACTTTTGTTTTTAAATTTGCTAGACTTGTCAAAAATACCTGAAGATCAAGAAGGTAACATACTTAGCATTAGTTTATAAATTTAAATGTTTATTTATTTTTTTTTGCGAACATTTTTATTATTTAACTAACTCATTCAATACTTTTGCTAGATGTTTCAAGATTATCAATGCCAACGGTGTTTGAAGCACAAGAAGAAACTTAAACTAATCTATAATGATTTTTGAACTGATGTGTTATTGTTATTAGTTTGGTTTGGTTTGTTATTGTTGTTGGTTAATTGGACTTTTGTTGTGTTCTTTTTTTTTTTGTTTGTTTGGACTGGTGTAGGTTTTTATTACATTTTGGACTTTTACTTATGTTTTTTTTATTATTATAATGTTGTTGTTGTTTACATCGACTCATGTTGTTTACTTGGATTTTTACTTATGTTTTTTATTATAATCTTGTTGTATTGTTTTTGTTGTTTATTTGGACCCATATTGTTTATTTAGGTTGATGTTGAGTTGCTTTTATTTATTCACTTATTTACTTCAATTTTTGTTGTATGATCATGTTTAAAAACTTTAAAAAATTATTTTTTGAAAAATTACATGAAAATAAACAACACTAAAGTCTTTTTTTTTAAATTTAACTCGAACAAATATATTCGATTCGATTCGATTCGAATTTTGTCTCACTCGACTCGATTCGAGAAAATTTCAAATTAAGTTAGGATGATAAAATACGATTCGAAAACTCGATTAACTAAAAAATTTTTGATTCGATTCGATTCGATCGAATGCTCACCCCTAGTGTTCGGGTCTGCTTAAGAGGCACGGCCGTGTGAGTTTCGTACTTTGGCTTATTTCCTCTGTTTTTGGCCCGTTTCTTGTTCTTTTCATCCTCTGGTGCTCTCCTAAGTATAAAAAATGAAATTAAAGGATTAGGAGCACCAAATTCCACAATTTAGGGAATAAATCATCCAAAAGTATGCTAAATGTGGGATTAAAATATGTATATATTACGGTTTATCAAATACCCCCACATTTAAGCATTTACTTGTCCTTAAGCAAAATTCTCAACTCATAATTAAAATGAACTTCTTTAATTCAAAAAAATCATCAATAGTGTTTCATCATAATTCAAAGGTAATTCATACATTTATAATTTAAGTAGAAGGGTCCTAAAGATTCAAACAATCAAAGTCATAGTTTTTATAGCATGAAAATATAGGTGTTTTCCCTTACCTAAATAGTCACCTTTAATTCAACTTCAACAAGAGTTGACATCCTCACTAAAGATTCACTCAAATCACTCAAAGTGTTTAAGGTTCAAAATTAAGCACTCAATAATTAACGTGAAAAGTTAATCCCATAGGCTTGCATGAAAATCAAATCTCAACCACTATAAAATGAAATGATACATAGATCAAAAGGTCTTTTAAGGGTTGTAATGGGGCTATGGTTAAAGGTGTGGATAAAGGCTAAATTAAAGGGTTAGAATCGAGATTGAATTGACAATTTACCTAACTAGAAAAATAAACTAATCTTGAATAATTACATCAATTGAAAACTTGAAACACTAATAATACGAGCTTCTTCTTCAAGATGTGGAATTTAAACGTATAAGCTCACTTAATTATAGAACTAAAAATGAATATACTTCGATTTTTTTGAAGAACAATATTTACATTAATAAGAAAGAACTTATAGAACCTAGTTAGGCAACTGCTCAAAATCAAATCTCGACAAAAAGGGAGTCGAGAAAATTAAAGGGATATTAACAAATAGTTTTTGGTTAATGTTGAGGGTAAATCAAAGAAAGGGTTGTTAGGATCAACGGAGTTTACTAAGGGTTAATTGTGAGGGTAGGCTTTTAGAGGAGTAAGTGGGTTAAATCCTAAGTGCCTTTATCATCTCTGTGTATCGAATTAATGATGTGGTCTTGACATGTATAATCGAAGCAAGTTCTAGAATAACAAATCAATATTGACACACTCATAATCAATAAAGTGAGCACGAAAAATGTATGCTCTTAAGGCTCAAATCTCACAAAAATTATGGGTTTTTATATCAACCTTGTAAATTTCAAACTTCAAGATAATAATTAGATTCGTAGACAACCTAACAAAATTTTTGAAAATATACTCATCATGATTGATTCTCTAGTCTCCTAAAGTTTAAATCATCACTTGCACAATTATCAATGACTTATTCTATAACATATCAATAAAAATCATAAATCAATAGGAGTTTCATTCTGATTAGTAATATGAGAAAATTACTTAAGAACAAGACATAATTCAGGGATTTGAGAATAATGCAAAAAGTTAGGAATTTTTTAAAATGAAATTCACCCCCCACACATAAGATGTGCATTGCCCTCAATGTACAAAGATAGATATTCACAATATAGTAAGAAAATCATAAGTTAGGGAGAGAAGTGAAACTTCTTAATTTTTGGATGGAGTTAATGAAAAGAAACCAGATAGGATTGGGGAGAGGCGAACGTGGGGAGCGCTGAACTGTTTAAAATTGAATCCTTGAAGCGGTAGGCCGATCTAATTGTATCCTAAGCTAAATCTAAATGGCATGAAGAATAAGAAGAAAATAATAAAGAAAGTAAAAATAAAAATAAGAATAAAAGTAAATAATGGAAAATGGGTATGCGTTCAAAATAAAAAGGGAACGGGGAAGAAGATTTGGGGGGGAAGTGAACAGAAGAAAGGAATTTTAAATAGAGATCAGGGATCTGGTGGTTGCCCATGCCCTTGTACCTACCTGTGGTGGCCACACGGCCACGGCCACGGCCGTGTGCAAGGCTGTGTAGTTATGGAAACATGCGCTTCATTAACTTGGTTTGTTTGTAGTTAGGTGTTAAAAGTATAAACAAAAATATGAAAATTAATGGGGTTAGTGTTCGGGTTACCTCTCGAGAAGCGTTCGTTTAAAGTCTTAAGCTAGACTTACCTCTCATTCTCATAATCATGGTGGTTTGATGAGTTGAAAATTCTTTCTCATGCTATCATTTCTATCATCGATATATAGTTTGAGTCAAGTATCGTTTACTTTAAAAGTGCCGAATATAAGATTACTTACCTCGACTGTTCCATATGGAAAGACGTTGAGTACGTTAAAAGGGATTTCTTCGTTTGTATTAAGGTCAAGAGGAGATATTTGAGGGTCTATCTTATCTAACAATACCTGATCTCCTATCTTAAATTGTATTGTCTCATCGTTAAGTTTGACATGGTTTTGCTTTGGTTCATCGTGTTTCACCGGTTTCTCCTTGTAATGTGTCTTCCACTCGTCTAGTTCATCGATCTGAAGCCTTTGCTCCTCATGAGTTATTTCTTAGCTAGTATGAGGTCTAGGATCTGGCTCAGTTGTGTAATTCTGTGGTGCTTCTTAAAAAGAAGGTTGAACTGAATGGTCATTAATCGAATTTATGTTCTCACCTTTATTACTTGATGTCTTAGCTGAGTCGAGAGCTTGAAAAATGATTGTCTCGTCACCTGTACAAAGTGTGAGTTCACCTATACCAACATTAATTCTAGTTTTAGCAGTTGCTAAAAAGGGTCTTCCTAAAATTAAAGGAACATTATTGTCCTCATCCATGTCTAAGACAACAAAGTCTAATGGGAATATGAATTTATCAATCTTGACTAGTACATCTTCGATTATACCCGTAGGAATTCTAATAGTTTTATCAACTAATTGAATGCTTATCCTAGTTTCTTTGGGTTTCCCTAGACCTAGTTGTTTAAACATTTTATAAGGCATGACATTTATGCTTGCCCCTAAATCAGCTAAAGCATTATCAATAGATAAACTACCGATTAAATATGGAATTGTAAAACTCCCTGGATCTTTTAATTTTCGTGGTAGTTTATTTTGCAAAATTGCTGAGCATGCTGCGTTTAGTTCCACATGTGAAGCTTCGTCTAACCTCCGTTTGTTTGTCAAGAGCTCTTTTAAAAATTTCCTTGAATCTGGCATCTGTGAAAGAGCTTTAAGAAACTGTAAGTTAATATGTAATTTCTTTAGAAGTTTAAGAAACTTACCTAATTGTTCCTCTGTGTTGTCTTGTTTCATCGCATTGGGGTATGGTATTCGAGGCTGGTACTCTTTAATTACCGGTTTTGGTTTTTCTTGGCTTACGTTAGCCTTACCTTCACTTACCACAGGTTCTTGCCTCGGGTTTGGTTCAGATTCTACTAACCCTTCATTATTTTGAGTGGTAACGATATAAAGTTGTTCCTTTGGGTTTGTTTCAGTGTTGCTTGGTAAACTACCTTGCGGTCGTTTCGAGATGAGTTTAGCAAGTTGTCACAATTGGTTCTCGATTCCTTGGATTGATGCTTGCTGATTTTTAAATGTTGTTTCGGTGTTTTGGAAACGAGTTTCTAACACCACGATGAATTTTGTTAGAATCTCCTCAAGGTTCGACTTCTTTTCTTGTGGGTAGGGTTGTTGTTAAAAGCCTGGGAGGGGTTGTTGTATCTGATTTCTTTGGCCACCCCACGAAAAATTTGGATAGTTCCTCCAACCTGCATTGTAAGTGTTACTATAAGGATTATTTTGAGGTCGATAATTATAACCCATATAATTTATCTGCTTGTTTTCCATGCCATGTCCGTAGGGTGGGTGCTCAGGATTCGCCACACCTCCTAGGTTTGAATCACAACGCATTACTGGGTGTGCCTACGAAGAACCACACAAATCATCAATCTTTTTATTTAACATCTCTACCTGATTTGATAGTATGGTGACTGGGTCGAGGTTGAAAACTTTGGTTACTTTTGTCGGACTTGTCCTTGTAACTTGCCACTGATAGTTGTTTAGTGACATCTCCTCTATAAACTCACAGGTCGCCACAAGAGTTTTGTTATTTAGGGTTCCGCCGATGGCTAAATCGATTAATTGCCTAGTCTAGGGGTTCACACCGTTGTAGAAGGATTGAACCTAAAGCCACAAAGGTAACCCATGGTGAGGGCACCTTCTCAACAAATCCTTGTATCTCTCTCATGCATCATATAGTGTTTCCAGATCCATCTGCACAAAAGAAGAGATATCATTCCTTAATTTGGCCTTTTTGGCCAGCGAAAAATATTTTAACAAAAATTTTTCGGTCATTTGATCCCATTTAGTGATTGATCCTCGTGGAAGAGAATTCAACCACTGTTTGGCTTTATTCCTTAATGAAAATGGAAACAACCGAAGACGAATGACATCATCAGAAATGCCATTTATTTTGAAGGTATCACAAAATTCTAGAAATTTTGCTAAATGAGTATTTGGGTTTTTGTCCTACAAACCATCAAATTGAACAAACTGTTGAATCATTTGAATAGTGTTAGGTTTCAGTTCAAAATTATTAGCAGCTACAGCAGGCCTAACAATACTCGATTCAGCTCCTATTAAATTAGGTTTAGCATAATCATACATAGTACGAGGAGCAGGATTTTGATTCACCGGGTTTGTGGCAACTACATGAGGGAGCGGATTGTTATCACCATCTCTTCAAGAGTATCGGTTTCGTCTTCTTGCTCTTCTTCTATGTAATTTAAGCTTCACTTATTTCTCATTTATTTTCTGACAGTACCTTCAATATCACTGTCGTAAATTAAAGGTCCTGTCGGGTTCCTTCTAGTCATAAACTAGAGGTACCTGCTAGAAGCAAAGAAGAAAATTTAGAAAAGTAAAAATAAAATTTAATTGCAAAAATAAAATATGGCTAAAGTAATAAAAATTGAGCGTTCTTAATATTTCAGCTCCTCGGCAACGACGCCAAAAACTTGATCGTTGGTCTGAAAGTCTTAAAATTTATATAATGAATGATCGAGCCTAGAAACTAAATGGGACAACGATTGAGGCAAGCGCAGCTATCGAACAGAAGTATAGTTTAGTGGCAAGACCGGAATGTCGAACCTAAGGGAACCAAAAGTACTAATACTAACTTTCTTTTTATTATTTAGCCTAAGAATTAAGGGAATTGCTATTTAATCTAAAATTAACTAACTACTAGGCTAAGGATGCTAAGACACAGTGAATGAATTGGGGAAATACTTTTGGGAAAAACCAATTGATTAAGACAATACCCGAGGAAGAATCCACCTAGACTTCACTTGTTATTTAACTCTAAACCAGACGATTTATTCACTTGACTTGATCCATAGGATTCCATAATTTATATTAATACCTCTCTCGAGGCTACTAACGTCTAACCCTAGGTTGATTAATTGAAATCTCTTTCTAATTAAAACCCCTAGAATTGCATTAACTTGACCTGTGGACTCCTATATTAGGTTTGACCCTAATCCGACAGATTTTTGTCATCCTATCTCTAGGGTTGCGATCAACTCCGTTTAACTATGCTAGATCTACTCTTAAACAGGGAATATTCCTCCACTGCATAACCACATCAATACTTGAATCAATATCCTGAAATATCAAAATAAGAATTAAAAACTCATAATTAAGAACAAATCAAGTATTTATCATATAGTTTAGAAAACAATAACAAGATCCGTCTTAGGTTTCATCCCCCTCAGGTATTTGAGGGGTTTAGTTCATAATCATAAAAGAATACATCTTAGAAGAAAATATAAAACAAAACATTAAAAAAAAACCCTAAAACCCCTTAAAATAAATTAAAAGGAAGATCTTCCGTCTTGAGTATGACTCTGACTTCTTGAGATGAATCAACTGGCTTTCTTCGAGTAAACCCCACAATTCGGCCTCTCTGGCTTGGCTCATCGGCCTACCTGAACCGTCTTTTTTTAAGTCACACTTAGGGTATTTATATAGGCTTTCAGAATGTCTTTCTTTGCCCCTAAGTATCCTAATCCGAATGGAATTAAAACAGGTCACGACAGGGACACGCCTGTGTGGTACGCCAGTGTAAATAGAGTTTAGGCTGTGTTCAGGTCTACTTAAGAGGCACGATTGTGTGGCTTGGGCCTAGGCCGTGTGAGTTTTGTAACACCTTGAAGTTGGGTCTAGGAGAATTGTGCCTATTGGGCTTTGAGCGTAGGAGCGTTTTAAAAAAAATTCAAGATTTTGTGAATGGTATTATTACAAGTTGGACCTATTAAGTGAGTGATTTTAGAAGGTTAGAGGGCTTCTGTGAAGTCCCGGGATCAAACTTGGGCTTTAAGAAAATTTTGGTTTTAGGTGAATAAAACCCTAGGAGTTAGTAGGTAGGCTTTAAAAATTAAATGTGTAAATAAATGACACAAGAAGAGCTAGTGGCCTAGTGGCAAGTGACGCCACTTAGGGAGCAAAGGAGTGACACCACAGGGAAGTAAGGTGATCCAAGGTTTAAGTCTTGGCACCTGCATTTCTTTTAGAGTATTTTTATTTAAAGAGAATTAGACTTTAGCTGTAGGCTTAACTTTTGTTGTACATGGTTTAAGACATAAATGGCCACATGGTGGAGTGGTGGTGGCGTCAGTATGATAGTAAGGAGGAGAAGGGTTCGAATCCTATAGGTGGAAAATGAAAGGCTTTTATTTTGCTCAGGAGAATATAGGAGGTTGGGTTGGAGTGAAACTCTACAAAGTGGATGGAGACTTGGTCAATCAAGTTGAATGGAAGGTGGAGAGGAGATTGAGGAGTTGGAATTGGTCAAGGTTGTTGGGTGAGTTTGAATGAGTGGTGGAGAGCAATTTGTGGAGCAAAAAGGGGAGAAAATCGTGGGCGTCAGGTAGAAGGAGGTGTGGGCCGAATGTGAGAGTCTCTAAGGGGGAATTTCGACTGAAGTGGGGGGATTGGGTAGCATATCCGGCTTTGGTTAGTAGGTGTGCCAAAATTTCTCTAGTCTCTTAGCATTTCTTTTCTTGCATTTTGGGCTTTTCTCTTTAGGCATTTCAGGTCTTTTTCTCTGCTATTCTGACTTCAATCAACTCCTTGATTTCCATCTCTTTCCTTCTTTATACACTCTTCTCTGCTAGGTGTCGATTTGGTAAGACCATCCCCCTTGATTTTCATTTTCTCTACTCAATTATCTTCCATACCTCTAAACCGTAGCAACATATATTCTTTCCCTTTCTTTTACCGTACTTGACGATCTCTTTCTTTTCTAAAAACCTGAGTTTTCATACTCTCTTCGACGTCCATCTTAAGTTCGTGGTGCCATCCTTGTGGCTGAAACCTTCCTTTTGCATTCGACATATCCCTGATCGAAGGCCAAACCTATTCACTCGACTCCTTCTTGAGCTACTTGTGTTCCAATTGTTAATTACCATCGTTGAGGATCGTGTGTGCTCAACTCCTATTGTTCAAGGAATCCATCTTCGTCGAGTTTAAGGGTAAGTTGCGTTAATCATTGTGGGATCTCTCTCTTTTGTCGAATATTGGTGGATGTTAACCCCTCTGTGTATAATTGGTTTAGGAGGTTCTTCGCTTTAGCCAGGAAAGAAACAACATCATTTATTGTCACTCGGTTGAAGGAGGTCACATTTGGCTGTAAGTGGTGCTAGTGATTATCCGTATTCAAGCTGGTATTATGTTTTATCAGGGATGAGACTAATGGATGAATTGTTTTCATAGGGACGTAATCTAAAGGGTTGTAGTCTACGCTCATCCAGGTGTGTAATCTCACACTTTTCTAAATGTCTGCATGAAATGATCTGCGAATCGGCCAAATGCCGAAAAGCCAAAAAATTGGCATTTGTACCCACTCGAACGTGCGAGCACTCGTAGTGGTAAATAGAAGTTTGAATAATGATGGTAAGACGTGGAGAGTGTCACGAGCACTCTCGCAAAGATGGGGCTGTAACAGGCCTAACCGAGCCTAAACGGGCTAAATAGGCCCAACGGGCTAACCGGCCCACTTGGGCAAAACTGCAAGAAAAGTAGCCAACGATTGGCCTGAATGCGAAATCTGTAAATCTAAGACTGAAAACATGCAAAATGGGCCACACGAGCGTATGGGCCCGATTAGGCCTAAAACAGATTTTAGGCCCATTAACTCTGTAAGTGCCTTAAAAAGAGTTCTGTGTCACTCGAGGCAACAGTAGGCCTTCGAGAAGGCCGTGGAATGCGAAATACCACTGGGTTACGAAATTACCGAAATACCTTTGTGTTGCAAAATTACCATTATACCCCTGAGTTGCAAAATTACCAAAATACCCATGGGTAAAATTACCAAAATACCCCCGAGGGGAGAAAATGACTAATATACCCTTAATTGTGATTGAATCTCGTATGTATGATTTAATTTTTCACTATTATATGTTAAGACATGGCATTATATCTTTTTGCATAGGGTGGGACAATGACTAAAGAACGGTGTAGCCCAGTGGCTCTGCCACATACTGTTTTAGTGGCTATGCCATATATATATATACTATAACTCTGGTGGCTCAGCCACAAATATTGTGATTTGCAGCTCATCTGCATTATTGGTGCAATTGGCGGGGTGGGTTGACTTGATCCCCACAGGTGACGATTGGTTGGTACGGGGGTGTGATTGGTTGGATTGGGTTGGGTTACATTACATTACATTACACTACATTATTTGCATTATCATGCTTATAGGGCTAAGGCCCAGATTGTCACTGAATTGGGCTTCGACCCAGTCTGCTTCGGTGTGGGCTCGGGCCTAGTTAATGACCGACTAGAGGAATTGCACACTGAGTTCTCGTAACTTACCCCTCTGCTTTAAACTTGCAGGTGAGCATCAGCGTTAGAGGATTTGGAGCGACGGATGACTCTGGGGTGGCCATACACCGAGAATATTTCTCGAGACTTAGTAAATTTTTGTTTTTGCTTTACTTTAAAGTTATTTTATTTTGGGTTAATACTTTTGTAATAAGGCCGCTGGTTTAAATTTTTTTAAGTTTTCATTAATAACCGTTAAACTTTTAAATACGTAGTTTTCCTAAAACTTTAATAATTATTTTCCAAAATATCAAGATACCGCAAATATTTAAATTTTAATTTTCATAACAAAAGCGATTTGCAAAATAATAACAACTTTCTAAAAGAGACATTTAGTAAATCGGAGTTTTTATTAACAAACATCTGAACTCGAAGTTTTAAAAAGAATACGAACGTTTTAGCGAACACGCATTTAGTTTTTAAACAACCTCTCTATGTGACATGCCAGATCTGGACGTAACGTCTAGGCCGGGTTTGGGGGTGTTACAAGTTTCGGACTTTGGCCTATTTCATCCGTTTTTGGCCCGTTTTTCGTTCTTTTAATCCTCCGATGCTCTCCTAAGTATATAACATGAAATTAAAGGATTAGGAGCACCAAATTCCACAATTCAGGAAATAAATCATCCAAAAGTATGCTAAATGTGGGATTAAAATATGTATATATTACGGAATTATCAACTTGCTTAAGAAGCCAAGCTAACTCTCGGCCTTGATTTGACTCTGACTCATATTTCAAACTTAGTACATCAGCCTGGACTGCCAAGGTTTGTAAATGATTAGCCACCTCTCGCACTTGAGCCAAACCTTCACCCATAACGTAATCCCTATCCCTAACCTGGTATTGAGATCGATGAAGCTGATCTTTCCACCGCTCATTATTTACTTCCAGTAGTTTAACCCGAAGTTCACAGTTTTGCAGTGCGATTTCAAGTTCTTCTATCCTCCCTTTTAGTTCCTCAATCTTGCTTAGGCTGGCCATTAATTCTTACGGAGTTGCGACTACGATGCTGATGTAGCGACTTTTCTAACTCTGCCACCCGAGCTCTTAACTTATCCTTTTCATTTTGGCTCTCTAACAAGCTCTTTTTTAAAGTGTACTCGAGTATCATGGAACTTCTTCTCCTACTTATAAGCTCTAGTCTTTTCTTCTCGAATTTCTTTTCGCCATTGCTCAGACGTTTTACCCAAACCAGCAGTTCTTATTGACATACGTAGCTTCTTGTAATCTATCTTTAAACTGTCCAAATCCTCTTTGGCCTTATTCTTTCCTTTCCCCAGTTTCTCGGCTTCTAGTTTCTAGACATCGACATCTAGACCTAGCTGCATTTTCTCCTCCTCCAATTGCTCGATCTTTTTTCCTAGATCTGAACTTTTCTTCTCAAAATCCCGTTTGATAATCTCTATGCAAGTGTTCTTTTATGGATCTGATGTTTTCTTAATTTGACGTAGGGATGTTGTCGTTGATTCTTTGACCCCACCACCGGTCATACTTAGGGGTAGTCATTGGATTAGCAGCAAACCTTTTCATTCTATGAGTTTGGTTCCAAGCATTTGATATCTCACGAACTTTATTTATGTAGTTATCTCCCTTGTATACGAACTCTCCCTGAGCTAACCCTTGTGTTGCTGGTGTAAACTGTCTTGACCTATATTCACTTAACACGAGTACGAAATCATACCCGACATCTCACAATATCTCAAGTAGGGGAACCCAATCAAAATCTCTATATCGGTACAAGATCTTGTCAGAGACCATCTAAGGGACTCTCCATTCGATGTCTTCTTATCGCATACTTTGGAGAATTATCATCTACTTTTCTTCCATAATATCATCTCGTCTCGACGTCGCCACTATCTCTTTTAGGGGAAAATAAATTTTAGAGAAGATTCAATATGAAACCTTTTCCATTTTCCAAAAATGACCGTGAAACTATGCCAACTAAAGTTGCGCACACCCTATAAATCTGCCCTCGCCCGCTCTCTGGCACGCGTTCAAGAATCTGAAAGTTTTAGCCAAAATTGCAGGAACCGGTGTGACTCTTTTGTCAAGTTGATCAAAGAGATCCAAGACTCCCTCATCTACATGCATAATGCATTGAGGAAGACGACCAAATAGTAGATACTCAAAGTGAAAACATCTACCCTTTTCTTCATATCTAGGTGTGCTAGAATCAGATCCCTCAAATTTTTCCAAGGGATACACTTACTATCTCTTTTTTGCTTTATCTGGGTTGTAACCCACTGCTCATTTATCCTTGTGATGCTCATCAATTTCTTCAAAAAGGTGGGGACATTAGGGGCTCTTGAATATGCTTTGTCGGCTTGAATCTTCGAGCAATGAAATAAAGCCATATACTCATGCATGGTAGGTACCAAATCAACTTTCCCAAAAGTGAAACAACTGTAGGCAGGAATCCAGAACTGGGCAAGGGTTCGAAATAAGTGCTTATCCACCTTTACATCGGGCAGATAGGGCAAATCTCTATAGTTACAGTAAAACAGCTGCTTGATCTCATCATTCCACTGGTCTTATATCTCCTTTAATTCTTGAAGATTATTCTGAGTTACGCGGACACAGGTGAAATCCCACAACTCTGATACGTATCCCTCGATTAAATTATCACCCTCCTCTTGCTGCATTGTCTCGGTCGAAATTTGGACGGCTGCATTATCCTCCACTTTATTAACAAACCCCTTTTCCATGATAAGGTATCTATTTAGAAACCGAATGTGAATCAACACATTTTTTGTGATGAAAAATGCCATGCAATTACAAACAAAGCAAGCCAGAACTTTATACATAGTTTAAAGTAAGCAAATAATAATAAGTAAAGCACCAACTCGGGTGACCACTAGGGTTTGGCGCGGATCTACCTAAGGTAGGCTCTTTTGGCTCGCTATATGGGGTTTGGTTCTAAAGTAAAGGTACTTGAACCAGTAGATTCCTCGACCTTCATCCATTATAGGCTCATGCGGACCAAGTTCAGTTCAGGGGAATACATTTCCCTATGGTTATACAGAGATGAAAATCTTACGAAGACATAGGTACGGATGTATCCCGAAAACGATCTACTATCCTATACGGAGGTGAAGACCTTATGGAATAATAACTTCTCGCGCCCACTTAAGAGAGGTAAAATCGAGCGAGTATGCAATATGATGCGCGAAAGTATACTAAGAGACTCGAACCAAAAGCAAACATATCAAATGACGCAACCCATGAAAACAAAATGAAAAACTCGTAATTTTAAATCAGATTTCTAATTTTCAACAAAAGGACAAAAAACAATCAATTTATAGCTTGACTCTCGTGTTGTCCCCAGTGGAGTCGCCAAGCTGTCGAAACCATTTAAAAAAAATGAAAGTGTCGACTTTTATTTTAAAAATGAAAAAAAAAGAAGTCGCCACCAATCTTTTTTTGGTGAGGTGTGATCGGGTCACCTTGTAATTCGGCCATTTTATTAATAGATTCGATTTATTAAAACAACGGTTTTGGTCTACGAAATTTAGAAAAACGAGTTCAGAGTCAGTTACGCACGAGGAAGGATTAGCACCCTCGTAACGCCCAAAGTTTGTACATGGTTGATTAATTAGTGTCTTAGTGTCGAAAATCGAAAATTCAAAAAAATACAATCCCTTGTTAAAACATTGCTTAATAGAAAATTTTCCTGAGAAGAGGACATATTCAACGTTAATCGAGAATAAAAAATTACGTCTCGTAAGTTAGGACACAATATCTTAAAACTCGAAATGAGAATAAATACTGAAAGATCTGCTTATTTTGAAAGACATTCTATTATTTCGGTTTTAGAAAGAAATCGTATTCCGTAAGTTAGAACACGATTTTTCCTAATTCTCGAGAATGTTTAAAAATTTATGCTTTAAAAACGTTCGTTTATTCAAATTTTTTGAGAAAATCAAAACCCCGTAAGTTAGGAAACGATTTTTCGAATCTCGAATTACGAAGATTGCTTATTTAAAAAAATAAAATTTTATGTATCGGGCAAAGATTAATGTGACGCAAATTTGTAATAATAATGGCATAATATGCTTGATAAAATATAAAAAGTCATGGTACTAACATGCATAATAGAATAATAATGAATGCGAAAACATAAATAACAATAATAAGAGCAAAAAAATATGAATAAAACAAGACAAGCGAAAGGAATAATAATAAATGAATGAACAAATGAATACTAATAAGAGTTTAATTTAAAAAAATTGAGAGTAAGTCGATGAATAAAGAATAAAGAAATATTAAGTAAACTGGTTTAAGAAAATAATGATAATAATAATAACAATAACAACAACAACATAGAAGATAATAATAATAATACATTAATAATAATATGTTGATAAAAATAGTAATAATAATAATGTTGAATTAATTAATTTTAAAAATGGCCAAAATAACCCAAAAAAGGACTAATTTGAACTTAAAACAGAAATTTAGGGCAAATCTGAGGTGAATAAAAAAGGGAAAGGACCCCATTACAATGCGCAAATGAAGTGGAGGGACTAGAAGAGAAATTATCCCTTCCCCTCAAAACGACGTCGCTCTTCAAAGGGCCAAAATAGAATAAAAACAAAATTATGGGTCAAAATTTAAAGGGAAAGAAAAGAGAAAGGACCAAATTGAGATAGATCATAAAGGCGCAAGGGCTCGCAGCGCAAATAGCCCATTTGGCCCTAAAAACACGCTGATCCTTAGGGAAAACGGGTTGGGTCGAACGGGCCAAGGCCAAACGACGTCGTTTTGGATCGTTTTAAGCTATCCCAAAACGGCGCCGTTTTGGTGTTCTATATAAGCCTAAAAATCCTAAAAAAAAATCATTCCATCCTAGGATTCGACCAAGCTCAGGCCACCACCGACGTCATTGCCGCCGGTCGTTTAAGAAGTACCCATGACGAGGTGGCAGGTGAAGATGAAAATGTGACTTTTCAAGATCTCGACTCCCCGAACCCAAATACGGCCTCAAAACACCTGAAAAACAAACCGGTGAGCTCATTTTCCCTTTTCTTGTATTTTTGTATATATAAAAACAAAAACAAAAAAGATTTTAAACAATAAAATAAATAGAAATAAAATAACGAAAATCACCTTTTCTATTAAAAACTATTCAATCTCTTTTGTATTCTATATTTAGTGTTTTTGTATTTCTAAAAATATCTGTGTGTTACAAAATAGGTTCCATCGGCTTTATAGCCAATTTTTACAATTTGCTTTTCTTGTCTTTTTGCTATTGATGTCTGCGTGTTGTTTGTTCTTGGAGGTACGGGTGCGGACGTGGAGGGGCTGCGGCGGCACACCTAGCTAGGGTTCCCTATTTCTGCTGTTAGGCTGAAAGCAATTTAGGTTTGGGCTCTAGGTTTTTTTAGTTGTTGGGCTATTTTGTAAATTGGGCTTGTAACAGTAAACTTGGACTGTTAATTATTGGACCCTTTTTATTTATTTATTTAGGTTTTTTAGTTTTATTTTGTAATCTATCCTAGGCCAAAATTGGTCTATTACAAACTTTTTGAAGGCAATGTAATTTTTAATCGAGTGTCCCATTATCCTCGCATGATATTCACACTGAGCATTTACGTCATACCATTTTGGGAATGGAGGTTGCAAAGGCTTTAGGTAAAATGACGATATTACGTGAGCATTGAATAGGTTCTAGTATAATTCTCCATACGTTATTGGGATAGGTGTAAATTGGGTTTTTTTTTTTTGTATTTGGCCTCGAACTGGATCCTTGTCTCGGAGGGCTATATTGGTTGGCTGTCATGGTCTTAGGTTGTGCTACTATGATTGGTTTTGAATAGTTTGTGTTGTATACACTCGCAGTGTTTACTTCGTTCTTCTTTCTCGGGGCTAACCTTTTAATATTTTCTTCTGCATCTATCATCTCGCTTATTATTGCGTTCTTAATCATTTCCTCGGACATAACTATATTCAAGAAGATTTTTGTAGCACTACTTAGCATATGATGATAATATTTGGAAATTGTATGGGATGCGTACTAGGCCAACATGATGAATCGGGAAAGAAAAAAAGGGCAATCTATTACCTCAGTAAGAACTTTATTGAATGCAAGACAAGATATTCACCAATTGAGAAACTGTGTTGTGCCTTAGTCTAGACTACTTAGAGGCTAAGACAATACATGTTATACCATACGACCTAGCTCATCTAAAAAATAGATCCTCTAAAATAAATAGAGTCGACCGTACTGAATAGATGAATGACTTGATGGCAAATTCTGCTTTCTGAGTTTGATGTAATTTACATAAACCAAAAAGCAGTAAATGGGAGTGAAATAGTGGATTTTCTGGCTAGCAGAGCTCTAAATGATTATGAGCCTTTAAATTTTGATTTTTTGAATGAAGATTTGATGTATGTTGTAGCCACTGAAGAAGGTACTCCAAAAGAATATCTCTGGAAACTAAATTTTGATGGCACCTCAAATGCCACGAGTAATGGAGTTGGGGTAGTCTTAGTGTCTCTAAACGGAGATCATTATTCTGTCATCAGTAAACTTGATTTTGATTGTATAAATAACACGGCGGAATACAAAGCTTGTATCATGGGTATCTGTGTGGCTATAAAACGCAAGATTAGAGTGCTGGAAGTATATGAGGATTCTGTACTAATAATTTGTCAACTCAAGGGTGAATGGAAGACAAGAGATTCCAAGTTGATTGATTATGGAAGACTGGTTCTCGAGATAATTAAGGAGTTTGATAACATCACGTTCTGTTATCTCTCGCGAGATGAAAATCAAATGGCTGATACCTTAGTTACCTTAGCCTTCATGATCAAAGTAAACAAATAAGAGAACTTAAGACTTATTCAGATGAGCATCTATGAAGGCTTTAGCCCATTGTTACAGCATTGAGGAATAAGAAAGAGATGATCACCTTTGGTGCCATGACATATTGCAATATGGAAAGGATCGTACATACCCTAAGTAAGCAACTGAGAATAATATAAGGACGTTAAGAAGGTTGGCTAATGAGTATGTCCTAGATGGAGAGATCCTATACAAAAGAAGAAAAGATCATGTATTACTAAGATGTATGGATGTTGTCGAGGCCAGAAAAACTCTAGAAGAAATCCATGAGGATGTTTGCATAACACATCTTAATGGTTTCACAATGGTTAGGCAAATCATGAGATTCGTATATTATTAATTCCCTATGGAAGGAGATTGCGTCAATTACACCAATAAGTGTCATAAATGCCAAATTTATAATGATAAAATTCATATGCCTCATTCACTTCTCCATGGCTTTTCTTTATGTGGGGCATGGATGTTATTCGGCCAATTTCACCAAAGGCTTTCAATGGGCATCAATTTATCTTCGTGGTTATCGAATAGGTAGAAGTCACTCCTTATGCCAATGTCACGAAGTCGACAGTTAGTAAATTCTTGAAAAAAAAAATTGTATGTTGGTATGGAATGTCAGAAAAGATCATATTTGACAATACATTGAATTTGAATAACAGCACGATAGTAGAAGTCTTTAGTCAATTCAAGATCAAACATTACAACTCAGCACCATATCGTCCAAAAATGAATGGTGCAGTAGAGGCAGCTAATAAAAACATTAAGAAGATTGTGGGGAAAATGACAGAGACTTATAAAGATTGGCATGAGAAATTATCATTTACCCTTTATACTTATCGAACGTTTATCAGGACCTCCACCGGGGCAATATCTTTTTCATTGGTTTATGGAATAGAGGCAGTTTTACCTATTTAAGTTCAGATTCCTTTCCTTTGAGTTTTGTCCGAACTAAAATTGGACAAAGAGGAATGGATCCAATCCAGATATGATCAGTTAAATTTGATTAAAGAAAAAAGGTTGAAAGCTATCTGTCATGGTCAGATGTACCAAAAATGAATGATGCAAGCTTATGATAAAAAGGTCCACCCTAGAGAATTCAGTGAGGGGGATCTATTCTTGAAAAAGAGTTTCGAGGAATATGGATGATGAATTGGGAATGACCATGTTGTAAAGAAAGTCTTTTCTAAAGAAGCGTTGATTTTGGTCGAGATGGACACAAAGATCTGCCTAACCCCGTAAATTCGGATACAGTCAAGAAACATTTCACTTAAAAAAATGGGGGAGAGGTTAAGGCGAAAACCCACAAAGGGTGTCCTGAAAACTAAGGAGTTTTTAGTTGAAAACCCAAAAAGGGCGGCTCAAATTAGGACCTAAGAATGGTCATCTAATAGTTGTTTCCCCTTAAAGGTAACAATGAGGAAAAGTATCTTGGACTATCGACAAAACACTCTAGATCTCCTAAACACATATCAGACTTAGTTTCATTTTTACTCACTCTATGTTTTAGCGATGTTTGTTATTTTAATTAATCTTTTCACTAAAGTTTTACCTCAATAAATTTTAGTCTTTTCCATGTTGCGACCTTGTTCAAGCATTGAAATAATGATTAATGGACTAACAATATTATAATGTATAAAATGATTTTTGCATATCGCTCTAAAAAAATTCTAAATAGTACATGGACCTGAAATAGGACCACTAGTTAGAAATAACCAAATTTGAAAGTTGGAAAGGTCTTAGAACGAATAGTCCAGATTGTGATTACCTCTTCGGGTTTCCTATCAAAGATGCCATACTTGAATGGAATGCATGGTAACACATCAGTGATTGAACCCGGGAAAACAATGAGCAATGTCAACCTAAGCACCAAAAAATGGACCATTCTTAAATGACATTTTGTATTCATACAAAAATCATGCATACACATCTAGCTAGGAGCATTTGATTTATTTCAATCATGTCATCCTAATTGCTTGACAAAAATATAGGCCTATAAAATATATTCTTCAGGTCTTATTCTCTAGAGAGCGGTGTAATGGATTAGTGAAACAACGAATCTCATATCCACGAAGATGTAGTGAAGCAAGATGCAGCTACAAATCCTACATTTTGAAGTTGCAATGGATCCGATTGAAACTACAATAGCGAATTTTATCTCCTTGAAGATGCAGTGGAGCAATATGAAGCTACAAATCCTATAACCTTGAGGTTGCAGAGGATCAAATTGAAAATACAGTAGTGAATTTTAGCTCTCTGAAGATGCAGAGGAGTAAGATAAAGCTACAAAATTGAATCTTGTCTTCTTAAAGTTACAATGAAATGAATAAAACATCAATTCTAGTCCCCTTAAAGTTGTAGTGGTTTGGAATGAAACTACAATAGCAAACATTATCTCCTAGAAGTTGTAATGGAGGAAAAGGAAGTTGTGAGACTAAATCCTGTATTCTTAAAGTTGTAGCGAAGCAGATTCAGTAGAATAGAGTAACCAATGAATATAAAGAGTGGGTTACTTGAAAAAGAGAAGCACCAGAGAAGTTGAGATTTAGCGGGATCGGACAAAATTGGTCCTCCTTTAAATTCTTTTCTTCCTTCTCGTCACACAACAATGAGTAAAGAGGGGCAGCTGTAATGGCTCAATTTTGTCCGACCCAAACTAACAATAGACAAACATAAATAAATAAGATAGACAAGTCCATTAAATGAAAAGTCCATTTTACATACCAAAATACTACCCAAAACCCATCTTGGCCAATTATCAAAACTATTCCGAAGCCCAAATACAAACCAAAGCTCAAGACTCTAAAAAACTAACCAAAAACCCTAAAACCCTAAAGCCATCAATGTTGTTTCCCTTGCCACGTCAGCAAGCACGTCGCTCAATG
This sequence comes from Gossypium rotundifolium, assembly GCA_025506655.1. Classification (NCBI taxonomy): domain Eukaryota; kingdom Viridiplantae; phylum Streptophyta; class Magnoliopsida; order Malvales; family Malvaceae; genus Gossypium; species Gossypium rotundifolium. The sequence goes on along the minus strand of CP106722.1, from coordinate 3,590,801 downwards.
TTTGACGCCTCTTTTGCCACCATTTTATTGGAATGGCAAGGGGCGCGACTCCCACAGCTGTTGACCAAAGGTCCCCTTGCCACTACCACAAAAAACTTGTAAAAAATAAAAGAAACAGAAACAAAACATTAGAGAAACATAGAAAAGAAATAAAAAAAATATTGTAACTCGGCTATAAAGCTTGAAATAGTTTGTAAACATTTTTAACAACCAATGAAAATAAAGAACAAAAACAGATTTAAAAGACATTTTTTTTAGTTTAAATTTCAAAAACATAAAACGAAAGTTGTTTTTTTTCTTTTACTTGAACATCGATTTGTCTTCCCACTGCGGACGGATGAGGCCATTGTCTCTGATGATAGACGGCCCCTCTCCGATTTGATAGGAGAGGCTAGGGTTCGCCTTTTTCCAAAAAGTAAACAAGGAAACCGAAAAGTTCTTTCTCTTTTTTTTTTATTCCGGCTAGTTATTGGGATGTTTTAGCCTTGGATCTGTTTCTAGGGTTTTGAAAAGATTTTAAAAACTTTTTTTTTAATTTTCAGCACTAGAGGTGGCAGTCGCCATCGTTGATGATCGGTGGCTGCGACAGAGCTGCAACGGCCCTATGGCCGAATGAGGGGGAAGTTTTGAGAGAAAAAATAGGTTTAAAAATTATTATTTTTAGATTTTTTTAATTTATATAGGGCCCCTGGTACGATGCCATTTTGGCTTGGCTTCAAAAGCCCAAAACGACGTCGTTTTGAGGCCGACTTGATGACCCGACCTAGATCCTCTAAGATCCGCGTCTTTTTTAGAGGAAATGGTTACTTGTTGTTTAAGCCTTTTCATTTTTTTACTGTCTTTTAATTTCATCCCATTTTTTATTCTCATTTTGTTTCTATCATTTTTATTTTATTTTTGTGCAATTTAGTCTCCCTGACTCACAAGCAACCCTTTTGGATGTGACACGTGTGCAGTAGTGGGGATAATAGCCCTTTTAGTCCCTGTACCTTTTCACATATGCTAATTTAGTCATTTATTTGCCATTATTTGTTTTTTTTTTTGCAATTCAGACTTTAATTTTTTTTAAGTTTCAATTTAGCCCTTTATTTATTTAATTTGGCCCATTTACTTTCTCGCTTTTTTAATTTCCAGCACTCCTAATTCATTCTATATACATTTTACCCTTTTTAAATTATACAATTTCCATTTTCATCCTTAAGTGATTATATTTTTTGTGTTCGCTTTTAATTAAATATGATGTTGATTATGTCATTATTAATGTTATTATTATAGTTGTGTTTTATTACTTTCATTTATATACTATAATATTATTCCACTTTCACTTATATAGCTATTTTATTTCATTTTGCCATCATCATAATTTATATTATTCCTAGATACACTTGTTCATTTTCATATCACATTCTAATAAATTAATTGTATATCAATATGTGTTATATTCATGTTTGCACAACACATAAGAAGTAGTTAAACCCAAGGTGAGGTTTTCTGAGAAGTTGTACTCTTAACTTATAAAATATTGGTTTTTTTTAGAACTAAAATAATTAAATATCTTTATTAAAATTGAAAATATGTAAGGTTTAGGTAGAGGTGTACATGGGTCGGGCGGCCCGGGCCGGCCCGAAGTGTGGAGGGCTTGGGCAAAAATATAAGCCTGAAAAATGGCTTGGACAAAAAAATAAGGCCCGTTTAAAAAATGGGCGGGCTCGGGTAATGTATTTTTGGCCCGAGCCCGGCCCAAATTCATTAAAGGAAAAAAAATTGTTTTTAATATTATTTTCTTATTGTTTTTCTCCTTATTTTGCTACCATTTTACTATTATATTTCTATTATTTTGTTGTTATTGTTTAGATATTATATAAAACTTATTTTATTGTTAATTTTGTTATTATTTTAAAGACATTTGTTAATTTTTTATTATTTTAGAGGCATTTGCTTGTTAAGTTACATCTATTTTAGTGTTATTTAAGTCTACATATTTTTTAAAATTTATTTTCAATTTGTTAAAAATATTTATTTTAATTTTTTAGTATTTTGATGCATTATATATATTTAAAATTAGATAAAATAATATAAAAATTAATACGGAGGGTCAATGGCCCGGTTTTAGCATTTTTATATGGGTCGGGCTTGGGTAAAATTTTAGGCCCATTTTTTGGACTTGGCCCGGCCCGAGCCCAATGAACGGGCTTAAATTTTTAGTTGGGCCCGGCCCATGTACACCTCTAGGTCTAGGCAATAAATTAAGCGATGAACATTTTTATTTTTGGGAATTTGAGATGTTTTGCCCTAACTTAGGGACATGACTTCTTTCGTCTTGATCGACTCAAAATAAGAAAGTCCTTCCCATAAAATTTAATTTGGATATTGATACTTTTAATGTTATCGAAAAATATCATGCAAAATGGGGATTGCATTTTAAATTTTCTTCGAATTTTTAATTCCCGACACTAAGACATAAAGTAATCAACTATATACTAGTTTTGAGCGTTATGAGGGTGCTAACTCTTCCTCATACGTAACTGACTCCTGAGCTCATTTCTTGAATTTTGTAGATAAAAAATTATCGTTTTAGTAATTTTAACATTTTATTAAAAATATTAAGTTTCGAGGTGATCCAATCATATTTAATAAAAAGGATTGGTAGCGACTCTGTCTTTGTTTTAAAATAAAAGTCGAGTTAACAAAAAAGGTCTCAACAAATACATATTTGACATATATGGATGATAATGGAGCAGAGCGAGGTGGTTGATGTTAAATCCATTACTGCACCACAACTAGCATGCTCTGTCGCATTATCTACTTTGTTTCACTATAGATGTATAACATTGAAAATTACTACCATTTTCAGAGATGTTAGAGGCATCTATTCCCATTCCACACACCTTGCTTCAATTTTATTTTTGTTAATTATTTTTAATTTTTTTACAAACAAGTAAATATTTAAATATAAAATATATAAATTTTGTTATAACACATATTTTTGTCTTTTAATTGTTATAAACATATATACGTCAAATAATAAATTAATATAATGGAGTGGGGTAAATAATCACTATAATTGCTTTATATTTACTATTTAATAAAAAAAATTCACCCACTTCATTCTGCATCCACTTTATTCGGATTTTATCATCTTCGAACATTGGTATATATTTGAAGGGTCATTTTTCGTATCTATATTAGACACAACTACTTAAAGGAAAAAATAAGAGGCGAAGCAATAGAGCTTGTACACGTTCCAATAGTTAGTTAATTGGGGGTGAATGAATACATATTTGACATGGATGCTAGCTGATGTGCTGAACTAAGAACATAATCCGTCTTCTACTGCAATGATAAGTGACATCTTTTACAGTGATGCCTTTGGCTACTTAGGACATGTTCTTCTATATTTAAAGAAGTTATTTTTAGCTTCAAAAGTATTTTTGAAAGAAAAGATGAGCAGAATAAGTTGTTTTTAACTGAAATTTTTGACTTTTCAGAAGTGCTTTTAAAAAACACTTCTGAAAATAAAAAGATAAAATTTTTAACTTTTTCTCTCTCAAAAATATTTTTAGTGTTTAATTACTTTTCACCCTCCAATAACATAGTTCTTTCCATTTTTTTAGTGCTTAATTACAAATGTGTTAAAATTATTAATTAAAATAAAAATATATTTAAAATACTAATTACAAATATTTAATGGTTATATTTAAATATTTAAAATGTAGTTTATATGTTCTAATTAAATTTTATAAGTAATTAATATTTATTACTTAAAAATATTTAAAATTTATATTTCATATATTAAAATATTAACAAATTATAGTAAATTTTTTATATTCTTACTAAAATATAATAATATTAACTAATTTAAATTTTATTTAAATACATATTTATTACTTGATAATAATATGTCTAAAATAGACATTTTATTTCTCAAAAACACTTTTTAACAGCAATGCTAAACACTCAAACTTTAAATTAAACTTTTTAAAAGCACTTCTCAAAAATATTTTTCCACAATACTTTTCAAAAACATTACTAAACTAACCCTTAATATCCTACACCTGTTCTATCATTACGCACTCATAATTTATTTCTCTATTTTTTCAATCATGGTAGATGTGTCCAGCTATGATCAGCTTTGTCAGCATGCAAATGGAGAGTTCAAACACCTATTCCTTTGAGGCGTTTTTAAGAATTTTAAGAATATTATGGTTGATAGTGTCTTGGTGAATAAATTTGTCAAATCACTGCTTTAATAAATTTGTTAAATTTTTATATATTTTTCTCAATATCATATGTGAAAATGATTTTCGTGAAATATATTTCATTTCATCTCTGTTAACATACCCTCTTTTCAATTGAATTATATATATTAAATTATCTTCATACAAGATAGTTAACTTTTATTTCCTTATTTATAGAGGTAAATCACAAATCTTCTCGGATTAATAATTTTGTAGCCTATATAAGATGACTTGATGGTATATGTTGGGTGTTCATACTTTTGTTACTTTAAGCATTTTCCTTTTTTTTTTTTTTGAAAGAAAATACTTGTAAATGAAGTTATTTAAGGGAAAGTGAGTGCAAATAGTTGGACAATAATGAGATTGTAATTATCCATGTTAGTTTTATCGAAACACTTGTTTGTTGCAAAATCAATTGAGACATCAAATTGAAACAAAGGTAAATCAAAGTGCTTTTCAATAATAATTATATAAAATTTTAAATATTTTTATTAAAATAAATTAGAATAAAACTAACAATTTCAAAATTTTGAAATTAATAGTGACATACGAGATAATAAATGTATTTATGGACCAGGTCGGGCCGGGTCTAAGTATATTATTAATATATTTTATACTCGAAATATGAGTTTAAAATGTTGTCAAAGTTTATCTATATTTATGAATGGTTAATTCAAGCTCATCTTAAACCCATTCATATTATTTTTAAAATTTTTTAAAAAATATATTTATATTATTTAATTTTAATAATTTTATACTTTTTATTTAAGTAATTATATTAACATTTTTTAATGTTTACGTTGTAGTAATATTTATATATTACTACATGTTTAATTTTACGTGTTGTGAATTACATGATATAAAATATTACAAACTAAAGAAAGAATCCCTTAGGGATTAGACCTTGAATGTTCTCTTCATTATGAAAAGTTATAAAATAATTACCAAATTATTCAAATTTATATTTTTTATTATCACTAGTTGACTAACGGTACAACTTTTAAATTTGACATAATAGCAATTTTAACTCTCAAAATTATAAAGAAGCTCAAAACTCAATATAATAGAAACACTAAAAATTCAAGATAATAAATTTCATATTATCTCTTTTTTAAAAAAATTTACCCCAATATTATAAAGAAGAACAAACAAAAAATATTAAATTACACAATGCATAAATATCGAGAATTAAATTATTTATAATCAAGACTAAATTTGACATATTTTATAAATGTTGAAAGTTAAAGTTGTTATTATGCTAATTCTAAAAGTTACATCGTTAGTCAGATGGTGATCAGAAAAGATAAAATTGAATAGTTGGATAACCATTTTGTAACTCATATTTGGGTGACCAAAATAGAAATTTACTAATAGTTAGATGATATTTTGTAACTTTTCATAATTAGTGACTAAAAAAGAAATTTTCTAATAGTTGAGTAACTACTAGTTAAATTTACCCTAATAATAATGATATGTTAAAATTACGAAAATAACTGTAAATAAGATAAGGCTAATAGGCTATGTTTTGGGCGAAAACTCGAATATAAAGGCCCGCGAAAGTAAAGCGCCCGCCCCCTAACCTACTTTCTTAAAACTCAAAATTAGGGTTTGCTTTAACAAAATCCCCAGCATTCTCTGCTAGATTTCCCTCCTTTTCTTCAAATTTTCCTGCTCGGTAACTTCTCTTTGCTTTCTCTTTCTAAATTCATGTTCACTGTTCTCGATTCTCTTCTTTGTGCTTAATGCTTATTGTTTAATCTCTCTCTCTCTCTCTCTCTCTCTTTTCGGTTGGCCATTTATTGAATTCGAAATTGTTGTAGGCTTACTGTTTTTATATTTTGATTAAATTCGTTAAGCTATTCTGAAGTGATAATCCATGAACATGAAGTCTTGAAAAACAATGGAATTCGTATTTCTGTTTGTTTAAAATTTCATGAATTTGTTGTTGAAATAGCGTAGTCAGCAATAGATTTATGAAAGAAATAATGTTTTTGCTCCTTTGCTGGATCTCGTATTGTATCCCTTCAATTTCTTTATATTCTCCCTTTTAGTTTAGTTCAATTTCTTATTCCTTACTTTTTGCCTTTTGTGTTTTTCTTTCCCTTTTGCCCTTTTGGTGAATGCATTTTCCCAGATATATAATTAAACGGTAGAACTGGCCATTGTTTTTTTTTGGGGCAATCTATTATCTAACTTTCAAGAATTTCACTTTGTTGAGCATCTGAATCCTCTTGATTATCGTTCAGAACTTTCTCTTTCTTGTCTCTATTACTATTTGTACTATTTTGTAATTCCCTTTTTTGAGAGTCATTCAAGTTGCGACTCCTGTGAAAGCCATATTATCTTCATGGCACAGATTCAAACAAAATTCTTATTCTGCAACTCCATTTGGCCTCTCATTTTTGTTTCCTCCTTTCCACATTTGGACTCTTTTCTTTTGTCAATGCTTCTGGCTTCTGTGTTTCCTTCACAGTTGCTTTGCAAGCTTGGTTTATTAGATTACATAAAATGCCAAGGACAAGGGAAGAGATTGAAGAGCAGGTGGACCTTGATGGAGACAATGATCCTGAGGAGACTATAGAGGAAGAGGTTGAATATGAAGAAATAGAGGAAGAGGAGGAAGTGGAAGTTGAGGAAGAGATAGAAGAGGAAGTGGAAGTAGAAGAAGAAGAGGACGAGGACGAGGATGCTGAGCTTGTTGATTTCCAGAAAGGCTCTGATGCTAATGAGGGGATGGATGATTTTGAAACAGAGGAAGAAAAGAAAAAGAAGCATGCTGAGCTTCTTGCACTTCCTCCTCATGGGTCAGAGGTTTACCTTGGTGGCATTCCTCATGATGCTTCTGATGAGGACTTGAGGAGATTTTGTGAATCTATAGGAGAAGTCATAGAGGTAACTTTTGCTAATTTCACAATGTCTGGCTGTATTATTCTTATTTTGGCTGACTAGGTCATGATTATAGGTTAGGATAATGAAGGAGAAAGATTCAGGGGAGGCCAAGGGTTATGCTTTTGTGACCTTCAGATCCAAAGAGTTGGCTTCCAAAGCTATTGAAAATCTGAATGGTTCTGAATTCAAGGTGAGAAAGAATGGTCTGCTTTTAGGGTCTACAGATTCTAGTAGGGCTTAACATTAAATGCGTGCTGTTATTTGTTTGTATCCAATTTTCATCTTCCTTTTTGCTTCCTATGAATTAAGTAGACGAATAGTGGCTTTGTTTTTTTCCAATTATTTTCACCCCTGAAGCTTTTTTCTGTTTTCTTGTTTACCTTTTTGCCTTCTTCAGGGGAAGAAGATAAAATGTTCAACATCTCAAGCAAAGAATAAGTTATTTATTGGTAATGTTCCCAGAAACTGGGGGGAGGAAGATGTGAAGAAGGTTGTAAAAGATGTTGGTCCTGGAGTCAATTGTATTGAATTGTTGAAGGTTTGTGCATTAGTGCATTTGTTGTCTGTCACTTCCAGATTTATGAGACTGATGTAATTCAATTCAAAGTTCCATTTCTTATGCGCCAATTTATATCAGCTATTGATACAATGAGGTTGACATTGATAGGATCCAATGAACCCTAGCCGAAACCGTGGATTTGTTTTCATAGAGTACTTTAATCATGCATGTGCTGAATACTCAAGACAGAAAATGATGAAGCCAACATTTAAGCTTGATGATAATGCTCCAACCGTGAGTTGGGCAGACCCAAGAAGTGCAGAATCTTTTTCCAATACTCAGGTTTTTAATCTTATTTGCTGAATAACGCATAGTGGCTTTAATGCTTGGCCTTATTTGCAGAATAATGTCCACGGGGAGTTGTCTAGTCATAATGTTTGATATATTGCAGGTTAAGGCTTTGTATGTTAAGAATTTGCCAAAAGATATAACTCAGGATCGCCTAAGGAAGCTGTTTGAACATCATGGAAAGATCTTGAAAGTTGTAGTTCCACCTCCGAAAGTTGGAAAGGAGAACAGCAGATATGGTTTTGTGCATTTTGCGGAGAGGTCAAGTGCCATGAAAGCATTGAAGAACACTGAAAAATATGAGATTGATGGTAGGATATACATCTACCTTACAGATTTTAGTAACTTCTGTATTTTCCATGGAGATTAAGGGCATCATTGATGTTATTTTATTGGGTTTTCTGTTATTGACAGGTCACTTATTGGAGTGCTCTCTTGCAAAACCACAAGCGGATCAGAAGTCTGGAGCATCTGGCTCCCAGAAGTCATCTCTAGATTCAAGCTTCCCACCTCTTCTCGGATATGGTTTAGTTGGGGGAGCATATGGTGGTCTTGGGGCAGGATTTGGTCCTGCTGGCTTTGGACAGGTTAGATACTTTTTTCACTTTGTGTTCTCAGACTTCAGCCTATTTATGCTCATTTGTAATTGGAAAAAGTTGGAAAGTGAAATAGTTGACATTTTTTTAAGGGAAACAATTCGAATGGGCTCAGATCTCTTTTAGATTGAACTTGGGTTCTTTATTTGTGAATAAGACAACTGGGTGATTAATCTAAAATTGGCACATAAGTCTGCACTGGTTGTATCCTGTTATTTCTCTATTACTCCCTTCAGGAATGTAAAGGAACATTGCACTTGATAAAGAATAAGAAAGGCACCATTCTTTCCTACATCAAAATTTCTTTTCTTATAATAAGTTTTGTGAATATCCTATGGTTGACATTATTACTCGAGTTGACCGTTAGACATTGCCTATAATAAGGTGCCACTATTAATTTTTGACCTTTTGAATGCGTATACTTGATTATTTGTTTTTCTTTAGCACCATTTTATAATGTTTTACTTATTTTATGTTAAAATCTTGCAGCCATTGATCTACGGTCAAGGTCCAACCCCTGCAGGAATGGCAATGATGCCAATGCTTTTACCTGATGGAAGGATTGGATATGTCTTGTAAGTTCTAACAATGCTTTTGTAGTGCAATTGATCATGTGAGCCTGTGCTATTGTTATATATGGGCATGCGTGTGTTTTGACATGACTGGTGCATGTACTAGCCACTCATTTCTTATTTTCTTTTAGTCCATAATGACACTCACTTGAGAAATTGCTTACATTTTGGTACAGGCAACAGCCTGGAGTGCAACCACACACCTCTCCACCACAGCCCCATAGCAGCCGAGGTGGTGCTAGTGGTAGCAGTTCGAGTGGTGGAAGGCGGAGCAGCAATGACAGTAGCCGAGGACGGCGTAGGTATAATCCATATTAGTTTAGTTCCCAATTTCATGTTTTTCAGTCTGAAGCTTAGATACGAATCTGCTTGAGTTGTATTTGAGGCTAAGCTGTGAGGATTACCCAAGTAGTTTCTGTTTTAACATAATTTGATGGTAAATGTAGCTGTAAAACCATAACTGATATTTATTTGATGGCTGATGCCAATTCCAGTGATCAAAATTGCCCAATATATTTTTTATTTTAATTTATAATTATATATTTATATTAATCATTCTTTTAAAAAAAAATTAATACATATCATGAGCTGGTGGGTCTGGCTAGGCCGAAGCAAAGAAAATAAAGAATTTTGGCCACAACTTGGCTCAGCAATGGACATAATTAGGCCAAAATTAGTTAAATTTAGTTATTATAATCTGAGTTCAAATTAAATAAATTACTTCAGATGTTTGAAATTGCTAATATTTGAATTTAGTAAGTTAAAAAAGTTAGGCTCTTAGTATTTTTTTACTTTAAATGAATTAATCTTTATTCAAATCGATGTAAATATGATATTTTTCTCCGAATTCATATAAATGTAATTTTTATTATCTTATTTCCCATATTTTTACCATAAAATTTAATTATCAAGCATGTTTCCATGTTGACATTATCGAAAACAAATGTTTAATTTTATTTATCAAATTCGTTTATCAATTTTAAAAAATAAAAAAATACTTAAATTTTTAATATTTGAGTTTAGATCATTATCCGGAAACATAAGCATAAAGAAATTCGGATAAAAGATTTTTGAGTACTAATATCAATATTTTGTTTGAATATATTGTTGATGATAATTAAAATATTTGAATTAAAATATTAATTAAATCCATAACATCTAAATAAATAAAATATCCATAAATATCATAATTTGCATTATTCATCATCATTCCAATTTATGTTCGGTTTGTATACTTTTTATACCGAATTTGCAAGTCCTATAATTTTTTGCTCATGTCATGCTAAAATGTTTTCTTTTCGTCGCGTTCAAAATAAAAGTTTAATTCTGTTATAAATCCATTTGCTTTCCGAAAGTTTTAGATTTAATATCCATACTTTAATTTGATCAATTTTAGTCTCTATTTTTTTTTAGATTGGTCAACCTTAATCCCTGTATAATTGTAATTTTAAATTTTTAGTCCTCACCCAAATAATAGCAGTTAAATTTATTTGGCTAAATTTAATTACTAGTCTTAAATTATGCGTACAGTCGTAGATTTGACTCATATTCTCAAATTGGATCATTATAAGTCCCTATACTTTTCGAATTTTAAAATTTTAATCTTGATGCAAATGACCCTCATTAATCTATTAATTAAATTTTAGTAAGTAACATGTAGAAATAATAAGATAATAAGTCATCACATTATGACAATATGTTTGGAGTAACACATCAAATTTTAAAAATAATAGTGTTTAATTTAATAAATTTAATAATAATTATTTAGTGATGGCTGAAATTTTAAATTTTAGAAAATATAAAGACCGATCAAACTAAAATACAAAAAAATTAAATCCACATCTTTCAAAAAATAAATAAAAGAAATTAACTTAAAATAAATAAATTTGAGATTTAGAAAAGTACTAATCTTTTATTCATCCATGGAAAACTAGTTACATACACCATACAACTAATGCTATCGTTTTTGGGATTCGTGATGATCACTCTTTGTTGGAAAGTTTGAGTTTGAACGTTGTTGATCCTCCAACATTTGTTGAAATTGTTGGCAAAGTTCACAATCTGGAACAGTATCCTTTTGTTTCAGCCTCTTAATAATCACCGGCAAAATAGTTTTCGGTGCATGACGGAGCATATCCACTAACCATGGCCCAGATCCATTATACATTTTCACAAGGTATCTGTAATTATAACTTGTGAAATACTCATCCACGTCCGCCATTGTTGGTTCCTTGATTTTCCCTTCACTGATATCTTGAAATAGTTTCATTGCGTTCTTCTTCGTGGAGCGCAACCATTCCATCTGCATATCCATTACAAACATCTCATCTTCTTTTTTATTCATCACCATTTCTTGTTTCGTAATCTCGTGACGTTTCTGTTTATTAGTATCGTATACAGCTTTTGAAAAAGTAGTGAAATTCAACACTTGTTTCCCAATTTCATCAATCTCAGTACTATAAACTCCCGATAGATTTTCCGGTAGAAGATAATAGTTTTCTGTCACCTTTTCAAGCTCTTCTTCTTCGGGTTTATGAATCTCCTTTTTGGGTTTTTTTAAAGATGATGACGATGATCCCTCTCGTTTAATTTTATAGCTTTCCGTCACCTTTTCAATCTCTTCTTTGGGTTTCCTTTTTTTGTTACCCATTTTCGATTCTAATGACGGCCCTTTTTGTCGAGGTTTACAGCTTTCTTTAACAATGTCCACCTCTTGGTTTCGTTTTTTTCCTTCAGACTCCGATGATGATGATGATGTTGGTCGGCTTATATTCGTATAAAACTCAAAAAGATTATCAAAGTCCTCCCCAAAAGCATGAAAATTCTCAGCGATGGCGGTTTTCAGATCAACCATTATGATTTTCCCAGTACCATAAGCATATAAATGTTTCAACAAATCCAAATACTTATCGGAACTGGTTTGCTTCATTACGTTTTCACAAAACTCCATTGCTTCAGCCAATTGATCCTTAGTTTCATTGAAGCCATCGATTTCTCCATCTTGATCGGAAGCTAGCTTCCTCTTCCCTTTGTTACTACTATCTGCTGATTGGACTCTACGAGTTACGCCATTAGCAAAGCTTAAAACGAATTGAAACTGAGTAAAAAAACCTGGGTGTTCACGAAGTAAAACTTCTACAATCTCATTCAAACAATAAACGGTGATTCCTCCATTGTTGAATTCATCGACACATTTCAACAAAAGCGTATATTGATCAGCTTTCATATGTTCCTTCACACTTTCAAGAAAAGCTTCCATCTTTGACTTGCGGAAACTCAAATCAGAGGCATCCATCTTAAACAAATCTGATTTACTGCTATTTCTTAAAAAAATTTTGAAGTTCTTTCTAATGGAATTTTAAGCATGAACTAAATACTAATCGGACTTTGTTTGCTAAAACGAGTAGAAAGGCATTATTTTATTCAACTTAAAAAGACTTATATTCATAGTTGGTATAGGAAATATATATATATATATATATATATATATAACCGTCTTTTATTTTTTGACTTTTTAGAAAAGTGACCCAATAATTTAAAAATTATGAAAATAACCCAACTTCTAAATTAATGAATTACACTGTAAATTTCAGGTCATTCCCATAATTAATCTGGAAGTTGGGTCATTTTTATAATTTTTCTTAAAATTATAGGGTCACTTTTCTAAAAAATATTATATGTTTATATAGTATAAATATAGATTTAACGAAATAATAATGTGTAAAATATTCTAAAAGAATGTCAGTTCTTGTATCCGCAGATTTTGATATAATATCCTTGAAAATCATGAAAAAAACACCTAACTCGGCAAATGGATTAAACCCCCATTCTCTTCCATGGATGAAACTTGAGTTTCAAAGCCATTCTCATTAAGGCAATAAACATGGATCACAAACACTAAGCAATCACATAAAGATAAAGATAAAGATAAAGATGAATAAGAATTTAAATTACATATGATCAACAGGTGCTGTATTTGAATAACTTTACACTGAAAAGACATTTCATATGTAAAATAACAAAAAAAAAAAAGGTAAATTAAGATTAACTGAAATCTCTGAAGAGCATAACAATGTTCTTCCCTAAAAAGCAAAGAGCACCAATGGAGTTTGTACCAAACATGGTCATTACATGATCAACTCATTCATAAGCAATTATTCTATAGAAAGCATCAACAACCATTTCATGGATGTTGTAAAATATAACTAGGTTTATATGTTGTAACAGCTTTAAACATATACTTACTTGGACTACTACTACCAGTGTTGATGTTCAATTCAAGGATGCATCTCGGGGTGGTTCGATCCATATGTTCTCGAACGGATCTTGTTCTCCCCAGTCATGGCACTCTTTGCGAGGGTAGTATCTACGGTCATCAACCGAGTATGATATGCATCGCTTTCCAAAGAAACGAACCTTAGAGAAGTAGACAACGTTCCTCATTGCACCAGGGAGTTCGGTTCTTGAATGAGACGACAAGAAACTAGCAAATAGCGTCACACCGTTAAGGGTTTGCATTTCTTCCCATACCATTTCGGAATGATCCAGTTTGAATATGATGGGGGTCTCAGTATTACAAGTATAGATAACTAAGATATCTCCATCGTGCTCTGCCATAAATTTTCCTTTCCACCAATTTTTGGCAAAAAAGTTCTCAGGGCATCTCGGAGGAGGCACATGAAGAACACTCCAAGCGCGCAGCAGCGGATCATAGACCCCTAACCAACCAGTGAGGCTAAGACAATAGAACATTCCACTGCAGAATACCATTTTGTTCCAAATGCTACTAACAAAAGGCAATCGGTTCTGGTGATTAACAGTGGTCCACTCAGAATCCCCAGGACGACATGTGCTAATAGCGACAACAGTAGGACTGATGTGCTTAATCGTAAAAACCACACACAGGTCCGATGTTGGGGCATCGGAGAAGGCGACCATCTGATATGTCAACTCAAATCTGGGAAGCTTAATCATGTGCCGAGTGAAGGGATTAAAGAAGAACACACCATGATTTCTGGGTCGGTACAGCAACAACCAACCATCTTTGGTGTAACAAGCCCTGGATCCTTGCAGCTCTGGCAGCTCGAGAGAGTAGGTTTTACGCTCTGCTGGATCATAGAACTCATACAAGCTACCATATTTTGGAAAGTACATAAGCCACGGTGATTGGTTAACCACCCGGACTGCAACTGCAACCTTATGCCACCTCCTACATACAGCAGAAGCTCGAACATTGTCCTCTAGTGTTAGGTGGCACAGAATCAATTCCAAAAGTTCCACAGGAAGATCAGCCCACGTTTGTAGCTTCAAACTCTCCTCCTCCTCGGTTGTTTTTTTTTCATCCAAATTTATTGTTTCAGCTAACCTATACAGTGAAAAGGATTATTGATATTCAAATGCCATTATAAGTTATAACTACTAAAAAGAAAAGGGTGGCAAAGAAACCCAGAGAAGAACCCTAAATTGCTCCATTATGTCGGACAGCTTATCATGCTTTAGAACAAATTCAGTGTGCAATGCTTGCTGTTTCTTGAACCTACAACTGATCAAGTTTTGAAGAAGAGCATATTTTTATCTTCCATTCATTACATACTGCATGCTAAAATGGTACACGCCGAAAAGGTACTTATTTGACTTAACCATAAACACTTCCCGAGACCCAACCCCAAGTGGAAAATTTAAAGCAACAGTACGTACAGTTAGGAAAGAAATAACAACCGTCGGTTACACTTGTTGCTATTATTCACTGTATTAAATATACAAAATGCTTCATATTCACATTCAATCGTATCTACCATTTAAGTCATATTCAAGTCATATTCCTATTCAAGAAAGGCGTTATTTGTCGTATAGCCTAAAACAAAATTAGCAAATAACACATGCACCATGATTAAAAAAATTTGCTTTATAACCTTTCTTTGATAAGATCAATCTCTATAAATTTCACCATCTCAAGTAACACAAAAACATCGATCAAACAGTTATAAGTAAGATCTCTATAAATTTGACTATTTCAAGTAACACAAGGATAATAATTTCCATCATGATTTCATGAAATGAAATCGATCCTGGTTACAAGAATGTTGATATTTTATCAAATCCTAAATGAAAACCTAAGGCTTTGTTAAGTAGCCACTTATTGGTAGTACAAAAGTCCAACAAAAGAAGTCACAAATCGTAAAACGACATTAAACATGCAACCATCGGTTTCACTTGTTGCTATTAGAAGTCACTGTATTAAACATGCAAAATGCTTCATATTCACATGCAACCATATCTACCATTTAAGCCATATTCCTACTTAAGAAAGGCATTTTTGTCGTACAGCCTAAAACAAAATTAGCAAATAACACGTGCACCATGATTAAAAAGATTTTCATTAGAACCTTTCTTCGATAAGATCAGTCTCAATAAATTTGACTATCTCAAATAACACAAAATCGATCAAAAAGTGATAAGTAAGATCTCTACGAATTTGACGATTTCGAGAAACACAAGGATAACCATTTCCATCATGATTTCATGAAATGGAATTGATCTTGGCTAGAAGAATGTTGATATTTTATCAAATCCTCAATGAAAATCTAAGGCTTTGTTAAGTAGCTGCCTATTGATAGCACAAAAGTCCACTAAAAGAAGTCACACATTGTAAAACGAATTTAAACATGCAACCGTCGGTTACACTTGAAGCTATTTGAAGTCACCGTATTAACCATTTAAGTCATATTCCTATTTAAGAACGGTATTTTTGTCGGATAGCCTAAAACAAAATTAGCAAATAACACATGCACCATAATTAAAACAATTTTTCTTTAAAACCTTTCTTTGAAAAGATTGATCTCTGTAAATTTGGCTATCTCAAATAACGGAAAACATTGATCAAACAATGAAAGCTAAGATATTGGTTAGAAGAATGCTGATACCTTAATGAAAATCTAAGGCTTTGTTAAGTAACCGCGTATTGGTAGTACAAAAGTCCACCAAAAGAAGCCACAGATGGTAAAACAATTTTAAATTTTAATCCTCCATTTACAGTACTCTGCATGCAAATGAGTCACTCAAGAACTTAACAAGCGGTAACAACTCAAAGACCCTTCTTTGACAGACCATTAGAACCCCTAACCTTGTGGTGCAAAAGACACTACCAAAATTCAGTGACATGGCTGAAATACCCCCCACATTCATTCATTTCAACATAATCTCCTTACATAAATACTGGATTTTAGGTTTTAAACCAGAAACCCTAGACATTCAAATAATTTTTTAGCATGACCAAGAAAAATCCAATTCCCAAAACCCAAATTGAGGAATTAAACAAATTAAAAATTCATTAAAACCCACAAGCTATTCTAAACACTAAAAATCTTTAATTACTCTCAAATACAGTCATTAAACGACAATAAAACAAAACCCAATTCACCCCAAATGTTTCAGATCAGAATTATTTTTTTTAAAAAAATCAGATTTGATTAAATTTTACATAATTCAAAAATAACACATTTTATCTCATATCAAGAACCCAGAAAACTCCAATTCATTTGAATGAAACCCTAGCATAGCAATTAAAAGTTTCATTTTCATCACACACACACACAAAAAAAAGAAGAAGCAAATGTTAAACTTATCAAATTGGCTACACCAAACAAAACCCAGAAATAAAAACACTTACAACTTAAGCTTCCTTCTCTTTCTCTCAGCCATATCCTGCCAAAAAAAAAAAAAAAACCCTGAAGTTTTTACTGTGTATTCTCAAAGGGAGTGTGACATGAGATTATATATAAAAGGAAGCACATAAGCTCAAAGTGAAGTGGTGAAAATGTGTTAGGGGTGCAATCAAGTGTGGCTGATTCCTTCGTAATAAGGACAAAAGACAGCGAAGCATGGATGCCACGTAATTTAATTGGTGTTAGGTTGATTGACTTTGATGACGTGGCGTGTGTTTAATGGTTTAGTTTAGATGTGAAAAAATATTGACAGAAGATCCTATGGATTTATATGGTAAGCAGAAAGTAACGGCAGAGAAGGCTTTTTGCCACCTGGTCAATGGTTTTCTCACCTCTAAAATTGAAAATGTAACGTTTATTTTGTTTATTAATTTCAAATTGGTCCTTCAATTTCATAACATTTTAATTACATACTCAAATTATTAGTATTACATCAATTAGATCATTCAATTGTTAAAATCGTTAAATGACATGTCAAATCTTATAACATAATTTAACATGAAAATTTTAAAGAAAAGTAAAATATTATTGCATAACTTTTATAAGTAAAACTAGGAAAAAACGAGCAATAAAACTTTTGTAAAAGCTTGAAATCCCAAAACTAAATTGATGGTTTAGTAATAGAAATACCTTATTGATATAAAATCAATAGTTTAAAAATGTAATTAGAATGTTTTAAAGTTTAAGGACCAATTTAAAATGAAATTCATAATTTAGAGATGTATAATACAATTAACTCAAACATTGTCTTTTATCTATTCTATTTTTCCCGTACTATTATTACTTAATTATTTACTAAAATATGTTTTTTTTTTTTACTTTGCGGCGCAATCATGACATTTATCGGTGTCAAAGTCTTTTAACATTTATTTCTTTTCAAATTTTGTACCACTTGAGATACGAAAATGTACAATAAATGACTTTGACTCTCATGATTGTTGAAATCCTACTAAGAAACTTTAGGAGTCCCAATCATTTGAATCAATTAATTTGGTAGGTTAAATTAATTCGATATTTATTGATTAAAGATTCAGTTGACCAAATTTAATACAAAGAACCTCGACACCTTATTGCGACAAAAGTAATAAAAGGTTTTCATGTTAAATGATTTATGATGATCATGAGACTACTAATTGGATAGAGCCCATGAGACACAATGACTGATTTATAATTATAAGATTGTATTGCATCAAATTCATACTGTTTATACCAACAAGTGGTTGGGTGGTACATTGCATTTCTAAGGAGAAGACTCAGGTTTGATCTTGGAGACAACATTATTAAGAGGGACAATCACGAACTCCAAATACAAATCGTACAACAAACATGAAATATATATAAAAAAAATCATGCCTTTTATGAGATTACACTTGACTTTACAATAATTTGGGTGTGTTGAATCTTTGGTGCAATTTGCTCTTAATTAACTAACCTTTATGCCTATTGTCAATTTATTGGAAACATAATGGATATTAGGATGAGGATGATGATGATTAAGTTTGAGATTCAATTAAGTTTATTTTATTGAATGAAAGATTTAATTCAAAGTTACGATTGAATGATTCAATCGGTAAACATTACGATAAATTTAAATTTAATTTGAATATGTTTAAACTTAAATAATATAAATAATGATTATCCAAAATAGAAATATGTGTTTAATTAAAGCAGGAAGTAATTCAAGTGTAATTAAGAAAATATTTCAATTCAAATATAAGAATACACTATCATTGATATGAATCTCATATAATTAAATAAATAAATTAGTATATATTATAAATTATATATATATATTAATTTTAATGAATTACAAAGTATTTATTATTAATTATTTATATTAGGTTTTGGTCATATTTGACTTTTTTGAAACAATGCTTAAAACTACTCATAGTCCCTCCCAAATCCATAAATAGGAGGATAATGCGCTTTAGCGCACTCAATCCCGTGCCCTCTTGCATTGGCAACAATGCCCATGCCAATCGAGCGAAGACTCAATTGACTTACTTTTTGGCTTACGTTACAATATTACTACAGTATCTAATATCACTGCCACCATTATTTTTACACTAATCGCAGATAAACACACCGTAAATCCAAACCCACACTTACTCTATGTTTGAGACGCTTATACCACCATTTTTTTTTTTTTTTTGGCTCTTAATTTAATATTGTGGGTAGAAAAGTGATGTTTTATGAGAAGGATCCAAGAGTTCAACTTTTATTTTAAGTATTACAAGTATAATAAATTAAAATATAATATAAATACAAATTTAAGTAATTATAAATATCAATTTATTATAATAAAAATTCACTAATCGAATAATCACGCAATGAGTAAAATTAAATTATTATAACATAAATTAACTAAAAATTAAGACAATTTAAACTAAAACCAATAAATTAGACTAAAATTTACTATAACAGCCGCACATCAAAAAATTCAAAATTGCAAATGATAGTCTTCAAATTTAAATACACAAAATCCTAAAGTTAAAAAAAAAAAAAAAAATTACTAATTTTATGTCTAGTTTAGCGCCACGTGGCTAGACCTCACGAAGTTGGGCGGGCAACAATTAGGGTAGCATCCAAACCAGACAGTGCTTGGACAAGTTTGGCCCATAAGATAAAAAAGATTGAATTGAGCTTTACTTTTTATTTAATTTATAATTAATTTTAAAAATTATGATGTAAAAATAAATATTTTATATTTAAAATAATAAAATGATTTTAAAATATTATATAAAAACAAATTTAAAAATTTATTTGATTGAAAATTTATTTTTAAGAAATACTAATATAAAAGACTTTGAAACTTTATAACATAATGTTAAAAAATTATTGTCAAAAAAATTTCAAAATTAATAAAAAAATAGATACCTAAACAAAATTATCATAAAGAATTTAAAATGTATAATAAAAACTCAACCAAATTAAACGAAACTCAACCCTACCAACAAATAATATTACTGTTTAGTAATTTTATCACGTGTGTATGCTTACAAAATTACGTATTTAGAACACTATATACATCCAATAAATAAATTATCATTTGAAACTATCTATTCAGCTATATATAACCTGTCCATTTTATACGTTCTTTTTTTTTTTTTTTACGAGAACATTATGGGTAAATTTCACTTCCGGTCCCTCTATTTTTTAGATTATAAGAATGGTTAAATTTCAATTTTGATCTTTATATTTCGCTCAAATTTGAGATTTAATCTATATACTTTAATTTGACATAATTTGATACCTCAAATTTTATAATGGCATTAGTTAGTCTAATACTTTATTGCAATTAAAATGGTGATGTGAATTTTAAGAATTTTTAGTACGTTAAAATTATTTATTAAATTCAGGTATATTCTGATGTTATTCTTTTGTTACATGGATAACAAGTTTATTGTATTTTTTTTAAATGTCACACCAACACAAAAGAATTTTAATAGAGTTAATAAATGGATCGAAATTTCTAAATTCAAAACATAGAGAAACTAAATTCTAGAAATAAAAATATAGAAATTAATTTCAAAAATACAAAGTGTACAAAAATTTGAGCAAATTTTAACTTTTTAAATTTTAGACTATTATTTGGTTAAGAAATAAATAATTAATCCAACGAGGAATGTGGGTGGAAACCGTACTAGTAATAGTAACTAATATGTCTGTTCAAAAATAAATATAATGCATATGCAACATTGTGATATTTTTCTCCTAGAATTATGTTATTTATGTTCTCAATTATATTATTTATACTAATATTTTATTTATTATCCATTTAGGGAATAATTGAAGAAAAAATAGCTTAAAGTTTATTTTTGACAAATTTTTACAGTTTAAACTTTTAACACAATGCAGTATTTTGAGTATAACTTGATATACAAACATTCATTTTAGACCCATAATATATCGATTCGAAATAAATTGAAAGGTCTAGCTAAAGTTATTTCAAAGATGAAGCCCAGAAATGTCAGAAGGATGTCCAAAATGGCTTGGAAGTTTGACACAAAATTGTCAACATAACTTAGAAAAATTATACTTTATTTAATTAAGAGCACTTTTGTATTTTCTCTATTATATTTTTTCCTATAAATAGAGATTATTAGGTTAAAATTAGGAGAGATTTAGACCTAGTTGTTCTTAATTTTATTTTGTTTTCTTTATTTTATGGGTTTTAAAGCCTCTTTTCTAGTAAAAGGTTATATCAAAGTTTGATTCAATAAATTCGTAAGATTTATTTATGCTTTAATTCTTTTTTGTTCTTTGATATTCGTGCTTTTTCTGTATTAATTACAATTGTTCAGGTTTGTTTAATGGGTGACCAATATTCAATAGCGTAGAATGGTTGTCGAGTCAATTAGGATAATTAAATTTGTAATTGTTTAATTAATTCTAATACTAGTGACAAATTGAATAACTTGTTTGTGGATGTTTATAAGGTGTGTATGTTTGATCTAGCTTAAATGAACCCCGTTGAGGTGAGTTTGTTAGTTAGAATTAGGTCTCTCTAGTTCATAATGTTGCGAGTAATTAAGTTAAATATTAGGCGTTAAGTTGTGAGGTTATTTATCGGTTAAGGAAGTGATTTCAAACGAGTTGCTTCTTGGTTATCGAATAAGTAAAGAGAGATTGGTTGCCCGACGTTGAGTCAGCAACTAGAACTAATTTATTAAAGGCATTGAAGTTATCCTTGCATCGATGATTGAATCTACGGATCAAACGGAGATTTTACCTTTGGCTATAGTTTCTTATTGTTGATTTTATTTTATGATCTCTTTTTACTTTGTTTAATTTTTAATTTTAAACCATTTTACTTATTTATTAAAGAAATAAAATTATCATCGATCTCTACGGATATGGCCCTACTCATCGCTTTCTGTTAATTTATATTTTTCAAGTAGATTTTTATTATTTTAGTTCTCGCAATCCAACAATGTATAGAATAAAATGAAAAAAATAGCTTAGATTGTGAGTAAAAGAAATTTAAATAAGTAAAGACATTAGATTAAAAATATTAAGTACACTCTAATTTTTTATCATATATTTTACTTTTCCATAACACGTCAAAATGTTAACATGTTAGTTAAAGAGAAATTTAATATAAAAATAATTATAAAAATTTAATAGTGATGCGAGCTTGGCCAAAGAGCTAGTTGTCGAACCCATTGAGCTGCCTTTGGGTCCAATCACCCGAGCTAAGAAGTTCCAAGAAGCTATCTCAAGCTATATTGATCGGGCTTGGGGAGAAGAGGTTGCGAGACTTATAGATCACACATGGACCAGCTCAATAAGCGTCCCATGCAGCTTACTTCAAGCTAAATTTTAACTTTCGCTTTTGAGCTGATTGCATTTTGTTGGAATCAAAACATTAATGTTGTTAGTTATTTTAGTTATTACTAATTTAAGTTTTAATGTGTCTTAAGTTAATTTGATGTGTCTCATTTAGTTCAGCAATTAATATGTCTTAGTTAATTAATTTGTGTTAATTAGTACAACCATTTAATTTGCCTGAAGAGTATTTAAGTTATCTTAGTTCATACAGCTAATTAAAGTGTCTTAAGTTTAGACAACTTAATTGAGCTAATCATGGTGTCATAACCGAATTTAATTTGTGTTAATAGGTGCCTCATTCAATTGAACCAGCTAGCTTAATGGCAAAGGATGGCATTAAAGAAAAGCATGCATTTGGCTAATGCATGGGACGACATTAAAGGAGCTGCTGTTTCTTTTTTTCAGCTGACTTTTCATGAAGCTTAATGGACTCCAAGCTGCTGTTTTGAGCTTCCATATGTGCCTTTTTCATGGAAATCAAAGGCCAATAGTTGCCTACATTAATTCAGCTATTGGCCATTGGAGTACTCAAGGTGCTATTAAAATGCTCAAGACTATTCAGCTGATTAAAGCAACATATTAAACTCCATGCATCCTATTTGGCCAAACCTACCAAGACTTTTCAGCTCAATTTTAATTTTTCAGCTTGTTAGGAAACTTCTAGGAAATTACTAGGAAACTTCATAGAAGTTTCAGCTCATTTGAGCTGAATGAAGTCTTGAATTTTTAGTTACTTAAATTCCATTCGACTAGCCTATAATGTAGCTATAAATACTTGGCTTATTTCATTTTGTAAGGACTTTTGATCAATTGATGAATTTTATAACTTGTGAGTGTTCAACTTTTATAGTTCTCTTTCGACTGAATTAACTTATCAAGTAATCTTGTGGCGTCATTTCTGTCTTGTTTCAAACTTATCACTTCCATTTGGAGTGTGGCGTTCACCTATACCTTTGTGTAACAGCCTGATTTTGGGCTTAGTCGGAGCAGTGATTTCGAGACCACAAATTCGACGAGAAAAAAATTATTTTTATTACATTTTTATGGTATACGATTTCAAAAAAAAATTTCATAAAAATTTTGACGTTTGGGCACTCAATTTAGTCAAAAGGACTAAATTGTAAAAGTGTAAAAGTTGAGTTCTACATGTTAGAGGTGTCCAATTGTTATGAAATTTTAAATTGGAGGTCCTTAAATGGTAATTAGACCATTGGTTAATTTTTTGGACAAAAATGGATATCAAATAGGTGAAATAGAATATTTTTAAGTTAAGGGCATTTTAGTCATTTGGTGATTAAAATAAATTAAAAACAAAATTAAAATCCAATTTTTGCTCATCTTCAACCCCTTGGCCGAAATTCACATGAGGAAGACATAGCTAGGGTTTTTCAAGCTTCCAAGCTCGATTGTAAGTCCGTTCTAGTCCCGTTTTTAATGATTTTTACGTTTTTGAAATCCTCGTAACAAGATTTACCTATTTCTACCATTATTTTCAGCTAGGGTTTGTGTTTAAAAATTTACCCATGGATGACATGCATGTGTTTTGATGTTTTATGGTAGAATATGAAAGTTTGAAGTGTGATAAACAACTTTTACTAAGTGATTTTTGACAAAATTGCATAAAAGGACCTATTTGTAAAAGTTATAAAATTATGTGTAAAAAATGTGATTTAGTAAAAAATGTGCTGATATAAGAGGGGAATTGAATTGGCTAGGCTTAGGATTTGAGAAAAATAAGTTCTTTTCATTTTACGAGCTTAGGGGCAAAATTATAAATATGTGAAACTTTAGGGGCAAAAAAGTAATTTTTATTGTGTGATTTTTGGACTAAATTGAATAATTTGAGTATTAAATGAGTTAAATGTGTTATTATAGATCAAGAAAGACGAGAAATCGACCTTGATCAGGAAAAGAAAAGGTTATGGACTAAATTGCAAATTCGTCATATTTTGCACCGAGGTAAGTTTGTATGTAAATAATGCATCATTTTTACTTATGTTTTCATGTTGTGATAAATGATATGAATTGTGGCTGAATATTTGATGTAATTGACAAAATATCGACAAGTGAGAAATTTCCCGGTTGAACCTTAGGAATAAAAATAGATACGAGTGACATGTTCACTAGAAACCTATGTAAAATCTAAGTGAAATAAGTAATCCGGGTGCTAGTCCACACGTCTACCGGTGGTTGAGTTATCCGGCATGTGTTACGGATACTCGATAGCTTGTGTAAGCAGCACCGTGTAGTTTCGTCATAACCGACAGCTTGTGTGAGCAGACTCAAAATTGTGACTATGTGAAATGGGTACTGGTCTTATAAGTTCTACCAGTGGCTGGGTAATTCGGCATGTGTTGTGAATACCTGGCAGCTTGTGTGAGCAGCACTAAGTAGTTACGATGATGACAATTAACAACACCCTTACCGTATTCAACGCAGGAATAGGTACGAGGCATTACAAAATTACAAATTTATTTATCGACCTTTTATTTCATTTCTTTTTTATATTTGAAACCAATCAAAATTAAACATATTGTCCCTTAAACATATTTATTTTTCTCGTCATATCTTACTTAAATTTATTACTCGTCTCAACATACTTAATTACCTTGTATTTACGTATTAAAGATAATCACATATTTACATATCATGATAAATATCATTCACTTGTCTCTTCTTCATAAACATAAATCAGTTAATTCATTATATTAATATTTCACATACCATCAACTCATATTTCCTTATATCACATAATTAAGTTACACGAACTTATCTAGTTAAATTTGCGAAATACCAAAATTTAAGGGCATTTTGGTAATTTTCTATTTTCATAAATTTTTCAACCGATCTAATCTAAATTAATAATTTCATACTTTCAATAAGAAAATAATCCATTTCATGCAATTTGGTCATTTCCAACATTTTTACAAACTAATCATAAAATTTTACTTTTATTCAATTTAGTCCTTGAGCCTAAAACATTACAAATTAGCCATGCTAGCTGAATATTTATACATATTTTCCTCCTCCTCCTCTCCATTCCACATCCTTAATATAAATAACATGCTATAAGTAACATTATAAATAATTTCACTATTTACTCATATGTATATTCAAAACTGTCCATTTGAGTCATAGTTACTAAATTATTTATATCTTGAGTTATAGAACTCGAAATGAAAAACCGTTAATTTTTCCTGAAACTAGACTCACATATATTTATACCATAAAATTTCCAGAATTTTAGCCTAGCAAATTAGTACAGTTTATTCATCAAATTCACCCCTATTCTGTTGTCTGGCGGTGCTGACCCTTCTTCACTAAAAATTAGTTATCTCTTCATACAAGATTTAGATGATGTTCTTGTTTATTTCTATTGAAAATATACTCATTCAGGATTCTAAACATATAAATTTAAGCCCCTAATTATTTTTATTCAATTTTGATGACTTTCTAAAGATAGAACAGGGGATCTCGAAATCACTCTGAACTAGTCTTACAAAAATATAAATATCTCAGAATACAGAATTCCTTTGCTTTCCATGTTTCTTTCATATGAAAATAGACTCAATAAGCTTTAATTCTATATCTCACTCAACTTCTAATTCAATTTCTACAATTTTGGTGATTTTTCAAAGTAAGACTACTACTGCTGTCCAAAACTGTTTTAATGCAAAATGTTAATTATCAAGTTTATAACACCTTTATTTCCTTTCTCTACAACATTTCCCATTACTTTCTCTTATTTTCCTTCTCTAACATATCAAGAACATAAAACTTTATATAAGAAAACTCTACATTAACATCATTTCCATGCTTTTACCACAATATCAAACTTAAAATATATTGAAAACGTGACGTTCTTACCTTGTTTTATAGATTTCAATCTTTAATTTGATTTTCTCTCTCCTCCAGCTTCTATTTCTTGAATCAAACTTGATATTCTTGCTCCCCATAGTCTCCTTGTCATCTTTCTCTCTTGATGGCTATGTAAATTCTTTTGAATTCTAAGTGAAAATGGTGGATTTTTTTTGTGGAAGGACTAATTTGTAAAGAAAGCAAAACTTCTTTTCTTTCTCTTCTTCTCACGTTGGTTAGCATGGGAAGAGATGATGATCATTCATCATCTTTCCTTCCTTATATACTACATAAATAATAATAATAAATAATAAAATATCTTATCAAAATATTAATAAAATAATATTTATCTAATTAAATAATTATAAAATATCATCACTATTATCATTACTTTCTAGATTTCACTTTCTAGATTTCTCTTTCTTCTAATTGACCATTTTGCCATTTGTGATCTTTTAAATTCCACCCTTGAATCATCACATAATTTGATAAAATTTTGAATTAGTCCCTCATAATTCTTTACCTATTCAATTTGGTCCTAATTCATCCATTTCCCTTAGTTTCTAGATTATTCCACCCTAAAATATTTACACTATTGGTCCTTAAACTTTTCATATTTACACTTTAACCCTCAAATTTTGAGTATTTACTATTAGGTAATAAAACTTTTCTCACTTTTACAATTTAATCCTATCTTGAATTAATAATGTAATATATCATAATATATTTCCCAATGTTGACATAATCCAGATTTCCCTTCTCGTCACTTTATTTTCTTATTTTACTATATTAAGGATAATATTTCAACGTAAAAATTTTCGGGATGTTACGATGACTTGTGTGACGGACATGAATGTGAATAGATCGAGAACGAGCCTATGTGTGATAAGTGATGTGAAGTAGCTTTGGCTACAAGTGTGGCACTATGTGCAATATTCCGATGTATCCGTTAATATTCTGATGTGTTCAACTGGAAATGACTAAGTGTAAATGACTGTGATTATGTGATGAATAAGTGCAGGTATATGTGTGTAAATGATAAACCGTAAAAGTAACATATTTTAATACCACATTTAGTATACTTTTGGATGATTTATCCCTTGGTTTATGTAAAAAGGTGCTCTTAATCCTTTCTTTTCATGTTTTATACTCAGGAAAGCACCGAAGGATGAAAAGAATGAGAAACGGGCCTAAAATGGACCAAATAGGCCATATCACGAAATCGGCACGACCTGGACTTAAACCCACATGACCGTACCTCTTAAGAAAAGTCCGAACACGGCCTGACCATGATTCACACGGTCGTACCTCATCAACAGACTTCACTTGACACTACAGCTCTGAAACACACAGGGCGTGCCTTAGGCGGCGTCCCTACCTGCAAAAGAAACAATTCTATTGAATAGGGTACTTAGAGGCAAAGAAACACATTCCAAAGCCTATTCAAACACCCTAGTAGGAATTCTACTTGAATTAGGATATGTAGAGGCCAAGTAAAGCATCTCAAAGTCTATAAAAACACCCTAGGGGGCAACTTAAGCAGGGAGTTTGGCAGAAACCTTCTGCCAGAGCTAGCGGTTAGCTAGGCCAAGGAGCCGAGCCAGAAAGGTCAGATTTGTGGCAATCACTCGAAGATAGCCAGTTGATCCATCTCAAGAAGTCGAAATTCTACTCAAGACGGCGGATTTCTCCTTCAATTCTTTCAGGGGGTTTTAGGGATTTCTTATGTTTTGTTTTATCTTTTCTTCTAAGATTTTTTCTTTTATTGTTATGAACTAAACCCTTCAGATACCTAAAGGGGATGAAACCTCGATGAATCTTGTTATTGTTTTATGAACTATATGATAAATACTTGATTTGTTCTTAATTATGTGTGCTTAATTCTTGTGTTAATATTTTGGGATATTGATTCAAGTCGAATGTGCTTAGGTGGTGGAGCAAAAGTCATTGCTTAAGAGTAGATCTAGTATAATTAAGCGGAGTTGATAACGCGTCTAGAGATAGGGTGACGTGATTTTGCGGATTAGGGTGAAACCTAATATGAGAGTCCATAGATCGAGTTAATGCAATTCTAGGGGTTTTAATTAGAAAGAGATTTCAATTAATTAACCTAGGGTTAGACGTTATTTGCCTCGAGAGAGGGTTTAATATAACTTAGGAAGTCTTACGGATCAAGTCAATAAATTGTTTGGTTCAATGTTAGATAACAAGTGAAGTCTAGGTAGATTCTTCCTAAGGGTATCGTCTTAATCAATTGAGTTTTCCCAACAGTATTTCCCCATTTCATTCTTTTTGTCTTTGCGTCTTTAGCTTTGTAGTTAGTTAGTTTTAGATTAAACAACCAATCACTTAATATTTAGGCTAAATAATAGAAAGAAGGTTAGTATTACTACTTTTAGTTCCTTTGGGTTCGACAATCCGATCTTGCCTAAGCTATACTACTGTTCGATAGGTGCACTTGCCTTAAGTCGTTGTCAGAGTTAATTTCTAGGTTCGATCATTCTCTTTATAAATTTTAAAACTCGACAAAACAACGATCAAGTTTTTTGTGCCATTGCCGGGGAACTAAAATATTAAGAAAGCCATATTTTTATTACTTTAGCCATTATTTTTATTTTTTCGCAATTGATTTATTTTATTTTATTTTTAGTTCAGTTTTAACCTTGCTAATTTTCTTTCTTTCTTTTCCAACACAGGTACCTCTAGTTTATGACTAGAAGGAACCCGAAAGGACCACTAGTATACGACAGTGATATTGAAGCTACCGCTCGCAGGAATCACGAAAGAAATTAGGCGAGCCCTAAATTACACAGAAGAAGAACGAGAAGGCAGATCCAATCCCACTGAAGGGATGGACGAGAATAACTCACCACCACAAGATGTGGCAAAAAACAATGCTCCGTGTACTATGTATGATTAGCTAAACCTCATTTAAGAGGAGCAAAATCGAGTATTGTTAGGCATGCTATAGCTGCTAGTAATTTTGAATTAAAGCCTCACACTACACAAATGATTCAACAATTTGTTCAATTTGATGGTTTGCAGGACGAAGACCCAAATACTCATATAGCTAATTTTTTAGAGTTCTGTGATATCTTCAAAATAAACGGCATTTCTGATGATGCCATACGTCTTCGGTTATTTTCCTTTTCATTAAGGAATAAAGCCAAGCAGTGATTGAACTCGTTACCACGAGGGTCAATCACCAGATGAGATCAAGTGACCGAAAATTTTTTATTAAAATATTTTCCACCGGCCAAAACGGCCAAATTACGGAATGATATCTCTTCTTTTGTGAAGATGGATATAGAGACATTATACGACATATGGGAGAGATACAAGGATCTCTTGAGAAGGTGTCCGCACCATGGTTTACCCTTATGGCTCCAAGTCCAAACTTTCTATAACAGTGTAAACCCCTCAATGAGGCAACTAACTGATTGAGCCGCCTGTGGAACTCTGAACAATAGAACTCCTGAAGCAGCCTATGAGTTTATTGAAGAGATGTCATTGAATAACTATCAGTGGCAGGTTATAAGGACAAAAGCAACAAAATCAGCTGAAGTTTTCAACCTCGACGCAGTAACCATGCTATCAACGCTAGTAGAGATGATGAATAAAAAGCTTGATAGTTTGTGTTCTTCGCAGGTACATCCAGTAATGTGGTGCGACGCAAGTAGAACTGTGGCGAATCTTGAGTACCCACCCTACTAATCGGGCACAGAAAGCGAACAGATAAACTATATAGGTAATAATTTCAGGTCTAATAATAGCCATTATAGTAATACCTATAATCCAGGTTGGAGGAACCACCCAAATTTTTCATGGGGAGGTCAAGGAAATCAAAGACAACAACCTCCTCAAAATTTTCAGAATCAGCCATATCCACAAGAAAAGAAGCCGAACCTCGAAGAGATATTGACAAAATTCATGGCAGCCATAAAAAACCGTCTCTAAGGCACTGAGGCCAAACTTAAAAACCAACAAACATCGATGGAAGGGATCAAGAACCAATTTGGGGAACTTATTAAGTCAGTTGGGAAAATTACAAAGTTAGTTGGACAACTTGCAAAGTTAATGTCCGAATGACCATAAGGGCGTCTACCAAGCAACATCGAGATCAACCCAAATGAGTAAATCCAAGCCATAACAGCTCAGGAAAATGTAAGGTTATATGAATCCAATTCAATACAAGAAAGTGAGGTAGAAGAAGGTAAAATTGAGGTAACACAAGAAAAGCCAAAATCGGTAATCAAAGAATACCAACCTCGCATACATTATCCCGAAGCGTTGAAGAGAGATGATACAAAGGAAAAGTTTGGTAAGTTTCTTAAACTTTTGAAGAAATTACATATTAACTTACCACTTCTTGAAGCTCTGTCACAGATGCCAGATTCGAGGAAATTTTTAAAATAACTCTTGACGAACAAGCGTAAGTTAGAGGAGGAGTCGCATGTGAAGCTAAACGCAATGTGCTCAGCAATTCTACAAAATAGACTACCACGGAAGCTAAAAGATCTAGGTAGTTTTACAATTCTATGTTTAATTGATAGACTAACTGTTGATAATGCCTTAACTGATTTAGGGGCAAGTATAAATGTCATGCCTTATAAAATGTTTAAACAACTAGGTCTAGGAAAACCCAAACAAACTAGGATGAGTATACAATTAGCTGATAAAACTGTTAGAATTCCTAGAGGTATTATCAAAGATGTTCTTATAAAAATTGATAAATTCATTTTCCCAATAGATTTTGTTGTCTTAGACATGGATGAGGATAATTCGATTCCTTTAATTTTAGGAAGACCCTTTTTAGCAACTGCCATGACTAAAATTGATGTTGGTACAGGAGAACTCATTCTTCGTGTAGGTGACGAATCGATCAGTCTACAAGCTCTTGACTCGACCAAGACATCAATTGATGAAGGTGAGAAAGTAAATTCAGTTGATAACCAATTTGTTCACCTTTTACCACAGGATCCATTAAAAAGCCACAGACCTGAGCCGGATCATAGACCTCGTGCAAATAAAGAAGAACTATATAATAAACGAAGCCATAAGGTCGATGAACCAGACGAGTGGAAAACACACTTTAAAGAAGAACTGGAACCACACAAAGTAAAATCGAAGGAGCCCTTAGAAGAACTCGTAGGAACATCAAATCACTTTAAAATAGGAAATAAGGTATGGACGAACAAAGCAGAGCCTCGAATAATCCTATCAGACCCAAATACAATCGAAGGAATCCCTCTTGAGGTACACAATATCATCCCATACGGAACAGTAGAGGTAAGCAATCCAACATTCGGTACTTTTAAGGTAAACGCTTCTCGACTTAAACTTTATCATGAAAATAAAACCAACAGTATGAGGGAAGATGTTAAAACCTTCAAACCACCATAATTATACAAACGAAGGGAAAGTCCAACTTAAGACTTTAAACGAGCGCTTCTCGGGAGGCAACCCGAGTACTAACCTTAAGTACTTTACATTTTTTTATGTTCTTTCATTATCTTAAACACCTAGTTTTAAACTAACCAAAAGTGCAGATTTCGGACCACACGACCTTGTACACGGTAGTGGCCGTGGTCGTGTGAAGTACTGAAATCTCCATCTTGATATGGTAAAGACAATTTTCAAATCAGACCCAACTAATTTTTGAAGTCACGGACCCAACCACTACCCCACGGGCACCGACAGAACACCACAACCGTGCGACGTGACCGTGGTCGACACTAACTTCTCAGAAACGGGAGTGGCAGTCTAAAAAATAGACGTGGGAAAACAACACACCAAGGGTCTTCGAGACCTTTTCGGTTCTATTTTTCTTTTCTCTTTTGCTTCAATTTCCTTATCTTTACTTCTATTCTGCTTAATTTAGTTTATTTTACTTTAGTTTCTTAAGGCTACTAGGGAATCACACGGAACCACGACCACCGGCCCAACACAGCCTTAGAAATCACACCCACTTCGCGAACCATCCAACAATAAGGACTCCTCAATCCATTTACCTATTCTTATAAGTTTATTTTCCTTTTTATTTTCCTTCACTTTAGCTTGCTTTTCTTTAAATAATTATTTCGTATATTTTGAATATTTATTATTAATTCCTGGCTAATCCATCACGAGTTTCCCAATTTCTTCATCTAGCATAGTGACTATTGGCATCCACCACAGCACCACCACCTTCTCCTCCAAATCGGGCCGGGAATAGTGATCCTAGAAAAAATTCAGGAAGTGTCACTTCTCCCATTCTCTTTTGATTTCAGTATCACATAATTATTTATCTATCTTTGTACATTGAGGGCAATGTACATCTTAAGTGTGGGGGTAAAAGTGCATAACTTTTTGCATTATTCTCAAATCCCTGAATTATATCTAGTTCATAAGTAATTTTCTCATATCACTAATTAGGATGAAATTTCTAATGATTTATGATTCTTATTGATATGTTTTTGAGTAAGTCATAATTAATTGTGCATTGATGATTTATACTTTAATATACTTGAGAATCAAGCATGATAAGTCTATTTTTCAAGAATAAAAAATTTTCTAGGTTGTCGAACTGAATTTGAATATTACCTTGAAGTTTGAAATTTACAGGGATTGATGTCAAATACCATAATTTTTGTGAGATTTGAGCCCTTTAGAGCATATATCTTTTCCATGCTCACTTTATTGATTATGAGTGTGTCAACACTGAATTATTATTTTAGAACTTGCCTCGATTATACATGTCAAGACCACATTTTTGATTTGATATACTGAGATGATAAAGGCACCTAGGTTTTAACCCACTCACTCCACTAAAAAGCCTACCTTCACAATTAACCCTTAGTGGACCCTTTGATCCTAACAACCCTTTTTATTGATTGACCCAATAAAGTTAACCCAAAACCCTGCTCGTATTTGTTATCACCATTCCTTTGACTACCCTTCTATCGAGAATTGATTTGATCAGTTGCCTAATTACTTTATTTCAGTTGATAAAGTTCTTTCTTATATTAGTTCTATGTTCTAAGAGCTTGTACGTTTAAATTCAACATCTTGAAGAAGAAGCTCGTATTATTAGTATTTTAAATTTTCATGTGATATAATTATTCAAATTATTAGTTCAATTCTTTTTCTAAAGTTAGGTAACTTGTCAAATCTCGATTTTAACCTTCTAAATTTAGCCTTTATCCACATCTTTAACCCTAGCCCCGTTACAACCCTGATAAAGACCTTTTGATTTGTATATCATC
Organism: Gossypium rotundifolium; assembly: GCA_025506655.1. NCBI lineage: Eukaryota > Viridiplantae > Streptophyta > Magnoliopsida > Malvales > Malvaceae > Gossypium > Gossypium rotundifolium. The sequence continues at coordinate 3,557,502 of CP106722.1, read as the reverse complement.
TCATATTACAGTGGTAGAGATTTGATTTTCAGGCAAGCCTATGGGATTAACTTTTCAGGTTCGACTTATAAGTGATCTTTTCCTGAACCTTAAACACATCGAGTGATTTGTGTGAATCTTTTGTGAGGATGTCAATCCTTGTCGGTTTTGAATTAAAGGTAATTATTTAGATAAAGGAAGACACCTATGTTTTCATGCTACAAATATATGACTTAGAACTGTTTGAATCTTTAGGAGTTTTTGAGTTAAATTATCCATGTATAAATTATCTATTAATTATGATGAGGCATTGTTGATGAGAATTATGAATTGTGGAAAGTTCGTTTTAATTGTAAGTTGAGAATTTTGCTTGAGGACAAGCAAAAGCTTAAGTGTGGGGGTATTTGATAAACCGTAAAAGTATCATATTTTAATCTCACATTTAGCATACTTTTGGATGATTTATCCCTTAATTTATATAAAAAGGTGCTCTTCATCCTTTTTTTTTTTTCATGTTTTATACTTAGGAAAGAACCAGAGGATGAAAAGAACGAAAGCGGGCCTAAAATAGACCAAATAGGCCATATCACGAAATCGACACGACACGGACTTAAGCC